>CM056055.1:123707441-124907441 GCA_029574335.1 Rana kukunoris | reverse complement strand
GAAGCCACAGTCTGCCATTCCTGTGGCGTGGAGGGAAACTGTGGGGACAAAAAAAATAAACATAAATAGTACTTAGGCACATAAACATTGCAAACACAATACAAAAACCATACTTGTGCACCATCACACAGTATTAACAATTTTATCTTATTATTGGGGTGGAGTTGTGGCCACTAAAAAAACCCACTTATTATCACACTCCCCACCCCTCTGATGGGGCAACATTTTAGGGGGGGTTGGGGTTGAACTACAATGCAGCAAAGAAAAATATGCCACACACACCAAAAAAAAAAAGGCTAGGTGTGTTTGTCCCTAGGATAGCATGCTGGACAGGTTAATAGTCATGCAAGGAAAAAATATGTAGGTAGGCCAACAAAAAGAACATGGAAAGCTTAACAACATGCATGCATGGGGAGAAAAGGCAACATTCAACACTCAGCATGGAAAAAGCATGGTCATTATAGGGAACAAATGCCAAACCAAAAAAAAAAAATCACATTTATAAAGACAGAGAATGTGAGCTTCAGAAAAGAGGAAACATACCTTCAGATACTCCTCCTGCATGACTTGTATGACAGCAGAACACGTCTCCGGTATGATGATCCCAAGCGCCTGGGGAGAGATGCCTGTTGAGAACTTGAGGTCCTGCAGGCTCCTCCCAGTCGCCAGGTACCGCAACGTGGCAATAAGCCTCTGCTCGGCCGTGATCGCTTGGCGCATCACAGTGTCCTGCCTCGTGATATAGGGGGACAGAAGATCCAGCAGACGGTTGAAAACGGGGTCCGTCATACGGAGAAAGTTCCTGAAGTCATCAGGATTATTCTCCTGGATTTCCCTAAGCAGAGGCATATGAGAGAATCGGTCACGCTGGCGCAACCAATTCTTGGCCCAGGAACTCCTCCTCCCCCTGTTCCTGGCCAAAGGTCTGGAATAATTATAACATCCAGAAGCAAGCCCATATCCAGCACGAACTCTAGCAAAGTTACGCTGCTGCTCCATAATGGCTTCAAACCGGCCGGCTGGTCAGTCAAGAACACACTCACAGAAAGCACCCCCTAATCCAGCAAGACCTGCAAAATACGCTCGACAAACAGATACCCGCGGACAGAACGCCACTGCAAAGCAGAAACGACCTGACAGCCAGCACTGACTGCCAAATACGCACCCACAAGCACACACTGAACCCGAGAATACGACCTGTAAAGCGCGGAGACCGAAAAGCGCGAATCGGCTCTAACCAAACCTTTGCTAACACGTTACTAGCAAAAGAGGAACAGAGGGCGGCGCCGTAAGCTTTGGTCTTCCCCTTTATAGTGACGTCGTACGTGGTTTACGTGCACGCGTTCTGGTCCGGGGAGATTTCTATCCGCTCGTGTGTACGCACAGCAGACCAACAGACAGATTTGCTGCGTCGGCTGGAAACGGTCGGGCCGACACATTTGAACAAATCTGTCCCCTCGTGTGTACGCCGCCTTAGAGTACCAGCAACAAATCTAGCACTAGATCTCCTCTGTAAATCTAAACTGGTAACCTGTAAAAATAAAGCGTTGCCTATGGAGATTTTTAAGTACCGAAGTTTGGCGCAATTCCATGTGTGTGCGCATAATTAAAGCGTGACATGTTGGGTATCTATTTACTCGGTGTAACAAAATCCTTCCTATAATACAAAAAAATTGGGCTAACTTTACTGTTTTGTTATTTTTTTAATTCATGAAACTATTTTTTCAAAGCATTTGGAAAATGATTGCGTAAATACCGTGCGAGATAAAACGTTGCAATGACCGTCGTTTTATTTCCTAGGGTGTCTGCTAAAAAAACATATATAAAGTTTGGGGGTACTGCATAATTTTCTAGCAAAAGAATGATGATTATTACATCTAGGAGAGAAGTGTCAGAATAGGCCCGGTATGGAGGTGGTATAAAAGCCAGGTATTGAAGTGGTTAAAAGCAACCAATCTTTAGCTCATATTTCCAACATGTACAAGTGGGACCTTCAATATCATACAAATGGGACCTTCAATATCATGGGATCATACAGCTGTACCTCCAGGAATGTTGTGTACCTTATGAAACAGGACAGAAGTTGCAAGCGAGAAAGAATTTGTAAAGACATACCATCAAGGAACAAAGACAGTTTCTGCACACCTGTGAGACATCATTTCTCAAAACCGGACCACACTATAGAAGACTTCAATGTTTTTGTTTTGAAAGAGAATTTCAGAACTATCCAGGAAAGAAAAATGTTTGAACTATAAAGCCCCATACACACTATCAGTTTTCCTGACGGTTTTCTCTTCAGGTTTACCAAAATCATCTAATATGAGGTCAAACCTCAAGAGTTTCAACTTGAATGCAATCAGGCAGGCCCTTGTACTACATGGTTTTGGTAAACCTGAAGAGAAAACCGTCAGGAAAACTGATAGTGTGTATGGGGCTTCAATGATACTTCTTTTTGACACAAAAAATAATGGCCTAAATTTAGATATTGATTTCCTTGCCCATTATACTACAGTTGTATGATACACTATGTGACTATCACCCCCCCCCCCTAGTCTATTGCTTTCCTTCTGTCTTATCTCACTTGCTGATAGCTTTCTTACCATTGCCATACAGATTGATTTGTATGTGTTTCTTTTTCTTTTTCCTTTCCCTTAGGCCCCGTACACACGAGCAAATGAATCTGATCAAATCGGTCTGACAAACCGATTTGGTCAGATTTGTCTGCTGGCTGTTTTGGTTTGACACACGCTGTACACACGATCAAACCAAAATCCCTGCCGGCAGACAGCGAGGTGACGTGGCGGTGATGTTGACGCCGCCACGTCACCGCACCAGGAAGTAAATTACTTCCACGCATGCATTGGATCCATTTGACGCATGTGCGAGCAGATATGTCTGCTGGTTAGTGTACTAACCAGCAGACATATCGGTCCGACGGGTTCCCAGCAGACAGATTTTAAAGCATGCTTTAAAATCTGTCTGCTGGCCAAATCCGTCGGCTCGCCCGTACACACGATCGAATCTGTCTGCTGCGACAGTCTGTCAGACCGTTTTCAGCAGATAGATTTGATCGTGTGTACACGGCCTTAGGCCACGTACACACGATGAGACATGTCCGCTTAAACATGTCCGACGGACCGTTTTCAGCGGACATGTCTCATCGGATTTTGGTCCGATGGCGTGTACACACCATCGGACGAAAATCCCCTCGGACTGAGGACGTTGACGCCGCCACGTCACCACTCCAGAAAGTAAAATACTTCCACGCATTCGTCAAATCCATTCGACGCATGCGCAGAGATTTCTGTCCGCTGGTTAGTGTACTAACCAGCGGACATATCTGACGGACATGTCTCCGGCGGACAAATTTCAAAGCATGCTTTGAAATTTGTCCACTGGGAAAACATGTCCGCTAGCCCGTACACACGATCGGACCAGTTTCAGCAGATATATTTGATCGTGTGTACGCGGCCTAAGAGATTTTTTTTTGGTGTTTTGTTTTAACATTTCACCTAAAACGTATGTGAATCAGTATTGCTTGGACCTTGAAAAAGGGGACACATCCTGAAAGCTCGTCCATGAAAAATGATATGCTAGTGCAAATAAAAAAAGTATCACGGACAGTACTCAATTTTCTCTGTCACAATTACACTAATACGACTACAATCACCTCAACATATACAAAAAAAGAAAAAGTTGGACAACAAAGACATTTATCTTGCCTTTTTAATGGACATGCACATCGACTGTATACAGTTATATGAATACTATGAAAAAATGTACTGATAAATGACAGAGTATGGTAATAACATAAATGGCACTCACAGATCAATTCAAACTTTACAAAACAGTCTGAAGTGCAAGACTCAAACCTCCATAACAGTCCTTATTATTTTATATGTGTGCTGTACAAGAAAGCAATTTCTCTGTAAAACATGCATGATTTCTACAACCATTAATCACCCTTCATATTTATCCTTCATCATTTGAGCAAAGGATGCAAACATATTGCAATTGTTGCCATAATAAAAATCTTACTCGAGTAGAAATTATTTTAGAAGTATGACAAGGGTTACAGTTATTTTAGTTGCCTGGAGCGCTTGGCATTATCTGGAAACAGAGACGATTGGAATTTGATGGATTACTGGAGGACGGAGTGCTTATGCAATGCACTTGTCTAAATGTTTTCCTATCAGACTAACCTTATTATAAGTGGAGTGCTAGAGATGAGAAGTGCTATGCCATTTATGAGGGTCTTGTGTATCTAGGGCCTTCATCAGAGAAAAATAATGTTTTCTGAAGGCTGCAGATTTCAACAGAAGAAAATTCTCTTTTAAATAGGATATGTGGGGATTGGGGTTGCATGCACAACAATGAACCCCCAGGTGAAACACAATAAAGGAATACAAAAGGGTTCATTAGCTTTAAATTACAATATGCTAACTATAGCCTTGAAACGTAACAGCAACTTCAAGCCTTACAGTTATGTCCTGTACACACGATCGGTTTGTCTGATGAAAACAAACCAATGGATTTTTTCATCAGATACCTGATGAAACTGACTTTCATCAGTCTTGCCTACACACCATCGGTTAAAAATGTGATTGTGTGAAACGCGGTGAAGTAAAACACAAAGACATGCTGAGAAAAATGAAGTTCAATGCTTCCGAGCATGCGTCGACTTGATTCTGAGCATGCGTGAATTTTTCGACCAATGGATTTCCCCACAGACGATCATTTTTTCTATTTCTATTTCTATTTTTCTATTTTTTTAACCATAAGTAAAATTTAAAACAGGTTCTATTTTTTTTTCACCGATGGGAAAAAAACTGATGGGGCCAACACACGATCGGTTTGTCTGATGAAAACGGTCCATTGGTCCGTTTTCATCAGACGAACCTATCGTGTGTACAGGGCATAAGTCTGTGCTTCACCCATTCAGGGTAAAGCAAAATATTCAGTTTAATGGTGACCTTTACAAATGCATATACTGTACCTATTTTTTTTACCTTTGTCCACTTTTCTGTTCAGGTGTTGAGCGTGAGAGAGTCACATGAGACCAGGGCCGGATTAACATAGGGGCTATTGGAGCTGCAGCTCCAGGCCCCTTTCTCAAGATAGGCCCATTTGCCCAAAAAAAAAAAAAATCTTAAAAAAAAAAAGATCGACTTCGGGGGTTGTAGCTCAATGACCAGAGGTCACAGAAACCCCACATTTTAGAGGTAGGCAGTTGAAGACCTACCCCACAACTGGTCAAAATATGGGATGGCTATCATTTATGGTTCAGGAGCCTGCTTGGACAGCCTGTCAGAAGCTACAATCAGAGCGACCATTATAAATACAAGCTGACACACTGCAGCAGACTGAGAAAAAAAAATCATCATTTGTTTTTTGCTAGAAAATTACTCTATGGTGGTCTTTGCACTTTTTTATGTAGCACGGTATAGAGCTGCACGATTCTGGCTAAAATGAGAATTGCAATTTTTTTTCTTAGAACAGGGGTCTCCAAACTATGACCCTCCAGTTGTTCAGGAACTATATCACAATTCTCTTGTGTGGCGTAACATCATCTTTCACATTAAAACAAAACAAAAAATGGGCTAACTTTACTGTTTTGTTTTTATGGTTTTTATTATTCATTGAAGTAGGCAAATGCAGTGTGACATAAAATATTGCAGCAATTGCCATTTTTGTCTCTGCTAAAATATGTATAATGTTTGGTGGTTCCAAGTAATTTTCTAGCAAAAAAATATAGATTTTTAACTTAAGAAACAAGTGTTGGGCTTTAAGTGGTTACATTTCCTGCATTTACACACAGAAGTTTGATCTAAGAAGGAAGTTAGTTAAAATGTCTCATGTTGTTACAAACTTGGCATACTGCCCAGATATTTTCTTTACACACAGAAGTTTATGCTTTTTATCTAAGAAGAAAGCATTAGTTACAATGTTTCCTGTTAAAAACTTGGCAGACTGCCTGAATATTTTACTTTTGACAGCTGAAAGTCTCTCCACTTGTTATATGAAAGAATCTGCATACTCTGCATTGGAAATTGTCAGGGGGGTTAAATCGAGATCACAATTTTTTAATGATTAATTGTGCAACTCTAGCACGGTATTTGCACAGCAATTTTTCAAAAATGTTTTTTTTTGGAAATAAACTTCATTAAAAAAACACGAAAGTTAGCACGATTTTTTTTTTTTGGTATCCTAAGCGAAAAAAAATCAGGTTACATGTTTAGAGTTACAGAGGAGGTCTAGTGCTAGAATTATTGTTCTTGCTCTAACGATCGAGACGTATGTAACCTGTGTGTATCTGGCTCTGATACTAGCGAGTGCCTACCCAGCCACTGACTAGTATCTCATCCCAGCCTGTCCCCCACACACCCTCTCACCTGCTGACCTATGGATGGGGGAATCACTCCTGCAGTGTTATTGTGTTCTGCAGGTAAGTACAATGATCATAAACATAGTGCCCACTGTCATACCCTCCACACTCCTCTCCTGTACATACTGCTCCATCATACCCTCCACACTTCGCTCTGGTACATACTACCCTCTATTATACACCCACACTCCTCTACTGTACATACTGACCACTGTCATACCCTTCACACTTCTCTCCTGTACATAGTTCCTGCTGTCATACACTTCTCTCCTGTACATACTCCCCGCTGTCGTACCCTCCACACTTCTCTCCTGTACATACTGCTCACTGTCATCCCCTCCACAATTCTCTCCTATACATAGTGCCCATAGTCATACCCTCCACACTCCTCTCCTGTACATACTGCCCACTGTCATACCCTCCACACTCCTCTCCTGTACATAGTGCCCAATGTTAGACCCTCCACATTCCTCTCCCTCACCTGCACATACTTCCCACTTATATATCATCCATACTCCTCCACTAGTCAGCTACTCTAAATGTAGCACTTGTGAAAAAAGTGTCCCTGAAAATATTTTTTAAATGTTGGCAACTATGCACTTAGGCACTGCCCAAGGGCCACTGGGTCAGTAGGGGGCCCCATGAGAGTAGCTTATGCCACAATGTACAAGTATGCACAGCATATTATCACATTAGGGTACACTTAAATTTTCAGACTGAGCCCTCCACTGCTGCGCTGTGATGAATCTGGCGGGGCCTGAAAACTTCCATCTTCACCCGGTCTTCCTTATGGGTTCTGTGCCTTTGGTCACTTGCCTTGACCGGGCTGCTTTGATGTCATTCCCACGCATTTATTTATTATTTATAAAAGGCCCCACCAAAATCCTCAACACCAGGCCCATGATGTTCTTAAGCTGGCCCTGCATGAGACCTAGCTTACACAGGGATATGGTCGGTGTAAGTTACATGCTCCTTCATTTCTGAAAGTATTTCCTTCAGCTTCTGGTTTTAAAAGTAGTAGGGGATGAAAAAATGGTAAGTATTTTTTAGGGAGGGGATTAGGCAAACCTGTTGCTTTGCTCTGCATGTGCAGCACCGTTTTGCTTATATGTCCTCCCCCACAATAGCAACTACTCTTCTGCCACCGACTGGAACTTTCACAGGCTGAAGAATCACTTCATCCCCCAACCCATGTGACAGCAACAAGCCAATCTCCAAGGAACTGTGGTGTTACATGAGAAGATAGGAAGTCACTCACATAATTCTACCAAGGCTGTCTTAAAGGGGTTGTAAAGGTAAATGTAACGGTCACCACCGTTTACGACCTTCCATCCAATCACGACAAGCTTATCTGACACACCTTCGACAATCCTGCATACACGATCCATTCCATTTCCCATAATAACCGAGATACAAGCTCTGGTACTCTCTGGTTTCAAAATGAATGAACTTTATTGGTTTCTTCTCAGCTTTTTATACAGTACAAGATGTTACAGCCAATCACAGGACAATGCAATCTCCACCCCCCTATTCACATTGGGGCTAATTATCTAGCAGACATTTCGGCACCGATACTGACAGATCTGTCACATTCCAAACTACAATTACGCAATGCCTTGACCTCAATCCACATTATCTAGACAGACGTACTGTCTCTGACACCTGGCCATCAATACATTCCTAAACATAATTGACATGCTAATTCAGTACATCTGAATGGAGACTTTAACACATTGTTTTAAACACAATGAATCACACAATCAAAAGGTCTTTCAGGCCCCGATGCAATTAACACCTTTCCACAGAATGTGTCCACACATTGAAGAGCCAACCTCACTTAACATTTCAATAGCCGGAGCTAAGCATTGAATAAGCTTGTAATGTCCCTCTCCTGTGTAACAGATGTCAAGTCAGAACACCGTTGTACCATAGACAATGTATTGTCTAGGAGTAGATGCAATTAACACCTTTCAAAAGCATGTGTGCCCATATTGAATAGCCAACAGCTTGTCATATCTCAAGACATCCTGCAAACATGAATTATTATTAATGTCCCATCTTCTGCAATACATGATATAATTTCTTTGTCACCCTATGGCCCTAGTGGACATAAGAAGACCCTAGACATAGGAGAATCTCAGTCTGTCACGGTTCATACCGTTACAGTAAAAAAATATTTTTCCCCCTAAATAGCTTCCTTTACCTTAGTGCAGTCCTCCTTCACTTACCTCATCCTACAATTTTGCTTTTAATTGTCATTATTTCTTCTGAGAAATCCTCACTTCCTGCTCGCCCCCCCCCCCCCCCCCTCAAGATGCTTTCTCCACACCAGGGAGAAAGCCTTGCATTACTGTGTGTAGTTAAAGACAGAAGAACAGGAAGTGAGGATTTCTCAGAAGAAATAAGGACATTTAAAAGCAAAATCGAAGGATGAGGTAAGTGAAGGAGGACTGCACTAAGGTAAAAGAAGCTATTTAGAGATTTTTTTTTTAAAATCTTTACAATCCCTTTAATGCATGGGCACCCCTGGGCATGGCCCAGGGGCCCAAGGTGCATGGGGGGCCCATGGAAATCTTGCATTACAACATACTTGAAAAATGTCCCGGATTTGATGGTACAGTCACGCTTTTTATTAAACTGTCCCGGGATGGCCGTGTTCTGTGCAGCTTCCTGGAACCTGTACTGTGCCCTCCTGATCCCAGTATTGTCCCCCTCTGCTTTCCCCCCTGTATTGTGCCCTTTGTGTTAATTAGTCTTTCACTTATGACATGTTTAATTGTCTAAAATCTATTTTATTGAACGTACTAATACATATTTGTTATATCAGTTGCTGAACAGAGCAGTGAGGTAGTGAAGGAAATGAGAGTGTGTACTGCTGATTATGCTTACATTTTACTTTACCATGCATGGGAAAAGCAACATGTCTGCATTAACAACTCAACAATTTAAATTAATAATCAGTTCATTCACTCATATATTTATTTTCAATAGGCACACAAAAGGTAGAAATAAGAACCGGTGTTATTTTTCAACTCAGAAACAAATAAAGAAGAGCTGCAAGCAGAGGTTGAAGAATCACTATTTAATGCATTTTTTCCTGGTGTTCAGATTTAAAGTGATCCTGTCAGGTTAAAAAAATTCAAGCACTACAGTCTTTGTCAGTTTCTTTGGCGTTCAACATATCTAGGAATGTCAGATAGCTCCGCCCCCTACCACATACCATGGTCTTACCCTTGACCTGTATTTCACTGCTGTGTTTTGTAGCAACATAGGGGTTGCAGGGTGGAACTAGAAAAGCAAAAACGTGAGCACACCAGCCTATCACAAGCTAGCAATCACATCACAATCTACAATGTTGTCTGATCCACTGCACTCGGGAAGATGCCATCTGGATCTATTTGGATTACGTGTTTTGAGGGGATTCTCCTCTTCAGAGCCAAAAGATAGACACCTTAATGCTTGACCTATATATCTCACTAGTATCTATTGCCCCTCATTCCCAAGAAGTGGACTGGGCACAACATGGGTCAAATGACAACTGCCTACTGATTCCAAACCTTAAGGTCAAATAACTGAAACATTATTCCAAAATAACCATAAAAAGCCATTATTTCACAAGTTTACATTGTTTACCTTAACAGGCTGCCCTTGTGAGTGGTCTTCTAAAGTACATACCATGCTGCTGACACCCAGGCTACATTTTAAATAGCTGTATTTAATTTTTATTTTATTATAGCTCAATACCATCTTAACTTAGTTAATTTAAATACAAAATGTCACTCCCCAAAATCATGGAGTGATCAAAGCCAGGAGTGTAGCACGGATATGCATTCCAGCCGCCACTTCTGGTTTTGCTACAGCATCACTTTGCAGTCTGCTGTCATATTGCTATTGAGGCCCATTAGGTGATGCATTCCACAGCCACATCTGCCAACTTGGCGACCAGGGGAAGACATGGCTGTGGAACACATCATCTGATGTACATCAATGGCAATACGATGGCAGAACCAAAAGTAATGTACAGTAGTAGCAAAAACAGAAATTTCAACTGGAAGGCATATCCGCATCACACTTCCAGTTTCAGCCAACGACGTGTGCTCCACACTTTTGTAGGGTGCCGTTTTAAATCAAACTAAACAGCCACAATAATAATGTGAATATGGAGTCAATATGAACATGAAGATGGTATTGAGCAATAATATAATAAAACATAAAAATAAATACAGCTATTTAAAAAGCGGTGTCATGGAACATATTTTGGAACACTACTCACAAGGGCAGCCTGTTAAGGTTACAATTTAAAAAGAAAATAAAGGAGGGCGCACCGACCTTGTGCATTACCACTTATACATTTTAATATACACAAAATAAAATGTATAAGTGGTAATGCACAAGGTCGGTGCGCCCTCCTTTCTTTTCTTTTTCATTTTAGCCATATGAACACCCTTTTGTTCTGTGGAGGGCTGCAAGACTTAAGACTTTGCCTTTATACCATACTGATACACCCAGTTTGGCGATACACCAGAGCGCAGGAGGATTTTTGTGGTATAAGGTTACAATTTAACCACTTAAGGACCGCCTACTGCACATTTACGTCGGCAGAATGGCACGGCTGGGCACATCAACGTATATATATATGTTGATTTTAGTACCCAGCCGTGGGTCACGGGCGCGCGCCCCTGACCCGGTCCGAAGCTCCAGTATTGAATATTGAATTTTTTTTAAAATGGTCGCTCTATTTTTGTTTATAGCGCAAAAAAGAAAAACCGCAGAGGTGATCAAATACCACCAAAAGAAAGCTCTATTTGTGGGGAAAAAAGGACGCCAATTTTGTTTGGGAGCCACGTCGCACGACCGCGCAATTGTCAGTTAAAACGACGCAGTGCCGAATCGCAAAAAGGGGCAAGGTCCTTTACCTGTATTTTGGTCCGGGTCTTAAGTGGATAAACATGTTTTTTTTTTTTTTTTTTTATGTGAATTCAAATAACTGATGTTTATGAATGTTTTGGAATATTGTTTTATTTATTTGACCTTGAGATATGGAATGCGTAGGCAGCTGTCACATGACCCATGTTGTGCCTAACCCACCACTTGGGAGGGAGGGGCAAGAGATACTCGTATGGTTTTAAGAGAGATATATAAGTCAAGCATTCAAGGGTCTATCTTTTGTCTCTGATGAAGAGGGAAACATGTAAGCCTAATAAATCCAGACAGCATCCTCCCAAGTTAAGGAGTGTGTGCAGTAGATCGGACACCGTAGGGCCAGATTCAGGTAGATGCACGCATCTTTTCGCCAGCGTAGCGCAACGCATATACGCTGCGCTGACGCAAACTAGCGAGTGAAGTACAGCATTCACCAAGCGCATGGCCGTTACTTTGCGACGGAGTAACGAAGATGCGTTGGTGCAACCCGACGCAAGTGGAAGTGGGTGTGATCATATGTAAATGATGCGGCGGAGCCCAGCGCAGAGGCTTACGTTTAGCGCATCATCCACGGAGCATGCGCAGTGAGTGAGGCTTCACTCGGCCCCCTGTGCGCATGCTCACAACTTCCGTCGGCACCACTTCACGGGAAACGTCAGCGCAATGTGTTCCGTTGCGCGTATAAAAGCGCCAGCGGAAGCGCCATTCCGGCGCAAAAGTATTTCCGTTTCCCCCCACCCCAGGGAAGTTACTTTTGCTCTGTTATGGTTGCTCTCGCTCCCCCCAAAGAGAGGAGGAACCTCAATTTCAATGCCCAGGAGGTCTCTGTGGTAATCTCCGCTATGGAGACTTATAATGACTTTCTCCACGGAAAGAAAAGTCGGAAGACCAGCCGGGAGAGGAAGCAGGCCATCCTGGACACCATTGCTGGCAGGGTGAATGTGTTGGGGTACTCCACCCGGACTGCTGGTGATATCCATAAAAAAATAAACGACCTGCGGCGCAAGGTCCGTGGCAAGGTGGCCACCATCAGGAGGGGGTACCAGGCTATGATTCTATGGAGGAAGGCTCCAGGACAGGTAAGTGTTTTTTATCCCCTATTTGGTGTGTTGCATGTGGGGGGGGAGGGTACATGTGCCAAGTGTGTGGGACCACCAACATGTGTCTGCTTTGTGTCATCCACAGATGATGGAGCTGGGCCATCATCTGTTGCCGGCCATTCCACCCCATCCCCCCAACAGGATCCTGAGGACAAGCCCCTGGGTGCTGAAGTCACCGAGGTGGAGGAGAGTGCCCACACCACTTCTGCAGAGATGGTTGAGGAGGAGCCTGTTCCTCAGCAGGAGTTTTTTTTGGTTTTATCAGAGTCCTCCCCTTCTGCAGGCCCCTCTGTCATCCCCTCACCCATCCTCGGTAGCCACTCAAGGGCGACTCCATCCCCACAGGGACAACCTTCTCCTGGCCCCAGGAAGGCAACCCGTAAGACCAGGGGGGTGTCTGATCCGGTCCAGGACCAGGTGGCGATGGACCACGCCAGGCAAACACAGCAGATGGGGGAGATTGCTGGCCACTTGGACCGGCTCGCTGACAGCCTGGGCTCCGTATCGCAGCTGCCCAGTGGTGTGCAGGACGTTGTGACCAGCCTTGGGGAGGTGCAGGCTGATGTACGGCACCTCACAGCAGCCGTCCTTGCCAACACAGCTGCCATCCGGGAAGAGGGGAGGCAGCGGCAGCGTGCCCAGCGGCATAATGTCACCCGCCAGCTGAGAATGCAGGCCCAGGCCGATCTCTATCTGAGCCGGATTGCCGTGGCCTTGGTGGGCATGCAGCCAACAGCTGCCAGGAGTGGCCCACCCAGGGATCAGCCTCCTCCAGATGCCCCCCCACCCCCACCCACTCCCTCCAGGCAGCTGAGGAGCCCGAGAGTGCCCACAAGGCGGAGCCCCCGTCATCCCAGATGAGGGTGTTTTTTTGGGGGGGTTAATTTTTATTTATTTTTTCTTGCTCAGGTTATGAGTTTATATTTTATTTTATTACTCAGGTTATGAGTTTATATTTTATTTTATTACTCAGGTTATGAGTTTATATTTTATTTTATTACTCAGGTTATGAGTTTATATTTTATTTTTAACTGCACACGGTCAGGAGTGCAGGGGACAGTGTGAATGGTGTGTGAATGTGAGGGGGTAGCACTCCTGCCAGTAAGGGGTGTCACCCTCGGCCGTGGTGGAGAAGTTATCCCCACGGCTGTATGAATGACGTGTGAAAGGTGTATGAATGGACAGCGACATCATTGGGGCCTTGACGCTGGCGTTGCTGCTCCCAAGTCCTACATGCTGGACTTGGGCTAATCCAATGTGATGTGGATGTGGTGTGTGTGATCTAGGGACATCAGTGGTGTGCATGCATGCATTGTCTGTGTGATTAATGTTTTGGTTTAGTGTCCAAAGATGCCTACGGCGAGGACCCTCCTGACTGCTCTTCCATCAGCAGACTGTGTAGCCTCTAGCAGGTGGGGACTGTGTGGGTCGGGGGTCAGGTCATCACGTATGTCAATCTGCAGGCCTTTTCTCATAGCAAAGTCCTGAGGACAAGCCCCTGGGTGCTGAAGTCACCGAGGTGGAGGAGAGTGCCCACACCACTTCTGCAGAGATGGTTGAGGAGGAGCCTGTTCCTCAGCAGGAGTTTTTTTGGTTTTATCAGAGTCCTCCCCTTCTGCAGGCCCCTCTGTCATCCCCTCACCCATCCTCGGTAGCCACTCAAGGGCGACTCCATCCCTACAGGGACAACCTTCTCCTGGCCCCAGGAAGGCAACCCGTAAGACCAGGGGGGTGTCTGATCCGGTCCAGGACCAGGTGGCGATGGACCACGCCAGGCAAACACAGCAGATGGGGGAGATTGCTGGCCACTTGGACCGGCTCGCTGACAGCCTGGGCTCCGTATCGCAGCTGCCCAGTGGTGTGCAGGACGTTGTGACCAGCCTTGGGGAGGTGCAGGCTGATGTACGGCACCTCACAGCAGCCGTCCTTGCCAACACAGCTGCCATCCGGGAAGAGGGGAGGCAGCGGCAGCGTGCCCAGCGGCATAATGTCACCCGCCAGCTGAGAATGCAGGCCCAGGCCGATCTCTATCTGAGCCGGATTGCCGTGGCCTTGGTGGGCATGCAGCCAACAGCTGCCAGGAGTGGCCCACCCAGGGATCAGCCTCCTCCAGATGCCCCCCCACCCCCACCCACTCCCTCCAGGCAGCTGAGGAGCCCGAGAGTGCCCACAAGGCGGAGCCCCCGTCATCCCAGATGAGGGTGTTTTTTTTGGGGGGTTAATTTTTATTTATTTTTTCTTGCTCAGGTTATGAGTTTATATTTTATTTTATTACTCAGGTTATGAGTTTATATTTTATTTTATTACTCAGGTTATGAGTTTATATTTTATTTTATTACTCAGGTTATGAGTTTATATTTTATTTTTAACTGCACACGGTCAGGAGTGCAGGGGACAGTGTGAATGGTGTGTGAATGTGAGGGGGTAGCACTCCTGCCAGTAAGGGGTGTCACCCTTGGCCGTGGTGGAGAAGTTATCCCCACGGCTGTATGAATGACGTGTGAAAGGTGTATGAATGGACAGCGACATCATTGGGGCCTTGACGCTGGCGTTGCTGCTCCCAAGTCCTACATGCTGGACTTGGGCTAATCCAATGTGATGTGGATGTGGTGTGTGTGATCTAGAGACATCAGTGGTGTGCATGCATGCATTGTCTGTGTGATTAATGTTTTGGTTTAGTGTCCAAAGATGCCTACGGCGAGGACCCTCCTGACTGCTCTTCCATCAGCAGACTGTGTAGCCTCTAGCAGGTGGGGACTGTGTGGGTCGGGGGTCAGGTCATCACGTATGTCAATCTGCAGGCCTTTTCTCATAGCAAAGTTGTGCAGAATGCAACATGCACCGATGATCTGACACATGAAGGTAGGGGAATACAATAGGGTCCCCCCGGACTTATCCAGGCAGCGGAAACGGGACTTCAGGAGCCCAAATGTTTGCTCCACCACTGCACGGGTTTTGATGTGTGCTTCATTGTATTTTCTCTCTCCTCTGGTTTGGGGGTTCCGGAAAGGAGTCATTAGATGGGGTCCCAGTGCATATGCAGAGTCACCTGGAAGGGAAAAGACAGGAGGATGTTAGTCATGCATGTGCCACTTGTGATGTGTGCATCATGGGAGGGGATAGTCATGCCTGCCACCCATGTCACTCACCAACCAGCCAGCTGTCCCCATACATGTTCTGCTCGAATTCTGCTGGGATGGGGCTCTGACGGTATATGAAGCTGTCATGGCTGGACCCGGGTGTTTGGCACGGACGTGCCATATGAGGCGTTGGGCATCGGCTATCACCTGTACGTTGATGGAATGCCAATGCTTCTGATTGCGGTATATGTGCTCTGTGGCACTGGGGGGCTGGAGTGCCACATGTGTGCAATCAATGGCCCCCACAGTGCGTGGGAATCTGGCAATGCTGTAGAAATCTGTCATTGCCTTCAGCCGCAGCTCCTCAGTGGTGGGTCCGATGAACTGGTTGGACATGCGTCTGAGGATTGCAGGGACAACCTGGTGCACGCATCTGCTCATGGAGGACTGTGACATCCCAGCCACCACTCCACTTGTACGCTGGAATGATCCACTTGCAAGGAAATGAAGTGTTGCCAGTACCTTCACCAGTGGCTGCACTGCTTGTGAGCGGTGTGTTGGGCTGGTGATGTCACCCTGCAGGGTTGTGGTTAGTTCAAGTATTGCATCAGGGCTGAATCTGAAGAGGCGATACACCTCCTCATCCCCCATGCCAAAGAGGCTCATGGGCGGTATATCCTCTCACGTGCCCGCCTCCTCCGTACCGGGGGACCCAGTACTAGTGCTAGAACCCCGACTGCCCCTGGCATGTTGGCACACAGAGGTGTTGTCCTTGCACGTGTGGTTGTTCAGCTTGCTAGTTTCGTCGGTAACGCTGCTGCTGTAGCTGCTCTCCTGCTGACCTGTGGCCGTCTGGAGTAAAGATAAAGCAGCTATTTGTAGAAATAACTTTGCGCCGGACGGACGAGATACGTGCGGCGCATGTAGCCAGCGTATGGTGCTAATCCGTTCGCGAATCGGGAAATCTCCCTCATTTGCATATTTGCAGGGGAAATCAATAGGCGCGACTGATGCGCCAAGCGAAATTATGCGCTAACGATACTCTGGCGTCGGAAAGTTAAGCCGGTCAGGGAAAGCCCGTTTTCTGTCGCATCTAGTTTGGTGGGTACGGCCGCATAGATACTACGGCGCATCTTCACAGTTACGCGGCGCATATCGAAATACTCCAGCGCAAGTCTTGCTGAATCTGGCCCATTGTCTAACATTGGCAGATTTTGATGAACTTGTGATATACAGATGTTTGTGAGTATACATCTATCTCGCTTTTGTCAATATATTGTTTACAAAAAACTTATAACAGGTTTAACACATATACACATATTTTGGTATATAAAACATCTCGCTTATATGCTTTTCAGTTGTGTGTTTAGTGGTTTTCTAGAGAGGCCCGGAGCAAAAAGAACAAGCCATAAGCGTAGGGCAGGGCATGACTGGGTTAACAGAAACCTTTACAAGCCAGGGGGGAGTGGTCATGAGAGGTGCAGTGTGTAGAGAAGGAGAAGCTATAATTTCTCCCCCCTCCTTTCCCGGGTAACACAGTCTGGGGAGAAAAGTTCTCAGGTAGGATTGCTGCTGGCCTCTCCTGAGCCAGGCCAGCAACCAGGCCGGGTTATCCGGTGGGGGGGGCACCCTCGGGGGGGCTACAGTCTAACTGGAGCCTCTCCTGAGCCAGGCCGGGTCACCCGCGGGGGGGCGGGGCACCTGCGGGGGCACCCGTGAGGGGGCGGGGCACCCACGGGGGAACCCGCGCGGGGGCGGGGCAACCGTGGGGGCACCCGCGGGGGGCGGGGCACCCGCAGCCTCCGTAGCGGTGCTCCCTGGGGCCATCCACCAGGCAGCTCAGGAGGGAAGGGAGCCCAGCCCGGGCCCCCCAGCAAAAACGGACAGCGGCGGGCCCTGTAGGCCCCGCGAGGCACGGGGGGGGCGACTAGGGGGCTCCAAAGCGGCAGCTAGGCCTGCCCTACGTGTGGAACAGGCTGCTGCAGGCTCTCACCCCGGTTGTGCACCGGTGGTTTATGTGCCTCGGCGAGGGAGATCGATCGCAGCGGTGGCTAGCCCCTTGCCTTCCACGGCTAGCCACCTCCTATCCAGCCCTGCTGTCTCCCTGGGGGAGCGGGAGACAGCAGCAGAGGTACAGCACCCAGAAAAGCGACAGAGAAATCCGTGCACGGGTCCAGAGTGCGCAGAGTGAGTGATGCCAGCTCTGGGCCCTCGGCTGCCAGGCCCGAGTCGCCTGGTGGGCCATCATCTGAGGAGCCTGAGATCGTTCGGAGTGGGAGCTGTCGGGTTCCGAAGAGGAGGAGTTTGTGCCCGGGACGCAGTTTACAGCGCTGGAGACGAGTGTTTCGGCTGTTGGGATTGCTTCCAGGCAGCCCGGTAAGTAGTTTTCATCAATTTCTACTGTGTTGCAAAATGCTGGTGTGTTGGTAGGGGGACGGGGGGAGGGTCCCCGTAGTCGTTTGGTAGTGCCCGCAGTGGCGGGGGTAGTGAGGTAAGGCCTAGTGCCTGGGGGAAAAAGGTTGGAGGGGATGCAGGTTTGCATTCGGTTGTTTGGTAGGGTTGGTAGCTTTGGTGAGCCAGGCTGGGGGGACAATCCCGATGTTAGCCCTGCGGCAGCTTGGGTGCTGGCAGGGGGGTATGGCTGGGGGTAGTGACGGTGGGCAATCCAGGGTTAAGGTGTAGGCGGTGGGAGACTCCGCAAAGAAGAGGGATCTGGTCCGGTTGTCGGGCGCAAAAGGGGGAAGGGTATACTTGTTATGAGGCACCCTTGGGTTCACATTTTAAGCAGGAGGTGAGAGAGAAGGGCTGGAAGAGCGAATATGTAGAGATATTTGCGCATTTGCCTCTGGGGAAGTTTAACCTGGTCAGGATTAAGCCTGAGTCCTAAAAGGAAGATGAAGCAAAGGGAGGTATAGGTTTATACCCAGGACTTTTGCGAAGTGGTCGTAGTCATACTAGATCGGGGTGTGCGTGATCGGTGAGAAAAAACTCTGAACACTGTTCGGCGCTTTTCAGTTAACAGGAGGCGATTAGCAAGGCCTATCGGTGTTACGGAGGCACAGGATGGCTCCGTTTGCGACGAACAGTTCAGGCAACGCAGGGCAGTGGGACCGAACATGTAGGTGGAGAGACCGAGGGCTTTGGCCTTGGGATGCAGCTCATGTCGGTCCCACGGACGTCCACAAAGTTTTCGGGGGGGGGGGCTGTGTAACCTATTCCCCGGGACAGTCGGCCGGAAATGGAAAAGGGGGTCTGCTGGCAGTGTAATGAGGGTAACTGCAAGTTTGGGGGGTCCTGCCGGTTCAAGCACGAGGGCTCCTGCTGCGGTGTAACCATCCCTCTTTCCTGGGTTTTGTGAGCAAGGCAAGGTACGTCCCGGAGATTTTACGAGTAAGAGGGAGGACTACGGTGATGGTGTAGAGGATGCGACCGTTTCTCGGTAGCACCCCAACAGGGCGGCTGCCCGGTCGTTGGAGGGGGGGTTTTCAGAGGGTTTTAGCATTCCTTGCAAGCTGGGGGTGGCCCCCCCATGCCTAACAATTGGCGCTCCGCGCTACGTCACCCTGCGGTGGTTTCGGATACACTGCGGTAGGAAGTAGCTCTGGGCCGAATGGGGTGCCCATTCTCTCCGCCCCCCCCCTTCATATGAGTTGGTTGTTCTTCCCCTTTGGGGTGGGGCCAAACAAGGAGCCGAACAAGTTTAGGCTCATTCATCACCTGTCCTTACGGGGGGGGGGGGGGGGCAACGGGGCTATTAGCGCGGGGTATTGTACGGTATGTTACGCCTCAGTTGATGGGGCGGTTGATTGGGTCAGGGGTATGGTCGAGGGGCGGTGATGGCCAAGCCTTACATCGAGGCTGCCTTTCGGCTTCTCCCAGTACTCCCGGATAGTTTCTGGCTATTGGTCTGTCACTGGGAGGGGGAGTTCAAGAGGGACAAGTGGGTACCGGTGGGTTGCTCGGTTCATGTGCCTTGTGGTTACAGTTTAGTTTGTTTCTAGAATGGGTGGGTCGTCATGTGGCTGGAGTGAACTCCTTGGTCCACTATCGGGTCGACTTCCTCAGCGTTTGCCCGGCTGGGTCGCGTATCTGCGCAGTGTTTTGGCCACTCTGGAACGCATTGCAGAGCGATTTGGGGTGCCGCTGGCATCCGAGAAAAGGTAGGGGCCGAAGTCGGTCATACAATTTTTTGGCATAGTAATTGGCTCGGAGGCAATGGAGTGCAGATTACCATGGGACAAACTGGAAAGCCTCACGGCAAAAAATTGGCGAGATATTGGGTTCACAGAAAGTACAAATCTGAGCGCGGCAGTCGCTCCTGGGAAAACTTATTTTCGTGTGTCTTATTCTTCCTATGGGGCAAGTCGTTTGCACGCGCCGCTCGGCAAGCACGGCGGGGGGTTAAGTCACCTAAACACTTAGTGGGTTTGTGAAGTAACACAAGGAAGAACTGTCGGTTTGTCACTCCGTTTTGGAGTCCTCTAACAGTACGGCTCTGTGGATGTTCGGTCCGGTCAGCAATGTTGACATGGAACTGTTCACAGATGCGGCCGGGGGTTCGGGCTTTGGTGCATTCTTGCAGGGACAGTGTAGGGTGGGTCCTTTGCCCCAGTCCTGGTGCCAGCAGGGTTCACTAAGAACTTGGTTCGGCTGGAACTGTTTTCCGGTAGTGCTGGCTGAACACAGATCACATTGGCTGTCTATCCACTATCACATGAGCCAGCCCAGGGGGGCGGGACCGTGTTACAGCGTTCCCGCCGAAAACACACCCAGCCAGGCAACTCGTAATACACAGAGAGAGGAGAGGAGAGAGGGGTCATGTCCCAGGAGGCATAGCGGCTGTGACTGACGGCTGCGTCCGCAAGTGAGAAAATAAACTCATCTGCACAGCACAGTGAGTTTTTAAAATGACTAAAAATGACATGCCAATTCGATTTAAGGGGGCAGTATGAAAGGGGATGCAATAAAGTTAAAAAAGAGGGTGGAGCTCCACTTTAAGCGGTCTATTAAAAAAAAATGCATAGCCATTAATCCAGCTAACTCATGTACATTTGTTTTGTGCAAACTGGAAAAAAATGATATTCTTTTGAATTTTTACATAAAATGTATTGTTATAAAGATTTATATATTCTCTTCGGTCTTTTGCAGCCATATTGTCGATTTCTCCCAACTGCCATTTTCAAAATATACATCATTGGTAAGAGGTTTATTTTTCTTGTCCTCTGTGCCAGTTTGCAAAATCATTTTACACAGGAGAGTTTGATGGAAGGCACTGGTGACACAACCTTTCCTGGGGCAGCTGGGAGGAATTAGCTATTACACCAGTGCCTCAGAAAATCAGACAGACAAATACATTTAACTCCTTAAGGACCGCCGCATGTACATTTATGTCGGCAGAATGGCACCGACAGGCACATCAA
Source organism: Rana kukunoris (assembly GCA_029574335.1). Taxonomy (NCBI): domain Eukaryota; kingdom Metazoa; phylum Chordata; class Amphibia; order Anura; family Ranidae; genus Rana; species Rana kukunoris. Next base: position 124,886,533 of record CM056055.1, on the reverse strand, counting down.
CGTATATATACGTTGGTGCCTTGAGGCGGGTCGGGGGTCCGATCGGGACCCCCCCCGGTACATGCGGCGGTACCCGCGGCTGTACGAGCGATCCGTGCAGAGGGGGCGGCGGTTCATAGCTCCCAGCCAATGCGCGCGCCCGCCTGTCTGTCACTTCCTCCTCCTGTGTAAACACAGGAAGGGGGAAGTGATGTGATCTCCCCCTGTCACAGTGTCACTGAATGCAGTAATCAATCATACATGTAAGATTACTGTATTTAATGTCAGTGAGACAGTCAGTTAGTGTTAGGTTCAGGGTAGCCCCGTACCCCCCCTAATAAAGTTTTAACCCCTTGATCACCGCCCTAGTTAACCCTTTCACTCCCTTTTGCCAGCATCACTAAGCGATCATTTTTCTGATCGCTGTATTAGTGTCGCTGTTCCCGCAGGGTAGCTATTTTTTTTTTGATTGTGATTTTTTTTTTTTACTAAAGACATATGGCTAAATAAATTTTGGCCTAAATGTTTGACTAAAATTTAGTTTATTTGATTTTTCTTATAACAAAAAGTAAAAAATATTGTTTTTTTTTCAAAAATGTCGCTCTATTTTTGTATATAGCGCAAAAAATAAAAATCGCAGAGGCGATCAAATACCACCAAAAGAAAGCTCTATTTGTGGGAAGAAAAGGATGCAAATTTTGTTTGGGAGCCACGTCGCACAACCGCGCAATTGTCAGTTAAAGCGACGCAGTGCCGAATCGCAAAAAGGGGCCTGGTCATTTACCTGCATTTTGGTCCGGGTCTTAAGTGGTTAAAGTGGTTCTAACAGCTGAAAATGTTTTACCTTCATGCATCTAGCATAGATGTTCCTCACTCACCTCCCTGTAATGATATTACGTACTGGGCACACGAAAAGCTGTAGCTAGCGGCCATGTTGTTTGGGAATCTTAACTCAGCCTTGACAGTCTTGGCTAACAGTTACACATTGCAGTAAAAATCTGAACCCCCTCTCTCCTCCCTTATTTCCAGGAATTCATAGGCTTAGCTCAGAACACTTCAAAAAAGTTGTTATCTCAACATAGAGACAGCAGAACCCAGGTTTAGGTCTGTGCAAACAGCTAATTTAGTCCTGACAGGATTCCAGGCCTATCGCAAAACCAAACCAAATCCCTTAACCTCCCTGGCGGTATGATTCTGTCTGGAATTACGTACCAAAAGCGGTACAGTTATTTGCATGGAAATTTGGCATTTTATACTGTAGGCCTGCAATTCTTAGGAATTACTTGCTTAAATCTGTCTAAACAATACATCCCAGGTATGAATAAGTTTGAAAAACAAAATCATAATTTTTTATATAATAAAAAACTATAAATAATTATAACAAATTATAATGTAATTATAATAAAAAATATTCAATAATGTAATCAACTCAAAAACACTGAAATTTGCTCAGTTGCAGAATTGTCGCTGTCATTATTTTATTTTTTTATGACGAATTTCCCCACAAATCGCTATCGCTCAATTCTGCAAGTGATTAAAATTTATTATCGCTGTTTTCTAGCTGATCTAAAACCATTTTTGACATAAAGGGACACTTTTGGTTGCTATGGGCAATCTACAGTTTCCAGGCAGAAAGAACACTTTTTATTTTATAAAATAACATGTAGGGCACTGGACAGACCACTAGGGACAAGGGGGGTGTGTATTTTTTACATACAGTACTGTAATCTATAAGATTACAGTATACTGTATGTAAAGTGTTTGTTTACTTTTTTGAATTTGGCGCCGTTCTCCGCTTCCGTGCGTTGTAACGTCGCAGGAAACGGAGATCGGCGGCACACGGGGACGCTGTGTGAATCGAGCGATCACCCGCTCGCTCACACAGCGGGGATGCATCGCTGGATCAAGGAAGAAGGTAAGCCAGCGCGCGCTGCAGGCTCTGCATGGCTACCCCGAGCGTGACTCGGGGATACCGTTTTTAGCAGAAAAAACACACCCCGAGTCACGCTCGGGGATACCGCCAGGGAGGTTAATAACGCATAGCCTGCCATCAAAGGAGGCCCAGACTTAATAAGGGTTATAAAAGAGGACGCAGAGCAGAAGTGACCAGGAACATGACACAAATAATCAAAAGTATATATTTAAATGCAGAATTTCATACTGAAAAAATTAAGTCTAGGCTTAACCCTGCTAAGACATACAAGAGGGACAATAGCTGTCAGATGCCCAATGGGTGACACGTTCATCTGAACTCCCGTGTGTTTGGTATCCCTGTACATGAAATTCAATGATAAACAATAATCTATCAGTTTCAAGAATGCAACCAGTCCATTTTGGAAGATATAAATAATGGTAAAAAACTGTTATCAACCCAGGATAGCCCATGGACCCTCCTTATCTGTTTTATTGGTCAGGGGCATATGTCCCAACCCCTTTGATCCCAGAGAAAAGAGGAGATGCCAAGATAGTGGTCAGTTCTCTTTTACCATCAACGCAGGAACAGCTGCCAAGTTTACCCAGCTCATTGACTGAACACTAATCAACACTAGGACATTTAATTGCAAGTATCCTTCTTCTTTATTTCTACCTTATTTCTTTGTGACTCTATATTGTCTTTATCTTTTTGAAACATATTTGCTGTAAATATTTTATTTGCACAAATTTTGACCTTACTTTAAAAAGTGCTAACCTTGTCCCGAAAAGCTTATAATGCAAGCTAACAACAAACCTGGCTCTTGAAGAGACACCCGACTGTCTCTGCAGTAACAGCTCCTATGAAGCTGAATCGACGGTCTGACAGTTCTGCTAAATACAGTAGAGAACCTTTAGCAAATACTTTGAAGAAACTTGATGATCCAGCTACCAAAGCTGTTACCTTGGAACTGGAACCCAACAAATTTAAGGGCAAGATTTTGGATTGCTCCAGATCTTTTTCCAAAGCCAAATTGCTGCATTACCATATGAAGTATTTCCCTGGCGTTGACAAGTCAGAGCAGGATCAGAGTCCTGTCACGAGGCATATGCAGACAAGAGGCTCTTTAGCTCACGAAAAGGCCAGTCAGCAAAGCTCAAAGAGAAGACGCACCTCAAACAGTTCAAATTCCCACCGACCGTCCCTAAAAGACAAAAGCAAGGAGAACGTAATCCAGAAGTCTCATCGCAAGGCAGACAAGCTGTCTGAAAGTGTTAAAGAAAAAGTAAGAGAAAAGTTCAAAGATTTCTTGAGTCTGTAGTCAAAGAAAAAAAAGAAGAAAAAGAAAGCAAATTCAGAGCTGTCTGGTAGTGAAGAGAACATAGAAGTTTCTAAGGAGCTCTCACCAAAAAAATTACAACCTTCAAAGCTCAACAGTGATTATAAGGCCCCGTGTTCCGGTAAAAGCAGCGATCATGGATGCGTACATATACAAGACTAAGTGATGAGGAAGCGCTCAGCGATTCTTGCACGGAAAGCTTACTTTGGAGTGATGAGGATTACAACGAAGAGATCGTTGTCACGCATGCTGATGGTTTTCTAAATTTTGGCCGCAACAGGAGCAAGTACAGCTCTGCCAAGCAAAGACTTGTGATGGACAGTATGGATGAGAATGCTATGGATGCAAATATGGGCGAACTGTTAGATCTCTGCTCAGGAAAGTTTAAGGAATCACAATCCAACACCAGCCAGCCTGATGCAAATGGTTCCAAGATAGGGGTTATGGATGAGTTGCTGGGACTCTGCTCTGGAAAATTTGTCTGTCAAGATGAAGGTTCAAATCAAGAATCTTTTAGTTGTACAAAGGCTCATGCTGAAAATGAGAAAAGTGACCTAATGTCTGAAGCAGTTGCTCTCTGTTTCGGTTCTTTCACCAAGAGAGAAAATGAGGAAAATGAGGCCGGGCTTGAGGATTTCCATCTTCTACCATGTGATGATTCTGACAGCGAAGAGCTTGCAGAAATTGAAAGTGGTGCAGAAGATGAAGAGGAGGAAGTGAAGGAGGAAGTAAAGGTGGAAATGGCAGTGAAGGAGGAGGATGACACCCTGCAGGATGAGGCGTCTGCTGTGCTGGCAGGGAGCGATTCCGAAAAGTGCTCCTACTCCCTGGGTTATGTGAAGAGACAAGCGATGTACGCCTGCAGTACCTGCACCCAGGATAAAGAGGAGCCTGCTGGGATATGTCTGGCCTGTGCATACAAGTGTCATGAAGGCCACGACCTGTTTGAGCTCTACACCAAGAGAAACTTTCGCTGCGATTGTGGAAATGCCAAATTTAAACAGCTGGAGTGCAAGTTATATCCGGATAAAGAGTAGAAAAACCTGGCTAATAATTACAATGACAATTTCTTTGGCATGTACTGCACATGTAAGAGACCGTACCCCGATCCTGAGGATGAGACCCCAGATGAGATGATCCAGTGTATGGTGTGTGAGGACTGGTTTCATGGCCGGCACCTAGGGGCAGTTCCATTGGAGCACGTTGAGTTTCATGAGATGGTGTGCCAGGGCTGTATGGATCACTGTTCATTTCTTTGGGCCTACTCTGCCAAGTTAGGAGTTCCTGGTGTCACCAAGATTACCAAAGCAGAAACGTACCATGAAGATGTTAAAGTTGATGATTGTCCTACGGAAACAGCCAACACTCAGAATGGACTAACAATAAATAATGAAGAATGTGTGGAAGATAACGACGATGAGGAGGAGGCAATTCTTAGAAAGCTAAATCTGAAGGACTTTATGGAAAATGAAGCTGAAATTTCTGGAAGTGATGTTGAAAGTGAAATCCCTGACCACTTCAGGGCAAATGAAGTGGCTGAAGTGCAGGAATTAGGGGTTTGCACATCTTCAGTTCTCGGTCAGTTGCTTGATGGAAATAAAGCTGAAAAACTTAATTCTGACACTGCACTAAATGATGTAGAAAAAGTGTGTCCAATATCCACTGAGCCTTGTGAATGTAGTAAGGCAGGTGATATTCATGACTTTCCCATAATTGATGATCAGCAGAGCAGGGTCATTAGGGAATCTGAATTGCAAGATATATACACCCAGACTGAAGCTATTTTTGCCTCTGTAAATTATTTGCATGTTGAAGAGCAGTGTTGAGAGGAATACGCCATATTCGATTTTGCGATATTTCACGAATATATAGAAGAATATTCGTGAAATATTCGTTAATATCGAATATTCGTGATATTTTATAAAAAAAAAAAAAAATTGCGAAATTTTGCTAATGCGAATGCGAAATTGATTGCGAAATTCTCGTCAACAACACGCGAAAACGTAGATCATTTCCTGGATTACTAAACTAATATTCACTAAACACTAACTCTACTTACACAAACTTATATGACTAAACTAAAGCTATTTTTTTTTTATACACAAAACACAAGGGCAGAGAAAGTATTTGCGAATATTCGTAATACGAATATTCGCATTGCGAATATTCGGCAACATAAAAGGATCGCCTCAGCTACTCGGCCCAGGGTCTCTAATCATACCAGCAATGCTTTTAGACGTCGACGGAGATCACTAGGATGTGATCTGTTTTCAAAATAAATTTGAAAAAATACGAATACTCGCAATAGCGAATATTCACTGTGATATTCGATTCATTCGCGAATACTCGAATATGCAATATTCGTAACGAATATTCGCAATGCGAATATTCGTGAGCAACACTATTGAAGAGCAGTGTGTTAATTTTTATGTTAATGAAATCGGATTTGAATATAAAGGTAGTGTCACATCCTGTGAAACCCAGTCTTTAGAAAGTGTTCTGTCAGAGCAAGTAATGCAGGATAATACTTTGGACTTGACTACCAAGATTCCTCGGGAAGTAAAATCTATTTTTCAAAGTGTAGAATCTGTAATGGCAGGTGAGCCTGTGAAATAAAGAGTGCGGCGCAAAATAAAAACAATAATAATAATAATAATGGTGACAATAAATATACTTATAAAAATATAAATTATTTGAAAATAGTGTCCATGTGCAAGGAAGTCCATAAAGCAATGAATCCACAGCCTTAAACGATTTCCAGAGTGGAAAGTGAAAAGTAACACCAAAGAATATCCTCCACCAGTGTAAGATGGACTCTCACCTCTCTGCTTTGACCCAGATGGATCTCAAAGCATAATCTGTGTAATCAGAAATCAGCTGACAGCCTCCATAGGCAGGACCTCTGTAATTGCAAACAAAGGCTACTGTACCAAATATTAACATTGATTGATCTCAGGTGTTCAAATACTTATTTGCAGCTGTATCATACAAATAAATAGTTAAAAAAATCATACATTGTGATTTCTGGATTTTTTTTTTTTATTATGTCTCTCACAGTGGACATGCACCTACGATGACAATTTCAGACCCCTCCATGATTTCCAAGTGTGAGAACTTGCAAAATAGCAGGGTGTTCAAATACTTATTTTCTGCACTGTATATGCAATCTCAGCAAGTAAGCCAATCATGTTAGCATTCAGGCACCGCCCACAGTCGGCAGCTGAAATCAATCAGATTTCAGCTGCCGAACGTCACCCACGATCGCCGCAGATTGCAGTAGGACGGTTTGGTACGCTGTTACATGCAGCTATGCTGACACTCGGCTCTTAGAGTGTCTCTACATGTGAGTGAAGTCTCCATTGTTTTAAATAAATAGTTATTTCAACAGAGAGCACTAGATTTCTTTCCTTTCTTCCCTACATGGTGGTATGAATGTTGAGAAATCATTGAATCCGGATCTATGGTTTTTATCCTATCCATCCGTCTGCCTATGGATCAGCTGATTTCTGATTACGCAGATTATGCTTTGAGATCCATCTGGGTCAAAGCAGAGAGGTGAGAGTCCATCTTACACTGGTGGAGGATATTCTTTGGTGTTCCTTTTCACTTTCCACTCTGGAAATCGTTTAAGGCTGTGGATTCATTGCTTTATGGACTTCCTTGCACATGGACACTATTTTCAAATAATTTATATTTTTATAAGTATATTTATTGTCACCATTATTATTATTATTATTGTTTTTAGTTTGCGCCACACTCTTTTTATTTCACTTACACTTGGGACTTTTTATGAATTGTTCTTAATGCTGGCTTGCTAATATTGGTACTTTATTTATTTTTTCCAGCGCTGAATATATTCTCTTATTTTTATGGCAGGTGAGCCCTCTGAACGTTGTGAAACCTCCATCACTGAAGTGGTCAGAGAGGCTAAATGTACTAATTTAATGGATGCTTTTTCCAAATGTCTTGAAAGGAATGAAGAATATGAGAATTTGTGTCCAATAATCGATGGTTTCAAAGAAACAAATACTAAAACATTTTTGGGAGACAATGAGGCAAAGATAGCTGAACAACTAGCCATAAACATAATTTAAAAAGTGATTGTAGCTGCTAGACAAGAAATTTTGTCTAGCTCAGTTAATGATGTGTCCGATAGCAGTTGTCAAGTTATTGGTGAGAATAGGGATGTGCTAACAAGTGATGCACAGAGTAAGCAGTTGGTTCAAGAAAGTGATGAGGATTCAGTTTCTGCAAACCTTACATTGGGTTTAATAGATTTTCACCATACTTGTGAGTCTGAACTATCACCAAGTAAGAAACTTGGAAATACGGAATTGACAAATAATGATTTCCATCTAGAGCACCAAAGAGAAGAAAAAACGCCTAGTACATCAGTTTATCAGAGGTCATATGCGTCAGACTTTAGTCCAGTTCATAGAAGAACAGATTTTTTTGACTGTCACCATGCCTTGGAGGATTCCAGTCTTAGTGTGTTTACATCTGAAGAAGGCATCCACATGGATGATCCATTGCAGAGCACAGTGTTATCAGCTCTTGGTATTGGTTATGACTCGCTGAGTTCTTCAGGGATTGAGCTATTGTGGGAAACCTTTGTGTCCATTGAAAAACCAAGGTTTTGCATGGTTTACAACTGAAAATTTGTATATTACAGAGCAAGGAACACCCTCTTATGTACCTCAGCCGAAATTTGAAGACCAATAGGAGAATAAATAGGTGGTTCCTGGCCCTTCAGGAATTCAGTGTTGTTGTAACGCATCGCCCCAGTGTTAAAATGGGGAATGCAGATGGTTTGTCCCGAGTGCATGCGTGCCTGACAACCTGTGTCCCAACCCTAGGGTTGAAACAAGAGGGGGGGGTATGTGATAGGAAGTCAGGTAAATCTGTGTGTGTTGTCACAGATGGAGATATATTTCTGCCTTGTTTAGACAATACACCAATTACTATTAGGCGTCGGCTGTAGAGATGGCCAGAGAGGTTTGGGGCGTTAGAAGTCGGCTGTTCAAAATGAAGCAATTAAAGCCCCTATAAAGATAGCCTAAGGATGATGATTGATTGTTGCATCCTGACGCTGTGTGAGTGAAGGAGCAGTCACAAACAGTACTGAAGAGGTGAGGTGCTGATGGATATTTCTGTGTGAGAAATATCAAAGGGACTTTTTGTTATCTGCTGTAGGACCAGCAGTGTCTGCCCAGCAGTAGGCTGTGCCAGACTCCATAGGTAGGTTCCTGTGTTGGGAAGGTAGACACCCCAAGTGGCAAGGGTTTATTTTATGTTTTGTTTTGGTTATGCTGTTTTGATGCTTGCACGTGTATCCAGCAATATGGAAAAATAAACCATATCATTTGTTTTCAATCATCCTCAACTGCCTTTTTGTAAAGTTCAGCGTGTAGTTAACCCATCCAGGGGGTCACACACACCCGCTACTGAGCTAATTCCTCACACTCACATATGTTGGTCTTATGCACTTTGCGCAATTACTTTTTTTTTACAGTTGTTCTTTTTCTTTTTCAGGTGTTGTGTTTACACTTTTGTTTGTTTTTGTTTTTGCTGCATTGTTTTTTCTGTATGTTTAGGGTGACCTTGTAATTTTAGTGCAGAAGTCCCCCCCCCCTTTTTTAATTCCTCACACTATTTTTTGTGTGTGTTGTCTGTGTTATTGTTTTTTTTTTTTTTTTTTTTTTTTTTCCATAATAACTTTTATTGGTAAACAGAAAAAGGTTTACAATACAGTTAAATAAGGAGTCTGATATAGAACATTAGGTTGTACAGCAGTGATGATCAGAACTAGCATGCAGTCAAGATTGCAACAAAAACATATAAAAAAAAAAGAAAAAAGAAAAGCATACATTTATAAACATATATATATAGCATGTTTTATATATGTTTGATATAATTTTATATATGTTTGATATAATGAACAGTATCTAAGAAGTAAGTGAGATTCATGGCTAACTTGTTGCATATCTATGCTTCTAACGGAAATCTTGTGACCGTCCAAGGTTAAATTAAAGATAGGTGAGAGTTACATATGGATGTGGGGGTTTGCTAGTTCATGTGGCACTGACCAGCTTTGAATAGATATTTCATCATAAAACATCCGCCACTGGAGCTGATCAGCAGTCGGTACTAGAGAATAAGGGCTGTAGCTGGAGAGGGGACTGGATCTGTGCGTAGACTCTACATGAAGAGGGGGAGGAAGGAACGGGCACAGGAGGGGGAAGACAGGGTGGGAAAGAGGGGAGGATAGAGGAGGAGCTGTAGGAAGCTAAGGAGAAAGATAGAAAGAGAAGGATAAGGTGAGATAAAATAGAATAGAAAAAGCAAACAATAAAAATAAATAAAAAAATACAGTAATATTAATAAGTTCATAGGTAGAGAGCGAAAGAGTGTATGGGTATCGAAACATGGAGTCAGTGAGAGGGGGAGGGTGAGTGGAGGGGGGCCGGTTGGGGGGAGTCTCCGCCGTCGGGCCTCATGTATTAGAGTATGGAGAGTATCAGGGGTATTAGAGTCAGCGATAATTGGACATGTGTCTAATAGAATAGAGTGAGAGATGACCTCCCTCTATCTTCCCTTGTGTAGGGGAGGGAGGTTAGGTATAACGTGGTGTGATTCAGTTAGACCATAAATTTAATGCTATAGTTCTCAAGGGTTTCAATCGTCTGGAGGTGGATGATCCCCGGAAGTTTGGTTCATCAAGAGTTTGTAATTGGCAGTGGTACAGAAGTGGGTCCAACAGGCCCATGTGTGGGAGAATTTAGTTGGACAATCTTTAGCTATAGATATTAATTCTTCCATCTCTGCAATTTTTTCAACGCGTTTGATCCACTCAGGAATGGTTGGGATACGTGTTGTTCCCCAGTGTATCGGGATGCATTGCTTGGCTGCATTTATTAGGGGTGGTACTAGCGTCTTACAGTAATGATGAGCTGGCATGTCAGAGTAGTGTAGGAGAAGTTGTGCCGCGGTGTGTTCTAAAGTGTATGTAGAAATTTGTGACGTCAGTTCCCGGATTTGGGTCCAGAATGGCTGGATTAGGGGGCAGGACCACCAAATGTGTTCTAGAGTACCTGAGCCAACAGAGCACCTCCAGCATTTGTCTGAAAGGGCTGGGTTATATTTGTTGAGAATAGCCGGGGTTCTGTACCAGCGCATTAAGACTTTGTAATTATTTTCCTGTATCGAGACATTGAGGGAGCTTTTATGTGCTATTGTAGATATGCGTTCCCATTGTGCCTCCGTCAAATCCATCTGTAGGTCTCTTTCCCAATTTGAGCAAGCTTTGGTAGTCTTCATTAAGCTATCTGAGGAGAGTATGTTGTGTATGATAGATATCAAGTGTTGTTGCGGTGTAGAGTGAGAGCTAAGTTGTTCAAATGTTGTGAGACGGCGAGAGACAGAGGATGTTCGGTCTGCTTGTTTTAGGAAATGTCTGATCTGGAAGTATATCCAGAGAGGAAAAGTGGTGCTTTCTGTGGTGACTGGTAGAGAAGAGCGTTCTAGAAAAGAGCCTGAGTGAAAGAAGTGATGTGCCAAGACTTCTGAGTGTTGCCACGTATCTGTTAAAAAATTCATTGACATGCCAGGTGGGAATTCCGGGTTGAGCTTTACCGAAGTAAGGGGTCCAGGGATCGAGGAAACGTGTAACTTTCGACAGGTTTCCTTGAAACAGTGTAGAGTCGGGGCAATGAGAGGGTGGTCGTTTAGAGATCTCGGGATGTGTTTATGTGAGGTCCAAGGTATGGACCGCAATGGCAGAGGGGAGAAGGAGTGTTCAAGAGCGACCCAATCTTTACTGCGGCTGTGAATTGACCAATCCACAATTCTAGCAAGGTGGCAAGCCCAATAATATTTCTTAAGGTCTGGTAACCCAATGCCCCCTTTTGTCTTTGGTCGTGTTAGCTGTTCGTACGCTATTCTAGGTCGTTTTTGTCTCCATAAAAATGTAGTACAAAGTCGCTTGTAAGCTTGAAAAAAGGACGGAGGGAGTTTGATGGGCAAAGTTTGTAGGATGAATAAAATACGGGGGAGTACATTCATCTTCAGAATTGCTGCCCTTCCAAACCATGAGAAGTGTGGTTTATTCCATTTAGTTAGGTCACTTGTGATGGTTTTAAGGATGGGTATGTGATTTTGGGAGAATAAGTCTACGAATCTGGCCGTTAGATATTTAATATGGTCGTGCTTCCATTTGAAGGGGAAGTTGTTTTTACAGCGTGATACCACTTCCTGTGGGAGGGAGATATTCAGGGCTTGGGATTTGTCAAAGTTTATCTTAAAATTGGAAATATCACGGAACAGTTTCAATTCTTTTAAGAGATTTGGGATCGTTATGTGGGGATCCTTCAGAAACAGCAGTACGTCATCGGCGAAGGCCGCAATTTTATAGGTGCGATCTGCTATGTGAAAGCCTTTGATACTATCATTGGTTCTAAGGCGTTGGAGAAAAGGCTCAAGGGTCAGGACGAATAAAATAGGGGAAAGTGGGCATCCTTGTCTGGTCCCGTTGCTGATAGTGAAGGCGTTTGACAGGTGGCCATTAACACGGACTCTGGCAGTTGGTGTAGCATAGAGGGACATAATGGCCTTAAGCAGTCTATCCGGGATCCCAACGTGCTTCAGAACTGCCTCCAAGTAGTCCCATGCCAGCCTGTCAAACGCCTTCTCTGCGTCTAATGATAGAAAGAAACCTTCCTGTTTGTGCGTTGTAATCCAGTGATGTATGTTTAGAGCTTTGGTTGTGTTATCCCTGGCTTCTCTGCCAGGGATAAATCCCACTTGGTCTTTCCCTATCAGGGAGGGCAGAAAGGGTGCGAGACGTGAGGCCAGGATCTTAGCGTACAACTTTATGTCTACATTTAATAGGGATATCGGCCTATAGTTTCCAACCAGTGTGGGGTCCTTCTCCTCCTTTGGGATTACAGCGACGTGGGCTTCTAGTAATCTATTGAAGGGGATGGCGGGGGCTGATAGGGAGTTGAAAGTCTTAGTGATGTGTGGGGATAAAGTATCCGTGAAGGCCTTGTAATAGGTAGCTGTGAGTCCATCTGGGCCGGGGCTTTTTCCATTTTTAAGTAATTTGATTGCCGCTTTTAATTCCTCCTCTGAAATGGGGAGATCTAAAGTGAGGGCATCATCTCTGTTTATGAGTTTGGGACAGTGTTTGTCAAGGAAAGAATTGATTAATGTGTGACGGGCTTCAAGGGACGTATTGTTCGCCGCCTGCTTGGGGAGATTGTATAGATTGGCGTAGTAGGTCTCGAATTGTGCTGCTATGTCTGTCGGAGTAATGTAGGACTTTCCCTGTGAGTCTCTAATCGTGTGAACAGTGGCCTGCGCTTTTTTGGTCTGGAGAGCCCTTGCTAGGTATTTGCCGCATTTATTGCCGAATTCGTAAAAAAGTTTTTGGTGAAGGACAAATTTGCGTCGCGCTTTGCGGTTCAATTCTTCACGCAAAAGTTTTCTGCTTTGGGTAAGTTCATGGTAAGTTTGTTGTGCTTGGGATTGTTTGTGGGAGCGTTCAAGGGTCCTAATCTTGTCGAGTAGGTCTGAAATTGTACGTTGTTGAGCTTTTCTGCGGGCTGCCTTGAGGGAAACAAATTTACCCCTAACTACACATTTGTGGGCTTCCCATTGGGTGAGTGGGGCTACGTCCGGTGTGTTATTTTCTAGGAAGAATGTACGGATGCAGTCGCGAACATCTTCAATCACCTCTTCTGAGGTAAGTAAAGTCGAATCAAGGCGCCAGATATATTTGGAAGTGTGTCCATCAGGGAAGTTCAGGGTCATTGTAATTGGGTGGTTGAACATCGGTTCAATAGTAGCAGTGGCGAGAAAGGGCATATCCTTCTGGGATAGGAACAGGTAGTCGATTCTGGAATATCTGTTATGGGGGGCTGAGAAAAAGGTATAGTCCTTTTCGTCGGGATGAAGGGCACGCCAGGTGTCATGCAAAAGAAGATCCTGAATTTGTATCTTTATTTGTTTAATTGCCTTGTATGGCAGAGAGGTTGCTCCAGTGGAGGTATCCAAAATTGGAAACAATGCAACGTTGAAATCTCCCCCCAGGATAGTCAGTCCGGATTGAAATTCTGAGAGCAGTCTTGCGACGGATCTAAAAAAGCTTACCTGAGCAGTATTAGGGCTATATATGTTGGCTAAGGTTACAGGTCGCCCCTGGAGACGCCCCTTAAGAAAGACGTACCTGCCTTCTGTGTCTATAAGTGAATCTATGAGTTGCCAATCAAGGTTTTTGGAAAGTAGGATTGAAACCCCTTTGGTTTTTGCAAGTGGGTTGGTAGCATGATACACTGTCGGGAATAGGTGATCGGTAAGCTTGGGGATTTTATTTGTACGAAAGTGTGTCTCTTGCAAGAACACTACATTCGCCTTCAATTTGGCCATCAGGCCAAGCGTTTGGCTGCGTTTTTCCGGGATGTTTAGGCCCTTTACGTTCAGTGATACTATCTTAAACAAGGTTTTTTTCCTTGCGGAGCGTGAGTGCGACATGGCAGACTAGTGAGCGGCCTTAAGAGTAATATATGACGGTCGGACGTAGGGTGGTTGTCTTCTCGTGAGTGGACTCAGGAAGTGAGAAGGGGCAGGATTCGGAATAACTTTGTGCCCGGAGAGATGCGGTGGAGGCGGAGACTGCGAGGTAAAAGGGGGAGGGGAGGGGATCAGGAGGTGGGAGTGTAAAGGGGGAAGGTGCAAGAGGGGGGATAGGGGAGAAAATGGGGAGAGAGAAAGAGGAAGGAAGAGGGGGGAAAAGGAGGGAGGGAAAGAGGAAGGGGAGAAGGAGAAAGAGAAAAACAAGAAGGAAGAGAGGAAGAAGAGAAAAAGAGAGAAAAAAAAAAAAAGAGGGAAAAAAAGAGAGAGAGAGAGAGAGAGAGAAAGAGAGAGAGAGAGGAGGAAGAGGAGAGGAGAGAGAAAAAAAATAAAATAAAAAAAAAATAAAAAAAAATAAATAAAAAATAAAAAAAAGGGGGGGGGGTAAGTTAGGGGATATAGATCAACAAAAGAGATAAATTACCGGAGTAGGGGAGGTTGTACGTAGCCTCTCCTAGTATATGAAGGTGTCCGGTAGGGATTGACAGGAGCAAGTGTGTTCCCATCTCGTGGGGAGGTGGTAAGAATCGGTATGAGACGGTCGAGAATCAGTGTCTCTCGTCCACAGGAGATCTAGGGTACAAGAGATGCGAAGGAGCCAATATTTGTTGCGTTAATTAGAATGATTGTGGGTCTAAACTCCAGGGAGTCGGTTAATCAGTAGTGTATGAGGTCAATCAGCATTCAGATTAAGTAGGTAAAAAAAAGTTTACAGCCAACATAAACATAAAGAAAAAAAAAAAGGTACAAAAAGGGGAAAAGCCATGACACTTAATACATTGGTATACCTAGAATATCGACATGAGGTCTTCAACGCCTAATGCTAGGTCCCCCTAATAAAAAAAAAAAAATGAGGGGAGCCTATAGCTATGAGGCATAACAATAACAATAACAAATCATTCAACGTAAATAACCACAGAATGACCATAACTGCGCCCGTATCAGAGAGCAACATTTCCTATGTGACTGTACACGGTCGGGTAGCTTATGAACTATCGTCAGGAAAGTTATCTAGGCTAGACCAGCATAGGTTGGATCAGGAGTGACATACATCCGAACATGTTTAATGTTCAGCGAGTTACACTTAGTCAGCTTCCTGCAGTGTTTGTATTTGCGTTGGTACAAGCGATCAACCATTGTTCAGGTGTGGTTGGTATGAACGTCTTCTAATCAGAGAAGAAACCTTGCCCTCTGACACCGTTGAACAGCAGGAATATCTTTCCCTACCATCCCTCCCCCCTCCCCAAGTGAGGCCTATGAGAGAGGGTCAGGGTCGTGCAGGTGATCTGTCAAGGGGTTGACATGAAAGGATTAGGCCTTTTACCCAAATAGGGGGCGTAGGTCATTAGTAGTAGAGCATTCTAAGTGTGGGCAGAACAAAGGCCTAAGAGGTAAGGTAGGCCTATTTTCCTCTGCATGAGGGGATCTGGCTTATGTGTAGTAACACCCCTCTTACGTAATAACCTGTGAAGCAATGGAGGAAAAAAAAACAAAAAAAAAAACAAAACAAAATAATAATAGTATGAGATTCACATCTACACAGGCCTAAAGACAATAATCAAGGGGAACCGTATGAGGAGATTGTTCAAGTTTAGGTACATTGGAAATTGGAAAGGATGGGGTGGGGCAGGGAAGGATCAGAGGGCCGGGAAGGGGTGCGGGGGAAATCTCCAATTGTCATGAGGGGTATTTTGCACTTGGGGTGTCCCCTAAGGGGAATAAAAGACTTACGGATCCCATGAGGTTACAGTCAGTGGTTACAAAGCAGAACGCCGGGGAATGTAGAGAAGGGCAGACCTGGATACCGTGGGGAAAGAGAAAAAGAGTTATCTTTCAATGTGTCCATGAGAGTGTGACCTCAAGGTGTGCAGGATGACAGGGAGATGATCATTTCGTCGGGTCGGTCTGGTCGGTCATGGCGTGCTCTCCTGTGAGCTGGTGAGGCTGTTGGGCTGTCGTTCACAGCAATCTGGGGGTCTGAGATGTCCAGCTCCCTCGGTGAGGTGTGTCTGCGGCGACCTAGGTGAAATTCATCACGAACTGGGATAGCATCTGTAGAAGTCGATCTTCTCATGCGTGGTGGTCGAAGACTGGTGTACCAGTCCGGGACGTCAATGCGGGGAAGATTCAGCATTTGAAAAAAAGCGTGTAGATCCTCCGGAAAGCGCAGGTTTGCCGTGCGGCCCTGGGAGGAGGCAGATAAGCAGAAGGGGAACTTCCATCTATACTGTATCCCTTTGGAGCGCAGGAGATCGAGAAGAGGGCGCAGATCCCTCCTATTTTGAAGGGTAATAGGCGAGAGATCCTGGAACAGTTTAATGTCCGCTCCCAGATAGGATAGGGAGCGACGGTCTCTAGCCCTGTGTAGAATTTCTTCTTTCAGCTTGAAGTTCACCAGACAACCAATAACATCTCTGGGGGGATCAGTGTCCCTGGCTCTGGGTTTTAGGGCTCTATGTAAGCGTTCAAATTCAATAGGTGTTTCAGGGGGTCTGCCTAAAAGATCATTAAAGATGGCGATAGTGGCTTTTGGAATTTGCGCATTTTCAACAGATTCGGGAATGCCTCTTACCCGGATATTATGGCGACGCCCCCTGTTATCTAAATCTTCCAAGTGTCTTTGGATCTCTCTAAGCTGTACATCACTGGATTGGGAAGAGGCCTGCAGTTGCTGGATGGCAGTGTCATGGCGGGCTGTGTTGTCCTCTACGTCATCCAGCCGCACTGCCATTGCCTGAACGTCTCTCCTGAGTTCTGTGATGGCAGAGAAGAGTGTGGCCTTGATGTCATCTGCCACTGATCGGAGGTCCTGTAGGCATAAGGGCTGTGAGGTACTTGCTGCCGTAGCCATGGTGTGGGGCTGTGTCTTCCTTCTGCCTGTGGGGCTTAGGCTGGAGGATCGCGCAGCGTTCGGGTAGGCCCGGTTTGAAGCCGGGGCCTCGCGTACCTCGCGTACCCGGGGACGGAAGATATCCGGGATAATGCAGCCGCTTTGCGATCCGGTTCCTCGGGGAGATCGGGACCTGGTCGGGGAAGTGTCCCTGGAGGTTTTGCCCATTTATTACCAGCGGATGGCTCAGGTGGCTGATGAAAACGTCTCCTGTGGACGGGAGCTCAGCACTCAGGCAGCCATTCAGGTCCGGTGCCAAGCCACGCCCCCGTTTTATTTTTTAATTTTCTATTATTTTACATTTGTTAATTTTTTTTAAAATTTTCCTGTCAGGGACGTTCTACCCGCTTCCGTGGACGTGCGCCTGTAATGTTGCACATCGCGGTTTCATCTGCATGTGTCCCGTGTTTCTATCCTTGCATTAAGCATTCTGTTCCAGTATATGATCCGGCTTTCTGACCTTGCTGCCTTCTCCAACCCTGACTCTGGCTTGTCGACCCTGCTTGTATTCGGCCTGATTAACCGTTGCCTGGACCCGGCCTGGACTCTGACTATTCTCCTGCCTACTGCTTATGCTGTTGCTTCAAGTGTATGACCCGGCTTGTCTGACTCCGCTGATCTACATCTACTACTCTGCTGACCCCCTGTGGCTGCTCTGCTGACCGGCACCTGTTGTTCCTGTATCCTCTAACCTGCCTATCAGCATCACCTGTTCCTGTTCGGCAGTTCCTGCTTCATCAGCGGCCATGACCAGAACTGACACCTGCACTTCACCGTGCTCTTACCACCACTGCCTCCATTCCAGTGGTCTCCGAGCTGGGGTTGTACGGGAGGTCTCCCTCCACGCTTCAGGCTCACACTCAGGTACGTAACATTTCCGTTAGTATAAAAAAATTGGCTTGAGGTTTATTGTTTTGTATATGATGAAATTACGTAATATCTGTTTAGAGAGGAAGAAGAAGATTTGAAGGAGAGGAATAACAGTGGGGATTGTGTCCCAGGTCAGGGACTGGAAGGTGTTGCTGTCCTAAACCATCTGGCTGCACTGCCCCAGAGGTACAGGCCACTGTCATCCCCAGGGCTGTCCAAGTTTCTCTGCATTTACCAACCCACACAGCAAGTAGTACAGTAAGACTGGGATCTTTTCTTGGTATTGCAAGTGTAGCATTACCCCCGGAGGAGCTGCTGGTTGTTTTGAGTGGCACATTTACTTCCTAGGGGTGAATGATGCGTATTGCATTTGGTAGAAGTAAAGGAATGTCCGCAACAGGTGCTCTTTGCTGTGCTCTGTATTACCCAGCCGGGTAAAAACAATAAACTTGTGGTGAGGAAAGTAAAGTTGAAGAAGAAGAGAGAACAGCAGATTCAGGCGTGATGATAGGGGAACAGTTCTGCTCCCAAGCGTAACACTTCTCTGCGCCACTCCTGCCTGAGTGGGTTTAGTGTACCCGGACATGCCTCTCTCACTGACCTGGCAGCCGGAGTATCACTCGGACAATTGTAGGATAAGTCTCTGCCACAGACCCTCCTTGGTGAGCATGAACTTGAGGAAAAGTCTCTGCCACAGACCTTCCTTGGTGAGCCTCAGAGAGATACCTCTGCCACAGACCCTCTCTGAATTGTAAATCACGGAGATATCCCTCCTTAGATGAATTACACCTGGATCTCCTTCAACTTGTCGCCCAGGTACCGACTGACAGGTGATTAATCCTTCAGTGTCCGGCTACCTTGATCCCTGGTGGTTTGTCGAGGCCCTTTTTTGCACTTAACAATCTGGATCAGAGTTTAACTACACTCTGATCTACCTTTAAATTTAACTAGCACTGATACCATAAAGTACACAGGCGCTACACAAGAAAAATTAAATAGCTGATAAAAAAAGCAAAAAACAAAACAAACAAAAAACTGCCTTGTGTTTGCAAATGTTGGCCTACTTGAGCAGTGTATGTGCTGCCTTTGACTACATCGTAACTTTTTTGTAGAAAAACACATGCCTCATTTGTGGCTGCACAGTTTGGACAATTCTAAATGGAAATGTAAATAACCACCTTGCTGCTGGTCAATTTATTCTGACTTGTCTCTTGTAATTAGTGTAACAAAACCCCAGCCATATGTCTAAAGCCTGATAGAGAGTCGGTGGGCCCTGGTTTTCCAGCATGTTTATTCGACAGAAGCCAGCCATTTGGACAGACGGTCAAAGTGGCATATACACGGGCCGATTGTTGATTGATTTTTTTTTTTACCGGCAGATGTCTCCCGGCATTTGGCCCATGTGTATGGGGCTGAAGCCTTTGTGCTATTCAATCTGCTCACAAAACTACCCTGCTGCTGGTCAATGTCACATTTTACCCTAATGCCATGTCCATGTGCTGTCTAGGTGCTAGACAATTTGTAATTCATTAAACTGTGCCCAAGGGCTGTAGCTCTGAAATTTGTGAAAAATTGGGCATATGTTGATATCAGTTTATGATGCACCTGGTGTGAGGGAAGGCAGCGTTTTGAGTGAACAAGTTTTTACATGTTTTTTCAAAAAATGCAATGAATAACATAACATAAATAACATTGAGACACCACACACCGGAACTCAGCTCTGGTTACAGGGGGATGAGATGTGGCTTCAGCCTCAGGCCACATCCTATGATGCATCTGATGCATTCTGCCCTACCCTCAGGGCTTAGTCATAGGGTACCTCTATGACTAAAGCCCTGTACACATAATCAGAATTTCCGATGAATTTCCGATGGAAAAAAGTCAGATGGACCTTTTCCATTGGAAATTTTGACTGTGTGTATGCCCCATCGGAGTAATTCCATCGGAAATTCCGATGAATTCCATCAGAGTTTACATAGAGAACATGTTATATTTCACTCCGATGGAATTCCGATGTGAATTTGGTCAGACAAAGGTCCGATCGTGTGTACAGGGCATAAGCCTTCTTGATGGGGAGAAACGCATGGATGCAGTGAGATGTTGCAAAAAATAAGCTCTTGAATATACTTTTAACAACAACTCTCTGATGTGCTTTAATTACACTTAGCCAAAAATTATAATAAAAAAAAAAAGGGAAAAAGAAATCCGTAATAAAAAAAAATGTGGATATGTTGTGACAATTGAACAAATATTGGTCCTTCAAAAGGACTGGGGGCAGTCGTGTTGGGCTGTGTGCATCCATAGATAGCCTTCCCCTGATCCCTCCTCACAGTATATGATTGACAGCAGAAAGAGCCAATGGCTCCCGCCTTGTCACAGCCAAGCCTGTGAGAGAGGAGAAAGTGGAGAAGAGCTGCTGAGGAAGGAATGAACAGTGCTGGTTTGGGAATGGACACAGGTGAGTGTTCAAGTAAGTGTTTAAGGGAGAGCTGGGAGGAGCTGCTATTATACGGTTTTGCCTTTAGAATCACTTTAATAAAATAGTAAACATCCCATGAAGATCTGTTACAAATTAGTGTAGCAACAACAAATGCTTTTCTTTTGTGAAAGTGCTTCAGCACCACATAGATACACTACTAAATAGTAGGCATGTTTGTGCAAGTGCATAATTATCACCACATAGATGCACTGCTTACCAGAAATAAAGACATTTAACAGCGCTTACATTATACAGTATATTCTACCCCTGTATTCCCAGCTGTAGTCAGATTGGTATAACATTTGTCAATCAGGACCACATCCATCCACATGCACAAGAACATAGGAGAACTTTCACAGTATGCTAAAACACCACAATTGTTATCAATGTAGTATTTTGGACACAGTACAGGCTGTAAAGAGGCAGCAGGACAGACATCAGCAGCATTGCTATGCAGAAGCAATGTTATAGGGGATAAATAAATGTAAACACCCTCCCAAAATCGGAACCTTTTAAGTAGTCTAACCTAAATTTAAAGGAATAAATACGCAGAATTCTGAACCTAAGGGGCAAGGTAACTTTTTAAACCCTGGTTCAGAAATCAACTGACTTTAAAGAGGAGTTCCACCCAAATTTGGAACTTCCTCTTGTTCCACTCCTCACCCCCATACATGCCACATTTGGCATGTAATTTTTTTTGGGGGGGAGTGGGGGCTTCAGTAGGAGTGGGACTTCCTGTCCCACTTCCTGCTTCCGCCGCGGGGCTGGTTAGGCGATTAAGCCTTAATCGCCTACACCAGCCCCTCCCTGTAGGCGATCACATGGGACACTGACAGGTCCCATGCGATCGCCTCTCCAATCACCGGCGAGCCGCGCCGCGCGCGCATGCGCAGTGCGGCTCGCGCATGCGCAGTGGGTGCCCGGCCGTGAAGCCGAAGGCTGTCACGGCTGGGTGCCCACAGTCGAGATGGAGACGCCGGCTGGGGAGGGGGGGAGAGGAGCGGAGCCCCGGTCGGCGCGTCGCTGGAACGCAGGAGCAGGTAAGTGAGTGTTTATTAAAAGCCAGCAGCTACACTTTTTGTAGCTGCTGACTTTTAATAAACACCATTTTGGCTGGAACACCCCTTTAATGGGAGTTTGTAAATTGTGAAGATTCCCAACCACAGCTGATTGATTGTTAAAGTGGTTGTAAACCCATATACCCAGTGAAGTGAACAGCCTCAGATGATACACAGATTAAACAAATCCTTCTTTTTATATATATATATATATATATATATATATATATATATATATATATATATAATTGAGTTTTACAAGGTACAAAAAATCATACATTGGTAACAAAAGCAGTAAAATCATTAAAATAAGTACAGATAATTAAATGTTTTCATAATCCTCCTACATGGGTTTTACTTGTTTATCTTCTGTATTCTTCTTTCTACACCCTTTAACCACTTCAGCCCTGGACCATATTGCTGGTCAATGACGGCGCCACTTTTTGCGATTCGGCACTGCGTTGATTTAAGTGATAATTGCGCGGTCGTGCGACGTGGCTCCCAAACAAAATTGGCGTCCTTTTTTCTCCACAAATAGAGCTTTCTTTTGGTGGTATTTGATCACCTCTGCGGTTTTTATTTTTTGTGCTATAAACAAAAATAGAGCGACAAGTTTGAAAAAAATAATATTTTTTACTTTTTGCTGCAATAAATATCCCCCAAAAATATATATAAAAAAAACAATGGTTTTCCTCAGTTTAGGCCGATACATATTCTTCCACATATTTTTCGTTTTGCGATTTTTTATCAGTACTACGACAATATGGCGGACACTTCAGACACTTTTGACACATTTTTGGGACCATTGGCATTTTTATAGCGATCAGTGCTATAAAAATGCATTGATTACTATAAAAATGACACTGGCAGTGAAGGGGTTAACACTAGGGGGCGAGGAATGGGTAAATCATTTTCCCTGGGTGTGTTCTAACTGAAGGGGGGGTGGGACTGACATGGGGAAATGACAAATCGCTGTTCATACATTGTATGAACAGACAATAGGTAATTTCCCCCACTGAAAGGACCGGGAGATGTGAGTGATTGCAGGTGCCCGGCGGTGATCGCACCCGCGACGCGCGTCGGGATCAGGGGTGAGCGGGGGGCCCCTAGTGGCTGATTCGTGAGGTGACGTAGATCTACGTGAACTCAAGCAGGGGAGCCGACCTGCCGCCGTATAACTGCGGCAGCTGGTCGGCAAGTAGTTAAAAAGTACAGATTGTGTTAAAAAATATTTCTTAATCTTTCAGAAGTACATAGGGGTGGGTGCGGAGTCTGCACTTACACTGTGTGAGAGCTGATTGGAGCACACCCCCTCCACATAGGCAGAGGAATTAAAGGAACAAGCAGAGCTGTATTCTGAATAGACAAGCTCAGTGCTTATCTCCCTCTAAGCTCCCTCACAACACAAATGTTCATGTTATCTCATGTGTCTGATGCCGCATACACACAATCATTTTTGGGGTTCTAAAAAAGTTAAGTTTTGTTTTAATGTCATTAAAAACAATCGTGTGTGGGCTTCAGAGCATTTTTCGTGTAACAACGTTTTTAACAACGTTTCTAAAAAATGGTCGTGTGTGGGCTTTAACAACGTGAAAAATCCGCGCATGCTCAGAAGCAAGCTATAAGATGGGAGCGCTCATTCTGGTATAACTACCGTTCGTAATGGAGTAAGCACATTCATCACGCTGTAACAGACAGAAAAGCGTGAATCATCTTTTACTAACACAAAATCAGCTAAAGCAGCCCCAAGGGTGGCGCCATCCGCATTGAACTTCCCCTTTATAGTGCCGTCGTACGTGTTGTTCTTCACCGCGCTTTGCTAGAGCATTTTATTTTTCATGATCGTGTGTAGGCAAGGCCTTTAAATGATCAAGAATGTTTTTTTTTTTTTTCTAGAGCCTGAAAAACTTCATTTTTTAAAACCCCAAAAATTATTGTGTGTACGCAACAGGAGAACGTGTCAGAAGTGGCTCATGTTGATAAAAGAGGAACAAAGCACCACCAGAGAGAAACGATGCTTAGATCTTTGGAGAGAGTCAAGTAAACACTACAGATCTATGTGCTTAGTTCAAATTTCATGAATGTGGTTTACAACCACCGTCTGCTCATTTCTATCTGTGAAAAATGCCTACCATTTTTCCACAGCTATTCTACAGTAAACTTGCTTTTTGAAGTACTGTACTCTAAACTGCTTTCTGCCATCCACTGATATAATTAGCTTTAGTTTGTAGCAGCCTTTATTATTTTAATTGTGTTTTTAAAACACATTGTAAGTAATTGGTATGATAACAGAAAATACTTTACCTATAAAATGGTTAAGATAGAGTTTCAGTGTGTCCACGAATGCAAGGCATGGCAGGCGTCCAGCTGGTAACTATTCAAGTGAGCAGAATGATTGTAGTTTGCTGCTTTGTTTTAGCCCCATCAACAAGGGCTAAATTATGGGGCCATATCTTGCAATATGCCTCTGAAATAAATGTCATCTCAGTGTTAAGTTCTAGGCGATTTATAGCAGCATTAGGGCCAATAATACATATCCTCAGTACGACAAGGAGGAGGGGGATATAAATCAGAACAGCTAACCCAGTGAAGCAGCAAGGAAAATAGTTTTATGGTAATGTCGCAGCACTTGGAGTGATGAAAGGGGAAACTTACCTATACAAACAGATCATAAATCCATCAAATCACAACAGCCATCCACTAAATCCTAAATGAATTTATGTGACTGAAAAAAGGAACTATTTTTAAATAAATGTAATTGAATTTAGAATTTAGTGGCTGGATACTATGAGTATTGTATATATTATACTGTCTGTTTTTTTAGTAATAAACAGGATTTTAAGCTCAGTGTTGACCACTCATTTACCTGGTTGCTGTTGTTACATAAATTAATAGGGAGGTGTACAGGCAGAGTTATGAGCATAGCACTTTGTTATGGTAAATCATAACAATAATGTGGTTAGTGTCCTATCATACCAAGTTCTGGTTCATCGTTTCCCCTTATATTTACCTTCCTATTACAAGATAACTTCATAATGTGGCAACATATCATATAGGGCTATTCAGTTGCTTATAGAACAAGTTTGCTTGTCACTGTTATATTTTGAGTTGCATTGTACAGTTCTTTTATCGTGTTACAAGAGGACCAGTCATTTTAAAATAAAAACTAAGTTTAGATAAAAAAAAATAAACTGAATGTTTTTGTTTTTAAAGGGCTATGAAAATAAAACCTTATCTGTGTAAACCTTTAAATGTTTAGCAATATTGTATGTTTGCTAAGGGTGGTCTTTATAGAGGAGTGGAGTAAGACTATTGAGGGTTGTTTATTGGCACATAAACAGGTCGATTATAATACAAAATTGCTTCTAAAACATTCATGAACAATTTCAACCATATTTCACCATTAAATACCAACAGAAACCACCTTAATTATGCTTTTACCATTCACGTTTTACATAGTGAGAATTAGATGAAATTGCCAAATTTTCTCAGAGAATTTTGGTTGTCCCTAGCGGCCTGTTTTTTAAGGACAAATTTAAGGCTAGAGGTTAGTTAAGCAAAAGCTTCAATCAAAATTAAAATTGACAGTAAAAGCATCTAATTTTAGTATGGGATTCTATTTCTAGCCAGCAGAGCTCCAGACCCCAAAACCTCAAAGTGGTTGTAAGCTCATATCCTATTTACGTGGAGAACGACGTGCTTGGGCAAATACCTACCTAGAAAAAGAGGATCCAATCCTAAATTCATGTCCACAATTTTTGGCAACTATGTCTCTGCTTTTTGATGACTTCAACAAGCAACTCACTGCAAATGCTATAAGGAATCTCAAACAAGGTACAGGCCCTGTTGAGGACTTCATAGTGCAATTTCAGAGGTGGGCCGTTGAGACTGAGTGGAATGATGTTACACTCCGTAACCATTTTCGTCTCTGCCTTTCTGCCTTTCTGAACCACTCAAGGATGAGTTGGCTAGAGCAGATCTCCCCGAATGTCTTAACAATATGATACAACGTGCTATCACAATAGATTGTAGGTTAAAAGAGAGACAAGCTGAATGCTCATCAAGTTCCACAGCACCTGTCCCTACACTTCAAAACTTGAGTCTGTCCCATTTTGATGAAAAAATGGACATTGGGGCCTAGCAAAGTGGCAACAACCCTTCAAAACCTTCGGAATGATGTCTTAAAAGACCTTCTGGACATGTGCGTAGTGGTGTGTCTTCTAATTAATTGCTCAGTTGAACTATTGCAACATCGGAAACATGTTGGATGACTACTTGCAAGACTCAGAGCACATTTCCTCTATGCCAAGGTTCAGAAATTGTGACTTTGAACAGACCACTATTCCTTACCTCGCCTTTGTTATTTCTCTAAAAGGAAATATAATTTTTTTTGGGGGGGGTTCGCTAATTTTTACAGATTATATATAAAAAAATAAAAAACGCCTAGGGCTCAGTACTGAAATCTCACATAACATAGGAAAGTACATAGAAATCCTTGCTATCTGCAGTTGTGGTTCACTCCTGTTCACCAGTGCCGTTACAGAGAGTGTGGTCCATAGCCTCTGCAAAACTACGCATGCCACTTCTCCATATCTACACCCCCCTGTGGCATAACTCAGCCCTTCCTGAATTCACTCAGATTCCAGATTCTGGGTGGTGGAGCTCTAGGGGAATTTTCTATTTGTCCCACATCGTTTCTGATGGGAAACTGAAGTCCTTTACTGACATAGGGCCAGATCCACAAAGAATTATGGCGGCGTATCTCCAGATACGCCGCCGTAATTTCAAATTCCCGCCGGTTTATCTTTGTAGCACAACTCGTCTTGAGCTGGGGGAGAGAGCCTGCTATTTGTCCCACATTCTTTCTGATGGGAAACTGAAGTCCTTTACTGACATAGGGCCAGATCCACACGCACACCAAACATATGCCAGAATTGATCACCTCCTGATCTCTAACGCCATGATCCCAATGGTTGGTAACTCCTGGATCTCGGATACAGTTTGGTCAGATCATGCTCTGGTGAGCATGACCTTGACCGCTCATTTTGCCCCCCAGGCGTCCCCCTATTGGCGACTTAACGAAACGATCTTGTCGGACCCCGCCCACAGAGCTGAGATCAAACTGGCCATTTCGGAATATTTTTCACAAAATAGCTCCCCTGACATTTCGGCAGAGACTCTGTGGGCAGCCCACAAGGTGACCATCATAGGAAAGTTAATCCAAATTAAAGCGAGAATCAACAAAGCAAGAAGGGCAGCCATAAAGGATCTTGAAAATAAATTTCAAGATCTATGCACGAGAGATCCGGGACAATGTCCTACGTCTCGCATTGATTCTGCCCGCCTGGAACTGAACTTGGCGCTGACTGCTAGGGCTGTGTCCAGCCTACGCTGGCAGGGAGCAAAATTTTACAGTTTAAAAGAAAAAGCGGGGCCTCTCCTAGCCTCCAAACTGACCCCACGCCCTCGAAGATATGCATTCCCTAAAATTAACATAGCGGGTCACCCCCCCACGGCAAACCCTCTTAAAATCTTACAATCTTTCTACACAAATCTTTATGCTGATCACCGGGCAGGGAGGGACCCTACAGGGACTGGGTTCCTGGACGACCTTCCCATCCCCATCTTATCGAGGGACCACAGAGATAGACTCGAAGCTCCTGTATCCGTTGAGGAAGTCATCAAAGGCCTAAAGAAAACTTCCGCTCCTGGCCCAGATGGGTTCTCCACCCTGTATTACAAGGCCTTCGCCCCGATCCTGGCCCCCCATCTCGCAAACTTTTTCAACTCCAAAACTAAGGGAGACCCCATGGGTGCGCAGCTGAACGCCGCCTTCATCTCTGTCATCCCTAAACCTGACAAGGACCCGGGAGAAGTCAGTAACTATAGACCGATATCCCTCATCAATAACGATCTTAAAATAATGACTAAAGTTATGGCCGATCGCTTAGCGTCCTTTATTGGAACCTACATACACAAAGACCAAGTCGGGTTTATACCCGGCCGTCCATGACCAGACCAAATTAGGAGGGTGGTTGACATTATGTCTTTGCTACAATCGGGTTGGGATGGTGGAGGTTCCCAGGCAGGGATGTTGCTGTCATTGGACCTTCAAAAAGCTTTCGACTCTGTCTCTTGGTCCTATATTGGTAGAGTCTGGAGCGCTTTGGCCCTAGATTCACCGGTCTCATTCGGTCCCTGTACTCCAATCCTGAAGCTAGGATCAAATTACAGGGCTTGTATTCGGAGCCCATAGCAATAAGAAAGGGCACCCGCCAAGGATGTCCCCTCTCGCCGAAAATTTTTGCAATAGCAATTGAATCGCTAGCTATTGCTTTCAGGTCCAACCCCGATATTGCGGGAGTCAGTTGCGGCCCTAAGGTCCACAAGTGTGGATTGTTCGCGGACGATTTGATCCTTTTCATAACCTCCCCCATCACCTCCCTACCAGTGATCTGTAAAACTTTGGACGACTTTGCGGTTATATCGGGGCTGCGGGTTAATTACGCCAAGTCTCAGGCCCTCAATATATCCCTCCCGCCACCTGTAGTCGCCCAGCTGAAAAACTCCTTCCGTTTTCAGTGGAGTGAAGCCTCTATCCGTTATCTGGGAGTTAATTTAACCCCCAAATTCGAAATGTTATACCATGCTAATTACCCCCCCCCATGTACAAAAAACCCAGAACAAGATCTTAAACAGTGGCACCCACATCAACTTTCGTGGCTAGGGAGGATCAACTCCGTGAAGATGACCCTGCTACCACGACTCCTTTATTTCTTTCGCTCTCTCCCAATATCTATTAGGAAGGATCACTTAGACTCATTCCAATCCAAAATCATCAGATTTGTCTGGAGGAAGTCAGGCCATCGCCTAGTTAAGAACACTCTTTTCAGACTTAGGAGCAGAGGGGGGCTGGGGCTACCCAATCTACTCTGGTACTATCAGGCGGCCAGACTCGCCCAGCTCTCCACGGTTTACAGTAAGGTAATCAAACCTGACTGGGTGGACATGGAAAGGCAAGCGGTCCCCACCTTCACTCTTGACTTCCTCCTCTGGAGCCCTCCCAAAGCTAGGCCACCTATACTTTGCCCCGCCTTGTCTCACACATTTGCAATCTGGGATAAGCTAAGGAACAACCCTTCCCTGGTTTCCTCCTGTAGACCCTTAGCACATATCTTCCACAATCCTGACTTTCTCCCGGGGATGGACATTGGGGCTTTCAGGTGGTGGCTGGACAAGGGGATGTACTGTATCGGATCGGGCACTTTTTTTCACTCTCGGGACCCCTCTCCCTCTCCCATTGTGTTAAAACCCTGAAAATGCCAGCTACAGAACGTTTTCGATTTCATCAATTGTCCTGCTTCCTGCACTCTGTCTGGTCTAAGAACCCTGACCCTCTCCAACTCACATTATATGAACGGTGGTGTGGAGATCTCATGGAGCAGAGGGGGGGATCTCTAGAATCTATTAGTCACTGGCCATGGATGACCGTAAAACGGCCTACATGCTGGTCTGGGAGGGTGATTTACAGATGTCATGGGCCCTGGATACTTGGCACAAAGCCTATTTCTCATCCTTTAAAGGGATATTTAATATATCCCTCATTGAGGCTAATTTAAAGGTATTCACCAGATGGTACCTGACTCCCACCCGGCTTGCCGCTATGTTTCCCTCGGCTTCCCCCTTGTGCTTCCGAGGGTGCCAAATGAGGGGTTCCATGCTACACGTTTGGTGGGAGTGCCCCAAAATCAGAAGTTTCTGGACCAAAATATTCCGAATAGCGTCCCTGGTATCTGGCCTGGCTATTCCCCGGTCTCCATTAACGGCCCTTCTTAACCAACGCCTTCCCCAGGCTTCGAAATCAATCCATAAATTAGTTTTTTTCATTTTTCTGGGGGCAAAAATCACACTGGCCAGGGCATGGAAAAGCCCCAAGATATCCATTACAGCAGCTAAAAGGAAAATATCATGGATCATGTACCAAGAGAAGATGCTGAGCTCTAGCCTGGACACTTTCCCCCAGTTTCGGGAGACCTGGGAACCCTGGGCAAACTATATGGGGGTTGGAGACGCAGTCTTTTTGCCCTGCTGAGTAGACTGGGTATAGACACCTGCCTCCTGCCTTCTGCTGTTGCCTTCCTCCTCTCTTTCTTCTCTCTCTCCCCCTCTTCATTCTCTCCCTCTGCCCCCTTCTACCCTCCAATTCCCACAGACAGCATCAGGGTTTTACTCCTGGGTGTGGGCTTTCTCTCTGAAATATATAGAGCTCATCATGCCCAACTGTGTTTTTTTTTCTCTTCTCTTTCTTGATAGTTATTGGATAAAGCCCTTTTTATTTATTTTATATATATTTTTTTTGTTTGTCCAGTCACTGTACAACCTACCTCCTGTGCTGGCTGCTCACTGGGTTCCTGTGACCCCCACTGTTTGGTACTTAGGTCATCTTTTACGGATTGGGGGCCCTCCCCACCCTCCCCTGCACAGTCAGCTCCCTATAGGGGTGCGGTGGAGGGGTTGGGGAGGGTCTCTCCCTTTGGGGTAGCCGGGTCTTTGTCATGTTCAAAACTAAATATGTGGTTAATGTTAGCGCTATCTTTTTTCTCTGTAGAAGCTTTTTGTTCTGCATATGTTATCTGTGCCGGATGCTTATTGCGGTTATTTCAGGCTTATCGCTGTCTGTCATTGTTACCTTCTTATTGAAAATTAATAAAAAACCTTTAAAACGTAAAAAAAAATAAAGTTGTCACTAAATTATATATTGTTCAAACATGCCAAGGGCATATGTGGAATTACACCCCAACATACATTCTGCTGCTTCTTCTAAGTACGGGGATGCCACATGTGTGAGACTTTTTGGGAGCCTAGCTGCGTACGGGACCCCAAAAACCAAGCACCGCCTTCAGGTTTTCTAAAGGCGTAAAATTGTGATATTACTCCTCACTACCTATCACAGTTATGGAGGCCCTGAAATGTCCAGATAGCCCAAAAAAAATGACCCCTTTTGTAAATTAGACACCCCAAGGTATTTGCTAAGAGGCATGGTGAGACGAACACCCCTCGGTTCGGTTCGCAGCAGAACACGCAAACAGGCAAAAAATGTGTTCGAACACACGAACACAGTTAAAGTCTATGGGACACGGACATGAAGAATCAAAAGTGCTCATTTTAAAGGCTAATATGCAAGTTATTGTCATAAAAAGTGTTTGGCGGGGTGTCTATAGTATGCCTGGAAAGAAGTGCATGTTTCCCATGCTTAGAAAATTCCCTGCACAAAATGACATTTCTAAAGGGAAAAAAGTCATTTAAAACGTCACTATAATGAATTGTCAGGTCCCGGCAATACAGATAAAAGTAATTGAAAAAAAAAAACAACAACATGGGTTCCCCCCTTAGTTCATTACCAGACCCTTTGGGTCTGGTATGAATATTAAGGGGAACCCTGCACCAAAATTAAAAAAAAGCATGGGGGTCCCCCCAAAAATCCATACCAGTCCCCTCAGGTCTGGTATGGATTTTAAGGGGAACCCTGCACCAAAATAAGAAAAATGTTTTTTTGGGCGGGGTCACACATCACAGGTGGCCCCACCGTTGGTTATAAAAGAACTGTCAAACAGCTTGTGCGTCATTCGGCCGGGTGCCTTTCGTGAAGGCAGGATCATGCGTCGTTTCTCGCTTGAGTGGAGAGCATTGCTGGAGAATGGATTACAGTGGGACATCGAGAATGGATTACAACACTGAACAAACTGGTGCAGAGCGCAGGCATGACATAGAGGAGAGTGCAGCACTCCTGATCTTCTCCAGTCTTTTTCGGTCACTTTTCTTATACAGGAACTCGCTCTAGTGTTTCGCAGGATTGGACCTGCTGTTTCCCGATAGTGATAACAATGGCTATGTAATCTACATGGACATGGCTACTTGTCTCCACCTGTGATAATTCAGGAGAACAACTGGGAGGTAGTTGTCACCCAATGACAGGAAGTGCTTGAACAAGGGACCTTATGGCAGGATCACCAGGGGAAACTACTGACTGTTGTCAATACTAAGGATACCTCAAGAAGAGGAGCTGGGACATCTAGCTGGCAAGCACGGAGACCCGGGTTGGGGTATAAGCCACAGGCGAATGCAATCTCCTTAAAAAAAAAGATCAATACAGCTGGTAGTGGTTTTTCAGTTAGAGGAAACTTTCTATCCCAACTCATCACTATTTCTTGGGTGTATTTGTCGTTTTAAGTCACCAATGAGCTGAGGATTTTACATATGAACTGTCCTTGGGAGTGTTGCTTGATTATGGAACTTTCTTCACAGTAACAGTTGTGTAGTGGACTTTTTATAGGGCACTCAGCCTCAGGAATTTGTGATTCACATTCACTATTATTTGAATTTGTTATTTGTATTTGTGATTTATTTGCACAACTTTGGAGCATTATAGTTTGTTTATTGTTTACTACTATTATTAGCAGATTGGGAGCCATTTTAGCCCCTATGGATGTTGATGTAAGGTATATGTGAATATATGTCACTACATCGTTTACACAGCCCAGCTTATTTTTTTAGAATAAAAAAACAAAAAAAGAGTTTAAAACTAAGAATACTTGCAATGTTCTTGGTTTTAGTAGAGTTCAGTCAATGAGCAAGGTGTTATTGGCTCTCATAACTTGACAGATATTCCTTCATTCCTTGTTTTTTCGGTATGATATTTTCCATTCAAATATATACTTACTATTAATGTGTTGTATTCCTGTCTGATTTTGTTAATGGTGTGTGGATTTTGTTAAATTGTGAATTGGGCAGACGTCTCCGACAGGCCGCATAAGGTTGGGTTCACACCATTGCGAATTTTATGTGGGGTCCCCTTATCCAATTCACAATACCAGGAGATTTTTACCGGCTTTCTATGGAACCTTTTCACATTCCTCCACTGCGG
This sequence comes from Rana kukunoris, assembly GCA_029574335.1. Lineage (NCBI taxonomy): Eukaryota > Metazoa > Chordata > Amphibia > Anura > Ranidae > Rana > Rana kukunoris. The sequence goes on along the minus strand of CM056055.1, from coordinate 124,854,453 downwards.
CTCCGATTAAGAATTCGCACAAGAGCCCTTTGCGTCTTTTGCTCCATTTCAGGTCCAAATTCAGCCTTAAATTTGGTCTGAAATCAGACCTGAAACGGTGAACCAGGTTGCGCCAGATTCCTGTTGGGAGCCGCAAGCGGTGATGGTGTAAACCCAGTCTAAAGCTTGACTGCCTTTTATGATTCTCATTATTTGTGGGTAGACATTTATGGCATGCTATGTATTCCTAATGAATTTAATTGCCTAACAAGCCATGGGTGACAGAACTGGATGATTTGGTTATAGTTTTATGATAGGTCTGGTCAGCAGAAATAGACAGACATCCTGTCAAAACTGAATTGGTTGTTACAGCTGTGCAAAGGCCTAAGTGGAGATTTCTTTTGAAGCTCCAAGCCCTGGGGTACTTATGGCCCTTCTTTGAAACTATGGTTATGCTCTGGATGTAAAAACGGGGAGGGGTCGGAGCTTTGGGATCTCTAGTTTTTTAACTAGAGAAGCAAATACAATGTAATGGTTGGACGGGAACAACATGGCTGCTACACACACGATTATTTGTGAGCCCAGTACGCATGGCCAGGGGGAATTTTGTGTTATCCAATCTTTTTAAAGACTTTTTACCACTAAAGTTTAAATGCACTCTTTTATTCCTGTCTCAATTTTAAAAGCGGAGAGTTTAGTGGGACTTTATATGAGGAAATGACGCAGTCAATTACCTCCATCCCTGTTATTTGTTTTAAGGAAGAGCGAAGGAGAGCGGGACTTTAAATGAAGTGTGTGTGGGAAAAGCTTGAAATGGTAAAGGATGATTGAAGTAGATTATGATCATTTAATACTTTCATATAATGTATCGTACATGACTATATTACATTATCGAAGAAGATAATAATTATACAGTATTAAATACTTATATATATAGATTCAAATTCATATCACCAAAGACAAAAATAATAAGGTTAAAATACATAGGGCCAGATTCATGAAGAGTTAGGCTGGCGGATCCAGTGATCCGCCAGCCTAACTGTCACTTTAAGCCGGCGTTTCTGTTTTCTATAACCAGAAAACAAGAAACGCCGGGTTGAAGTTCCGATGCGATCGGCGTAATTGAATTTCGCCATCGCATCGTTACTTCAACTTAAAAATGACGCCGGGGGCGTTCCCGCCGATTTACGCTCAAAAAATATGTTAATGAGCGGGAATCGGCAATTCACAATCTTTTTCGGGCGCGACGCAGTGACTTTACGACGTTTCCGGAAGCGATACGCGGCGTAAAGATAAAGCAGCCCCCTAGTGGAATATCCTATATTAGGTATAGGCGTCGTCATCGCGTCGGAAAAAAAACAAATCACGTCGTTTACGTAAAACATTCATGAATGGGGACGTGACGTCATTGACGTTCACTGACAGAACTTGGAGCATGCGCACTGGGATGCATTGACACTCGACGCATGCGCAGTACGTTCGCCGCGGGATCGCGCGTAGTTTGAATACTACACGCCCCATACCCGCCCAATTTGAATTCCGCTGTCTCATTTGCGATGCGCTGCCGCAACTTTAGGAGCAAGTGCTTCATGAATAACAGCACTTGCTCCTAAAATTTCTGCAGCGGAACGTAAATGAGATGCGTTACTCCAGAGCAAAGATGCTCTGATCTACCTGAATCTGGCCCATAGACTTTTATGGAAAGCTTAAAGCTGTTCAGAACAAAAATCGGGATATACAGACATAAATTCAATATGGGGTATTGTAGTAACATATAGGGCCAGATTCACGTAGTCCAGAGCATCTTTGCTCTGGAGTAACGCTTCTCATTTGCGTTGCGCTGCCGAAATTTTAGGAGCAAGTGCTGTCATTCACGAAGCACTTGGTCCCAAAGTTGCGGCAGCGCATCACAAATGAGCTGGCGGAATTCAAATGTAGCGGGTACGGGGCGTGTAGTATGCTAACTACGCGCGATCCCGCCGCCAACGTACTGCGCATGCGTCGAGTGTCAAAACATCCCCGTGCGCATGCTCCAAAATCTGTGAATGAACGTCAATGACGTCACATTCCCATTCATGACCGTTTTACGCAAGCGACGTTTTTTTTTTTTTTCCCGACGCGATGACGACGCCTATACCTAACATAGGATACTCCAACCCCATGTAGGTATATCTATGCGCCGCGTATCCCGTCCGGAAACGTCGTATCGTCATTGCGTCGCGCCGGATTTCGATCGTGAATTGCCGATTTCCGCTCATTAACATATTTTTTGAGCGTAAATCGGCGGGAACGCCCCCGGCGCCATTTTTAAGTTGAAGTAACGATGCGATGGCGAAACTCAGTTACGCTGCTCGCATCGGAACTTCAACCCGGCGTTTCTTGTTTTCTGGTTACAGAAAACAGAAACGCCGGCTCAAAGCCACAGTTAGGCTGGCGGATCACTCGATCCGCCAGCGTAACCTTTCCTGAATCTGGCCCCTAGTTGGTGCATGACGTTGTTAGCTCTTTAATTCGCTCATCAGGAGCAAAGATGCATTGTGTTTCTGCAAAGACAAAAGCACAATTTAGGCTGGTTCATGGCATCTGACAAAAAGCTTTTCTCGCACACTTCATTTAAAGTCCCGCTCTCCTTCGCTCTTCCATTCCTGTCTCAGTAGTGCCATTAATTAATATTTAAAGTAACCTTTTAGGAGAGACCAGCCATTCGTTTAAAAAAAGCTCAGTCAGATAGTACCATAGCTATCAACTGTTCCTTATTTTGAGGTAAAAAAGGAAAAGTTGCGCTCAGAAGGCACAATGTGACATTGTGAGAAAATTATTAAACGTATCAATATAAGTGAATAAACAAATAAATAAATAAGTAAATAAATGGATAAACCACATCTAATTGGAAAATAAAGTCCATAAATGGTGATGAGAACAAATGTAATAAGAGTGGCTTACACTACAACCCAATCTTAATTAGTCCATTTGAGCTGGTATCACAAAGGTGTAATTAAAATGGTATAATTAAATGATTGTCCAAATTTCAACAAGAGGCAATAATGATCGTAGATTATAATATCCTGGATGGAATTCACTATCGATCTCACAGAATTCTGCAGACACATCAAAAGGTGAGTAAAGATGTACTCTTACCAGATCCTGGTGTAATTCGGGCATATCAATCCACTGGCATCTGAAGGGGGAGATCTCGTTAAACGCAGTGACGTTAGTGCGTGGCCACGCACTAACGTCACCGCGTTTAACGTGACCCCGGAAGCGCGGGCGCACGTAATTGTTTTCTACTGCTGTTTTGTTTTTATACCTTTTTAGCCGCGAATTTTAAATGTATAATTTGCTGCACATATTTAAATAAACTTCCTGGAAGTATTTCACCATTGCGAGCCCTCGTTTTCTTCTCCCCCTCGGTTCTTTGAACTGGACGAGGAGTCTGCACTAGTGGGAAGTATTTGGTCCAGTGAAACTTATCAGTCCTATGTGGAAGTACTGTAAGCGGTCGAGGAGATCTCCCCCTTCAGATGCCAGTGGATTGATATGCCCGAATTACACCAGGATCTGGTAAGAGTACATCTTTACTCACCTTTTGATGTGTCTGCAGAATTCTGTGAGATCGATAGTGAATTTCATCCAGGATATTATAATCTACGATCATTATTGCCTCTTGTTGAAATTTGGACAATCATTTAATTATACCATTTTAATTACACCTTTGTGATACCAGCTCAAATGGACTAATTAAGATTGGGTTGTAGTGTAAGCCACTCTTATTACATTTGTTCTCATCACCATTTATGGACTTTATTTTCCAATTAGATGTGGTTTATCCATTTATTTACTTATTTATTTATTTGTTTATTCACTTATATTGATACGTTTAATCATTTTCTCACAATGTCACATTGTGCCTTCTGAGCGCAACTTTTCCTTTTTTATCTTTGTTTTTTCGTGTATATCACATGTTTATTGTTGCTGCTGGATACCTGGGTTCATTCATTTGTTCATTTATTTATAATTAATTTTTTTTTTTTACTTTAATTATTTAATTAAGTAATCTGTTTATTAATTTTCTTAATTGATTTTATATTTATTAATTAATTCATTCACCTTTAGCGCGAGAAATTTCCCCTTTGGATAGAATACGTTTACTTCCTTATTTTGAGGGACTGCCCCCGATTTGGTACAAGGTCCCTCTGTCCCTCTTTCATTCTCATGTGTCCCTAATTTTGGACTCATCTATATAGTAGTATATAAATGCACTTTTTATCTTTCAAAAAGTGATTTTGATGCTAAATATTTCATCCAATTTCTAAATTGCTGCATTTGTAAATCTCAAAAGCCAATATAAAGGAATTGTAGTGGTAAAAAAAAGGACTCGTGGGTTTAACTGGTCATATTTTTGTATAATTCTCCTTTAGGGGGGTGTGTCAGGGTGTGTGTCCTATGCCTACATATTTTTGCTAATAGGTGTTAGGGCTTTTTCACACGGGCGGCTTGTTCAGGTCCACCTGCCAGTTTTTTAGGCGGACCTGAACGGGCACTCCGTGCTCCTCTATGGAGCCGCGGATGTCAGCGGTGACATGCCTGCTGACATCCGAACCTCTCCGATCCGCCAAAGTGTGAAGAAGGAAAAACCTACTTTTCCATCAATCTGGCGGATCGGATCGGGTGAACACGGACAGACGGTCCATGTTCATCCGATCCCCTCATAGGGCAGAGCGGAAAAAAGACAGGGAGGTCCCTGCACAGTGTGCGGGGACCGCCCTGTCATCCGAAGGCTCAGCGGGGATCCCCGCTGAGCAAGCGGAGGTTTACGGGGTGATCCGCCCCGTGTAAAAGAGCCCTTCCTCGTTCCAGCCTCAAAAAGTTGGGAGGTATGGGTAGTACCAATACATCAAAATACGAGGTGTGTCTATTGAATAACTAGACTCCCACCTAGTAAGCAAAGCAATCAGAACCGGTAATAACTGAATGTGTGGTGACCTTGAACATGTTTGAACCTGCATGACAAGCAGCAACACTATGACGTTCAGTTGATTGTGAGTCGTCATTTAGTTTGGTTGTGTTTTCTGTAGTGTGCCAAAAAAGTTGAACAACATGTAAATTTGAAATTTTTGGTAAAATTGTACAAAACACAAACAGAATGTTTTTACATGTTTACTACAGCTTATGGGAATGACGTGCAAAAATTGTGGTGATACTGCGCTTTCAAAAAATTACAAATAATAAATGCTGCAACTTTAAATGTGAGACACACACAAAATAAGCCTAAGTAAAGAAAACAAGCTGCGCGAAATAAAGTGATCATTCAAACAAAAAAAAAACAACTAGCATAAATAATTAAAATCGTTGTGCTATTGATGTGTTGAGATTCACCAGATCACAGTCCTATTTCCAAAGGTAAAAACACATCAGATGGTGATTCAATAGCTGGAAATTAGGGATGAGCTCCGCGTTCGATTTGAACGTATGTTCGACTCGAACATCGTCTGTTCGTACATTCGTCGAAATTCGAACAAAACGGGTCGTTTACGCCAAATTCGAGTGATGCATCACGGCACATAATTCACTGCGGCATTGCGCGCTGATGATTGGCCAAGCATGCACTATGACCCGCATGCTTGGCCAATCACAGTGCACAAAAAACGGAGAGCCATAATTGACCAAAGCCAGGGTGGCTTTGGCCAATTATGGCTTAGGGGGGTTAGTACACGCCCCACAATATAATATAATGCCTGCAAGGCGGCCTTGTGTAGTGTGTTGCGGCTTTGGTAAAGAGATCAGTCCTGTAGAGAGAGAGAGACAGTGTCTTTATTACTAGATAGATAGATAGAGCAGACAGGCTAGTCAGTTTAGTTAAATTTACAGTGTGTAGAGGATATATATACATCCCAGGAGTTGTACATATATTTAAATACTGTATAGCTTAGCTAGATCAGTTCTTTCTAATTTACTGGCAGGCAGGTGATTGTGCTATTTAAAGACGTTATCACAGGTATAGACACCCAGCAGGTACAATATTTAAAGGAATTTTTCATTTTTTTTTAAATTTAAGCATCATTAAAATCACTGCTCCTGAAGCAGTGATTTTAATGATGCTTAAATAAAAAATACAAGGGATACAAGATACAAGGGAACATGTATCAATGGAAAAAAAGTTTTAAAAACGGTAATTTTTTCAAGAGTCCTGCTCCTAAAAAAAAACAACCGTTTTTTAAACTTTTTTTCATTGATACATGTTCCCTCGGGCAAGACCCGGGTTCTCAAAGATGTTTTCACAGGCAAACTATAGACACCCAGCAGGTACAATATTTAAAGGAATTTTTCATTTTTTTATTTTTTCATTTTATTTAAGCATCATTAAAATCACTGCTCCTGGAGCAGTGATTTTAATGATGCTTCAATAATAAAATAAAAAAATTCCTTTAAATATTGTACCTGCTGGATGTCTATAGTTTGCCTGTGAAAACGTCTTTGAGAACCCGGGTCTTGCCCAGGGGACATGTATCAATGGAAAAAAAGTTTTAAAAACGGTCGTTTTTTCAAGAGTCCTGCTCCTAAAAAACTGCAGTTTTTAAAAAAATTTCAATTGATACATGTTCCCTGGGGCAAGACCTGGGTTCTCAAAAATGTTTTACGACAATGACTTGCATATTAGGCTTTAAAATGAGCACTTTTGAATTCGAACGTTCGAGTCCTATAGACTTCAATGGGGTTCTAAATGTTCGCGTGAACGTTTGGTCCGTTCGACGGTTCTGGTGCGAACCGAACGCGGGGGTGTTCAGCTCATCCCTACTGGAAATGGACTGCTCTCCTGCAGGTGAAATAGTGACATCAAACCACAAGGAACCACAGAACAGTGATAAGATAGAAAGGAAATCCTCTTTGACAACTGAAAACAGAAAGGTAGGGGGGGGTGAGTGAGGGGGATGGAAAGAGGGGATGCAGCAAAGATAGGTGGTAGGTTGGTGGAGTTGGGGGAGATACAGACAAGGATGGGGAGGGAGGAAGGGGGGAAAGGAATGGATTGAGACATGCAGGGAGAAAGGAGCTTGCTCTATAAGGTGAGAGATTCAGATGGAGGTGAGCAAGGAGGCAATGGTCAGAAGAGGACCAGAGTCAGTGGTAAGGGGAAGGAAGAGGCTAAATAAATGAGAAAGTGGCAGTTCTGCAAGATGTGGCATTGCTAGTGGGAGTGAGAAATAGAATATAATGTGAATGAAAGGCAGTTATGTTGTGTTACAGTAAAGATGGACCACAGCATGGATGGATGAGAAGTAGGAAAGGCTCAGCGAGCAGCCAAGTGAGAAGGGAAACAGTGCAGTGGGGTATAAGTTGCAGAGGGAGGCGGAGAGCTGATGGCTGTTATAGGGGGAATCCTAATGAGATTAGGTCTGAATAATGTTTCCGGGTTTCAGGTGGACTGAAACCCGGACACATGATTTAAAACCCAAACTGTCCGTGTGAATCCTGGATAGGTGGCAACCTTAGATACACCTCATATATCAAGACCCTCCTAATCGAAAACCTATCATGAGAGAATGTTGGAGCTGCTATTGGTAAGCTTTCCTAAAATGTTGCCTTTCCCTGGATGGGATTTCATGAGGACTGATCCCTCTAAAATCCACTGGAAAATGGACACTTCTGCATGCTTCAAGCGCCTGTGACCCTTGTGGTGTTTGATCTTTCCTCCTGCTGACCTTTGCATTGCTACTGTATAATACATCTAGAACCAATGACCTGAAAATAGACAAACTGTCACATTACCCTGCTAGTAGGGATGAGCCGAACACCCACCCCCCCCAGAACATGCGAACAGGCAAAAAATGTGTTTGAACACACAAACACAGTGGGACACAAACGTGAAACATTTAAAGTGATTATTTTAAAGGTTAATATGCAAGTTATTGTCATAAAAAGTGTTTGGGGACCTGGGTCCTGCCCCAGGGGACATTTATGAATGTATCAATGCAAAAAAAATTTTAAAAAAGTTTTTTCGGGAGCAGTGATTTTAATAATTCTTAAAGTGAAACAATAAAAGTAATGAAATATTCCTTTAAATTTCATACCTGGGGGGGTGTCTATAGTATGCCTGTAAAGTAGCACATGTTTCTCGTGTTTATAATAGTCCCTGCAGGAAATTACTTTTCTAAAAGGAAAAAAAAAAGTAATTTAAAACTACTCGCGGCTATAATGAATTGCTGGGTCCTGGCAATACAGATAAAAGTCATTGAAAAACACAGCATGGGTTCTCCCCCAATTCAATACTAGGCCCTTTGGGTCTGATATGAATATTAAAGTAGTAGTAGTTCAGTAGTCTGGGCATACACTGTGTGAAAGCTGATTGGATGTAATGCATTCACCACCCCCTCCATATAGTCAGAGGAACGAAGGAACCTGCAGAGTTGTACTGTGAATAGACCAGTTCTCTACTTATCTATCTCTAAGCGCCCTCCCTGACACAAATTTCCAGCTGCTGTTATCTCTTGTGTCTGAGAACTTTTCAGAAGTGACTCTGCTGATAAGGGAGCAGCAGAAACACATGGCACACACACTTTGGAGAGAGATAAGTAAACACTACAGATACTGTATACTGTATGTTCCCAGGTCAGATTTAGGCTGCTTTCACATTGCAGCGGGAGGCGCGGTGACGGTAGAGCAGCGTCATTTTTAGCGCCGCTATACCGTCGTATTTACCACGGTATTCGGCCGCTAGCGGTGCGGTATTAACCCCCGCTAGCGGCTGTAAAAGGGGTTAATACTGCCCGCAATGCGCCTCTGCAGAGACGCATTGCGGGCGGTATTACCGCGGTTTCCCATTGATTTCAATGGGAAGGAGCGATATATGAGCGGTAAACACCCCGCTCCTATACCGCTCTAAAGATGCGGCTAGCAGGACTTTTGGAGCGGTCCTGCTAGTGCACCGCTTCAGTTTGAAAGCCTTCGGGCTTTCACATTGAAGACTACAGGGCAAGATTTTTTCAGGCGTTATAGCAGCGCTATTTTTTAGCGCTGTACCGCCTGAAAAACGCCCCAGCGTGAAATGGACCTTAATGAATGGGGTTTACAAGCACTTTAAACTTTGACAGTAAAATCTGTAAGCTGTTTGGTTCTATGCACCAAGTTTTGCACTACAGTTTGAGTAAACTCCCCCCCCCCCCCAGTAAGTGGTGCACCTCTTCCCCTTCCCTGTAGGTAATGTTAGAACATGTGCAGCCCTGGAGGCTTGGGACAAATGAGGAACACAACCTAATAAATAGCTCTAAAGCAATAGCAGAAATAATTACAGATAGTGATGTAATCATTTATTTGAGAACCCAGAGCACCTGGGATGTGGGAAATGCAAAAATAAGAAAATGTAGTAATAAAATGTGTACAGTATGTATGCGTTTTGCAGCATTTTCATCCAGAGAATGCAAAGGGCAGTAAAGCTTGCACACTGAAAAAGTTGCATTGTGCATAGAAAAGCATACAAAACGGGTCTGCATTGTTTCACATATAGCATGTTTAAAGTACATTGTGTGATACACTCACTTGCGACAGAGGCTTTTGGAGGGGACTGCAGGCTATCCTCTTGCCTATTGACTATGGGCCCTGAATTTTAAGGGAACACAACTTTTTGAGGTGCATGCCTGGGGGACCCTTGGAGAAATGTAACTTTGGATTCAAGTCCACATCTCCCCAAGACACATAGACTCTGGGACTCTAGGCCAGGGATCCATGTTAAGGGCATAGATGCCACATTTCCAGCAATGACTGCTCCACACTGTGGGACTCATAGCAGATGTTGATGTCATCAGCAAGCCACCAGCCACCTAAAGATCTTTCCCCCATTGTTAATTGTGCTATTTAACTCACGTTTTGTCTGTTAGTGATTTGTCTGGTTCCTGGTTGTTTCTGCACTGTACTGATTCTGTCTCTGCAGATATGCTGCAATTATAGTTCTATTTTTAATACAATCAACATATTTTATTCATGTTTTTCATGTTTCCGCACATGTGAAACAGTATATATGCTGTTTGTTCTGGGGGAGGGTGTCACCTTCAGTACAGCTGTTGGAGAGGAGGGATAGCAGATAGGAAAATGTATTATTCTGGCTCGCATTATACATTAGAATGTATTAATGAGTTGGCATCATGATTGTGTGAGTATGGCACAATGACAGGCTGAGGCCGGCTCGTTTTCTTTTTCCCCACGCCAATGCCTGCTGATAACGGATGTATGCACTGTAATCTTACCACTTGAGGTGGCCACAAGGATGGTAAGTCGTGACAATGCATGCATAAGTGATACAATCCCTGTTGTGTTCCTGCTGGAGCAGACTCTGTGTGGCATTATGGACAGGACACTTGAAGGAGAGCAGCGGGAGGAAGAGAAGGACTTCCTTTCCTCTCAAGGCCCGCTTAATGCAGACACCATTCTTTCTACACCACAGAACACACAAAAGGAGAGGGAAAAGGAGGAGGATTCAGGCAGTTTTGAAGGCATTGAAGCAGAAAAAGATATACGTCAACCCCTAATAGATGGTTTTCTATCCCAAGAACCCTTGGGATTAGTACTTGGATAGGAGGAGGCAGTTCCAAATACTGTAATCCTTAGTGACCCAGAGGAGTCTACTTCTCATGCCACTGCAAACGTGTGGTGCATGAGCTCCCTCATTCTTCAAAGCCTGAGAAAAGACCCAAGAATATGTGGCATCAAAAAGAAGGATCACTATTGGTTGGCAGACCCTCCTTGACCACTGTTACAAGGAGAATGTCTTGGAACTCATCCTGTCCCCACAGAGGAAGATGAAATCTCTTGAGGACACCTTAAAGAGGAGTTTATGTAACGCCTTTCCTGAATCTGGTAGGTTACAGTCTGGTGGAATACATAATTTTGAGGCTTCTGTTGGTCAAGAGAGGAGCGTTGGTAAAGGGTGCCCCCTCAGTGATGACTTTCTTTTAGGCCACGTACACACGATCAAATTCATCTGCTGGAAACGGTCGGCCCGACTGTCCCAGCAGACAGATTCAATTGTGTGTACGGGAGAGCCGATGGATTTGGCCAGCCGACAGATTTGAAAGCATGCTGGGCTGGGAACCCATCCGCCCGACATGTCTGCTGGTTAGTACGCTAACCAGCAGACATGTCTTCTCGCACACGTGTCGAATGGTTTTGACGCATGCGCGGAAGTGTTTTACTTCCTGGTGCGGTGACGTGGCGGCGTCAACGTCACTGCCACGTCAGCGCCGTCTGCCGGCGGGGATTTTGGTTTGATCGTGTGTACACGATCAAACCAATACGTCTCCAGCAGACAGATCTGTTCAAATCGGTCTGTCCGACCGATTTGAACAAATCTGTCTGCTCGTGTGTATGGGGCCTCGTTGCCCATCTTTCACATCCTATGAACAGTGCCTTCATTATATGGTGGGAGATTATCTATAGGCGAACACAGATTTTGAGACCTTTCCAGTTGACGATCCACTGGGATACTGGGTCATGAGAATAGACCACTGGCCAGAACTTGTCCAGAGCTACTGGGCTGCCCTGTATCCAGCATTCTTTCTGAATGGGTATTCAGTGCTGCCGGAGGTTTTGTAACAGATAAGAGAGTGAGTTTATCTACAAACTCCATGGCTGACATTTATCAAAATGAATCAGTCCTGGTTTAGCAGCAGCTATCAAGCCCCTGATGCAGATGTCACTGATTAAGTGCTTTCTGGATCTTGACAATGCTGATTTCATCTGTAAGAATAAAATGTTGCTGTTAATTCTTTGGCACAATTAACCACTTCAATACCCACCCATTGTCATTTGACATCCACAGATGTGATCTCCCATCCTGGGTGGACATCATATGACGTCCTGGGCTTTGTGGGGGCATATCTGAATGATGCCTGCAGCTAGAGGCATCATTCAGATATCATTCTTTAGTGCCGGCGATTCTGTGCAACATAAGAATGAGCGCTGTACAGAGCTTATACTGTGACTGCCTGTCACACCTGTATGGGGGATTGGATCTGGTGAGTGTGGGACCTATTAGACCATGGAGAGAGAGAGAGCACAGAGTGATTCACTGAAGAGATATGATATATGATTTTGGCACAGAGCACACAACACTTTTTGCATGAAGTTTGAAAGTTTGGAAAGTTTGGACTTTTGAATACCTGCTACTTATTTATTCATATTTATTTATTTGTTTATTTATTTATTTATTTATTTATTGGTTCACAGTGATAATATTACAGAAGCGATGGCACTTTATCACCTTTCTTTGTGATTTCACATATTGGGTATTTTTATTTTTATTTAATTTATTGCCATACATCTTAGTAGGCGCCAATACCTACATACCTTATTCCTTTCTAGCTACACATGTAGGGGCAGCCACTGGCATAATTATTTAATATTTATTTATTTATTCAGCTATTGGTCATGCACTTGTTATAGCACATTTATATATATATATTACATTTTCCGTAGCACAGATTCATACTTTGTTTCACATAAAAATGATCATAGCTTCTCCGGGTTCTCCACTGCCATCGGGGGGCCTTCGGTGCAGGCAGGAAGCATAGAGATGACTGGTGACCAGATGGTGGAGGAGGCCCGGGCGCGGTGTGATGACGTCACGCCCGTAAGTAAACAAAGCCACGATTGCGGCTAGTAAGCAACAGTAATCATGAGATGAGATTTTTTTTCACCGATATCATGCTCTCCAGCCTGGAGGAGAGATGAGGGGTCTTATTGAGGACCTGTCACACACATTTCCTATTACAAGGGATATTTACATTCCTTGTAATAGGAATAAAAGTGAAAAAAGTGTAAAAAAAAAAAAAAAGTAAAAAAAAAAAAAGAATACCATTTTTTTTTATAAAGCCCCTGTCCCTGATAGCTTGCGCGCAGAAGCGAACGCACACGTAAGTCCCGCCGACATATGTAAACGCTGTTTAAACCACATATGTGAGGTATCACCGCATGCGTTAGAGTGCCAGCAACAATTCTAGCACTAGATCTCCTCTGTAAATCTAAACTGGTAACCTGTAAAAAAAAAATTAAGCATTGCCTATGGAGATTTTTAAGTACTGAAGTTTGGTGCCATTCCATGAGTGTGCGCAATTTTAAAGCGTGACATGTTAGGTATCTATTTACTCAGTATAACATAATCTTTCACATTATACAAAAAAATTGGGCTAACTTTACTGTTTTGTTATTTTTTTAATTCATGAAACAATTATTTTTTTCCAAAAAAAAGCGTTTGAAAAATTATTGCGCAAATACCTTGTGAAAAACGTTGCAATGACCGTTGTTTTATTCCCTAGGGTGTCTGCTAAAAAAACATATATAATGTTTTGGGGTTCTGAGTAATTTTCTAGCAAAAGAATGATGATTTGTACATGTAGGAGAGAAGTGCCAGAATAGGCCCGGTATTAAGGTGGGTATAAAAGCCCTGTATTGAAGTGGTTAAAACCCAAGGGCCAATTTTAACACACCAGTTTGGCAGGTGTATATCATTGCAATTCTTAACAGCAAGGCCAATTCTTGCTTTCATCAAGAGTACCTTGATAGGGTTATGGTGTGAAGGCACCACCGACACCCAAAGACCAAGTTTTCCACAACTGTTTGAGCGGGGCATCAAATTGAAATTTTTGACAGCAAGGCAAATTCTTGCTTTCATTAAGAGTACCTCGATAGGGTTATGGTGTGAAGGCACCACAGACACCTAAAGACCACATTTCTGCAACTGTTTGAGTGGGGCATATCATTGCAATTTTTTACAACAGGGCCAATTCTTGCTTTCATCAAAAGTACCTCAACAAGGTTACGATGTGAAGGCACCACCGACACCCAAAGACAAATTTATCCGCAACAGTTTTACAGTTGCATATCATTTTAATTTTTGAAAGCAAGGCCAATTCTTGCTTTTATCAAGAGTACCTCTATAGGGTTATGGTGTGAAGGTACCACCAACACCCAAATTCCTATTTTTTTTTACACCTGTTGCTGCTTCTATCCAAAGTCTGTGAAAGAGATACCAGAATTTATCCCAAAAATATTTAATCTTGTACCAAGTGCAATAAATTGTGACCTCATCATTAAGACTGGCTTCCCAAGCCGTTGTTTTATAAAAAATAAAGAGAGCGTAAATAGAAAATATATTTGTGTTTTGGTTTTATAAATGTCATTATTTCTGCAGCAGGCTCTATACATGGTACAGATGTTCCACATTACAGGCAGACTAAGGGGACCCCCCATGCAATATTTTTAAAATAATTTTTCATGTTTATTTATATTTTTCATTTAGATGGTTTCACTTTAAGAATTAGTAAATGACTGCTCATTTAAAAATTATAAACTTTTTTTTAATTGATACATGTCCCTTAGGGCAGTTCCCGAACCCCCATAACTATTATATGCCCAATTATTTGCATATAAGCCTTCAAAATAGTCACTTGATTTTACCAGTTCGCAACCTATAGACTTCAATGGGGTTTGTTATTCGGTTACAAGCTTTTGCGATGTTCGAACCAAACAAGGGGTCGTTTGGCCCATCTCTACTAATGCTATCTCTACTATATAATCTTGCAATGAGTCTAACCAGTGGTGTAGGCCTCCTGTTGCAGGCTGGCAAGTCATTGCCCCACAAAAACCAGCAGCATTGTCAGTTTTCTGTATGTGTCCCTTCAGCATCCCTGTAGTCTCAAAGTTGTCAGTGCATGTCTGTCTGTGCATAAGCAAGGGCTGTTGTCAATTGAACTTCAGACCTCTCCAATCCCCAGGCAATGCACATATTTCAGGACATAGAGGAAGTCACATGACTGCTTAGTAAAGCTACAATAAAGGTATTTAGGGAAAACTTTTTTGCATTTTTTGCACCTTTGGGGTTACTCACTGAGTGCTTGATTCAAAAACGTAGCCTCCAATTGTTGCTCTAGTAAGTTCTCCATCCCAAGATTTAATTAATTAACCTTTTTGTTATGTATGAAACCTTGATATGTGAACACACCTCTTGAAGCAATAAAAACATATCAGAAGCTTTATACTAGATTTAAAAGGAAGTGATGCTTGGCAATTTTCTTTAGCTCTAGCGCTTTGGTATATTGTGTGAATTGCCATTACATTTTAAAAATGATATCATTGGTAATGTCAAAGTTGTTAATTTATGTAGGAAAAATAAGTAGTTATCTAGTGAAACGAAGTATAATGCAATGCTTTTGTTAAGCTTGTATTATACTAAATGATTTGGCCATGTGTTTAGTGACATCGCTGTTGGGTTAAAGAGAAGTCACAATATCAGCTGGGGTTAATTACAACCTATTCTCTCAGACATTTTACATAGAATTAGCAATTTACTTTCCTTTTCCTCTGCAGAGTTCAAGATTTCTGAGATTTTACTTTGCATTTTAATGAGAAAATTATCACATAAATTAGCAGTCGTGTTTAGAGTGAATGATGATTTGTATGGTTCTAGAAGATGATGACAAACTGCTAAAAACCTATATATTATAAAATATATTGTATCAGTACAAACATATTAGGAATGTAAGCTATTCAAAGACAGTGGATACTAATTATGACAGAATTCCTAGAAACCATTCAGACTAAATTTTGAATAATTATAATATTTAATTCAGTACTAAGATAGCTCATGGTAAGACATAATAATTTTCTTGCTGAGCAAAATATGTTTTATGAATGAGCTGTCATTACTTAAATTAGAGATTTCTCAAGTCATGTACTTTGAACCTTATAGAACAATATAGTGGACTCATTAATGGAAAATTACACTGAATCATACACTGCTGTTTGGGTGAGAATTTCATTTGTTGATATCCTATCTCTTACAAAAACATAACATAATTTGGAAAATGGAAAACAAAAATTCAGGCTCAGGTATGACACTTTTCAGTACCAATATCAGAGTTTGATTTGGAGAAGAGCCCTCAACATTCACTAAAATCTATGTTGTCTTGAGTCATATGGTTCTTACTTTCGTTTTTAATCAATCCAGGCTAGCGAGATGACTAAAAAAAGGCTTGGATTTGCCGATCAGGGAAAGGTTCAATCATTAAAAATTGTCACTATACTATAATGGGTGCAGACTGAGACTACATAGATGGAAAGCACAGTGTCAGGACAAATCCTTTGGGG
The DNA here is from genome assembly GCA_029574335.1 of Rana kukunoris. Taxonomy (NCBI): domain Eukaryota; kingdom Metazoa; phylum Chordata; class Amphibia; order Anura; family Ranidae; genus Rana; species Rana kukunoris. The sequence goes on along the minus strand of CM056055.1, from coordinate 124,838,340 downwards.
ACTGCTAAATAATCTATTCCAGCACACTAATGCAGCACTTCTGAGGGACTGATGAGAACTTTAGGTGGCAAACAGACCAAAAGAGTAAAGTGTGCAGACTATTGGGTAGATTTACTACAGGCTAATAGACTGTACACTTTGCAAGTACGGGTATGCTGCGTACACACAATTGGAAATTCCAACAAGAAAACCATGGATACACTATGTCAAATTCAACGGCGTCCATTTCCTGGTCCATACCTTTGCATGAGTTGCGCCTCCAATATGGGGAATAACTTTACGCCGGACGTAAACCTTACGCAAATTGCTTAAAACATGCGCCGGGCGCAAGTACGTTCGTGAATCGGCGTATCTCCCTCATTTGCAACGAAAATCAGTGGGAGTGCCAAATGCGTCCAGCGTAACTATGCGCCCACTATACGCCGGCGTAGGCAAGTTACGTCGGTCGGATGAAGTCAGTTTTTAGGCGTATCTTAGTTCTGTGGGCATGGCGCATAAATACGACGGCGCATATTTACACTTATGTGGCGTATCTCAAGATACGTTGGCGTAAGTGCTTTGTGCTAAGTGCCTGCATACATTTAGAAACATCCCACCATTAATTACATTTTTGTTGCAGAGGATGCATAAAATCTGACTTGTAACTTAGTGCAGACTTTGTGGAAAATTAATTAGCCATTCAAACAAGGATACAATTACATTTTTAGAGACATTCAGTACACCAACTTTGTACAGTAGCCTCCTGTGACCATTTTGCATTGAATTTTAAAGAAGATTAAAGCTCTGCAGATTGAAAAGGAAGGCTTGTTAAGCAATTGTATATGCTATTAGGGATGAGCCGAACACCCCCGGGTTCGGTTCGCACCAGAATGTTCGAACAGACCGCGGGTTCGCATGAACATTTCGAACCCCATTGAAGTCTATGGGACCCGAACGTTCGATTTCAAAAACGATCGTTTTAAAGAACAAAATTCAATTAAATGTTGGAAAACGTCGTTTAGAACCCGGGTCTTGCCCCAGGGAACATGTATCAATGAATTTTTTTTTTTTTAAACGGCCGTTTTTTCCGGAGCAGCCATTTTAATGATGCTTAAAGTGAAAAAAATAATTCCTTTAAATATCACACCTGCTGGGTGTCTTTAGTAGTGGCACGTGTTTAGAAATGTCGCTGCACAACATGAGAGGACTATAAAAAAAAGTAATTAATACTACTTGCGCAAGTTCTCTGTGGCAACATTATGTCGAATATTTTAGCGGTGGTGGGGGGCCATTATTGTTTTGTGAAAGAAAATTTTTAGAAAAAAGGGCGCCCCTCAAACATACTGTAATTGGAGCGCAACAAGGAGTCAGGTGCAAAGTATTGCATCAAAAACTGTTATTAGGCGCCCCTGTTAAACAGGGGCAGAAAAATTGTGCCTTGGGCACAACACAACACTTGCAACCCCTCCCAATAACTCCAATTGGAGCGCAACAAGGAGCCACGTGCAAATTATTGCATCAAAAATTGTTATTAGGCGCCCCTGTTAAACAGGGGCTTTAAAATTGTGCCTTGGGCACAACACAACACTTGCAACCCCTCCCAATAACTCCAATTGGAGTGCAACAAGGAGCCACGTGCAAATTATTGCATCAACAATTGTTATTAGGCGCCCCTGTTAAACAGGGGCAGAAAAATTGTGCCTTGGGCACAACACAACACTGCAACCCCTCCCAATAACTCCAATTGGAGCGCAACAAGGAGCCACGTGCAAAGTATTGCATCAAAAATTGTTATTAGGCGCCCCTGTTAAACAAGGGCAGAAAAATTGTGCCTTGGGCACAACACAACACTGCAACCCCTCCCAATAACTCCAATTGGAGCGCAACAAGGAGCCACGTGCAAAGTATTGCATCAAAAATTGTTATTAGGCGCCCCTGTTAAACAGGGGCTGAAAAATTGTGCCTTAGGCACTGGTGGCGGAGCCCAGAAACACAACATTTCTTACTAGCTATCAGCAAGAAAAGTGAGGAGGAGAAGGATATTCCATCAGCAGCATAAGAGGATAGTCACTCAGCATCAGCATACGCAGTCTAAAAGGGATCCGACATTTCAACAAAAAGATATTATTCATTAATATCAGCATCAGGTGCTTGGTAGCTGGTGTTGATCCAAGCCTGATTCATTTTGATGAAGGTCAGTCAATCAACAGAGCCGGTGGAGAGGCGCACCCTGTGATCAGTCACAAACCCTTTAGCAGCACTGAATGTCCGTTCTGAAAGAACACTGGATGCAGGGCAAGCCAGTAGCTCAATTGCGTACTGGGCAAGCTCTGGCCAGTGATCCATCCTCAAGACCCAGTAAGCCAGAGGATTTTCAGTGGGGAAGGTGTCCAAGTCGGATCTTGCCCCTAGGTATTCCCGGACCATGGAAACCAGACGCTGGCGATGGTTGCTGGAACCGGTCAGACCTTGGGGCAGCGGACTAAAAAACTGCCTGAACGCATTGGTCAGACGACCACCTTCTCCACCGCCCCTTCTGTGACTCAATGAAGCCTTAGCAAGACGTTGTCCAGAGCCAGGTTTTGGTAATCCCCTCGGTTCTGGGAACGCATTGCACAGACCCTTCGGCAAGGCCTCCCGCAGAAGTTTCATCTTCTGCTCCCTCTGTGATGGCAACATAAGGTCCGCAACCTTACTCTTTTAACGTGGATCAAGGAGAGTCGTCAGCCAGTAATGATCCCTCTCCTTAATAGCACGTACACTAGGATCCTTACGCAGGCTTTGCAGGATCAGGAAGGCATGCAGCGTAGGTTTGCAGAGGCATTCGGGGCACAGTCCTCTGGGTCACTGAGGACGACAGGATCTACAGGCACCTCAACCCAGCCACGTAAAAGTCCATGTGCTCCTTGGGACTGTAAATGATCCCTTGAAGACTGCTGCTGCTGAGTGCTAGGCTCCACCTCCATGCTGCTGATACATTCACCCTCCTCCTCCTCCTCCTCCTCTTCCTGTGTGCTAGGTGGGCAAGCAGGACCACTGTCTGAGTAAAGGGGGCCTTGAGAGGTAAGGATGTCCTCCTCTTCCTCCCTCTGTTCTGCCTCAAGGGCCCTGTCCATTATTCCACGTAGCGTGTGCTCCAACATGTGAATCACTGATGCATGCACTGTCACTGCTCACCATCCTCGTGGCCTCCTCAAATGGTGACAGGACAGTGTATGCATCCCTGATCAAGGCCCACTGGCGTGGGGAAAAAAACCTAGCTCCCCTGACCCAGTTCTGCTGCCATATTGGCACAGGTACTCATTGATGGCCCGTTGCTGCGTGTGCAGCCGCTGCAGCATGGCCAACGTTGAGTTCCATCTGGTGGGCATGTCACAAATTAGGCGGTTCTTGGGCAGGTTGAATTCCCTTTGGAGGTCAGTCAGCCGAGCAGTGGCATTATATGACCTCCAAAAATGCACACAGACTTTCCTGGCCTGCTTCAGGACATCCTGCAAGCGCGGGTACCTGCCCAAGAACCGCTGCACCACCAAATTGAGGACATGCGCAAAACAGGGCATGTGGGTGAGTTTTCCCTGTCGCAGGGCAGAGAGGAGGTTGGTGCCATTATCGCTGACCACCATTCCAGGCTTCAGCTGGTGTGGCGTCAACCACCTCTCAGCCTGACCCTGCAGAGCTGACAAAACCTCTTCCCCAGTGTGGCTCCTGTCTCCCAAGCACACCAGCTCTAGCACCGCATGGCATCTCTTGGCCTGCATTCCTGCGTATCCCCTCGTACGCCTACGGAGCACGGCTGGTTTGGAGAAAACATCACCACAGGAAGAGGCCACAGAGGAAGAAGAAGAGGAGGGGGTGGAGGAGAGAGGTATGTCACAAGCAGTAGTAGTGTTTTGGAGGCGTGGTGGTGGAACAACCTCCAAAACTACTGGACCTTGCCCTGCGTCCTTCCCAGCTGCCAGCAGAGTCGCCCAATGCGCCGTAAAAGACAGGTAACGTCCCTGTCCATGCCTGCTGGACCATGAGTCAGCGGTAATATGCACCTTACCACTGACCGCCCTGTCCAGCGAGGCATGGACATTGCCTTCCACATGCCGGTAGAGAGCCAGAATCGCCTTCCGTGAGAAAAAGTGGTGTTTTGGTACTTGCCACTGAGGTACTGCACATTGCACAAACTCATGGAAGGGGGCAGAATCTACCAACTGAAAAGGTAGCAGTTGAAGTGCTAGCAATTTCGCTAAGCTAGCATTCAACTGCTGGGCATGTGGATGGCTGGGATTGTACTTCTTTCGGTGCTGCAGCAGCTGGGGCAGGGAAATTTGCCTGGTACTATCAGTAGATTGCCCGCTACTACTAGCTTGTGACACACCTATTTCTACACCTTCACTGCAGGCTTCAGAGAGGACTGGGGGTCTAGTGGGGTTGGAGGTCCCAGAAGGGCAAGGGGGGGTATGCTTTTGTCTTTGGTGTGGGTCTTTCTGGTGTGCTTGCCAATGAGCTGCATGGCAGGTCGACAAATGTCTGGACAAGCATGTGGTACCCAGGCGGTTGATGTTTTGGCCACGCTAGATACGCTTGCAACATATATTGCAAATAGCAAAGGTACGATCTTGTGGACATGTTTCAAAAAAGGCCCACACCAAGGAACTTTTGCTGTACCGGTCAGACACAGCAGCGCCATGCACAAGCGCCGTAGATGTGCGCTGTAATGCAGTTGGTGTGCCCTTAAGCTGACCCCTGGAGGGCATCCTGCCTCTTTGGAGATGTGCCTGTGCCTCGTCCTCCTCCTCCTTCTCCTCTTCCTCCTTCTCCTCCTCTCTCCTATCAGGCACCCAGGTAGAGTCAGTGACCTCATCATCCCCTCCCTCCTCATCACTGACAAAAACCTGGCAGTATGCTCCAGCTGGGGGAACATCACTGCCAGATTGCTGTCCCTCTCGGCCACCCCCTCTCCCTGGACTCACATCAATGCCTTCCTCTATCTGTGTTCCATCATCGGAGTCTTCAAAACGCTGCGCAACTTCATTCAGCATGTACCCAACACTGTGTTGAAACAGTTCGGGGGACTCCTCAGGAGGAAACGGTGGGACTAGGGAAGGATTGTGTGATGGCATGGTACAGAGGGAAGAGGAAGCCTTGGCTGCTGCTTTGCCAGACAAACTAAGATCAGTCTGTGTGAGAGGGGATGAGAAGGATGAGAACGGCTTGGTCATCCAATCTACTATTCTCTCTGCATGTTGAGGCTCAACACGGCCAGCTCCCGAAAATAAAGACGAGAGGCCACGTGCTGAAGAGGATGCACCGCGTCCACCACCAGCGTTGCCTCTAGATGCAGAGCCTGCTTGCCCTCGTGACGCTCTGCCTTTCTTTGTTGTACTTCTAGACATTTTAATAGCCTGCACAGGACAAAATCAGAAATAAACAGCACCTGTCCAGTAAGAGCAACTGCGTTTATGGGCAAAAACACAGCAAACGTGCAGTATGATCGACTGCGCTTATGGGCAAAAACAGCAAACGTGCAGTAAGATCGACTGCGTTTATGGGCAAAACCAGCAAACGTGCACTATGATGGACTGCGTTTATGGGCAAAAACACAGCAAACGTATAGTAAGATCGACTGAGTTTATGGCCAAAAACAGCAAACGTGCAGTATGATCGATTGAGTTTATGGGCAAAACAACACAGCAAACGTGCAACGTGCAGTATGATCGACTGTGTTTATGGGCAAAACAGCACAGCAAACGTGCAACGTGCAGTATGATCGACTGTGTTTAAGGGCAAAACAACACAGCAAACGTGCAACGTGCAGTATGATCGACTGTGTTTATGGGCAAAACAACACAGCAAACGTGCAACATGCAGTATGATCGACTGTGTTTATGGGCAAAACACAGCAAACGTGCAACGTGCAGTATGATCGACTGTGTTTATGGCCAAAAACACAGCAAACGTGCAACGTGCAGTATGATCGACTGTGTTTATGGCCAAAAACACAGCAAAAGTGCAACGTGCAGTATGATTGACTGTGTTTATGGGCAAAACAACACAGCAAACGTGCAATGTGCAGTATGATCGACTGTGTTTATGGGCAAAACAGCACAGCAAATGTGCAACGTGCAGTATGATCGACTGTGTTTATGGCCAAAAACACTGCAAACGTGCAACGTGCAGTATGAACGACTGTGTTTATGGGCAAAACAACACAGCAAACGTGCAACATGCAGTATGATCGACTGTGTTTATGGGCAAAACAACACAGCAAACGTACAACGTGCAGTATGATCGACTGTGTTTATGGCCAAAAACACAGCAAACGTGCAACGTGCAGTATGATCGACTGTGTTTATGGGCAAAACAATACAGCAAACATGCAACGTGCAGTACGATCGACTGTGTTTATGGCCAAAAACACTGCAAACGTGCAACGTGCAGTATGATCGACTGTGTTTATGGGCAAAACAGCACAGCAAACGTGCAACGTGCAGTATGATCGACTGTGTTTATGGCCAAAAACACAGCAAACGTGCAACGTGCCATATTATCGACTGTGTTTATGGGCAAAACAGCACAGCAAACGTGCAATGTGCAGTATGATCGACTGTGTTTATGGGCAAAACAGCACAGCAAACGTGCAACATGCAGTATGAATGACTGTGTTTATGGCCAAAAACACAGCAAACGTGCAACGTGCAGTATGATCGACTGTGTTTATGGCCAAAAACACAGCAAAAGTGCAACGTGCAGTATGATTGACTGTGTTTATGGGCAAAACAACACAGCAAACGTGCAATGTGCAGTATGATCGACTGTGTTTATGGGAAAAAACAGCACAGCAAACGTGCAACGTGCAGTATGATCGACTGTGTTTATGGCCAAAAACACTGCAAACGTGGAACGTGCAGTATAATCGACTGTGTTTATGGCCAAAAACACAGCAAACGTGCAACGTGCAGTATGATTGACTGTGTTTATGAGCAAAACAACACAGCAAACGTGCAACGTGCAGTATGATCGACTGTGTTTATGGCCAAAAACACTGCAAACGTGCAACGTGCAGTATGAACGACTGTGTTTATGGGCAAAACAACACAGCAAACGTGCAACATGCAGTATGATCGACTGTGTTTATGGGCAAAACAACACAGCAAACGTACAACGTGCAGTATGATCGACTGTGTTTATGGCCAAAAACACAGCAAACGTGCAACGTGCAGTATGATCGACTGTGTTTATGGGCAAAACAATACAGCAAACATGCAACGTGCAGTACGATCGACTGTGTTTATGGCCAAAAACACTGCAAACGTGCAACGTGCAGTATGATCGACTGTGTTTATGGGCAAAACAGCACAGCAAACGTGCAACGTGCAGTATGATCGACTGTGTTTATGGCCAAAAACACAGCAAACGTGCAACGTGCCATATTATCGACTGTGTTTATGGGCAAAACAGCACAGCAAACGTGCAATGTGCAGTATGATCGACTGTGTTTATGGGCAAAACAGCACAGCAAACGTGCAACATGCAGTATGAATGACTGTGTTTATGGCCAAAAACACAGCAAACGTGCAACGTGCAGTATGATCGACTGTGTTTATGGCCAAAAACACAGCAAAAGTGCAACGTGCAGTATGATTGACTGTGTTTATGGGCAAAACAACACAGCAAACGTGCAATGTGCAGTATGATCGACTGTGTTTATGGGAAAAACAGCACAGCAAACGTGCAACGTGCAGTATGATCGACTGTGTTTATGGCCAAAAACACTGCAAACGTGGAACGTGCAGTATAATCGACTGTGTTTATGGCCAAAAACACAGCAAACGTGCAACGTGCAGTATGATTGACTGTGTTTATGAGCAAAACAACACAGCAAACGTGCAACGTGCAGTATGATCGACTGTGTTTATGGGCAAAACAACACAGCAAACGTGCAATGTGCAGTATGATCGACTGTGTTTATGGGCAAAACAGCACAGCAAATGTGCAACGTGCAGTATGATCGACTGTGTTTATGGCCAAAAACACTGCAAACGTGCAACGTGCAGTATGAACGACTGTGTTTATGGGCAAAACAACACAGCAAACGTGCAACATGCAGTATGATCGACTGTGTTTATGGGCAAAACAACACAGCAAACGTACAACGTGCAGTATGATCGACTGTGTTTATGGCCAAAAACACAGCAAACGTGCAACGTGCAGTATGATCGACTGTGTTTATGGGCAAAACAATACAGCAAACATGCAACGTGCAGTACGATCGACTGTGTTTATGGCCAAAAACACTGCAAACGAGCAACGTGCAGTATGATCGACTGTGTTTATGGGCAAAACAGCACAGCAAACGTGCAACGTGCAGTATGATCGACTGTGTTTATGGCCAAAAACACAGCAAACGTGCAACGTGCCATATTATCGACTGTGTTTATGGGCAAAACAGCACAGCAAACGTGCAATGTGCAGTATGATCGACTGTGTTTATGGGCAAAACAGCACAGCAAACGTGCAACATGCAGTATGAATGACTGTGTTTATGGCCAAAAACACAGCAAACGTGCAACGTGCAGTATGATCGACTGTGTTTATGGCCAAAAACACAGCAAAAGTGCAACGTGCAGTATGATTGACTGTGTTTATGGGCAAAACAACACAGCAAACGTGCAATGTGCAGTATGATCGACTGTGTTTATGGGAAAAACAGCACAGCAAACGTGCAACGTGCAGTATGATCGACTGTGTTTATGGCCAAAAACACTGCAAACGTGGAACGTGCAGTATAATCGACTGTGTTTATGGCCAAAAACACAGCAAACGTGCAACGTGCAGTATGATTGACTGTGTTTATGAGCAAAACAACACAGCAAACGTGCAACGTGCAGTATGATCGACTGTGTTTATGGCCAAAAGCACAGCAAACGTGCAACGTGCCATATTATCGACTGTGTTTATGGGCAAAACAGCACAGCAAACGTGCAATGTGCAGTATGATCGACTGTGTTTATGGGCAAAACAGCACAGCAAACGTGCAACATGCAGCATGATCGACTGTGTTTATGGCCAACACACAGCAAACGTGCAACGTGCAGTATGATCGACTGTGTTTATGGCCAAAAACACAGCAAAAGTGCAACGTGCAGTATGATCGACTGTGTTTATGGGCAAAACAACACAGCAAACGTGCAATGTGCAGTATGATCGACTGTGTTTATGGGCAAAACAGCACAGCAAACGTGCAACGTGCAGTATGATGGACTGTGTTTATGGCCAAAAACACAGCAAACGTGCAACGTGCCATATTATCGACTGTGTTTATGGGCAAAACAGCACAGCAAACGTGCAATGTGCAGTATGATCGACTGTGTTTATGGGCAAAACAGCACAGCAAACGTGCAACATGCAGTATGATCGACTGTGTTTATGGCCAAAAACACAGCAAACGTGCAACGTGCAGTATGATCGACAGTGTTTATGGCCAAAAACACAGCAAACGTGCAACGTGCAGTATGATCGACTGTGTTTATGGCCAAAAACACAGCAAAAGTGCAACGTGCAGTATGATTGACTGTGTTTATGGGCAAAACAACACAGCAAACCTGCAATGTGCAGTATGATCGACTGTGTTTATGGGCAAAACAGCACAGCAAACGTGCAACGTGCAGTATGATCGACTGTGTTTATGGCCAAAAACACTGCAAACGTGCAACGTGCAGTATGATCGACTGTGTTTATGGGCAAAACAACACAGCAAACGTGCAACGTGCAGTATGATCGACTGTGTTTATGGCCAAAAACACAGCAAACATGCAACGTGCAGTATGATCGACTGTGTTTATGGGCAAAACAACACAGCAAACGTGCAACGTGCAGTATGATCGACTGTGTTTATGGCCAAAAACACAGCAAACATGCAACGTGCAGTATGATCGACTGTGTTTATGGGCAAAACAACACAGCAAACGTGCAACATGCAGTATGATTGACTGTGTTTATGGGCAAAACAACACAGCAAACGTGCAACGTGCAGTATGATCGACTGTGTTTATGGCCAAAAACACAGCAAACGTGCAACGTGCAGTATGATCGACTGTGTTTATGGCCAAAAACAACACAGCAAACGTGCAACGTGCAGTATGATCGACTGTGTTTATGGCCAAAAACAACACAGCAAGCGTGCAACGTGCAGTATGATCGACTGTGTTTATGGCCAAAAACAACACAGCAAACGTCCAACGTGCAGTTAGTTTCGACTGTGTTTATGGCCAAAAATCAGCACAAATCAGCACAAAAAACAGCACAATCTCCTGCCTGACAAATACTAATAGCAGATCTAGCTAAGCTATACAGTGTATAAATATATGTACAACTCCTAAGGATGTATATATATTCTCTACACACTGTAAATTGAACTATGCTGAACTATGCTAACTACTAGCCTTTCTTATCTATCTATCTATCTATCTATCTATCTATCTATCTATCTATCTATCTAGTAGAAAAGACACTGTGGGCCAGATTCTCAGCGGCGATACGACGGAGTATCTCAGATACCCCGTCGTATCGCCGTTTTTTTTTGCCTCGTATCTATGCGCGTGATGCTTAGCATCACTTTTGCATAGATACGCTGCAACATCCGACAAGTGTAAAACCAATAAACGTGTTCTGTCGGATTATTCGATCATGTGTACACAAGTCCGGTAAAGAGCTGAAAAACACACAATTTGGTGAATTTTGGCTGAAAATGTTCTGCCGTCTTTATGCATACCATATTCAAGGACAACACCTTCAGACAAAAATTTACGGATTTGTCTGATGGAAGTCCGATCATGTGTACGAGGCTTTAGGCTCAACGGGATGATGTTGCTATGTTTTCAAGATGAAAAAATGTATTTTATTTTTATTTGTTGCCTTTTGTTTTTAACTGTGTAAACTATAGTCACCAAATCCAGCAAGCAAAACAAAAACCTGGTGATAACAATTACATAATTCTAAGGAAAATCATCAGAAATCTTTGCAAATACACTTTCTTTTTTAAACTAGTAAAATGATTTCTAAGGAATATCATGAGTTGCAGGTGGGAAGAAGAAACTGTTCTTGGATAATAAAATGTTCCAGGAATGAAATTCTCCCGTGCACTTGCTCCAGCACATCATTCCTTCTTTCATTTGCGCTGTGGTTGACTTTTATAAGGCCAGCGAGTTTGTGGGCAGTCTTAATGGGTTCTCTCAGACTTTTAATTAGAGAAAGCCACACTGTGTAACAAGCAGCTGGTGTAGTCTTCTGTCTTGAGCAAAAGTCAAACTAATTAGGACTCTTGAAGGAAAATATTTCCATTTCAGCAGGCTTAATCAGTCAGACTTGTTAAAGGAAAGCAGAGCTGGGTTTGGTATGCGGACAAGGGGGTAACCTTGAGGAGGCAAGATTTCATACTCTGAACCAAAGCTTAATTTAGAGATTATACTAGCCAGAAAAAAAAAAACATTTTATCTAAAAGAAAATGTACAGTTAAATGAAACATGTATCTGAATGAGCAAGTGGTAAACTACAAAACTATGAAATAAAAAAAAAAACGTTTTTAAAGGGGTTGTAAAGGTACATTTTTTTTCCTAAATAGCTTCCTTTACCTTAGTGCAGTCCTCCTTCACTTACCTCATCCTTCAATTTTGCTTTTAAATGTCCTTATTTCTTCTGAGAAATCCTCATTTCCTGTTCTTCTGTCTGTAACTCCACACAGGAGAGTCAGGACGCTCTCTACATTGCAGATAGAGAAAGGAGCTGTGTGTTAGCGGGCGTCCTGACTCTCCTGTAATCCAAGGGAGGGGGCAAGCACAACACTCCACCATAGGGAGAAAGGCTTGCATTACTGTGTGTTACAGACAGAAGAACAGGAAGTGAGGATTTCTCAGAAGAAATAAGGACATTTAAAAGCAAAATCGAAAGATGACATAAGTGAAGGAGGACTGCACTAAGGTAAGGGAAAACAAATTGTACCTTTACAACCCCTTTAACTTCTTGACTGTAACTATGGCTTTCTTACCTGAATACCCAAATACCCATAGACACAAAATATGAAAAATGTAGTGTGTACAAAGTATAGCAGCTATATTTATCACTTGTCATCACCTATATGGCACTAAAAACCTATGTGCAAGAAGCCAAATACGCAAAGAAGGTGCTATGGGACAAGGGAGCAGGGTGAGCTGAGATGCTAAGAGAATTGACTTGGAACATCAAAACTCCTGATCAGAACTTTGGGGATTCATTTTCCAGAGGTCATTGATAGTTTTAAAGCTCATTTTCTCTATCTTAAAGTAGACTTAAAAGTTCTCATTTTTGGGCAGAATGTCACTTTTCATCATTTTTTTTTTTGTTTGTTTAATATATTTTTATTGAAAGAAATAGACAGTACAATATAAGAGTAAATCAACACTTTAAAGAAGCATCATTACGGAATAGTAAATTGGAAAATACAACAAATTATGCATTATAGAGAACACAAGTGTTTCAATTTTAATAATAAGAAAGAAAAAAAGAAAAGAAAGGAGAGACAGAGAGAATACAGAAAAGGGAGAAGGAAAGAGTTGGGAAAGAAGTAGGAAGGAAAAGACAAAAGGGTAGAAAAAAGATGCAGAGAAAGATATTAGAGGGATAGCGGGTGGACAAGTAGGGAAGGGTAGGGAAGGGGGAGAGACGGGACACATGGCAGTAGTATCGAGCACATCGCTAAACAAACACATTTAGTAAGATATCAGCAATAAAGAGGAACCATACCACAATTAATAGAAGCATTTTCCTGTGCCATTCCTGTAAGTTTATTTGAACATTTGAACAGAATTTTAGATTCCATCACTTCCTGTAGATTGTCTCAACATTCACCTTCGGTTAGGACATGTCCCAGAAGCTTTTACTCCCTTGTTCCATCACAGAAGAGGGCTTGATAAGGTGTGTTCACCACTCTTGGCCACACCTCCCTCATTAGAATATGAACTTCCACCCATTTCCTATTCCACCAATTTCCTATACACAACAGTCACCCTAGAGAAGCACCAGAACTTTTTTTTAGAATGGAACATAGTGCGGTATCCCAGTTTTTAGTGTGTTTGCTGCACTTGGGGTGCCTTTAAAATGTAATGACAACACAAGCACAATGCACATTTGCAGCATTTCTGAAACACATGGCAAAGCACGCATTTTCTATGCAGTTTACCAGGCATTTGTGAACACACATGTGAATGGAGCCTCGTTGTTCTTGTATAAATGTCCCAATTTCACTTTTAGCCCCAATTCACACCTAGAGTAGTGGAAGTGCACATTTTTTGGCTTGTTTTTCTAGTGACACACATAGGGCAGCTTCTTGACTTCAATGGGCTGTGCTACCCGTGGCAAAGTAGCTCTTGGGACATTTTTGCTTGTTTTTTTGCTGCAATTGTCACCTGTTTTTCATGTGGCAAAATGTGTGTTTGCTTTTGTGTTTGGTGTGGTGTTAACAACTAATGACACTGAAAGCGCAACTAGGTAATTTTAGGTATATTAAACTGTTGGTATAAAGATATGAAACCGCTCCTAATATCCTGTACCACCACTGCGCCAAAGAAAAAAATGTGAAATAAAAGCTGCCACTTATAAAAATGATAAACTGAATTTCCACCTATAAGCCAACTGTGAAAATTGGACAAAAATGTAGCGCTGATGAGATCAGTACCAAAGTACCAATCACTAAATAACTGTAAACAAAGCACTAGTGATAAAACTAATATATATATATATATATATATATATATATATATATATATATATATATATATATATTGTATATATAAATAAATAGTTCCATGTGACATGTGACTAATTAATAAATAAATGAATAGTCCATAAAGTGACGTGATATTCAAACAAGATTCAATCTTCTAAAAATCTTTCACCCCACCGCCGTGCTTGTGACACCACCCCTCTGGAATCGCTCTCACCAGCTAAAATTTCCTCCCACTCTCGTGTTCGGCTCAAGAGCTTGTTAATTAGAACTCCAAAGGGTTAAACGACCATCCACTGTGTGTTTCAACTCAGGACAAAACAACCATCCAATATACAACTGTGTTTCATCTCAGGGTTTATCCATACATGTAAATAAGAAAAAGTGCTCCAATAGTGTAAAATAGTTACGACCAATTTATTAAAATCCACACAAACACTTCAATCATTACACTCACATGACAAACTTTAAACCTCAGCCTTGAAAAATCACAGCAAGCATGTGTATATGATGGCTCTGCAGTGCTTTGCGATCACAGCGGACCCGAGATATGCGCTCAATCAAGGTCTCTCACCCCCTCCTGGATCCCAGACCGTGCTGATCGTATCCCGTGTTTAGCTGCGGTGTCTCACATCAGTGTAGATTCTTGTTATGCAGCCACACCCCCGTCGTTTCGTCACTTGGACTTATTCATGGGATTGACTGCCTGTTCCACCACACCCTCTCTTTATACCCACCACTGTGTAATAGGCATAGGGGTGGGTAAACATTTTCTGGACCCACACCAGCCTGTGACTCGACAGTGACAAAAGAAGCAGCACAGTGATACGCCCATTTCTCTATCACTCAGCTTACTCTCCCTTTCAGCTTGCTTCTTGTTGGCACACGACTGGTTGGTTTATTGTTCTGCTTTTCCTTTAACAATACAGGCCTGCTGTACGGGGACTGCAAGTGGCTGATGCCAAGTCAGATTCACATACTTATGCCTAGTACACATGGATGAAAAATACCACTTTCAAAGTGACCGTATGGTAATCTGATCATCAGTACACAGCTTTCAATCATGAGAGTTAATGCAAAATTATCTTAAAAGACAAACACGATAATTTACTAGAACATACAATTTTAGTTTAACCTCCCTGGCGGTATCATTATGTCAGATTTTTGATGCTGAAAGTGGTACAATTGTTTTGCATGGAAATTTGGCGTTTTATATTTTAGGACTGCAATTCTTAGGAATAACACACTTAAATCTGTCCAAACAAGAGTCTAGTAGACATCCCGGGTATGATAAAGTTTGAAACACAAAATCATAAATGATGATATAATAAATAACTATAAATAATTATAACAAATAATACTATAATAATAATAACAATTAATCAATAATGTAATCAAATCAAAAACACTGAAATTTGCTCAGTTGCAGAATTGTCGCTGTCATTACTTTCAGTGTTTGATGATGAATTTCCCCACAAATCGCTATCACTCAATTCTGCAAGTGATTCTAATTTATTATCACTGTTTTCTACCTGGTCTAAAACCACTTTTGACATAAAGGGACACTTTTTGGTTGCTATGGGCAATCTCCAATTTCCAGGCAGAAAAAAATGTATTTATAATATAAAAGTGCATGCAGGTCACTGGACAGACCACTAGGGACAAAAGGGGTGTGTAATTATTGTATACAGTACTGTAATATGTAAGATTACAGTATACTGTATCTGTACTGTGTTTTTACTTTTTTGAATTTGGCGCCGATCTCTGCCCCTGTGCGTCGTATTGTCACAGGGAACGAAGCTCGGCGGCACTGTGTGAATCGGGCGAGGAGGCAGCTCGCTCACACAGCGGGAGACATCGCAGGAGCCAGGGGACAAGATAAGTAACTCTGCCTTGACACTGCGATGCAATCCCTGGCTCGGGCATACCTCCAATGGTACTGGAATTCCACCCCGAGCCAGACTCGGGAATACTGCCAAGGAGGTTAATCAGTACAGTATTTGTAAAAAAAAATCCTAAGACTAAGACCACGCATGCTCAGAAACAACAGAATACAGTACAATACAATACAAAACATTACATCACTTCCAAAGTTGTATTCTGTCATACGAGAATTTTTGTAACTTTAGTAACCTAATTTTAAATATGAGTTCAATATTCTCATTGTGTGCACGTGGCTTCACACTGCCACCCATGACGCTAATGCCATAACGCAATATGGCATTGGCCACATGGGTGCCACTGTCAGCAGGTAGCACATGCGTTATGGCATTAGCGTCATAGGTGGCACTATCTGCAGCACAATATGGCATTGGCGGCATGGGTGGCACTGTCTGCCGCCAATGCCATAATGTTTAGATGCTATGGCAGACAGTAGATCTTGAATCCCCCCCCAAGCAAGTATACACCTGTTATCCTGGCCCCAGGAGTCACTTCCTCCTTTAGTGCTGCTGCTGGCTGCCTGGACTCGCTGGAGTGTCAGTCTGACAGTGTCACAAAAAACAGTCAGATGCCAGGTCAGGTCACAGTGCTTCTTTTTTTTTTCTTCCACTTCTCTGCCACTGCTTCTTCTCTCCGAGTGACGAGCAGAGCGCCAAGAGCAGAGGGAGAAGAATCACTCTGTGGTGCCAGGGAAGGACAAGCTGGCCGGGACTTGAGCCAGCAGAGGAGCTGGCACGGGAGAGAAGAGATATTCTTCCATAGAGAGAAAGGAGTCACCGCTCCAGGTGGGATCACTAAATGGTTACAGGTGGTGCAGGATACCGAGGGTGCTGGCGGTGCACTAAGCAAAATGAAGACAAAGAAAAATGGATAGCCAGACTCCAAAACCTGATGGGTGGTCTTTTATTCAATAGACAGCATGTACAAAAATAGGGTCACAGCAGTAGAAACAAGGAACAGCCGACGCGTTTCGCACTGATCCAGTGCAAAACGCGTCGGCTGTTCCTTGTTTCTACTGCTGTGACCCTATTTTTGTACATGCTGTCTATTGAATAAAAGACCACCCATCAGGTTTTGGAGTGTGGCTATCCATTTTTCTGTGTCTTCAGATATTCTTCCATGCCTGAAATAGAGAAAATAGTCCCGTTCTGCAGCTACCTACACTAACGGAACACAATCAAGGCATTGATTGTTGTTGGATGGATGACTAACGATGTTTGTTCGGTCAGGGCTGTGGAGGTTTTTTTTTTTACCGACATTGATTTGTTTTCTGTGGAGGTTGCCGGGCCCCCCTGCTGGCCGGGCCCGGTACAACAGGGCCAGTTGCACTGGCCTATCAGGGGCCCTGTATGGGATCGTATGATATTATTATTATTTTATTTTTTATGGTTGAACTGGATGGACTTGTGTCTTTATTCAACCTGACTAACTATAACTATAACCTGGCCACAGTTACAGTGTATGTTAGAGATAGTATTAACCTAGGCAAGTAAGAATAGTGATACATTTCCATACAAGTTGCAATGCAAATACCACCCACCATGTTTCCTGGTAACTTTTAAAATAAAACCTAAAAGCACTACTGCTTAAAATGCCAAACTACAACTGAATTTCATGGTCCAGGTAAATGAATAATGTCTGTATGTGAATTATGTGAAAAATTAATATCAAATTGTAGAAAATGTATAAATCCAAGAAATTAAGACAATTTTAGTTACTTTTTTGTATCATGTGCAATTGATATTACTATGGCTCCTTATATTATTACTAGGTAAAAGATTAATCTATTAGAGTATATGTAAGTTCTAACATTAAAATGCCTGTAACTGAGTTGCGTGTATAGACAAAAAGCAGACCAGTGTTTAGAGTAAAAAACTGAATACCTTTAATCCTTGGTTATAATAATTTTAATGTGACCAATTGCTGTGTTTCTGAAATCTTAGGTTGCCACAGATGTTGCAAATGCCCAGCACCATACCACTTCCTGTGAAACAGAGGCAGCTCTAGGCTTTGTGAGGCCTTAGAAATTCCTTAGACACAAAGCCCTGCCCCCAAGTGAGAAGGGGGCTCAGTCCCCAGGGGAGATGATGGGGGGCCCTGTCCACAGGGAGATGGGGTACCCGTCCCCAGGGGAGAGGGTGGGGGACATGTCCCCAAGTGAGAAGGGGGCCATGTCCCCAAGTGAGAAGGGTGCTCTGTCCTCAAGTGAGTAGGGACCCTGTACTCAAGGGAGATGATGGGGGCCCAGTCCTGAGGGGAAATGATGGGGGCCCTGTCCTCAGGGGAAATGGTGAAGGCCCTGTCCCCAAGTGAGATGGGGCCCCATCCCCAAGTGAAAAGGGGACTCTGTCCCCAGGGGAATTGATGGGGGCCCTGTCCCCAAGTGAAAAGGGGGCTCTGTCCCCAGGGCAGATGATGGGGTTCCTGTCACCAGGGGAGATGATGGGAGCCCTGTTTTCAGGGGAAATAAGGGAGGTACTTGTCTTTGGGGGTCCCTGTCCCCATAGGAGATAGGGTGCCCTGTCCCTAGGGGATATGGTGGGGGCCATGTTCCCAGGGGAGAAGAGGGTGGGGTATGGGATGGTGTGTGGGGGATATGGGGTTGTCTCACTCACCATAACCAAGCTGAAGGGCACTTATCTATGGTTGCCAGGGCTCCCTCCTGCACCAGCACAAACAGGGCGATTAGCATCTCTCCAAGGCAAGGGAGATCTAAATATTATGGGGAAGGAGATGGGGGCTGGTAGACAAGTCTGCAGTGTCCTCCGGCTCTCATAGGGCTGCTGCACATGTATACATAAACTTCCTTTGCGTGGGAGAAGTGTGCGGAGCTCTTCTGGAGCACTGCATATAAGGGAGCAACCGACTTGTGGGGGGGGGGGCTGGGGAGGACACTGAGCTAAGTGGCACTGCATTAAGCAGGAGAGAGGAACCCGGAGGAGTCGGCTGAGGACACGGCTGGGGAATGCAAAACAGAGCAGCCATTGCAGTATAGCAGGGAGCTCTTCTACAGAGGCAGCTCTTCAATGAGGCAAATTAGGTGTCCGGAAGGTCCTTGTGAGTGTGTGGCCTTAGGTGACCTTCTAATTTTCCCAATTAGAGAGCCGCCTCTGCTGTGAAGTTTATGGTTGTTTAGGACCACTGTTAGCTAAGTGAATAGAACAAAATTGCTGTTGTCTCGGGTTGTATTCACATGTACTGTAGTTTGTCATTATCTCTGAACTGGGAACCCTAGCAGATACATAAAGCATAAACCTGTAGTAGTGAGCAAGCATTGTTAAGAAAAAGTAACCGATAGGATAAACAGGTAAACAATTCAATAGAAAGAAAAAAAAGAATAGGTCATGACACTGCAGCGATGCCTGGGCAGCCATCAATACTTTTTCCTGGAAGGTGACAATACTTCAGGGATTGCAGGTAATTTACAGCAGTTTAGTCACAGCACTGCTTCACTACACACATGCTGAGCACTGGGCCATTTAATATTTTCAAGATTAAAAATACTATTTACTCTGGGCAAGTGCAAACCTTACCTATGAATTAAGTTCTTAAGGGATAAAAGATAAATGAAAAAAAAAAAACATCTAGTACAGTATGCACATTGCACTTTTGAAAACTATTGTGGTAACAGAAAAACTTACTGATATATTGCTGGCTACTAAAACAAGTTCAGCTCTGACATAATCCTGAAACCTTGGGCCAGATTCACAGAGCGATTACGCGTGCGCAACTGCTGTTGCGCGTGCGTAAGTCTAAATGTGCGCGTGCGTATAGTTGGACGCGATTCACAAAACAATATACGCCAGAAATCTACGTTTTTTGGTCCGGCGTAATTGAGTTAGACATTCGCTTCCCTTCGCGCAAAACTGCGCTAGACACACCATTGATTTGCTAGTCAAATATGCTAATGAGGGAGTTACGGGGATCCACAAAAAAACGCAGTTGCTGCGCAGGCTACGCGATGTGCGCAACTGCAAAATGTCCTGTCTAAAGTTAGAGCCCATAAAAGCTGATCTAACTTTTGAAAAAAAGTCTAATTGTCAGATAAAGCAACACCGTTACTGAGGAGCAGACCACACACACGTGTTGCACTACAATTTGACTGCCAACATGCTAGGGGCATCGTCGCTCATAGCTGCACTAGTGAATATAGATGACCAAAGAAGGAGGAGGGCACGGAGGATGGCACGGGAGAGGGTATACCGCACCCGCATACACCTGTTTGGCATGAATGATTCAGAGGTCTTTCGCATCTTCAGATTCCCCCCTCATGCCATCCTGGAATTAACCACAACCTTGCAGGAGGACATCACCAGCCCAACACAACGCTCACATGCAGTGCAGCCACTGGTCAAGGTCCTGGCAACACTCCATGTCCTTGCCAGTGGCTCTTTTCAGCGTACAAGTGGAGTGGTGGCTGGGATGTCACAATCCTCCATGAGCAGATGTGTGCACCAG
Source organism: Rana kukunoris (assembly GCA_029574335.1). Lineage (NCBI taxonomy): Eukaryota > Metazoa > Chordata > Amphibia > Anura > Ranidae > Rana > Rana kukunoris. The sequence goes on along the minus strand of CM056055.1, from coordinate 124,818,215 downwards.
GTTGTCCCTGCAATCCTCACACGCTTGGCCAACCAAATCATCAAACCCACCACTGAGGAGCTTCGAATCAAGGCAATGGCAGATTTCTACCGAATTGCCAGATTCCCACGCACCATCGGGGCCATAGATTGCACACATGTGGCACTCCAGCCCCCCCATGAGACCGAGCACATGTACCGCAATCGGAAGAATTGGCACTCCATCAACGTACAGGTGATAGTTGATGCCCAAGGCCTCATATGGCACGTCCGTGCCAAACACCCAGGGTCCAGCCATGACAGCTACATCTACAATCAAAGCCACATCCGAACAGAATTCGAACAGAACGTGTATGGGAACACCTGGCTGGTTGGTGAGTGACATGGGAGTCAGGCATGACTATCCCCTCCCGTGATGCACAACAGAAGTGGCACATGCATGACTAACATTCTCCTGTCTTTTCCTTTACAGGTGACTCTGCATATGCACTGGGACCCCATCTCATGACTCCTATCCGGAACCCCCAAACCCCAGGAGAGGAACGATACAATGAAGCACACATCAAAACCCGTGCAGTGGTGGAGCGCACCTTTGGCCTCCTGAAGTCACGTTTCCGATGCCTGGATAAGTCTGGGGGTACACTGTTGTATTCCCCAAACTTCGTGTGCCATATCATCGCTGCATGTTGCATGCTACACAATCTCGCAGTGAGGAAGGGCCTGCAGGTTGAGCTACGTGATGATCTGACCCCCCAACCAGAAAATCAACCCCTAACCGAGGATACCCCGTCTTCTGAGGGAAGAGCAGTCAGGAGGCAGCTCATATTGGGCATCTTTGCACGTTAAACACACACATTAATCATGGCACAATGAGAATGCATGCATGCACACCACTATGGTCCCTAGCACACACACCCCACATCCTCATCAAATTGGATTGGCACCAGTCCACCATGCAAGACTGGTGAGCAGTAACGCCACGTCAAGGCTCCAATTATGTCACTGTACATTCATACACCATTCACACGGACCTGGGAATCACTTCTCCCTGGTCCTGGGGAACCCTTCTCCACCAAAATTGAGGGTGACACCCCTTTTCCAGCAGGAATGTCACCCCCACATTCAAACATCATTCACAACCCAAAATATGCCAAAAAAGTCAAACAAACAAAAATGCATTGAAAAAAAAAATGCTTAGAAAAAACAAAAAAAAGCAGAGAACAAAAATAAAAAAGCTTTCAAAACAAACAAAAGGGGGAAAAAAAATTATTGCCCTCTGCCTGAGCCACGCCTGGGGCGCCCCCGGCCACGGCCCCGGACCCTCAGGGGAGACGCATGGGGGAGGGGAAAAGCCGGGGAAGGAGGAGCAGCCCCTGAGATCTGCCCACCTGGCGGCCTGCCCTCCAAGGCCACGGCTATTCTGTCCAGGGCAGCACCAAGTGTTGCCGTGTTGCCCTGGATAGCCTGGGTAAGGGCCCTCACATCCTGCCCAACGCCTGCTGCTGTAGTTTGCAGGTCATTTAGGCAGGTTGTGGAGGCCCGGGAGTGGGAGTCCAGGTTACCCAGGCTATCATTAATGGAGGACAGGCTCTGATCCACCCGCCCCATAGTCTGGCAGAGCTGTCTCAGAAGGCGGGTCTGGGTGGCCAGGTTCCTTCTCAGACAGGCGGGCATGAGATTGGGCGCCCCCCTGGTGCTTGGGGATGACCTCCTGGCTCTTGCTGATGGTTGTGGCCGGGGAGAAGGGGAGGCCCTTGTGAGGGGAGCCATGTTGGGGGAGGAGGGGGGGGGGCTGACCCTTAGGGAGGGCAGGCTTCTTGCAGCCAGAGGGGAAGAGTCCGCAGAAACCAAAGGGCCAGTGCCTTCCATGGACTCCTCCTCCTCATGATTCTGCTCCTCCTCATGATCGTCCTCCGCATGATCCTCCCCCTCCTCTTGTTCCTCCTCTGCGGACTCTGGCCTTGTTGGGGGGGCCTCATTAGGCTGCTGTCCTGGGGTTGGAGCGGTCAGTCCAGATGGCCCTGCACCCTCCTGCACAGCTGTGGATGACACAAAACATTCACAGGTTGGAGGATCCACACACTTGCCACATATTCCCTTTCACCCCCTCCCCCACACATGCTACACACCTGAGAGAAATAAAAACCTTACCTGGCACCGCGGGGACCGGACTTGTGTCAAAGCCTGGCAGGCCCTCCACTTCATGCCGGTGAAAGGTCAGGGCCACCACACGCTCCGTCTCTGAAAATCTAACCCGGCATGGTGGGCCCCCTCCTGTGCCCCTGGCATGGGCATTTATTGCGGCCAGTTTTTTTTTCACCTCACGCCGGAGGTCATTTATTTTCTTTTCTATCCCAGAGCGGGTCCGTGTCTCCCCCTCCCCCGATGAATTGACCTGCTCCGTGATTATATCCAATATCTCCCTCCTCCTGGCCGGGGTGGTGGTGGCACTCTGCGGGCCGTGGAGAAAACGCCCATAGTCGGTAATGGCCCGGGCAAGAATTCTTTTTTCCCCCACAGTAAAATTGAGCTTTCTTTTTCTCTCAGTCATACTTCCAAACAAACTCACTAGCAGTCACCAAAAATCTGTCACAAATACAAGCACAACCAATCAGACAAGAACACACACAAAGAGAAAAAGAACAGCCAAAAATCACACTAGCACTCAGCAAGAAACACACACAAAAAAATCAGATGAAAAAAAAATGCAAGAAAACAAACGCTCAGAAATCTATCAATCAAACAAACAGTCTCAAACACTTATCAAAATACACTTTCACAAAACTACCAACAAGCACAAGATCACACAGAACACTAATCTGACAACTACAAAACACACTCTAACGAACAACAGAGCAAAAGCACTTGATTCAATGGGAAGGGACACAAAGGGATGTACTTTTGCAATGGAAGGGCGTTTGTGTGTGTCTATTTATGCTGTCTGCGTAGTTCACAACATTGCCCTAGTCCATTTCCAATTTCAATGATTGCGCCGCTCCCGAGTTGTGAGCATGCGCACAACGGAGCTGACATGGTTTCCTTCACGCGCGCATGCGCGAGTCGGCCGGCCCTTCATTTGCATGGGGTCACGGCTCATTTCAATGTAACACGCCCACGTCCCTCCCAATTTGTATTACTCCTCCTTACGCCTACGGAAAAAACCTTACGTTTGCGCAAGCTCTTGCGTAAAAGCTACGTGAATCGCCGGATTACGCGGCTAGATTGCGCAAGTCTAACGGAAAAGTGGTGCGCTACGCCGGAATGATAATGCGCCGATCTACGTGAATCTGCCCCCTTGTTTTTATAGACAGTTATCATTAAAGGCAGAATGGATTCCAGTTTGGAAAACACAAAAAGTTGATCAGACAAAAGGGTGGATTTACTAAAGACAAATGTGCACTTTGCAAGTGCAGTTGCTCCAAAGCTAACTAAATTAAGTAAAGCTTCAGCTTACAAAAAATACCCAATCACATGAAAGGGAAAAAAAACAGCATTTACGTTTGCTCATGATTGGATGATTGAAGTCAGCAGAGCTCCCCCTCATTTACTAAGCTTAAGCCCTGGTTCACACTGGGCTGCGGGAGTGAACTCGCGCAATTTCACTCCCTCTGGCAGTCCTGATTTCGGCGCGATTTAGGAGACATCTGTGCAGGTTTCTGCACAGATGTCAATGTAAGTCGCGTCCTGAAATCGCAAAAAGTAGTACAAGAACTACTTTTTGAAATCGGTGCAGCGACGCAGATGCGGCGTCGCACCGATTAGGACGGTGTCATTGCCGGCAATTGCCGCCGATTTGAGATGCGATTTCACATGTGAAATCGCATCTCAAATCGAACTAAATCGTACCCAGTGTGAACCTGGGCTTAGTGCAACTGCATTTGAAAAGTAAATCAACCCCATTGACCTATAAAGACAAACTACTCAGCCCCGGTAGATTTGGCTGCCCGATGACTGGGCCATTTTTTGTGATAAGGCACTGGGGGTTATTTACTAAAGGCAAATCCACTTTGCGCTACAATGCAAACTACAAGTGCAAAGTACACTTGAAAGTGCACTGAAAGTCGCTGTAGATCTGAGGGGGGACATGCAAGGAAAAATAAAAAAACTGTATTTTAGCTTGCACATGATTGGATGATAAAATCAGCAGAGCTTCCCCTGATTTCAGATCTACCCCTCAGATTTACAGTGACTGCACCTTCAAGTGCACTTTGCACTTGTAGTTTGCATGTGTAGTGCAAAGTGTATTTGCCTTTCATAAATAACCCCCACTGTGTCGCTTTAACTGACAATTGGGTGGTCAAGTGATGTTGTACTCAAAAAAAAATGCACGTCCTGTTTTTCCCACAAATCAAGCTTTCTTTTGGTGGTATTTGATCAACTCTGCAGTTTTCATTTTTTGTGCTATAAAAAAAGAGCGAAAATTTGAAAAAACACAATGGGGGTTATTTACGAAAGGCAAATACACTTTGCACTACAAGTGCAAACTACAAGTGCAAAGTGCACTTGGAAGTGCAGGCACTGTAAATCTAAAGGGGCAGATCTGAAATGAGGGGAAGCTCTGCTGATTTTATTATCCAATTATGTGCAAGCTAAAATGCTGTTTTTTTTATTTACCTTGCATGTCTCCCTCGGATCTACAGAGACTGCACTTTCAAATGCACTTTGCACTGGTAGTTTGCACGTGTAGTTCAAAGTGGTTTGCCTTTCGTAAAAAAAACCCAATATATTTTACTTTTTGCTACTGTATATTAAATACCCCAATTTAAAAAAAAAAAAATCTCAGTTTAGGAATGTATCCTTCTACACATTTTTGGTAAAAAAAAAATTGCAATATATTGATTGGTTTGCGCAAAAGTTATAGCATCTATAAAATATGGGAAAGATTTATGGCATGTATATGGCGATTTTTTTATTATTATTATTATTTTTACTAGTAATGGCGATGATCTGTGATCTTTTGTGGTATTGCGGCTTTGTGGCGGACACATCAGGCACTTTTGACACATTTTTGGGTCCATTGGGTCCATTGACATTCAGGCCGGGTTCACACCGCCACCACAAGTGGTGCACAGCAGGGGTCCGGTGCGTTCTGGTTCACCGGTTCAGGTCCGATTTCAGCACACGTTTTTCCGGAACACCGCACAGGACCCACTGCAGAGATATGTGAACCGGCTTCATAGGGAGCCAGTCACATTCTCCTGCTAAGCAAATTAAATGCAAGGAAACGTGCATTCAATTAGCATATGTGCAGGGGTGCACGCGCGTGCCCTCTGGTGGCTCTCCTGGGCGAAGCCGTATATATACAGGAATAAGAAATGTGTGATAAGCACAGTCTAATGTGCACTAAATCGTGACAAAATAATAATCAAGTGCACATTAGACTGTGCTTATCACACATTTCTTATTCCAATGTATTTTTTAGTGTTTGTACACAATTAGATTTGAGCAGCAATTTATTTAATTGTACATTTTTCCTGTTAAGTTTTTTCTTTTTCACTATTGGCTAGCGCTTAAGACACATTTTTATTTTTTCCACTTATATATACGGGATTTCGTCCAGGAGAGCCATTCTGCCAGAGTAAATGTACGCAGGTCGGGAATCGGTTAAGATATCCTGAAATAAATGTTCAAATTGGTGATAATGACACCTTCGGTGATTACTCTCACCAGATAACCATGTCTGCACTTTGCTGAGCTTTCTTTTATTTTTATTTTTTTTACCTCTAAACATTTGTAAAATTCCCTTCATTTATTTTTTTTACTTGCATGAAGTGATTTGTTTCAAAGTTTTTTTTATTGGGTTTGAAAGAATAATACACACAGAACGCCCAAGCAAGGGCTAAGGCATGGCCACTGGGATACACAGATTACAGGTTGTATTAAAGTGATATTAAAGTCTTGTTTTTTATTTGTTTAAAAATAACAAACATGTCATATTTAGCTGCTCTGTGTAATGGTTTTGCACAGAGCAACCCATATTCTCCTTATATCCAAACCCTCAGTGGCACTCCTTGCCCCTCCCTACTGCCCAGTACTCCCACAGCAAGCAGCTTGCTATGGAGGCACCCATACTGCTGCTCGACCCCACCCCCTCTCTCTCTCCTCATTGGCTCACTGAATTTGATTGACAGCAGTGGTTGCCTGTGTCTAAGCCAATCAGGAGAGAGAGTCTGGCGTAGCCAATGTTCTTGGGCAACATCACTGGTTTGAGATGGGGCTCAGATAAGTATTGGGTAGGGGGGGCGATTGAGAAGGTTTTTTTTAGACTACATTAAGATAAAAAAATCTTCTGCCCTTAGAACCAAGTAAAAATAAATTTTCATGTCATAGAACAGAAAAAGTGTCTATGTGCCGGAAACCACCTTAGGGGTCAAAAACAATGGAGTCCCTAATGTTGCCCTAGGCATCTGTGCAACCATAACAATGTAACAAAAACAAAAAGGTGTCCAGAGGGGGAGAAGGGGGGCATAGAGGAGAATGAGAGGTGAGGGGTAGAAAAGGAGGGAAGTGTGGGTGCATTCCCCTCAGACTTGACAAACAAGCCAAAAAAAAAAAAAGAAAAGAGAGTCACAAGGCTCTCAAACTAGAGGGTTGTAAGGATGGCAATGCAGAACTAATCCATGTGTTCCTAATTTGTGGAATGTGTGTGTCATTGCATGAAAAGATTTATCCAAATTGTATTTCTCATGACCAATTCAAATTCACATATGATTTTAGATTGCAACACATTATTGGAATAGGTACATCTTTTCATGCAGCACATAAGATCATATAGAGTAAGAAGTCAGTTACACCTGTAGTTTTTATTCTTTCTTTAGGCATGAATGGTTTTTGTAATTGTAATCCATGGAGCATATTATTACTGCAATTTGGAATTTCGGATCCCCTATTGTTGCATGCACTTGCAGTCACGATTGCTAATGAAAAGCTAACTCATTTGTTAGACAATACTTATATATTTAAAAAAAAAAGAAATTCTTGTCAGCGCTCTAATTTTTACCAGTTCAGCAGGAAATTGTAGACTACTGGAGACTCCCGTAAGACACAACTGAAAACAGATGCTAATTACTAAATCAATGCATTAACATGATCCGGAGAGACCAGACTCGGGTCACTTTCACAGCTCCAAATACAAAATAATGAATTCAGATATTTACAAGTTTTCAGGGCTAGAAATGAGCAAAATAGCTTCTGAAACCAACTTGAATATTTATCTTGTTGCAATTTTAAACCCTAATTAAATGTAAAATCTAGATGAGTGTGTTAAATTTTTTGCATGTTATTATTGTCTCAAATGATGGTATTTTTCTAATTTATTAATGCTTATATATAAACAGCCATAAGACAAATGACTGCCTCATTTGTTTTGGAGCTTGTTGTCTCTTCATAGTCAGTTAACTAAACTCAACAACTAAAATGTATTCCTTTCAGTGCAGTACTGTTTTAGGATTATACATAAGGACCTATGTTATTTTTTTTGGTTTGGATACAGTGAGGGAGAGTTAATGTTTCTCTCAGGTTTGTATTTTTTTTTTCCCTGTGAAGAGTTATCTTCACTTCCTGTTTCTGTGACACCTGTATTCTAAATGGGTGGAGTGATTGTCTCTGGATCAGCAAAAAGGACATTGCCATTATGTTTAATCCCTTCTCAATTTCAATCTAAGGATATGTACAATAGTAGCAAATGGCAATAAAAATCTAATAAAGAATCTATATCCAGAATAAAATAAAAATTTGGGCTGGTGTTGGACTTTCTCTTGACTGTTATTTAGTTTTGCGTTGATTAATGCTTTTTGAGTTATTTTTTTTTTTAAAAGCAAAGTACAGTGAAGTGATTGTTTTACTAGATGAAAAGGGTAATATTGTTTCATATTAGGACCAAAAATGAGTATGCACTAAGATTTTTTTTAACCTGTGTCTTACAATAAAAAAGATGTTGCATCACCCTATCATTGATGTTGTTAACCCAACACACCAGTCATTGCAGACTGTATCCTAGTGATAAAGAGGAAGCAAACATGAGGTCCTCTGCCATGCTGACACCTGCCCTTAGCCCTCTCAGGGATTGGAAGTTCCCAAAAATTGAATATATCACTAAAAGCTCCACTGAAGTTGCAAGTATGGAGGATTTATGTAGAGTCTGCATAATTTTTACATGAGAGAGTGGACATTCCTGGTTAAAAAACATTATCAGTTCTTAAAGAATTTGTGGATTATGTAACTGTCTCTTCATGAGGTATTAGGTACAGGTAGATAGGTTGCACATAAACACCCCCCCCTCCCAACCATTCACCATACAGGTGCCCATTCTGGGAAGCACAGTTACAAAATACCCCATCATTCTTAAAATAAAAAAATAGCCCTTTGCCATGGGTACCCTTTTTTGGTGACCCCTCTTAGATTAAATAAAGGTAACACTTAGAAAGAAAAGGGGGACTTTGAATATGCTAATGAGAGCCACTCGTAAAAATTGATATATAACATTACAAAGTGTTATTGTTTCATATGATAAAAACGTTATTTAAAAACATTCTTACAGAGGGAGCTGTGGTGGCTCAACGTGATTGGCACTGCGCTGACAAGCCATGCACCTCCGCAGCCAAGGGTTCGGATCCCGGTCTCGGCTACATGTGAATTGAGTTTGGTGGTCTCAGCCCGGCTCCCGGTGGGGTGTGCTATGCAAGGTACGCCTGTGCTTAGTACGCCCACCCCCCCCCCCCCCCACACAAAAACCACCACACTTGCACGCACACGAAATTGGTTTAAAAACACATGCACTTTGGCCATGCGGTCTCTTAAAAAAATAAAGAGAGGCGAAGGACCTACGGGGCTGGCTGGGTGGGCTAGGCCCCCTCACTCCCTCATAGGGGGAGTCCCTCTGCCCCATTGGGGTCCCATTGGGCCCCAGTTGGGCTCCCAAGAGGAGCAGGTAGGGCGGGGTGAGTGGGAGGCCCCCCTTCACACCCGCCATTGCCACCAGGGGCATGGAGAAGGATGGCGATTGCCTCCGGGGGGAGGGTCTGCCTACTCCCAACTCCTGCAGTCCGGCTCCTCTCTCTCGAGTTCACGCACAAAATACACTTTAGAAAAAAAAAAAAAAAAACATTCTTACATAAAATGTACAGAGATGGAAAACAAAGCACGCGGCGGTACTCAGTACCGCCACTTCCAAAAATGGCCCTGGAGAGTACCAGCACCTCTCCGTGCGCCCAGTACGTGGGTTTCCCGTACCGGAACGCAGCCCCAGGCGGCACTTTCAGGGGAGCGGCAGCCCGCGGCTCCGGAGCCGCATGCGGCTCTTTCGTAGCTTTGCCGCGGCTCCCGGCCGCGGTGGACTTTAAAACGGGCATTAAAAAAATAAAGAATAAAAAGGGCGCGCCGCGCTGTGATACATGTCCCGCCCTCCTCCTCCTAGCTCGTGTGATAGAGCCAGTGTGCTGTCTGCCACACAAGCTGGTCTAGAGGAGGAGGGCGGGACATGTATCAGCGCGCCAGAACTGTTCACCGTGAGACTGGAGAGAGGAAGATCTGACTCCTGCCTTCAGAACTGTGAGTACACGTGTGAGGGGGAGGAGAGGGAAGACACTCTCATGTGAAGAGGGCTGCTGATGGGGACACACTCTGATGTAAGGAGGTGCTGATGGGGGACACTCTGATGTAAGGAGGTGCTGATGGGGGACACTCTGATATAAGGGGGCTGCTGATGGGGACACACTCTGATGTAAGGAGGTGCTGATGGGGGACACTCTGATGTAAGGAGGTGCTGATGGGGGATACTCTGATGTAAGGGGGCTGCTGATGGGGACACACTCTGATGTAAGGAGGTGCTGATGGGGACACACTCTGATGATATAAGAGGGCTGCTGATGGGGACACACTCTGATGTAAGGAGGTGCTGATAGGCACACACTCTGATGTAAGGAGGTGTTGATGGGGACACACTCTGATGTAAGGGGGCTGCTGATGGGGACACACTCTGATGTAAGGGGGCTGCTGATGGGGACACACTCTGATGTAAGGAGGTGCTGATGGGGGACACTCTGATGTAAGGGGGCTGCTGATGGGGACACACTCTGATGTAAGGAGGTGCTGATGGGGGACACTCTGATGTAAGAGGTGCTGATGGGGGACACTCTGATGTAAGGGGGCTGCTGATGGGGACACACTCTGATGTAAGGAGGTGCTGATGGGGACACACTCTGATGATGTAAGAGGGCTGCTGATGGGGACACACTCTGATGTAAGGAGGTGCTGATAGGGACACACTCTGATGTAAGGAGGTGCTGATGGGGACACACTCTGATGTAAGGGGGCTGCTGATGGGGACACACTCTGATGTAAGGGGGCTGCTGATGGGGACACACTCTGATGTAAGGAGGTGCTGATGGGGGACTCTCTGATGTAAGGAGGTGCTGATGGGGGACACTCTGATGTAAGGGGGCTGCTGATGGGGACACACTCTGATGTAAGGAGGTGCTGATGGGGACACACTCTGATGATGTAAGAGGGCTGCTGATAGGGACACACTCTGATGTAAGGAGGTGCTGATGGGGACACACTCTGATGTAAGGAGGTGCTGATGGGTACACACTCTGATGATGTAAGGGGGCTGCTGATAGGGACACACTCTGATGTAAGGGGGCTGCTGATGGGGACACACTCTGATGTAAGGAGATGCTGATGGAGACACACTCTGATGATGTAAGAGGGCTGCTGATGGGGACACACTCTGATGTAAGGAGGTGCTGATGGGGACACACTCTGATGATGTAAGAGGGCTGCTGATGGGGACACACTCTGATGTAAGGAGGTGCTGATAGGGACACACTCTGATGTAAGGAGGTGCTGATGGGGACACACTCTGATGTAAGGGGGCTGCTGATGGGGACACACTCTGATGTAAGGGGGCTGCTGATGGGGACACACTCTGATGTAAGGAGGTGCTGTTGGGGGACACTCTGATGTAAGGAGGTGCTGATGGGGGACACTCTGATGTAAGTGGGCTGCTGATGGGGACACACTCTGATGTAAGGAGGTGCTGATGGGGACACACTCTAATGATGTAAGAGGGCTGTTGATGGGGACACACTCTGATGTAAGGAGGTGCTGATGGGGGACACTCTGATGTAAGGAGGTGCTGATGGGGGACACTCTGATGTAAGGGGTTTGCTGATGGGGACACACTCTGATGTAAGGAGGTGCTGATGGGGGACACTCTGATGTAAGGAGGTGCTGATGGGGGACACTCTGATGTAAGGGGGCTGCTGATGGGGACACACTCTGATGTAAGGAGGTGCTGATGGGGACACACTCTGATGATGTAAGAGGGCTGCTGACGGGGACACACTCTGATGTAAGGAGGTGCTGATAGGGACACACTCTGATGTAAGGGGGCTGCTGATGGGGACACACTCTGATGTAAGGGGGCTGCTGATGGGGACACACTCTGATGTAAGGAGGTGCTGATAGGGGAAACTCTGATGTAAGGAGGTGCTGATGGGGGACACTCTGATGTAAGGGGGCTTCTGATGGGGACACACTCTGATGTAAGGAGGTGCTGATGGGGACACACTCTGATGTAAGGAGGTGCTGATAGGGACACACTTTGATGTAAGGAGGTGCTGATGGGGACACACTCTGATGTAAGGGGGCTGCTGATGGGGACACACTCTGATGTAAGGGGGCTGCTGATGGGGACACACTCTGATGTAAGGAGGTGCTGTTGGGGGACACTCTGATGTAAGGAGGTGCTGATGGGGGACACTCTGATGTAAGGGGGCTGCTGATGGGGACACACTCTGATGTAAGGAGGTGCTGATGGGGACACACTCTGATGATGTAAGAGGGCTGTTGATGGGGACACACTCTGATGTAAGGAGGTGCTGATGGGGGACACTCTGATGTAAGGAGGTGCTGATGGGGGACACTCTGATGTAAGGGGTTTGCTGATGGGGACACACTCTGATGTAAGGAGGTGCTGATGGGGGACACTCTGATGTAAGGAGGTGCTGATGGGGGACACTCTGATGTAAGGGGGCTGCTGATGGGGACACACTCTGATGTAAGGAGGTGCTGATGGGGACACACTCTGATGATGTAAGAGGGCTGCTGATGGGGACACACTCTGATGTAAGGAGGTGCTGATAGGGACACACCCTGATGTAAGGAGGTGCTGATGGGGACACACTCTGATGTAAGGGGGCTGCTGATGGGGACACACTCTGATGTAAGGGGGCTGCTGATGGGGACACACTCTGATGTAAGGAGGTGCTGATGGGGGACACTCTGATGTAAGGAGGTGCTGATGGGGGACACTCTGATGTAAGGGGGCTTCTGATGGGACACACTCTGATGTAAGGAGTTGCTGATGGGGACACACTCTGATGATGTAAGAGGGCTGCTGATGGGGACACACTCTGATGTAAGGAGGTGCTGATAGGGACACACTCTGATGTAAGGAGGTGCTGATGGAGACACACTCTGATGTAAGGGGGCTGCTTATGGGGACACACTCTGATGTAAGGAGGTGCTGATGGGGACACACTCTGATGATGTAAGGGGGCTGCTGATGGGGACACGCTCTGATGTAAGGGGGCTGCTGGTGGGGACACTGATGTATTTTTTTAATGCTGATGATGGTGGGAGTGGGGGGGGCTGGCTTGCGATGGTGAGGGGACCTGATTTTTTTTAGTGATGATGATGATGATGATGGTTTGGGGGGGGGGGGCTGATGATGATGATGATGACGGTGAGGGGGGATGATGATTTTGTAATGATGATGGTGGCAGGGGGGCTGTTAATGATGCTGCGGGGGATGATGATTTTGTAATGGATGGTGGGGGGGGGGGGTGCTGATGATGGTGAGGGGGGCATATGGTGATGTAATTAATGATGATGATGGTGGGGGGGGCTGATGGTGATGTAATTAATGATGGTGATGGTGGGGCTGATGATTTTGTAATGATGGTGGGGGGGGGGGGGCTGATGATGATGATGGTGAGGGGGGCGTATGGTGATGTAATTAATGATGATGATGGTGTATATAGCATTAAGGTAGGAAACAATATATGCAGTTTTATATTTGTTTGAAATGTCGTAATGGTTTTGCGGCTCCCAGTTTTTCTTCGGAAACGGGTCCAAGTGGCTCTTTGTGTCTTAAAGGTTGCAGATCCCTGCTCTAGCTGCAGCATACAAGGGCCTGATACTAGTATCAGGCCCTTGTACGCAGAGCAGAAGCGGCCGCGGCCGCGGTGCTAAAACTTCATGCTCCCTCCTCCCGGCTCCCGGCTCCCGGCCCCCGGCCCCGTCACTCACCCTCCTCCAGCTCCTCCTCCTCGGCGTCGTCATGACGTCGACGTCGTCACCTGTTCAGAGGAGGTCGCGTGGCCGGTGTATTATCATTACCAAGAAATAAAGCTAAGTCTGAGACAAATGTCGGTCATAGACCCATAGAAAGTATATGTACATGATCAGGATGAGATACTGAGCAACATATAACAGTTTAGTTTTTTTGGTTGATCTTACAGGTACGCTTTAAGATGCTCTCCTGGCTTATAAGTAGTAAAAGAACAAGGTCAGAATCAGAGGACTCGCTGGCTGACCCCCCACCAAACCAGAATATCGCTGCAGGTCAGAGTCAGACACAAGCTAATGAAAGCGGCACTTGTGCCGCGGTCGATCAGGTTCTCACAAGTGGCGTAGAGGACGAGAGTGACATCACTTCTAACGATGACAACAGCCGCATTGCCGAGCATGAGTGGCCAGAATGTTGATCCCAGGCACAAGTACAGTATTTCCCCACAAATTACTAGTGGCTGATAAGCAAAAATCAAAAGTTGGGCTGTAGTGTGTGTAGTCACGTTTGTGCTCGTGTAGACATGCAGCAAGGGCAGAGAGTGTCGCAGGAGTGGAGTGGGTGCTTAATCTCGTCTTATGGAAGGGACAAGGCTGCACAACAAAGCTCACTATGAAAGAAAATTAAAGAGCACAGAGACTCAATTTATCACAAGAAAGCAGTTGAAATAAAAGAGAAGGCAACACAAAATACAATGCAAAAACACATTGAAGATATGAGAAAGGCTGAATACGCCTCAACTTGCAATGTGTTTAGAACAGCTTATAAGATTGGCAAGCATGGGCGTCCCTTTACAGACATGCCAATAGATGTCCAGTTGCAAGTCTTAAATGGTGTCAAGATGGGCAGAGTTTTACACTCTAATAACTTGTGTGCAAATATACTGGATCACATTGCAGCTGAAATGAAAAAGAAGGTAGTCAATGACATAGTGATGAATGAAAGAAAACTGTGTGTGCTCATTGATGAATCCACTACAATAAGTGGAAAGTCTGTCCTTGTCGTGTGCCTGCGGTCAGCTATTTCCAATGAACAGCCAGACACAGTATTTTTTGAACTTATTGAGCTGCAGGGGACCACAGCAAATGACATCACTGAAGCACTGTTAGAATGGCTTCATAATAATGGCTTTGACCCTCACTACCTACAGGAACATTTGTTGGCATTTGCTTGTGATGGAGCCTCAGTGATGCTTGGGAGGAAAGCAGGAGTGGTTGCGCAGCTTTGTTCCAAATTCCCTTACCTGTTTGTCTGGCATTGTTCCAATCACAGACTGAAACTGGCAGTGTGTGATGTTTTGAAGGAGGTTGGAGGAATCAACCACTTTAAAATATTTTTAGATCAGCTTTACTCCCTCTACCATGCATCCCCAAAAAACCAAAGGGAGTTAACAGAGAGTGCTCACAGTGTTGGACAGCGTCTCCTTGTGATAGGCCGTGTTTTATCAGTGCGTTGGGTTGCTTCAAGTGAGAGAACGGTGAAAGCAGTATGGGAGAACTACCCAGCTTTGCAGGTACAAGTGCTGCTGCTGATACCAGCAGGGACTCAAGAGAGAGAGCAAAATACAAAGGACTCAATGATGTTCTCACTACTGTTTCTTTTGTGGTCAATCTTGGCATCATGTATGACGCTCTCACAGAACTCAGTGACCTCTCAAGAATGCTCCAGAGACGTGACATGACTTTGGATCAAGCCGACAGGCAGCTGGACCGACAAATCCGGGTGTTTGAGTCAATGGTATCCACACCTGGTCCCTACACACAAATTGCCATTGAAGCTGAAAATAAGAAAATCTTCAGAAATGTATGCCTGCATGAAAATGAGAGGGTTATAAAAATCAACCCTGGGCAATTTTTCCGTAGCCTGGCTGAAAATGTTAATTGCAGGATGACTCCAACAACTTCCTCCCATGTCAGTAGAACCTCATCTGAAAAGACAGACAGTCACCTCCTCTCAGACATCAAGGTCCTCCAGTCTGACTCCTGGCCTGCATCTCTTGAGATTCAATATGGTGATGCAGCGGTCAGACGTTTATGTCAGAGATTCAGAGTTGGGGAGAGGGAAAGTGTCCAAGGATTTAGGGAGTATAAAGACCTTAAAGCTTCCAAGACACCAGAAGACCTGAAGCCTCTTCTTAAAGCTGTCCACACCATTGCAGTATCAACAACTGAATGCGAGTGAGCTTTCAGCTCAATGAATGATACTTTGACAGATAAAAGAAACTCTCTCGACATCAAAAGGCTTTAAAATCTGATCTTCCTGAAATGCAACGGACCACCCTTGGATCAGTTTAATGCACAAACATATGTGCAGACATGGTTGGCACTAGGGAGGAGAAGTCCAGCCTTCACAAACTGCGAAGCCAAAAGTGCAAGGAAAGTGGAGCCCAAAACGTGCTGGAGCCTTTTCTAGGTAAAATGATTTGTACAATATTTCTCATTTTTCATTTGATGTACTGTGATTGTATTGAATCTGCTTTTGTATATTTTTCAGGGGTAAAGAAATTAACCTTCATCTTCAAGACTCAGGTTTATGTTTTACTGTTTACTGTTTACTGCTCTATGGTTAGTATGTTATTATAATTTTTATAATTTATTTTATGTACATTTTGTACAACATTTTGTTCAATACCCTTTTGCACATTTTATTTATGTTCAGTAGCTCTTTCTACAGTAGCTCTTTTTCAGGGTACTTTCTAAGGGTATTTTCATGTTCAGTATTGGGGGGGGGGGGCACCGGCGCCTAATAGAGTACCGGCACCTCTTTTGGCCCACTTAAAGCACTGCTCTAACTACAATCAGAAAAAAGAAGAACAAAGATCGATATAAGCGTCATGTAACAAACGATACACTTTTACATATTATATAAACAAAAAAAAAAGGGCTGTGCAAATTAACTTTTAATTAATCAATTAATCTTTAATTTTTTCGATTGATTAAAATTCTTTTGATTGGTACTCACCTTTCCGCTGGCTTCTGGGCCTTCACGGAGTTCTGTCGGAGATCCGGTAATGTCACGGACACCGGTGGGGCTTGCTGTGTCCATCTGAAGGGCTCCTTTGCTGTGTCTTCATATCTGCATGCCTGCTGGACCTTACTATCTGCCACACGCAAGGGCTGTTACACTTCCCTCTATCACTTGCATCTATCAACCTGGGATTCTACAACCATCCACTAGGAGTTGTGATAGTTCCCTTCATGGGACAGCTACATGCCGACGGATGTTAACCTCTCCTCATCTGGATTCCCCAGTGGTATCGTTGTACACATTTTTATACCAGTATCATCCTTAGCTACATGTTTTTATGACTGCTTTTGCTACCGTTTGGTATTACTCGCACCATTTTTACATTTTATGTAGCTACATCGATTTTATCTCCAGTGCAATAATTATTTGGTTACCTACTTGAAGACTATAAAAGTTTTAATGCTATTCCCAACGAGTGCTGCCTTTGTGTGTTTTTCGTATCCTGCTATCCACTTTTCCAGTGGTTGGTAGCTGCACTGGGAATCGGCCTGCAAGGAGATCAGCTAAAAGTAGTTGGATCTGTTTGTTCGTTATAATTAATCGAAATTAGTCGATTAATCGATAAAAAAAACGATTAATCGAACACAAAAATTTTGATTGGTAACAGCCGATCAGGAAGTCCCACTCCTCCTGAAGCCCCAACCCCCCCCCCCCCCCCCCAATGTGACATATAAGGGGGTGAGGAGTGAGTGGAGTAAGTGGAAGTTCCACTTTTGGATAGTAAAACATTTTTATTTTTTTTCTGCCAGTAAATACCTTCCTGTTTCTTGTCTGGTAAAAAGCCTAGCCTAGGCTTATGACATCATACACAGCTCTCTCTCCAGCTCTCGTAAGAGTTTGACAGGGGGTGGGGGGTAAATCATAGATATCAGATATTAGCCCCCAGTATGAATTTATACAGAATACATAGTATCCCATGTTACACACACACCACAAAATATCATTTTTGGTCAGTGGCATCACCCAGGATACCTGGCCCATTTTTTTTTTTTTTTACAAACAGAAGCCTGCAGGGATCTTTGAATTAAACTTGCAAGCTTGTTATTTAAAGGAATTGTGTATTTTTAGTGTTAGCCATTAGGCAACTTCAAAGACCTCCAAATTCAATGGTATTTTCAAATTTTGAATTGGTACATGTCCAATATGGCAGTCCATTGTGTCAGAGTCTATGGAACTTACCGAGGCCGAGATGCTGCGGACGGCTCACCCTTGTGAACCAGCGCTGACCGCCTTCTGGTGGTGGAAACAGAGGGGTGACAGCACCAGGAGGCACCGGTACCGGAAACAGGAAGCTGAGTCAAGATGTAGATCAAGGAAGGCACAGGAAGACCCTGGAGATGCTTGGTGGATGAGTACGATATCCGGGACACAGGATCTGCAGACAGGCTGAGGAGACAGTTCGTGAAACAAACAGGAACAGGGGACCAAATAGGCCAAACAAGTTTAAGGTACTGGCTGTGGGCCAAGGATCAGAGAGATCAACGGAAGTCCAGTAATGCGAGTCCAGGGGTGCAAGCCGGGGTCAAAGGATTGGAGAGGTCAGCAAAGTCCAAGGCAAGCCGAGATCAGGGATTCAAACAGGTAAGCCAGAAGGTTCAGGTCAACAGGTTCAAAGCAGTGAGACACATACAGGAGCTGATGACAAACCAGCAACCTGTCATGTGTCAGAGGCAGGTTTAAATAGGGCGGTGAGCCCTGTGATTGGCTCCGACGGGACCGTGTGCGTTTGCGCCGTGCGCGCGCTCCCGCGCGCGCCGCGCCGCCGGTCCGTGCCCGCGCATGCGCTGAATAGAGACGCGCGGCCGCGCCGTTCTACTGCGCATGTGCGCGAGACCAAAGTCCGCACAATTGCTGCCCTGACAATTGCTGCCAATGCTCTTTAGAAAAAAAAAAAAAACATTAGCCTTGAGAATAGCCAGTCCTATAGACTTTAAAATAGTTCTCTGTTCAGTATTTGTAAACTTCCCAATGGGTTCAATGAACATTGCCTGTATCACCCATCAGTATTAAGCACCTGCTTTTCTGTTCACAACCACACTGACCATCATCACCAGCGTGTTTTTCCAAGGAGGATTGTCTCCGTAATTGCAATCAGTGGGGGCCTGTGGCAGAGGTTCCTCCCTGAGTTCATACCAGGAGGGTCTGTGGCAGAGACTTTTCCTTAAGTTAAAGGTTGGAGTGATACCCCGGCTGCCAGGTCAGTGAGAGAGGCCTTTTCGGGTATGCTAAACCCACAGGCAGGAGTGGTGTAGAAAGTGTTACATACGGGAGCAGGACTGTTTTCAAATACTACGCCTGAATCTGCTGTTCTTCTTCCTTCAACTCTATCCTTTCATCACCAGTTTATTGTTTTTACCCACCTGGGTAATAAAGAGCACAGCAAAAGATACCTATTGCTGACATTCCTTTACTACTACTACTGCTATATGCACCATACACCCCTAGGAATTCGGAGAGCCACAAGGTAAATGTGCCACCCAAAACAAACCAGCAGCTCTTTGATAAATGTGCTTCCTACATTAATTGTTGGAAAAATGAAAACCCCAATCAAAACACATTAAAACTTGATAGTTACTATTAGCTGTGTAATGTATTGTAAAATAGGGCCTAGGTCTGATGCAAGTTATATAATTGGACCTATGGTTTAGTTGTGTTCTGTGTGAATAACCCTCAGATGTTTTCTGTTGAAACTCCACACACTACAAAGCTGTGCTGAGAATCAGTAATTCTTTACTGTGAAAGCCAGCCCAAGACAAATGATCCTGAAATGCATAGATAACACACTGGCCATTTGGAAGAAGAGTTATAGGGATACAACAGCCGCTTGCCATAAAATGTAGATTAAGGGAAATGTTCAGCTTGGCCTGCAATGCTGCTTTGTTCTAGGCCATCTGTAGAATGTTCTAAATTTAAAGGAAGCGCTCTTAATTTTTTGAGAATAGTGGATAGATACTATCACCCTACCAAATAAATGTTATTTGGCTATATTTTAAATATTAAAGTGTACCTGTTCTTTGTTTGTTCAGGCTGACTTTATCAGCTTCACATACTCACCTGTCTTTTGCTCTCTAGCCAGTTCATTCAGTTTCTGGGAGCAGACAGGAAGCCCTGTGTAAGCTCCAAGTCATGACTTTAAGCTCACACAGGCCTGAGAACTATTTCCTTGCTCTTATCATAGGCGTGCACACAGGGTGTGCCAGGTGTTCCCAGGCACACCCTAATCACCCTGTGCAGCACAGATTCCCCCTACTGCCCTGGCTCCCATCTTTCCCCCTGCAGCGCTGCCAGCTTCCCTCCTCTCCTATTGGCCGTTGGTACTGGGATGTTTTAGGAGTGGGCAAGGGGCCAGTAAATATATAATTTACCAGCCCCTTCCCTTTCTGAATGAACACTGTGAGCGATTGGTAGTGTGTGTTTGGGCTTTGGGGTGCACACCCTAATGCAATAGGCTGCGCACGCCTATAGCTCTTATGTGACAGTGTTAGGTGTCTGAGTAGGCAATCAGCAAGAACCAGCATTGTCAAATGGGACATACCTTGAAGCAGTCATATATTTTTATACACTCTTGGTGGTTGAGTGAAGGTGAAGAGAAAGGTGGGACATCTATTAAATTAACTCTGTCACTATAGGGTCAAATGTGAACAAAGCAATGCCTGTGCAATGCTGCTTTTCAGCTGCTGCAGTATTTGGCCATTTAGGTATGTTCAATACTTACTCCCCTGTTGTGTGCAGTGGTTCCTTCTGCCACCTTGTGTGTCCTGTATCGACTAATGAGCTGGTGAGAGGGAACCATAGTATGCAGCGGGGGAGCAGTATAGCAGTGGTGGTTAAACACATACAAAAGGGTATGTATATTGCCGCTACTGTATTCTGCTGTATTGTAAAAAAAAAAGGGGGGGGGGGGTTGAGGATGACTATTTCTGAAGTGCCATTGATAAATGTCACTCCTTTGGTGGTTAGTATGGATATGCTGCCCTCTACTGTCAGCTGCTAGTATCATAATGTAATGTAACATTTTGTATGTCACTTCCTGACTAGGGTTTTTTTGGGAAAAGATCCTGGAAGAAGGAAGTGGAGAGAAAAAAGATCTCAGCCACATGTCCTGTCCATGCTACTAATACCAGATCAGAAGTGACAATTATGCAATATATGTATGTTCTAAATGTTTAACTGTAACTGCCCACAGCTTCTTGAGTGTATTACTGAATCCTTGTGACATGCAGGGTATCTCTGTCCTACTTCTATCTCACATGCACAGAGCCAGATAACTAGGACTGCATTCCAGACTGGTTGGGTAATGACTGGAGGGTCTCCTTTAGACATGTGCATGCCAGAATGTTTTGTTTTGTTTCATTTTTGTATTTATTTGTTAATTGAAGGATTTGTTTTTGGATGCATCCATTAATGGACCTATTTGTTTTCAGAATTGGATTTCCTGTTGACAGCAGAATCGGTGTTGGGTAAGAAAAAGTGGGGGGGTCTGTGGGGCAGCTGCAGCACAGACATCACCAGTGCCTTTGGCACACAGGAGTCTAGTGGCTCGCGGCTTAATTTTGCACTAATGGGAAGCCCATGTTTTTAAACTTTCATGTATGCACATCAGCAATGGATATATTTTAAATAAACCTGAAGCATTTTACATTATGAGAAGCCCATCCATTTCTCTTTCTTTCTCATCCAATAACTCAATGCAATTGGAGCAATTGGTAATACCACCACAAGACACTGTAGAGTAGTTTGGAGGATACCCCTGGTCTCTGGATTGTGATGGAAAAATAGGCTATACGCTATACGCTTCTTCCATGGAAATTAATATCACAGGATATGACCTCACAGGATATGAATGTCAACACAGGAAATCCATCCAACAGGATGAGTTTATATAATAACCAATGAACAATGACTAGGGGAGTCTTATGGGTATTTCTCATCATCATGGCTGGTCTTGGAATCATGAAGTCCAGGCAGTAACGCTCCCAGGATAAGGTGGCTCTGGAAAACAGACACCTGAGTCCTGACAACACTCCACTTTTCTTATACCACAATGACCCTCCACTTGGGAAGTTTGGGAAGCAGACCAGCTACAAATCCACCGGGGGACACACAGGAAGGCGGAAACCTGAGCCGTACTGCAGACTTCCGGAGCCTCGGTGCACTTGTGAGACTGCAGTGGAGAAATAGGCTGACCGTGAGATGCTGATCTGCAGTGGATGCTGTTTTTTCCTGACAAGCCAGAGTGTTATTAGGCTTTATCTAGCCTTTTTTAAGGTGAGGGGCTTGTGAAAACATAACAGTGGGGTGTCATTCTGCACAGATACACTGAGCGATCGTGCGGTGGATTGCAGATATTATTTATCAAGCACTCATGTACTTTGGGACTATTTATTCCAGCACCTTAATATTGGACTATATTAGAGCACCATGCACTTTGAATTATTCTGTTGAAGCACTTTAATCCAATTGATCACTGTTACTTATTTAATTTAATATCTTGTTTGTACTGATTGTGCACTGATTTCTTTCAAGTACTGTTCACAATTTTGATCTTTGGTTTGTTGAAATTTTGGTTTCATCATTATCTTATACCATGGGTCTTCAAACTACGGCCCTCCAGTTGTTCAGGAACTACAATTCCCATCATGCCTAGTCATGTCTGTGAATGTCAGTGTGTTACAATGCCTCATGGGATGTGTAGTTCTACAACAGCTGGAGGGCCGTAGTTTGAGGATCCCTGTCTTATACCATCTATTGGAATATATTGGTATAATTTTTCACACACATTTCGTTGGTTT
Organism: Rana kukunoris; assembly: GCA_029574335.1. Classification (NCBI taxonomy): domain Eukaryota; kingdom Metazoa; phylum Chordata; class Amphibia; order Anura; family Ranidae; genus Rana; species Rana kukunoris. Next base: position 124,796,064 of record CM056055.1, on the reverse strand, counting down.
TCATCATCATCACTTATTGCATCCCCCTCATCATTGTTATTGATGTTTGGTGGGACATTGAGGATCAAGGAGTGAGACATTATCATGTTTTATATCTGTATTTTACATTATTATTTCATTGTGTGTGATTTTGTTATAATATTTTTAACTGCATTATTATCAGTGTGATAATTAGCAAGCGCCACCACACCCCCTCCATTTTTAATTGCTATCAGTGTGTGAGCACTTATTTGGTGGCTGCTGCTTATTTTAATATTTTGTAATATTTAATTTTTTATGGTTATTTAGTTTTTTAGTTTCCTGGTCAGATTGGTTTTGCGCATTAGTTGCCTCCTTTTAAACTATAGTGTATACCATATCTGAAGAGTGAAGAAAGCACAAGGCACTTTAACCGCTTGCCGACCAGCCGCAATCATTACCCCGTGTATCCATTATCACAGCTGTACGTCGGCCCTTTAAGCAAGGATAGCAGGCACACTGATACGATTGCAGGCACAAGAGCCAGAACAGGGACGTGTGTGTGTGAGTTTGTGTGTAAACACATTATTCCCTGTTCTGTGAGGAGAAGAGAGACAGATTGTGTGTTCCTACTAGCTAGGAACAACAATCTGTCATCTCCTCTAGTCAGTCCCACCCCCCTGCAGTTAAAACACACACAAAGGGAAAACAGTTAACCTTGATTGTCCCCTAGAGTTAATCTCTTCCTTGCCAGTGACATTAACACAGTAATCAGTGCCTTTTTATAGCACTGATCGCTGTATAATTGTCAATGGTCACAAAAATTTGTCAAAAGTGTCCGATCTGTCCGCCATAATGTCGCAGTCCCAATAAAAATCGCTGACCACCACCATTACTAGTAAAAAAAATTATAAAAATGCCATAAATCTTTCCCCTATTTTGTAGACGCTATAGCTTTTTTGCAAACCAATCAATATACGCTTAGTTCTATTTTTATTACCACAAGTATGTAGAAGAATACATATCGGCCTATAATAGCAAAAAGTACATAATATTGTGTTTTTTTTCAAAATTGTTGCTTTTTTTTTGTTTATAGCGCAAAAAAAAACAAAAAAACACAGAGATGATCAAATACCACCAAAAGAAATCTCTATTTGTGGGGGAAAAAAGGACGTATTATTTTTTTTTTTTTTGGGGTACATCGGCACACGACCGCACAATTGTCAGTTAAAATGACACAGTCAAAGCTGTGTCACCCTATCATTTTTCTTGTTTTCTCTGAACCATGCCTTTCCTCTGATTGTTCTTGTTTCACTTGACTGCCTTGCATGGATAATAGATACATTCATAGGCATGCACAGGGGTGTGCCGAGTGTGCCTGGGCACACCCTAATCACCCCCGCACTAGGGCTTTTCCTCCAGTGGAGGATCCTAGTGATTAGTGCACCAGGTCCGTGGCACAGTCCCCAGGCACATTGGTAACACACAGCATGTGATGCAGATACAGCACCATGCAGCCCTCGACAACCACCTTCTCCCACCAACATTATCGCCCCAGCCTGCACTCCCCATCATCAAGATGGCTCCATCTATGAGAGGACACACAGCCATCCTCAGCCCCGCCTTCTCCTCCCTCCCACCAGGAACTGTTAGTCAAGAGAGGGGGCAGGAGCAGCCCAGGAAGAGGACTGTGATAAGCCTGACAGGAGAGGGGGGGCTGAGGGGATCCTCTGCTAGGAATATGCTGGGACTGACAGGGGTGGATACTCTGCTAGGAATGTGGTGGGACTGAGAGAGGGTGGATCCTGTGCTAGTACTGACAGAGGGGATCCTGTCCTGGGACTGACAGAGGGAAGATTTTGTGCTGGGACTGACAGAGGGGGGATCCAGTGCTGGGACTGACAGAGGAGATCCTGTAAATGGACTGATAATGGAGATCCTATCCTGGGACTGACAGAGGGTGGATCCTATGCTAGGATTGATATAGGTGTCACCTTGTCTTGGGAATGACAGAGGAGGGATCCTGTGCTGGGACTGATACTGAAGATCCTGTGCTGGGACTGACAGAAGGGAACCCATGCTGGAATGGACAGAGGGGGGATTTTGTGCTGGGAATGACAGACGGGATCTTGTGCTGGGACTCATTCCCATGTGTATTGATTTCTGAAGAGCAATCCCTATTCAGATCGCATTTTCGGAGAACATTTTAGAGGCGATGAGGAGGTGTTGTATCACCTCCACACTACCTGCTTTAACCTCCTGAACTGTACACGCGATTGTTTGGCGGATGCACAGTGACTTGACTGGGTATATATATATATATATATACACATATATACGCATACACACACACATGTGTGTTGAGCCCTGGGGTGCACACCCTAATGAAATTTCCTGGATATACTATTGATTTCCTCCTGCCCTGAACTTTACCTGGATCCCAGAATTACCCCTTCTACTCAGAAGGATCTTACTTCATGAGGCTGGCATAGATAACTGCCCCCCCCCCCCATTTCCACTGCCTACTAGTTCTACCACAGGACCATTGTACAGACTCAACATAACACTTTTCTACATGGTCCATACACAGGGAACCATCAGCTAGCATCGCTCTCAGGGATTCACTACTACAGGGATATGTTTCATATAACACTCAGTGCTATTGCAGTGGTCAAATAAGTGGCATTTTTATTTTCAAGCTTTGTCAGTCATTTCTCCTTTGAGCTGTATGTGGCTTGACTTTCAACATACACTTACCAGACCATTTCCAGTCATTCCATACTGTATATGGCTGAAAGACTCATTACTGAGTTCCACCTGCCCTGACCTTTACCTGAATAATGGATACACTACTAATTGCCTCCTGACCTAACCCTGTCTTAAATAATGGACTTTGCCACCACTGACTGCCTGCCAGCCCTTTCACACTTAAAGGAAATTTTAAGTGTATCGGTTAAATTTGCTAGTAGATTTCTCATTGATGATGAATAAGTCAATGTACTGCCTGACATCCTTGAAAGATACAAATTGTTTCTTCCATACTCTAGCAATGGTTTGTTTGACTGTCTGCAACACAAAGTGGGTTAGGTTAAATTGTAATTAAGTAAGGAAGGGAGGTTTAAAATGAAGAGCAAGCCTATGGTCTTTTGGGAGAGAACAGTGGAACAGATTGCAGAATAAGTTGGACACAGGTCTAGAATTTATCTGGGGCAGGTCTGACAGATGTGCATAGCATCTACTTTGCCATTACAGCCTCTATAGCATAATGGGGAGTGTAAGGGGTGAGGGTAGGGAAGTCTGGTGGGTTTTAAGTATCATCAGGGACCTCAGTTGCCTATACATTAGAGAATATAGTGATAGAACATGAGGCTGCTGTGGACCAAATATGTTCTGGTTACCTTAAATACACATGATTGTGTCTCTCATTTTAGGGTGGACTTTGTGTTGAAATTCACAGACAGCTGCATATCAGCAAGAAATTCAATGCCTAGTGGGTTGGGATAAGAAAGACTTATTTAGAGCTGTATATGGACCAGACTAAGGAATTTATTATAGATTTTAGAAGAAGTAGGGAAATTAGTTATGAGCTGGTGAGATTGATGGGTTGGAGATTGAGAGAGTAAACACGTTTTGTTTCTTGGGAACAATGATTAGGGAGGATTTGTTGTAAGAAAGGCAAATATTCTACTTGGTGGGCAAGGCTCATCAGAGATTGTATTCCATGAGGAATATGTGGAGGGCAGGTTTTTTCGGAGCAAGGTCTCTTCAACCTAGCCACTTCTGTTTATAAAAGTTCACTGGAATCCTCCCTGGATGTGCCTGCTCCCCCCTCACTACACTTAGAATTAGGCCCCAAACTCTACAATCCTGCAAACAAGATGAAACAAGAAGTATCAAAAAATTTAGCTGCACCTATGGCATGAGACAAAGTCTCAGAAAGACTTCAACCAATATTAATCTGCCCTCCAAAAATACAAATTCCTACCTCCACGTTGCCAAGCAGATCTATTTTATCACTCTCATTAACATCCTTTCATCCAGTCCCCATAAACACTTCTCTGCCTTTAACTCTACTTTATCCTCCTCTGCCTCCACCCTCTAACTTACTCACTGCCCAGGAGTTTGAGAAACACCTCAAAAATAAGATTGATACAATTCATAATGAGATCTCCACCTCATTTAACCACGTTGCTATGGGCCAGATCCACATACAATTCCCCCGGCGCAGTGTATTAGAGATACACTACGCCGCCGTATCTTACCTGGCTCTAAGTCGAATCCTGGAAGATTTTGCGCCGTAAGTTACGGCGGCGTAGTGTATTTCTGGCGGCGGAATTTAAATCGGCGGGTAGGGGGCGTGAATCATTTAACCACTTCCCGACCGCCGCATGTAGATATACGTCCACAGAAAGGAACGTTAAGGCAGATGGACGTATATATACATCCCTGCCTTTGTGTGGTCGGGGGTCCGATCAGGACCACCCCTCTACATGCGGCGGTCGGAAACCCGCGGGGAGCGATCCGGGACGAGGGCGCAGCTATATGTTTCTAGCCGCCCGCTCGCAATCGCTCCCCGGAGCTGAAGAACGGGGAGAGCAGTATGTAAACACGGCTTACCCGTGCTTCACTGTGGCGGCTGCATCGATCGAGTGATCCCTTTTATAGGGAGACTCGATCGATGATGTCAGACCTACAACCACACCCCCCTACAGTTGTAAACACAAACTAGGTGAACCCTAAATCCTACAGTGCCCCCTGTGGTTAACTCCCAAACTGCAACTGTCATTTTCACAATAAACAATGCAATTTAAATGCATTTTTTGCTATGAAAATGACAATGGTCCCAAAAATGTGTCAAAATTGTCCGAAGTGTCCGCCATAATGTCGCAGTCATGAAAAAAATTGCTTATTGCTTATTTATTAGTAGTAAAAAAAAAAAAAAAAAAAAAAAAAATGCAATAAAACTATCCCCTATTTTGTAAACACTATAAACTTTGCGCAAACCAATCGATAAACGCTTATTGCGATTTTTTACCAAAAATAGGTAGAAAAATACGTATCGGCCTAAACTGAGGAAAAAAATGTTATATATGTTTTTGGGGGATATTTATTATAGCAAAAAGTAAAAAATATTGAATTTTTTCTAAATTATTGCTCTATTTTTGTTTATAGCGCAACAAATAAAAACCGCAGAGGTGATCAAATACCACCATAAGAAAGCTCTATTTGTGGGGAAAAAAGGACGCCAATTTTGTTTGGGAGCCACTTCGCACGACCGCGCAATTGTCTGTTAAAGCGACGCAGTGCCGAATTGTAAAAACGCCTTTGGACATTTAGCAGCATATTGGTCTGGGGCTTAAGTGGTTAAATGAAGCGCGTCCCCGTAGCGATCGAACTGCGCATGCTCCGTTCAGAAATTTCCGGCCGTGCATTATGTGAAACATCGTTTTGTTTTTTTTACTAGCGTAAATTACGTTCATTCCTATTCACACAAAAATAAAAAATAAATTGAAATTTCGACGCAGGAACGACGCCCATACTTAACATGGCAAGTCAAACTATAGACCGGATAATAGCAGCTTTAACTATACGCCGGAAAAAGCCGACTAGCGACGACATAATGCAACAGCCGCTCGTACCGTAAAAAAAGCTAATTTGCATACCCGACGCGGAAAACGACGCAAACTCCACCCAGCGGGCGCAGAAATATTGCACCAACGATCCGAAGGCGTACGAAGACGTAAGCCTGTCGGATCGAAGCCCGAAGCCCTCGTATCATGGTTTGAGGATTCAAACTAATGATACGACGCAGGTAATTTGAAAGTACGCCGCTGTATCAGTAGATACACTGGCGTACTGGCTCTGTGGATCTGTCCCAACGTTGGTAAATTTTTTTCTAATGCCCACCTAATTCCCTCGCAAATACTACGGCCAGACTCTGGTTCTATCCTACACTCTATAACTCACATCTTTAATCACATCCTCTCTTCTGGCATCTTACACAACTCTTTAAAACATGCACTAGTCACCCCCCCCCATACTTAAAAAGCGCTCATTGGACCCCACCAATGTTAACAACCAATGCCCCATCTTCTTGCTCTCCTTTTCCTCCAAATCCTTGAATGTCTGTTGTAGAATCGACTGAGCGACTCCTCACTGAGAATTACCTTCTTGATCACCTTCAGTCTGGATTTCACCCCTAGCACTCCACATAAAATGCTCTCATAAAACTCACAAATGATTTACTAACAGCTAAATCCAATAAACATAATTCTGTATTCCTACTCCTGGACCTCTCTGCTACTTTTGACAAAGTTGACCACCCCCTCAACCTCTAAAACTCCACTCCTTTGGACTCTGTGAAGGTACTTTTTTTTGCTTCTCATCCTTCCTATCCCACTGCACCTTTAGTGTCACTTTCAATACTTCTTTCTACCTTTTTCCTGTATCGGTCAGGGTCCCCCAAAGGTTCTGTTCTTTGTTCTCTCCTATTCTCGATCAACGCCTCCCCCTGGGTCAGTTGATAGCCTCCCATGGCTTTTATCACAATAGTTTTTTTTAAGAAATAAAGAATAAGGCCCTGTACACACGATCAGACATGTCTGATGAGACTTGTCTGATGGACCGTTTTCATCTGAAACTCTGAACTTGTCTAATGGTCTGATGTGCGTACATACCATCGGACCAAAATCCGATCAGACCAGAACGCGGTGATGTAGAACACAACGACGTGATGAAAAAACAAAGTTCAATGCTTCCAAGCATGCGTCGACTTGATTCTGAGCATGCACAGGTTTTAAAGCATGCTTTAAAACTTTGGTCCGATGGAAAACGGTCCGATAGGCCATACACACCATCGAACTGGTCCGATGAAACCTGTCTGCAGACCAGTTTCATCGTGTGTACGTGGCCTAACAGAGTAAACACAAATGAACACACATATATTGCTTCAGCTGAGACAAAGTACACAGTGAGCTCACATGAAAAAAATAAAATCGATCTGAGAAATATTCTTAAGTCAATCCATTCTGCAAGTACTTATATAGCAATGAGATAAACTGACCTCCTCCACCAAAGGGCAAAGAATCAAGATCAAAGGGACCGCCGGGCGGAGGGGGACCACCCCATGGGAACACACTGTGCCCATATAGGGGATGAGCCCCCCCAACCCCGCCATCCCCCCCCCCAACCCAGAGGCAGACAGCATAAGAACAGGGGAACAGTATTTATAGCTAGATACATTATAGGGTACTGCCAAATGTAGTTTACACTGACAAAAGAAATTAACAAGAATGAAAAATTCGATTCAAATTTAGAAGTATTGACATCTCTATTCACCAAAATCGTTTCATATTCAGCAATCACATTTACCTTAGATACAACTTCCCTTAAACTTGGAGCAACTGAAGATTTCCATCCATACATAATTGCAGAACAAGCTGCCATTAGAATAATAGTAGTTATAGGTCTAATAGCGGGAGGAAGGTCAGATACATTAATTCCGAGAATTGCCTGCTCAAGATTCGGTTTAACAAAAAATCCTGTCAATTTAGATATTAACATAAAAACTTCCACCCAAAAATTCCTCAAAACATTATAAGACCATACCATGTGGGTCAGGGTACGTACCTGCCCACAAACTCTTCAACACAGGTTTGAATTATCTTTTGAAAATGTTGCTACTATGTAGGAAGTAAAATACCACCTCTGCATAAGCTTTTGCGCCAATTCCTCAAAGATTGAACATCTCGTAAATTGGAGGTGATATTTGATTGCTGTTTTCCATTGGAGTTCCGAGAACACTTTCCCTAAGGCCTCGTACACATGAGTAAATCTGTTTCAGCAGACAGATTCGATCGTGTGTGCGGGCAAACAGACGGATTTGGCCACCCGACAGATTTCAAAGCATGCTTTGAAATCTGTCGGCTGGGAACCCGTCCGCCCGACATGTCTGCTGGTTAGTATGCTAACCAGCAGACATGTCTTCTCGCACACGCGCCAAATGATTTCGACGCATGCGCGGAAGTGTTTTACTTCCTGGTGCGGTGACGTGGCGGCGTCAACGTCACCGCCACGTCATCGACACGTCAGCGCGCTGTCTGCTGGCGGGGATTTTGGTTTGCTCGTGTGTACACGCGAGCAAATAAAAATCCAAGCAGACAGATCTGTTCAAATCGGTCGGTCCGACTGATTTGAACAGATAGATTGCGTCGTGTGTACGAGGCCTAACTCTTTTCCCATTTTATTAATGGGGTATATTTGGTAAAAATATCCTTAGAGTGTATTGTAAATCAATGTTATGCCATTCAATGAAGGATTACTGGATTGAATGAAGTTCCATGCCTTTTCTATTAACAGTACATGGGTAGTTTTATTATGCTGAAAAAAGGAGGCTATCTGAGTGTACGTAAGGAACTTTGCGTCTGGAATTTGATATTTACGCTGTATATCTGTAAAAGACAGTAGTTTATCATCTCTGATTATATCAACCAAATTCAGAATGCCATTCTTTAACCATGCGTTCAACCTCAGGTTGGGAATCCTCCACCAAAAGGATTCGAGAGGGATGGGGACGCTAGTGGTAGGGTATAACTCAATTCCTTTTGGACATATACCAGTCCATGCCTGGACTTCTGCTTGTATGGTAGGGTGACTTGTTAATCCCTCTATTTTTGGTAATTTACCAGCTATTAGAAAAGAGAGTGGGGATTGAATGTTCAACCACTGAAATTCTATTTGACTTTATTGTGGGACTCTGGAACCAGGATTTAAGTTGGTCTATAACCAATGCAGTATAATAGTCTTTCAGTACAGGTATTCCCATCCCCCCTGCCGATTTGTGTCTGTTCTGTATAATAGGAGAATATCAGCTCTCCTTCCTGCCCAAACAAAATTCGACAGCTGTCTCTGCATAGCAGTAGTGAACCCCCAAACTCCTGTTCTCTCATTGGAGTGACTCCTGGGCCCAGTACTGAAATTTCACATAGCATAGAGAGCTGCATTGAAATCTTTCCCTAACCGCAGTTGTGGTTCACTCTCATTCACCGTAGTTTGTGACACTAAACTGAATACAGTGTATATATATATATATATATATATATATATATTGATACAACACCTGGGATGCATATATACTGCATACACGGTGACTGCAGCTAACTGACTCGCCTGCCTGCTCTAACTCAAATTAAATGACACTGTCTCTCTCTCTCTCAGCACCCGGAACACACTACACAAGGCCGCCACGCAGGTGGCATTATATAGTGTGGGGCGTGTACTAAACCCCCTGAGACAGAATTGTCCAAAGACACCCTGCATTTTGCCAATTATGGCTCTACATTCTTACCACGCTGTGATTGGCCAAAGCATGCGGGTCATAGTGCATGCTTGGCCAATCATCAGCCAGCACTGCGATGCCCCAGTGAATTATGGGCCGTGACGCGCTACTAGAATTTGGCACAAACGGCCTATAATGTTCGCAATTCGGTAAAAAGACGAACAGGCGATGTCCGAGCCGAACATGAGTTTGACTCGAACTCGAAGCTCATCCCTAGTCAAAAGAAGGATCATGTAATCTGCAAATAAGTTTATGGTGTGCGTGAGAGAACCAATTCAGAAGTCTGTGATTGAAGCATGTGTTCTGATGGCTTCTGCTAGTGGCTCTATCATTAAGTTAAATATGCTATAAGGGGCATTTGTCCCATTTGTTATGCTAAATGTTTGGACAGGAGACCTGAAGTGTACACTTGGGTTGAAGGACATGAGTATATAGCTAGGATTGCTAGTAATATAGACCCCTTAGGCCTCGTACACACGATCAAATCTGTCTGCTGGAAACGGTCAGCCCGACTGTCCCAGCAAACACATTTGACCGTGTGTACGGGCGAGCCGACGGATTTGGCCACCCGACAGATTTCAAAGCATGCTTTGAAATCTGTCGGCTGGGAACCTGTCCGCCCGACATGTCTGCTGGTTAGTATGCTAACCAGCAGACATGTCTTCTCGCACACGCGCCAAATGATTTCGACACATGCGCGGAAGTGTTTTACTTCCTGGTGCGGTGACGTGGCGGCGTCAACATCACCACCACGTCACCGACACGTCAGCGCGCTGTCTGCTGGTGGGGATTTTGGTTTGCTCGTGTGTACACGCGAGCAAACCAAAATCCAAGCAGACAGATCCGTTCAAATCGGTCGGTCCGACCGATTTGAACAGATAGATTGCCTCGTGTGTACGAGGCCTTAAAGACAAATTTGGATAGTACCATTTCCATATATGTCCAATGAACTTTTTCGAAGGCCTTTTCTGCGTCTATGGATAGATTTTGTTCAGCATAACTCCATAACATTTATAATTCTTCTCGTAGCATCTGAGGTTTGTCTCCCCTTCACAAATCCCATCTGGTCGTGCTGAATAATGAAGTGGATGATAATTGTCAGTCTTTGGCCAATAGTTTTGTGTACATTTTGATATCTGTAAAACTGGCTGATGTATTAGGTTCTTTTCCCAGTTTAGGTAGGGTTACAATGTGTGCTCTCAGCATTTCTTGGGGGAATGATGTTGTTTCTGTTGCTTTTGTAAATACCGTTTGAATGTATGGTAATAGTATGTGTTTGAATGTTTTGAAGTATTTGTTGGAGAACCTGTCTGGTCCTGGTGATTTTCCATTTGGTAGTGTAGTTATAACTGATTCCATTTCTGGTTGTGAATGGGGCATTCAGTTCTTCCAACTGGGTGTTTGAGAGAGATTGAAGATGTATTTTTTTTAGGAATTGTTGTATTTTTTTCTATGGTTGGTTGTGCTGTGGATGTGTGTTTTATTTTGTATAGCGCACTATAGTGGTCTGCGAATTTGTTCGCTATGTCTTGTGAATTGGTGATTTTGTATTTTAGAGTGGGGTGTATCAAATGAGCTATCCTGGATTTGGTGCGTGCTGCTTTGATTCTGTTGGCAAAGTATTTGCCTGCTCTGTTAGCATTGGCATAGTTATTAAGTTGTAGGCTCCTGAGTTGTTTATCATATTGTTGGGATAGGTGTTCTCTCAGACTTTCTCTAAGTATTGAGAGTTTGTTTGCCAAGTAATCAGTAGGCAACTATTTATTTAGGGTTTCTACAGTGTGGATTTCGGACAGTAAGATGTTTCATTTTGATGTATGGCCTTTTTTCTCTTTTGTCTCTAATTGTATGAATATGCCCCTCATGACCACATTATGAACATTCCATAATGTATATGGGTCATGTAAAGATGAGTTGTTGTTAAAGAAAAATCCCTGAGAAATTGTTGTGTGGGTTTGGTGTTCTTGTAGCAGCTGATGGGGGTAGAAGAAGAGACACCCTGTTCTCTGATAGACAGAGATATTGCAGCGTGGTCTGACAATGTAATTTCAAGAATTTTAGCATCTGATATTTGTTACAATAGTGATTTTTCAGTTATATACATATCTATACGTGAGTGTGAGCAGTGTCTATGCGAAAAAAGGTTTAGTCCTTCTCATTGGCATGGAGGCATCTCCATGCATCAAACATGTCTTCTGTGTGTAGTATCTTATGGAGGAATGCTGTGCCACTGGGTTTGCTCAAGGTAGTGTCTATTTTTGGATCTGATGTAAAGTTAAGGTTGGCTATTTTAAAGTGGAGTTCCACCCATTTTTTTTTTTATGTTTGTCTGTGCTGCATGCCCTAATCTCATAGTGTTCAGAATGGACAATTTTTATTTATTCTGTTGCTTGTAAATACCTTTATTTAGTAGTCCTTCATTACTTCCTCCTCCTTATTAGCCTAGGCTATTAGGTCACAAGGCTATTTGCAAGGGTTTCTGGGATAGGCATCATGTTTCCCAGTAGTCCTTGCAAACCTGACTGAAACCTATTACATTGCTTGTGCAGCACTGAGCTTGTGGGAGATATGCAAATCTGAAATCCGGGAAGTCATACAGTCTGGCTTCAGGTTGCCCACACATAAGATGCTGTAACAACCTAACAAAATGGACCTTAGTTTACAGACTAACTTTACTAGAATACATTAAGCTTGTGTATTACAGGGGTATTTATATTTAAAAAGTGAAATTGTGGGTGGAACTCCCCTTTAAATACTTTCTTTATAAATTGAAGTTGGTGGGTGTTTGGAGCATAGAGTGTTACCAGTGTGTATGGTTGGGAGTTTAATGTTTCTGTAACAATGATGTATCTGCCTCCTCCATCAACAAATGTCTCCTTGTCTTGAAAAGAAAGGGAGTTTTTGATGGCTAGCATTACCCTTCCTTTTTGTGGTTGGGAGTGCAAGTCAGAAATACATGCAAGTAATTTCTATGTGAGCATTGTGGAGTTTTGGTCAATTGAAAGTGTGTTTTTCTGCACACAGAAGATATCCGCTTTCTTCTTACATGCTTCTTTGCACAGTGAAAATCTTTTTGCAAGGTGGTTTAGGCCCCATTGCATTAATAGAGAGGCGTGTAATCATAATTTTTGGTTCAAGTGCATGTTGCTGTGTGGATAAATGGTGTGAGTACTTAATGTGACCGTAGGGACTTTGTGTAGATCTTTGTGGTATGGAAAGTTGATTTGAGTTTTGTTTTCTTCATTGGAGGAGTAATAGTATCTTCGGTCTGAACTTTGTGTATTTAACATATAACAAAAGGAACAAAAGGAACAAAGAACATGTCAAATTAAATGAGCGAACATAAGAAATGGATCTTGTAACAGATCCTTGTGCAGACCTAACTGCTATCGGGTAAATGGAGAAACGAGTATTGTTAACTCCTATAACCAGAGAGTTTAGTGATTTCCTGTGTTGGTGGGTTGTGAGCTTCCACCAGAGTGTTTCTTATTTGTAATTTTGTTTGATACCACTTGCCATTCATTGGGGGCTGGTTGCGATCTCGATGAAGGTGGCGGGTATGGTGCCTGGTCTGGGGGTATGTCCCATTGTCTGAGGGCTGCAAGCCCTTCTTCTAGCATGTTGATTGATGTGGTGGTCCCGTTGTGCATAATAGAGAGAGTTGCAGGGTTTTTCCATTTGAAGAGAACCTTCTGGTTTCTTAGGGCCTTGGTGATTGTTGTCAGATTGCGGCGGCATTGTAATGTGTGCCTGGATAGGTCAGGAAGAAGACATATAGTGGCATATTGTGGAGGTATGCTATCAGGTTTATGTGACACTTGTAGAATTTGTTTCTTCACGTGGTAGTAGTGCACCCTTAATAATACATCCCTCTGTGTTTCTTCAGGAGAGTTTAGGTACCCTATGCATTCTGTTCAGTATGAGGTCTTGTGGTGTCAGCGTTGGGACCAAAGTCAAGATAGGGTGGTGGGACAGATTCTGGTATGCCTCTAATTTTGTGATTGTTCCTTCTGGATCTGTCCTCTAAATCTGCGACTTTGTCTTTCAGCCATGCAATTGTATCCCCCTGAGCAGTATGGGCACCAACTTGCATGTTGTATGATGATGCATATTCATCCATCTTACTTTCAACTTTATCTACCCTGTTTCCCATAGCTTGAACTTCCCTCTGGCACTTGTTAATCCCTTTGACCATGTCTGATTGCAATGAGGATCTTAGGAATAGTAACAATTCTTTTAGCATTGTCAGCGATGGACCTGTCTGATGTGGGGAATTCTGCTATGGGATCACTAGAGGGTGTATCTTGGGAGGTATCAGCATTTTGTGGCCCGCTAACCTCCATGTCTGTGTCAGCTTGCGACCTAGCTGGGGTGTGCCTCCTGGGTTTAGACTTTGCCAGGCTTCCCGTGGATGGGCTGGATGCTCCAAAGGAGGATTCACTGTATAAGCTTGCTGTGGATGGTATAGTGGAAGTCCCCCCATAGTTGTTGTTGTGCACCATAGCCTTGTGTTGTGGTTGTCGTTTCCATTTTGTTGTAAAGCAGGAACAAAGATTGTCTCTGGACAGCTGCACTCTGAACAAACTTTAGCCTTTTATAAAAAGAAGGACAGTACTACAGCAAAATAAAATAAAACCTGACAGCTGACGCTTTTCGCACTGAAACTAGTGCCTAGTCATAGCTCATGCTATGACTAAGCACTAGTTTCAGTGCGAAACGTGTCAAAGGTCAGGTTTTATTTTATTTTACTGTGACTTGTAGTGCTGTCCTTATTTTAATAAACGACTACAATTTGTTCAGAGTGCGGCTGTCCAGAGACAATCTTTGTTCCTGCTTTGCTAAATGCATTGCCTGCACCTGAGTTGTCTGCAACTGAGGCTATTCATCTGGGTTCCCACCTAGAGCGGCTACTCCCTTTTCACCATTTTGTTGTAGCCCACGCTGTTGTGCTGAGAAGAAATCCAGCATTTTGTGCGGCTGTGGCGGGTTCTTTCTGCACCTTGTCATCTCTGGGTGGTTTGGTAGGCTAAAGGAAGTGTGGATGGCTGTGGATAGAGCCGGTGGACTTGGATGTGGATGGATTCTCTCTGGCGGCTATCAGAGCTCAATCATCCATCCCGGTCACCATGCCTCCGTCATAATTGTGTTTTTTCACAATTCATTCATGATTCAGCATGGGAGGTTGGAACAGATTTTTTCCCCTAATAAATGAAATAATAATTTATAAATTGCATCTAGGATTTACTAGGATTTTTTGATGATCTGAATAACTTAAGTGTGAGAGATATGCAAAAAAAAAAAAATCAGGAAGGGGGAAAATACTTTTTCACAGCACTGTAGTAATCTGATTGTTGTATTAAACAATTGCCCAAATATTTGAATCCGATCTATTGATTTACTTTGGATTTCAATCCCTAAAGAGAATTTATGTCAAGCCTATAGACAAACAAGTATTTGCATGTTCTTAACAAGCAGTAATTTTTCTCAAATTGTTTTAGTAAAAGCACTGAAGTCAACAAGGTACTGTATGATGTTCTCATGAACTTAGCTCAGCCTGCTGCCCTCTCACAAAGCACCTACTCTGTGTTAATATAAGTGATTAAAAGGCTGGAGGACCGCCAGGGCACAGTTGGAAAGAGGAAGTAGGGTGAGCTAAACTGCTGAGAGAATGATTAGGCTACATTTGCACAGAAAATGAATTGTGGTGCAAACAGTAGTGGCACAAATCTGCTGATTTATACTGCTGCTTTTGTAAACTGTGAGTGGCTAACTTGGGCTGCCAAGCCCATACACTTTAATGACACAGTCACCAGTGGCCAGAGCTATTCATCGCTGTTTGTAAAACCAACAATTACCTGTAGTTATTGTTGCTGGACACAATTTCACTATGACTAAGGTCTCTCCAAATTAAAACATGTAATACAATGGATTTTTAATGAAACTTTATATTATTATTATTATTATTATACTGGATTTATATAGCGCCAACAGTTTGCACAGGTCTTAAAAAAATGAAAGGCAGACATTACAGTTACATTACAATTTGGTACAAGAGGAATCAGAGGCCCCTGCTCGTTAGAGCTTACAATCTAGGAGGGGGAGGGTCAATTCAAACAAAAGGTAATATCTGTGGGGGATGAGATGATGGAGAAAGTAAAAAAAGTGTATTAGTTAGAAGCAGGATAAGCTTCTTTAAAGCGAAGAGTTTTTAATGATGGATAGATTAGGGAACAGTCGGACAGGTTGGGGTAGGGAGTTCCAAAGGTTGGGAGAAGCTCTGGAGAAATCCAAGAGGGGGGCATTGGAGGAGATGACAAGGAAGCTAGAGAGCAGGAGGTCTTGGGAGAACTGAAGAGAGCGGCTTGGTTGGTATTTTGAGACTAGGTTAGTGATGTAGCTGGGGGCAGAGTTGTGGATTGCCTTGTAAATTATTGTTAGTACTTTGAATTTTATTTGCTGGGTGAGTGAAAGCCGGTGCAGGGATTGGCAGAGAAGAGTGGAAGACACTGAATGGTTGGTAAGGTGGATGAGTCTTGAAGCAACATTCATTATGAACTGAAGGGGGTAGTGCATGTAAAGGTAATCCAATGAGGAGTGTGTTGCAGTAGTCAAGGCGAAAGATAACCAGGGAGTGAATCAGAAGCTTTGCGGTTTCATTGGTTAATAAGGGCCATATACTAGAGATGTTGTGGAGGCTAAAATGGCTTGATTTGGACAGGGATTGGATGTGGGCCTGAAAGGACAATTCAGAGTTTAGGGTGACCCCTAGCACTCTGGCATGTGGGGATGGACTGATAGTTGTGCCATTGATCTTAAAGCGGATGGTTCACCAAAAAGCAAATATTAAAAGCCAGCAGCAACAAATACTGCAGCTGCTGACTTTTAATATTAGGACACTTACCTGTCCTGGAGTCCAGCGGCGTCCGCAGCAGAGGATGAGCGATCGCTCGTCACCCTGCTGCTCCCCCCTCCATCCACGGCGAGGGAACCAGGAAGTGAAGCGCTCCGGCTTCACTGCCCGGTTCCCTACGGCGCATGCGCGAGTCGCGCTGCGCCCGCGATTGGCTCCCGCTGTGTGCTGGGAGCTGAGAGTTCCCAGCACGCAACGGGAAAAGCCCGTCTTTTGCCCGAGACTGCGGGCCGGAAGTGGGTGCGGATACCTGTCTTTAGACAGGTATCTGCACCCCCCTCCCCCCTGCAAGGTGTCAAATGTGACACCGGAGGGGGGGAGGGTTCCGATCAGCGGATCTTCACTTTAGGGTGGAGATCCGCTTTAACAGAGAAGTCGGGGGTGGGGCACTTGGGGGAGGAAATATTATGAGCTTGGTTTAGATAGATTCAGTTTGAGGAAGTGGTCTGACAGTCTGTTAGTAAATCAGTGATGTGTGAGGAGACTGATGCGGTGAGCTGAGGGGTAGAGCTGACCCAGGGAGGATGTGTAGATTGAGAATAGTAGGGGTCGAAGGACAGAACCTTGGGGGACCCCAACTGTAAGGCCTCGTACACACGATCGGACATATCCGATGAAAACGGTCCGCGGACCATTTCCATCGGATATGTCCGATCTGGAGTTTGATCCGATGGCGTGTACACACCATCGGATCAAATTCCCCGCCGGCGGACGGCGCGGTGACGTGTCGGTGACGCGGCGGTGACGTTGACGCCGCCACGTCACCGCCACGTCACCGCCACGTCACCGCACCAGGAAGTAAAACACTTCCGCGCATGCGCCGAATCCATTCGGCGGCGGAGCGGCGGCGGTGCGGGACGACATGTCTGCTGGTAAGTGTACTAACCAGCAGACATGTCGGGCGAACAGATTCCCACCGGATAGATTTCAAAGCATGCTTTGGAATCTGTTGGGTGGACAAATCTGTCCGCTAGCCCATACAAACGATCGGAGATGTCTGCTGAAACGGTCCATCGGACCGTTTTCAGCGGACATATCCCCTCGTGTGTACGAGGCCTAAGAGGTGTTGGTGAGGAGGAAGTGGAGTTGTAACACTGAAGGTGCAGTGAAAAAGGTAAGATTCAAACCAACAGAAAACATAGCCATGGATACCAAGCAAATTGACTTTTTTTGAGGAGAAGGAGGGGGTGATCAACTGTATCAAAGTCAGCAGAGAGGTCCAAGAGTAACAGTACGGAATAATGACCATTGGTTTTAGCTGTTAGTAAGTTGTTTGTGAGTTTTAGGAGAGCAGTTTCTGTGGACTGAAAGGGATCAAGAAGGTTATTCTCAATGAGAGGGTCGCTCAGCCGGTTGTAGACTTGTCATGGATCGTGAAATATTAAAGTGTTTCTACGTGAAATCCATATTCATGTATTGCAGAAGATGAGACATTGTGGATAAGACATATTGCAGGATGCCTCTGTCTGTCTAGATGTGGATTGGAGCGGAATCAGCCTATTGAGGACTATTGGAATGCTAAGTGGCTTGTGAAATACCTTTCCATTGTGTTCTGCAGATGAATAGCCATTGTCAGAGACGAGACGCCTAGCCACCTTGTCCGGCTACCTGAATAGATAATTGACTCATGTTAAGTGTTGTTCTGATTGCTTCATTGTAGTAATTACCCCCTGGGGGCTTCTGTCTCAACACACATAGTCCTGCTATTCAAGCTTTGGGACAAATCTCTGCTGAGACATTTTGAAGTCCTCATTTGCATGGAAGAGGACCTGAGTGAAAAACCACAAATGTACTTTACAATTGACATATAGAAAAGCGGTTGTTGGGGGCGGGATGTTCCAAATTCTGTATAAAAGTGTGCTGTGTACTTTCAATAAAGAGTTCTGGTTAAACATACATACAACTCGCTTGGTGTGTGTTCTTCATGGATCCAATCGGCACATAGCTGTAGGTTGGATCCCGGAATCTTGGATGACTGGACCATCAGATGTTGCAATCTGCAAGCTGATCGAATAGAAGCAGAGGAGTGTCGGAAGAGCAGGACCTGGGCGAGAAAGGGTCTCGTCACAAGACTAAATGGAGATCTCGGGACAAACTGTCTCAATCTTATTTTTGAAGTAATTAGCAATCTCTTGGGCAGTGAGTAAGTTACTGAGGGGAGGTAATGGAGGACGAAGTAGAGCATGAAAGGTAGAAAAGACTGCGTAAGTGGGTGTTAATGAGAGTGATAAATTAGGTCTGTTTGGCAGTGTGGAGGCAGGAATGGAATTTTTGGAGGGCAGATTTATTTTGGCTTAAATATTGCTATGACTTATGCCTAGTACACACGATCAGTTTTCCTGACAAGAAAAGTGTGATGTGAGGTTTTTGTCAGGAATTCCGACCGTGTGTATGGTCCATCACACTTTTTCTGTCAGTTTTCCTGCCAAGAAAATATTGAGAGCAGAATCTCAATTTTTGTGACAGGAGAAATTCCTATTGCTGATCGCGGTCGTCTGTATGCAATTACAACGCGAAAATAAACGTGCATGCTCAAAATCAAACAGAAGAGCCAAACAGCCTACTGAACTTCATTGCTCTCGGCTTGCCGTATGTGTTGTCTGTCACCGCATTCTTGACGTTCGGAATTTCAGACAAGATTAGAGTGACCGTGTGTATGCAAGACAAATGTCAGCCTCTTTCCTGCTGGAAAAAATAAAAACTGCGGTTTTCCTGTCGGAAAAACTGATCATGTGTACGAAGCATTAGTCTTCGGCCACAGATGCTCAAGACCACATCTCTTTTTTAAGGCTTTTGGTATTGTTTGTCTGTCAGGGTTATAGCGGTCAGGGCCTGATTCTGTGCATAGTGAGGGGGGGCCAAGGTATCTAAGTGGAGTTTTAAGTGACACTGGTAAGTGACAAATGTAAGATTCAAACCAGCCATGAATACCAAGGAAAACAAGTTTTTGAGGAGGAGGGGGTGATCACTTGTATCAAAGTTAGCAGAGAGGTCCAAGAGTAACAGTACGGAATCATGACCGTTGATTTTAGCTGTTAGTAAGTCGTTGTGAGTTTTAGGAGAGCAGTTTCTGTTGAGTGCTGTGGATGAAATTCAGACTGAAGGGGATCAAGAAGGTTATTCTCAATGAGGTGGTCATTCGGATGTAGTCGGATGTAGACTTAACCACTTAACCCCCGGACCATATTGCTGCCCAATGACCAGAGCACTTTTTGTGATTCGGCACTGCGTTGCTTTAACTGACAATTGCGCGGTCATGCGACGTGGCTCCCAAACAAAATTGGCGTCCTTTTTTTTTCCACAAATAGAGCTTTCTTTTGGTGGTATTTGATCATCTCTGCGGTTTTTATTTTTTTGCGCTATAAACAGAAATAGAGCGACTATTTTGAAAAAAATTCTATATTTTTTACTTTTTGCTATAATAAATATCCCCCAAAAATATATATAAAAAAAAAACATTTTTTTTCCTCAGTTTATGCCGATACGTATTCTTCTACATATAGCGTTTATTGATTGGTTTGCGCAAAAGTTATAGCGTTTACAATATAGGGGGTAGTTTTATGGCATTTTTATAATTTTTTTTTTTTACTAGTAATGGCGGCGATCAGCCATTTTTTTCAGTACTGCGACATTATGGCGGACACTTCGGACACTTTTGACACATTTTTGGGACCATTGGCATTTTTTAAGCGATCAATGCTATAGAAATGCATTGGTTTACTATAAAAATGCTATTGGCAGTGAAGGGGTTAACACTAGGTGGCAGGGAAGGGGTTAAGTATGTTCCTGGGTGTGTTGTAACTGTATGAGGGGTGGACTCACTAGGGGAAATCACTGATCTTCCGTTCATACATTGTATGAACAGAAGGTCAGCATTTCCCCCGCTCACAGGACCAGGAGTTGTGTGTTTACACACATAGCTCCCGGTCCTCGCTCTGTACCGAGCACACGTGCACGGGACTCGGAGGCGAGCGGGGGGTGCACGCGTCCCCTAGTGGCCGCTGAAGAGCCGACGCAGGTCGGCAAGCAGTTAACGTTCAAGGAGTTTTGGAGGCATGACATTTTAAAACATGTATTCATTTTTTTTTATTTTAAATATGACAATTATAGCTCCTCACTAAATATAAACAAAGGAACCATTCTGCCTGATGTTATAAAACTAACATATTCATAACCATATTTGGTCAATTACCTTTCCTAGGCTTGTTTAGAAACTGGCAGTAAAAAATACTGACTCATTTAAGCCTTTGGAAACTGAACTGAGTACATATATCAGCAAAGGAAACAGAATTAGAGAATTTCAAGCAACTTCCTGATCTGTAGAATAATAAAAAAAAAAAAAGTTAAAGCATTTGGAAATCACCATATACTGTAAGTATGTCATGCTGATAAAAGTTTTTGTTTTATACCTTTTTAAATATAACTTGTATAGAAACCTATTTGCTTTTAAAGTCCAAAAAAACTGTCTTGTACAGAAACTGTTTCTTTGTCTCCCTTTTAACAAGAGAGATCTATTTCTGTATATAAAATGAAGTCTCACATGAGAGGCCTTGTCATTTCTTTTTTCGGCCTTATGCACTGTCTCTCTATGAATCATCATATTTGTAGTCTGTATTCTTGAGACAAGAGCTTCTGATAGTGATCTGCTGGACTAAGCCTGGATAGAACTATGTGTACATTGACCTTGAACAACTCCCCTTCATGTCTTGGAATTAGACACTGATTTATATCAAAACAAGGCTGATTTCCTCAGGGCAGGTGGCAATAGCTTATTTTTCATCATGTATCATTTACATGTTGGTTCAATCCTTCTGCCCTCATAATCAGTAGCTTTCTTATATTTTTTTTATTTTTTTTTACTCATGTAATTGCTTTTCTTTTTCACATATTTTTCTTTGTTCAGTAAATTGTAGCGTTAGCAATACACTGCTTGACTACCGCTTACACCATGACCATTAGATGTTGTTTAACTGTACCCAAAAAGTTAGACATAAAAATGGTATGCTAAAAGATAAGCAAAGTGAACTCTTGTGCTACCTGCGTGTATAAATCTTCTAATCTAAAGTGCAATGTACGGTGTGACGAACGAGAGTGTCAGATCCCTGCCCTCTGTGCTAACTTGCGATGGAGGACAGGCCGACCTCACACCACGCAGTCACTTACGTAACAATGCCACTCTCAGCTGCGTCCAGCACAAAGATTTTCCAGCTTGCGGGAAAACAATATACGTGCTGGTAGCCTGAGAGCGATTGTCACTGGGCTAATGTCACAATTAACCCTTTAACTGCCACCACCAACAGTGATAAAGGAGCGTTGGTACTCCTGTCAATTAGCAATACCAATTATGATTTTGGAATAAGCATCTGTAGCACACACTGTCACCACAGGCAGGTCTGCTCAGAGGCCTTACTCCACACAGTAGCACTCTTCAAGAGGCAGGTTCGTTTATAGCTTGCATTAAGAGTTTTAGAGACAAAAGTTAATACTTCGAAAGGTTTATTATAAAAAGAGCAAACTTGGTGCAATAAAGTGTTACAGAAAAATATGTTTAAAGAGATAATGACAATATACAGCAACACAGCAATAAAGGTAGAATTGAAGAAGAAGAAGAAGAATACTTGCAATTAATGTCCAGGGTTGATCAGAGTTCAGTTGAGGAACTGGGTAGTTGGTTCCCAGACTTGGCAGGTGCTCCTACTTTGATGGTAAAACAGAGACTCTCTCATCACTGAGCATCTCTCTTTTCTGTCAGATCACAAGGGGCGTTGACCACGATCAGTGACCAATTGTCTGGGCATCTCAGTTAGGGGTTGGTTACTGGGAGGGGTCCACATTCACGCCCATATCCCAGGTACATTTTGTGATATATATTCATATCTCTGCAGCTCTAATGTTTACAGACTACCAATATATATTTTATTGTTCAGCATGATATTTGCTTTAAGAAAAGTCTAAACTTGAAACGCCCATCATTGTTATTCTCCCTAGGACAAATAAATGGGTCCAGGGGCCTTCCGTATGATTGATCATATTCATGTCTGGGCTTGAAACGTTACAAATTCTCTGAGGAAACTAAATATGTCTGTTGTGTGGCTGTGCTACGCGTTAGTTGGAAGTTATGAAACATGCTTACTTTCAGACTGATTTCCCAGTTTTAAGTCTTTAGGATCATTAAGGCATTTATGACCAGGGTCTGCTGATTCTCTAAGGTGAGAGGGTGACAGCTTTATGACAGGCCAGGAACCCTGTCAGGCAACATTAAGAAACATAGTTTGGGTCTGTTTCTCGGACTAGATACAATTCCTTTGAAGTAGGAAGCCTATGAATTCCTGAGCATGAGGGAGGGAGTGGGTGAGTTCATTTCGAGGGCTTTCGAACAACATGGCTGCTGTACAGCTTCACACAACATGGTCGCTGTATGGCCAGCAATATCGTTACATACGGTATATCAATATACTTTAAAATGTGATAAAATCTATCCCCTAAAATGTGGTTTCCCTGAAGAAGTCACATAGTGTGTCGTAACGCAAACGGCATCTTGGAGGCGAGTGAGCGCAGTGATGTGAAAGGCTGCTATTGCGGTATACCTTGAAATTTTTTGAGGTGATTTTTATTTATTTTTTAATGTAAGCACAATTTTAATTGAATAAATGCCCAAGCCAATATGTATAATTTTTTATTGAGAATTGTGTGGTCATGCAACACTGTGGCAATGCAACATTTGCTAAACATATAAAAAAAGACCGATAATTTTGAAAAAAAACATGTTTTTCTCTGTTTCTGTTATACAATTTTGTAAGTTTTCTCCTTCACTAATGGGCACTGTGAGGTAGCACCAATGAGTTGGCACTGATAAGGTGGCACTTATTGGCACTGTGAGGTGGCACCAATGTGTTGGCACTTGTAAGGTGGCACTGATGGGCACTAATATGCAGCACTGATGAGCACTGATAGGTGGCACTGATATGCAGCACTGATGGGCACTCGTAGGCAGCACTGATGGGCACTCATAGGTGGCACTGATGGGCACTGAAAGACAGCACTGAATGGTACTTATGAGTGGCACTGATGGACACTAATGGGCATCACTGATGGACACTGATAGATGGCATTGATGGGCATCACTGATAAGCAGGCACTGGCAGGTATTACTACCGGCCACTGATTTTCATTATATATGAACGCTGATTGGCATCCCTGGTGGTCATGGGTGGCATTCCTTGTGGTCCTGGTGGCATCCCTGGTGGTCCTGGGTAGCCATCCTCAGGGGTGCTGTGCTGATAATCAACCAGTGCAGATCCCCCCTGTCAGGAGAGCCACCAATAGGCTCTAGTCTACTTGGGTCTGTCAGATGTGAGTGAGGAAAAGCCGATAAATGTCTCTTCCTGGTTACATCATCAGAGACTCTGTACCAAGATCGGTGGTGCGGCATGTCAGACTGACACACCGTTTCACTGATCACGGCACTTTATGCCCTCACAGGCGTGCGCCGGCTATTATCCTGAAAAACAGCATTTGACGTCCATTCAGGATAACGGAACCACTGCCCGGCCGTCATTTTGCTATAGGCCAGGTGGAAAGTGGTCAAATACTACACTATGGGAGGCACTTTATATGCTTTATTCTAACATGAGGCAAACGGCACCTTGAAGAGACCATCACCCCATCTTGATAGTCTTATCTGGGAGGATACGGCAAGCACTTGGAGTTTAATAGTGATCTAGATAGAAGCTTGGATTTATTATTTGGTGCCTTTGGTTAAACGTTAAAGGTTTTTTTTTTTTTTTCTAAATAGGTTCCTTTAACCACCTAAGGAGCACCACACGACGATATACGTCGGCAGAATGGCGCAGCTGGGCACAGGGACGTATATATATGTCCCCTTTAAGAGCCCAGCCATGGGGCGCGAGCGCGCCGCTGTCGGCTTTTTTGCGACCCGGTCCGGAGCTCCGTGACCACGCCCGCGGACCCAATTGCCGCCATTGACCCGCGATTGCTCACAGGAGCTGAAGAACGGGGAGAAATGTGTGTAAGCACACCTTCCCCGTTCTTCTGTGTGGCAGTGACACTGATCGTCTGTTCCTTGTTATAGGGAACGACGATCAGTGATGTCATGCCTACATCCACGCCCCCCTACAGTAATAATCACTCCCTTAGGGCACACTTAACCCCTTAGCGCCACCTAGTGGTTAACCCCTTCACTGCCATTGTCATTTTCACAGTAATCAGTGCACTTTTATAGCACTTTTCGCTGTGAAAATGACAATGGTCCCAAAAATGTGTCAAAAGTGTCCAAATTGTCCGCCATAATGTCACAATCATGAAAAAAGTTGCTGATCGCCGCCATTAGTAGTTTTTTAACCAAAAATAGGTAGAAGAATATGTATCGGCCTAAACTGAGGGAAAACAAATGTATATCTTTTTTTTGGGGATATTTATTATAGCAAAAGGGAATTTTTTTTTTTTTTAATTGTCGCACAATTTTTGTTTATAGCGCAAAAAATAAAAAACGCAGAGGTGATCAAATACCACCAAAAGAAAGCTTTATTTGTGGGGAAAAAAAGAATGGCAATTTTGTTTGGGAGCCACGTTGCAGGACCGCGCAATTTTTAGTTAAAGCGACGCAGTGCCGAATTGCAAAAAGGGGCAAGGTCCTTAACCTGCATATTGGTCCGGGTCTTAAGTGGTTAAGCTAGTGCATTGTTGGTTCACTTACCTTACCTAGATTTCACTTCCTGTTTCTCCTCAGTAACCTTTTCCCCCCATCATCCGAGCATTCTGGCTGGGGGTTAGTCTCCCCCTCCCTTGGGCCTGAACTGATTAAACAAACAGTCCGCATGTGTAAAAAGGGGCATAATGGTTACCTTTTTATATTCAACATATACTCAACATTGTTTTTTACTATAAAAAAAAATGGTATGGCATTAAAATGGTATGTCATGATTGAACAAAGTCTAGTCATCATTTTGCCAAGATTCAACAAGTCCCAGAAAACTTAATGTTACATCTTCAGTTCTCAACCTTTTGAATTAAATGACAAAAAAATCAGCGGTTGGGTCTGGATTTGACACAGTTTGACTCTGAAGTAAACCATGCGATAATATACTTATATGTATACCCACTATTGTAACTTATAATATATAACTATTGCATCTATGTATTCATTGTATTTGTATTTCCCTGTAATTAGTAGTGATGAGCGGAATACGCCATATTCGATTTCGCGATATTTCACGAATATATAGAAGAATATTCGCGAAATATTCGTTAATATCGAATATTCGTGATATTTTCTAAAAAAAAAAAAAATTTGCGAAATTTCGCTAATGCGAATGCGAAATTTCGCTAATGCGAATGCGAAATTGATTGCGAAATTCTCGTCAACACGTGAAAACGGAGATCATTTCCTGGATTACTAAACTAATATGCACTAAACACTAACTTTACTTACACAAACTTATATGACTAAACTAAAGCATTTTTTTTTTTTGTTTGTTTATACACAAAACACAGAAGGGCAGAGAAAGTATTCGCGAATATTCGTAATACGAATATTCGCATTGCGAATTTTCGGCAACATAAAAGGATCGCCTCAGCTACTCGGCCCAGGGTCTCTAATCATACCAGCAATGCTTTTAGACGTCGATGGAGATCACTAGGATGTGATCTGTTTTAAAAATAAATTTGAAAAAATATGAATATTCGCAATAGCGAATATTCACCGCGATATTCGATTTATTCGCGAATACTCGAATATGCAATATTCGTAATGAATATTCGCAATGCAAATATTCGTGAGAAACACTAGTAATTAGCTAATCTATATGACCAGAGTGTATTATAAAGACTGACACAGTTGCTAGGTACACACGTTATATTTATTTCCTTCAAAGTAGGAATATCACATTCTAACAACAGATATCTATACAGCATAACAATACTGTTAATAATGAAAGATATACACAATAACACTCCTCTTGGTAACCCTCACTGGCTGTGCTCAGATGTAAAAGAGGAGCTAGGCCTCGGCCACATGTCTTAGGCCCAAACTGGCCACCAGGCTTCCATGAGGCCTTCAGAGAGATGCAGCATAGGTCTTCAATGGAACAGAGAGCCACAACCTCACTGCAAGCTTGCATCAAAGAGAATAGACTGAGCTCTGTGTTTCAAACCCCTTTTTTTACAAAACCTCACTCATTACTCATTCAAACTCCCCCCCATTGCCTACCCATATGCTTTTGGACCAATCGTACTTGGCCTGTGGGGGTGCAGTTCATGTACAGTCAAACTCTTTGAAGCTTCTAGGACAGTCTTCAAGCTTGTTCTATACACACACATGAGCCAGACCACCTGCTATGTAGACTTTGCCTGGGGCTAAAATCCTCTGTGCCTTTAAAGAAAACCATGGGCTTGCAAGTGTCATTTCATTGTAAAACCAGCTGTGTGGAACTTTTCGGACTATACAAGATTGTTCTCCAACAGACTCCATGCATAAATATGTAAACTAAGGCTAGAGCACTTTCTTTTTAGGTTGCAAACTACTTTTTGACCTGCAAACTATTTGTATATAGAAAATGAAAGAAACAGTATTAAATAAGTAGGGGTCAGAGTTATGTACGGTATATCTCTAACCAGCCTGAAGTAAAATGGTTAAGGTTTCAGTTTTAGCTAGATGACCTGCTAAAAACGAAACAGTCATTAGGTCAGCCAGATTCTGAATGGTTCTGTCCCTGAGATGAGAAGAGAAGTGTCACTGTTGTGGCTGTTGTGACAATGTCACTCGCAGACTGTGGTTATAGAAGAATCCTCTTCCTCAATGTCATCCTTTCAGTGATGTTCCCCTTGCTCCCTGCTCATTTTCTTGTCTGTCTAGAAAGTGCTTTGATCATCTCTGCCACTTGAAATATATGATTTGGATGGCAGAAATGAGATGAAATCCAGGCATAGCTCGGGGAAGGAAAGAAAGCAATTACAAGAAGACCAGACTATATGTTAGCATCATGGTCAAATGACAAGACACATATAATGCATTTAAGACACATGATTCCAATCCACGCAGAATCTAATGTCATTCTCATAATCACTGTACTATAGTCTATTTTTTTTTTCATTTTTCTTAAATGATTATGTGGAGGTATTTTACTGTTTTCCTTATTTTGCAATTATGTGTAGCTTTTTGTAATGGAGCAAATATTTGTTCATGGAGCTGATATATACAGCATGTAGTTTCTTCTTTTTCCCAGTAAGTCCTGGAGTAAAGCCGGAATTGGCATAAAAAGGAATTGTCAATAAATTTGATATGTTCCCCAGTTGCAAAAACCTTTTACACATTTTTAAATGCAGGAATTCGAAGGTAGGTTTGGACAGCCGCATTAGAAATTTTTTTTTTTATTGTTCATGAGCTATGATTAAGCACTGAGTTACAGTGTGAAACGTGTCAATGTTCATCAGTTTTTTTGCTGTGGCATGTATTTTTGTGATTTTTTTTACAATAAAAGGAAAAATGTTTGGAGTGCAGCTGTTCAAACCTTCCTTCGTATTCCTGCATTATCGTTTGCATTGCCAGCACCCGTGGTTTTGGATCCAGTGAGGAGGTTCATTTATTACACCTGAGTGGTTACTCCTTTCATAATTTTTTTTAAGCTGATGGCTGGCTCTCTTGTAAAAGCAAATCTAGTGGTTACCCAGCCACTGAAGCAGCAAGAAAGAATGCCTTCCCCCCTCCCACTAGGAGTCCCAATCGACCAGCCAACACTTCCACTGGCTGATCACAGAGCCGAACAAAGACCAGAGTGACTTTATTTGGCTCTGTGATATAGTAACCCAGAAGCGGTGACCTGATTCCCACATGAGGTATGTAACATATCACTGCAAATGTCAGATCATGGGGGGTAATTCTAGCACCAGACCTCCTGTGTAAATCTAAAGTGGCAACCTGTAAAAGCTTTTAAAATGTTGCCTATAGATAGTAAAGTTTATGTTGCACGGGCGTGTATTTTCTCCATGGTAAAAATTGAAAAACCCACCAATTTATTCTCTACTGTCTCTGCTTTAAAAAAATATATATCATTTTCTAAGAAAAAAAAAAAAACTTTGTGTTGCATGTAAACAAAAAGTGTCAGAAAAGGTTTGGTCTTAAAGTGATTGTAACCCTAAAAAAAATGCTCTTGTCACTTTAAGGCATGATGTATAGCACAGTGATCTGTGCTATACATCAATTGTCATGTCAATTTCTATGTTGTACAATACCTGGTTGATCCTGCTTCTTCCTGTTTAAGCAATGACCACATTTATTGTGGCTGCTGATACATGATAGTGTGGTCAGATTACATTCCTCCATCACCCAGCTCTCTTCTCAGTGTCCCCCCTCTCCCTCTCCCTCTTTCTCTGTCACTTCTGTAGTCTGTGTGTGAGCCAAACTTCTCCCTTCCTCTCTCCTCTCCTCCTGCCTTCATTGAGTAGAACTATTCCCTGGCAGTTGCTCCTCCCCCTCCTCTATGATGTAAATGAGAAGAAACTGAAACCAGTTCTCACAAGGTCAGAGTGTGAAAGAAATAACAGCCCCTCCCACTGGAGTCACTATTCTAGGGAGTGAGAGCAGACTGAACACATGACAGCATAGAAGAGCTCCTATCTAAAAGGTACTTAGAGAAGATTTTGCAAAACAAAAAGTCCCATTACTATTGCCAAAGAAGAGAATGGATAATGGAAGTGTGTTTATGAGATGGGCCTACAGATGATGAAATGCATAGGACGTCTGGTGCCATCAAGTCTGCTTCCTATAACATGTGCTGAAGTGCATAGTGGCAGTTTCAGTTCCTGTGTGTACAACCCTTGCAATGTGGAAACAGACTATGACACAAGGCCAGGTTGTGGACTCATTCTCTCTGTATACTCCTCACTGGGGGAACCCCAATCTTCCTCATATGCACAGTATTCCAGACCCCTGTGGGCCAGATACAGAATAAAAAACGCTTGCAGCATATTATGCCCCTAGGTACTCTTCTGGACTTTGATAGACTTAAAGACATCTATGCCACTTTCTTCCTTGTACTCTAGTATTTTTACTATAGACAGTCCAAAACTAGCTACACACTATCAACAATGGCAGAATGGCATTATCTTATTTTCTGAAGAGGTCTGGGACAAATGCTACAACATTGTCTAACTGACATGATATTGGCTAAGGACAGATTCACAGAACTGACATTTTTGCACCATACCTACCAAATCCCTCACAAGCTCTCCAGAATTTATCCATCAAGAGGGGCTACCTGCCATTAGTGTGGAGGTGAAACTGGCACATTTCTACATGTAGTTTGGGACTGTTCTGTACTCTCTGAACTACTAGAGAGTAAAGAGAAGTAGTTCACACTGTTCACACAGAGTGGGGGAACTCATGTTGCCTATTGACCCTCCTATGTTTTACTAAGCATTACAAACAATATTAAAACCTCTGGTTATAAAAAAAAAAAAAAAAAAAAAAAAAAAAACACCTCTTCATTTTGTACTCTGATTTTCTTGCAAGAAAGGAAATACTTGTACATTGGACATGTTCAACCCCACCTACTCTCTGTAGTTGAAAGACTTCCACTGATGAGACTTTACCACTATACAAACTTACCTATGCTAGCAAAAACTGTCTTAAAAAAATTACACAATCTGGGCAAACTGGACTGATGTTCAGGGGTTAACTTAATGAGTGCTTGATATTTTGTGCTAAATTCACAAAGTGGTATTTTCTTCTTTAGTCCTTTTGGTAAAATACCTTATTTGTTTTTAAAAAAGTTTTTGGGCATTCATGAGAAAAGACTACTAAAATACATGAGTTATTTGGTATTTTAGTAGTGAAAACATACAGTATCTCATCTCCTGGAAGTAGCCAGCGTATTTATTACCTGTAGTAAGTACCAGGTTGTTAAAGAGCAGCCGGCCACAGGCTTCCTTAACCACTTAAGGAGCGGACCAATATGCTGCTAAATGACCCAAGGGGTTTTTACAATTCGGCACTGCGTCGCTTTAACAGACAATTGCGCGGTCGTGCAACGTGGTGCCCAAACAAAATTTGCGTCCTTTTCTTCCCACAAATAGAGTTTTCTTTTGGTGGTATTTGATCGCCTCTGCGATTATTATTTTTTGCGCTATATACAAAAATAGAGCGACATGTTTGAAAAAAAAAAACAATATTTTTTACTGTTTGCTATAAAAAAATTAAATAAACTAAATTTTAGTCAAATATTTAGGCCAACATTTATTTAGCCACATGTGTTTAGTAAAAAAAAAATTGCAATAAAAAAAAAATAGCTACCTAGTGGGAACAGCGACACTAATACAGCGATCAGAAAAATGATCGCTTAGTGAAACTGGCAATAGGGAGTTAAAGGGTTAACTAGGGAGGTGATCAAGGGGTTAAAACTTTATTAGGGGGGGTATGGGGGCTACCCTAGACCTAACACTAACTGCCTGTCACACTGACACTTAATGCAGTGATCAGTACATATATGATCACTGCATTCAGTGCAAGGGGTTAATGTGCCTGCGTGTCCTGGTGTCAGTGTAGTGTTGTGCAGACTTACAGTGTGATGTAATCTCTCCTCAGAGCAGAGCAGAGATCACATCATTTCCCCCTTCCAGTGTTTACACAGGAGCAGGAAGTGACACTGCAGGGAGCGTGCGCATCGGCTGGGAGCGATCGGGAGGGGGCGGACAAAAATGAATCGCCGCCCCCTCATCCCGGATCGCTCCTACAGCAAACCGGACCGCCGTAATGTATCAATCGGACCCCCGACCCACGTCAAGGCAGCCACGTACAGGTACGTTGATGTGGCTGTCCGTGTCATTCTGCCGACGTAAATGTACATGCGGTGGTCCTTAGGTGGTTAACAACCAGTAACTATCATGATTGTTAAGGTTTTGGGTGGCCGCCATGTTCTTAACAACTGATGAGTCATTAGCTGTCAACCACTAAAAGGCAAGAGGGTGCCAACAAATTTGCATGGAGGATAGGCACCACCCTGGCTAACATGTACCAATGCAAAAATAAAATAATAGAAATTCCATGTAGCTGGTAGAGATGGGCCAAACACCCTCCTGTTCGATTAGCAGCAGAACTCCCGAACAGTGCAAAAGTTCTAACCTGTACAGCATACCCCAATGAAGAATATGGGAGCCGAACAGGAAAAATCAAAACTTCCTATTTTAAAAGCTAATATGCAAGTTATTGGCCATAAAATGGGTATGTGGGTCCAGGTACTGCCCTGGGGGACATGAATCAATGCAAAATAATAAAAACAAAAAAAATGTTTCTTTAGGTGTAGTGATTTTAATGATGCTTAAAGTGCAACAATACAAACTAAAGCAAAATCTCATTTTAATTGACTCACGGTTGCAATTGCCAACACCCAGGTTTAAAAAGAAATGGCGTGGGGTCCCCTCCTTTAGGTCTGCTATGGATTTAAGGGGAAATTTAAAAAACACACACAACTCCTCCTGAACCATACCAGGCAACATGCCCTCAACATGGGGGGGGGGTGCTTTGGGGTGGGGGGGCAGAACCATGTTGATGGGGACAAGGGTCTCTTCCCCACAACCCTAGATGGTGGCTTTTTAGGGATTCCTGCCCCCCATGTGAATGAATATAGGGTACATGGTACCCCTACCCATTCATCAAAAAAGTGGCAAAAAGTTACGAAAACACAAGAGACAAGCATGCTGGGTCTATGACGTCACAAAGGGATGGTGCCACCAGGAGATATAGCCAGGAGGCCCTGCCCTTATAGCATCTATGTAAGAACTGTCAAATGGCGGAGCCTGCAGTAGGCGGCCAGCTTTCATATATGGCGGGACATTTTTTCTTCTTTTACAGGTGTGGCGGGCAGCACGCTGAATGATGGTTTTACAAGGGAGAGACTTTTTTTAAAATTTTTAACAAAAAAATTGTCAAAAACTGTCTCTGTGTTTTTATTACTTTTGGACACTTTTTGGAGAATGGGTAGTGGTACCATGTACACAATACTCATTCACGTGGGGGGGGGGTCTTCCAGATTCTGATAAGCCTGCTGCCCGCATACCCCCACAACCACCAGCCAGCCTGAAGGTGGATTAAGAGGGGACCCCCACAGTTTTTTTTTCACTTTTTCTTAACCAGCATTTATATATACATATTAAAATTGATAATGTTGACCCATTCCTAAACATCAACATATGCCATCATGGGCCCCTCTGCCATTCAAATAGGTGACAGGACTTTCCCACCTTTATAGACTAACCTCAAAATAAGACCTTCAAGCAAAAGCAAGCATGTGTAAAAGGACAAGCAGCACACCCAGGTTTAGTGTAGACTGTCTGGCAGAGCACGTCTGCCGACAACAACCTCACTTTCGAACAAACATTTGGTGGTTCTAGGTTGCTCTACAGGGATTTTTAAAGTGCCTTGTTAGACTTGGGGTACCAGAATTTAGAAAGTACTAAAGAAGAAACAATCAGATATATTGGCAGGATAGGAAAACATTTCAGACTAAACTGAATGCAAGGTAATTCCTCCATATTTTAATTTACTTTTAATGTACAAGAAATAGCTGCTAAAAACACATTTACAGTGTGAGGCATTGCTAGAACAAAGGAACAGATTAAAATGGTGCAGAGTGTAGCAGGGCAGAGATATAACTTAAGAGAGAGTAAATATACCACCTGCAGTAAGAAATTTAAAGGGATAGGGCAGGATACAAAGGATAACACAGCATGTGAGGGACACACCAAGAGATCTGACAGGAATCCAGTTGAATCCTTAAAATTAGTTTTCCTACATTGGTTGAAAAAAAAAAAGGCATTTTAAAAATATACATCAATAATGGTACCTATACTTTACTAAATGTTACAGATAATCAAAGTAATTTTAATTTACTGCATTCAAATTTATATTTCTAACTTTTACTTTAAAAGTTAAAGCTGAATGTCAGGCAAGCAGGTAAAAACACAGTTGAAATACATACAGTATATGGGAGTTTTTTTTTTATGCCAAGGGATTTGTATACCTTAAAAAATGGTAGTGTCGCACTTGTTTTAAAATGTATAGCTATCTTCAATGAAACAGTAAAGTGATTTTATTAAAAGAGAAGTTTGGAATAAAAAATATATATATACTGTACTTACCATCTTGGATGTAGCATCGATCAGAGAGCCGGTGCGGTGACTGACTCTGTGCTTTGTCTCTCTGGAGCCTAACTGAAGGCATGCTGAATACAGCCACTGTCGGCTGAGTATGGTTTTCAGAAGTGCACTCCTGTGATCCTCAGGAGAAGTTTGGCAAAAAAAGCTTTGGACCTACTTTTGTTATAAAATAAAAATATATCACACAATGGTAAAATGGCAGAGATAAAGGGGCCAGCCAGCCCTCTAACCAGCCCTTATAAAACCAGCCTGTAAGGCCCCTTTCACACGTGCGGACTGTATGTCCGCTTTTTCATCCACCCGTTTGCGGATGAAAAAGGGACATACATTGGTCCCAATGAGATTGCGGGTGTCTTTCTTTTTCTTTTTTTTTTTTTTTTTTATCAAGGGGGAGGTAGGGGTAGACGAAAGGGAAGAGGGGGAAAGGGGACCTAGGGAAAGGAAGCCTGGACTGATAATGTTAGAAGACCTAGATGCGGAATTGTAAGGAACACGAAGGGGGGAAGGAGTGGAGGGGAATAAGTAGAGTATACGGTAGAGGGGGGGAGACAAAGGGAGGGGGAGGAAGGGGAGTATAACGGCCCCAGCTGGGGGGGGGGGTCTATGGGATAACTGTGTGGAGGGTTCTTCAATTGGTTTATTTGTTTGTTTAATGTACATGAAAGATTTGACTACATGACTATATGACTATATACATGATTTAGTGCCACATGATAACCTCGTAGGATTTATTGTTCTCTGGGGAATAGATTTGTCCTTAGGTTGTGGGGGGGGACTTAGGGGGAGGTGGACCCCCCCCTCCCTGCGAGGGAGTAGGGGGTGACACTGGGGAGGGGGATAGGATAATCAAATACTGAAGGGCACTCCCGGGCATAAGACGTGACTCTCCGCAATGCTTTTATACGTTTCCCCCATAGAGTGCCTCTCCTCCTGGTGGAGGAAGTCAGAGACGCTCAGGGGGTGGGGTTTCTTTTTTTTTTTTTTTTCTTTTCTCCTCACACCAACCGAGGGACGGCCCTAGGGGAAGGGCCACCACGGAGGTGGGAGGCAAGGAATACTCGGATACTTGAACGGAGGACTAGAATCCGAGCTACGGGGGGGGCGGGGTTTCTTTTTTTTTTTTTCTCCCCTTTTCGTTCTCCTTTTGCCTTCTCTCTGTCGGCGCACTCCTCAATCCCCCTCCTTCCCGTCTCCTGCTCTCTTGAGGCCGGCACGTATACCGGAAGCTATAGGAGAGAATACGAGGGGAGTGAAGAGGAAGAGGCAGGATGGATAGATTAAACATTACTACTTATAATGTAAAAGGGTTAAACATCCCAGAAAAAAGATCAAAAATAATAATGGAACTAGGGAGACTAAAATCACAAATAGTTTTTTTGCAAGAAACACATTTTAGGAAAGATAAGATCCCAAAGATGAAGAGTCAAAAATTTCCAGTAGTGTATATGGGGGCATCTCAGACCTCAAAGGCTAATGGAGTGGCAATTTTGCTGGCCAAAAATGTAACATGGAAGGAATCAAAAGCAGAAACCGACGAGGAAGGACGATTTCTTATGGTAAAGGGGACACTAAACGAGCAAAGGGTTACTCTAGTAAACATCTACCTCCCGAATGGGGACCGGGTCTCTGCCTCTGGAAAAATTTGCGGAGATGGTGACTCAGAGTAGAGAGGGGGTCTTGATTTTGGGGGGGATATGAATATGGTCCTAGATCCTAGTCTTGACTCTTCCAAGGGATCTTATAATATATCCAACATAAAACTAAGAAAAGCAAGGGAAACACTACAAAACCTACACCTGGAGGACGTTACATACACATGAGAGAGACTACAGTTTTTACTCACCAAAACACAAAACATACACAAGGATTGACTACATATTTCTGGATCAAAGTATACTGCTGAATTTAAGAGAAACTTCAATGGGCTCATTCTCAATATCAGACCACGCCCCAGTCAGTTGTGTTATTGAATGGGGGATAGCAGGTCCTAGGGAATGGAACTGGAGGCTCAACGAAACATTAATTAAAGACCCAGAGTATGAGGATAAGATAAAGCAAGAAATAGAAATGTTTTTTACACTGAATAAAGATGAAGATACATCACCACTATGTAATTGGGAGGCACACAAGTGCTATCTGAGAGGAATCCTCATTTCACTAGGAGCTCATAGAAAGAGATCTCTCAATGCTGAGGTAGACCGCCTGCTTGGGGAGATCCGAATATTAGAAAATGAACATAAGAGGTCGCAAAAAATAAACACTGAAGAGAGATTAACGATCCTTCGAGATAAACTAAATCTGATACTCATGGATAAGGCTAAGGCTAAACTAAGTAGATGCCGAAGGGCATATTATGAATTTGGGAACAAACCAAGCAGGATGTTGGCGAAGGCATTGAGAGAAACAAGAGCTAAAAACCATATCGAAAAAATAAAAATACAAGGAGATAAATTGGTTAACTCATCGCAACTAATCGCAAAAGCCTTTAGAGAATATTATGGTAGACTGTACCAATTGGAGAGCAAATCCACATCAGTGAAGAACCAGCTCAGAGAGAATAGAGTAAAGGATATTTAAATGAATCAGGCATGCCTAAAATTCCAGAAGAAACTATAGCCAGTATGGAGGGGGTGATAACTTCAGAGGAACTTCTAGAAGCAATTAAAGAAATGAAACCAGGCAAATCCCCGGGTCCAGATGGATATACATTAACATACTACAAAACCTTTTATGAAAAACTGGCACCTAAATTTTTGGGGGCCTTTAAGTCATTAAAAGAAGGGCGGCCGATGCGTGAAGAAACACTTGGGGCACACATAGCTGTAATTCCTAAGGAGGGGAAGAACCCGACACTATGCCCCAGTTATCGTCCAATATCCTTATTGAACATAGACCTAAAGATCTTTTCAAAAATAATTGCCAATAGATTAGTAACTCACTTACCCCCCCCCTTATACATCCGGACCAGGTCGGCTTTACCCCCGGAAGAGAAGGGAGGGAAAACACACAACGAGTGTTAAGTACCATCTACATGTCCCAACTCTATCACAACCCTTTAGTATTAATATCAACCGATGCTGAAAAAGCTTTTGATAGGGTGGATTGGGGATTCTTAAAAGCTACACTACAACACATTGGGCTAGGTAGAGGAATGCAAAATTGGATTGCAGGCCTCTACTCATGCCCGACAGCAAGGGTAAAGGTGAACGATGTAATGTCTGATCCCTTTATAATAAGAAATGGAACAAGACAAGGATGCCCACTCTCCCCGATTATCTTTGTCCTCATTTTAGAACCTTTTTTGAGAACTATCCGGGCAAATAGAGATATAAGAGGACTCTTGGTTAAAGTAGCAGAGTATAAAGTCACAGCATTTGCAGATGACTTGCTATTCTCGTTAACGACTCCAGAACTATCCCTACCATCCCTATTGAAGGAGATAAAGGAATATGGAGAGCTTTCCAATTTTAAGGTGAACTATAGTAAATCGGAAGCAATGGGAATAGAAGTGAATAGACAGAAGCAGCAGCAATTAGCGGCAAATTTCCCCTTTAGGTGGACAGAGTCCCACATACTTTACCTGGGAACAAAGATATCGAAAAATCTAAAAAGAATCTACGAGTTGAACTTCGTACCCCTGGTAAGACAGATCAAGGCAGACTTTCAACGATGGGATAAGGAAATCTTTACATGGTTCGGAATAATTAACATTATAAAAATGAATGTGATGCCAAGACTACTATACATACTTCAGACCCTACCTGTAAAGATTCCCTCAGGGTTCCTGAGAGATTTAAGAACTAGATTCGCTAAGTTCATCTGGGCAGGGAAAGCACCTAGAATACGGCGAGAGATTTTGACGTTGCCAAAGGAAAGAGGAGGGGTGGGACTCCCAGATCCAATGGGATACCACGATGCGTCCCATATGGCAAGGGTAGTAGAGTGGTGTACCCAACAGAAGGCAAAACCATGGATACATATGGAGCAAAAAATCAGTGAAAAAACACCCCACTATAGGAGCCACACTACGAGTTATAAAAAAAATATTTAAGAAAACTAAAATCTCGTAACATCCAAGCCCACTACTCCCAGTGCTGGGAAACCCTAGATTCCAATTAGGCCTCACAGACCTACATTTTAATAATCTTAGACGCTCGGGAATGAGCAGGCTAACACACTTTGAAGATGAGAATCAAAGGAGCAGTGGGGGAGAGAGGGAAGAGGTATTTAATAGGGAAATAGACTCAATGAGATTAAACCAATTAAAAGCTGCTATTAGAGCAATGAATGCACTAGGCAAAGCAACCAGAGACCTCTCAAGATGAGGAACTATGCTTGAAGGGTGACTCACTGAGACATGTTCTGTCTTTAATGTATACTCTTTTAGAAGAGTCAATAGCCCCAAACGAATTACCATTTATTCTAGCTTGGGAAAAAGAATTGGGGACTAAATTTTCAGAGACGCAGAGAATAAAAATCTTCAATTTTACACACAAAGCTTCTCTCACTACCAGATATCAAGAGGGTGGTTATAAGATCCTGACTAGATGGTATAAAACCCCTGTCGCATTAAAAAGGATATTCCCCGAACTATCAAACCGGTGCTGGCGGTGTGGAGAAGGAGAGGGTACCATGTTACATGTATTCTGGGAGTGTCCAAAGTTGAGAGATTTTTGGAAAATGGTCACCGATACGGTAAAATAAATCACAGAGGTAGATCTGGGAGATAATCCAGCTACCTATCTACTTTTGGACTTCCCAATTTCCATGGCAAAGTTTAAAAATTCTCTGCTTAGACATTTGTTGACAAGCGGCAAGGGCATGCATTCCAATTTTGTGGAAAAGTACGCTTGCGCCGACTAGACAGCAATGGCTGGGCAGAGTAACAGAAATTCAGCAGATGGAGAACCTGACAATGGGAATAAGAGAACAAGAGGGGAAGTATAGTCAAGTGTGGACCCCCTATATAAGATTCAGAGAGCGGGACCTTTGAAGGAGGAGGGGGGTGGGAGGGGTCCTCTTTTTTTTTTTTTTTTTCTGGGGGGAAAACGGGGGGGGGGGGGGGGAATAGCGATTTAGAAGGAAGGGTAGATACGGGGAATAGGAAGTGTAATATGTTATAGCTACATAGGTATTTACTTTTTTGTATAAAGAGGAATAAGAGTGGAAAAATGCTATAAAATGAAGAATTAAAAAAAAAAAAATGTATAGCTATCTTCAATGAAACAGTAAACTGATTTTATTAAAAGAGAAGTTTGGAATATAAAAAAAAATATATATACTGTACTTACCATCTTGGATGTAGCATCGATCAGAGAGCCGGTGCGGTGACTGACTCTGTGCTTTGTCTCTCTGGAGCCTAACTGAAGGCATGCTGAATACAGCCACTGTCGGCTGAGTATGGTTTTCAGAAGTGCACTCCTGTGATCCTCAGGAGAAGTTTGGCAAAAAAAGCTTTGGACCTATTTTTGTTATAAAATAAAAATATATCACACAATGGTAAAATGGCAGAGATAAAGGGGCCAGCCAGCCCTCTAACCAGCCCTTAGAAAACCAGCCTGTAAGGCCCCTTTCACACGTGCGGACTGTATGTCCGCTTTTTCATCCACCCGTTTGCAGATGAAAAAGGGACATACATTGGTCCCTATGAGATTGCGGGTGTCAGCGGATGATAATCCGCTGACACCCGATCTCGTCTGCCTCTGCAATGATCCGATTCTGCAGACAGAAGAAAACCCGCCGAGCATACGGAGGCGGATCATTACTGATCCGCCCCGTGTGAAAGGGGCCCAATAAATCTGTATTCATCTTTCTTCTGTGATAGTGTGGCTTTAACTATTATCCATATATATTTTTAATATTTTCAGAGGAAGATACTTGAATTAAAAAAAAAAGTTATTTCTACTTTCCTATTTTGTCAAAAAACAGACACAAAACAGAGATGTTTTGCAACGGCAAACACTGTTTGTAATGCAGCTTGTCATGTATAATTGGTCGATTGATTCGAATTTTAAATTTTTTAAATAAAAATATGGAGTAAACATGACTTAACAATGCACGTTGACAAACTGCATTCAATCACAGCTTTTAGATATTAGAACATATTTAAAAACAATTGTAAACATCTCTTCAAAGCAGTATACTGGTAGTGTATGTGCAATTTTTGTTTTCCTAGCTGTGTCATTGCAAATAATGGAAAATTTATAGTTCACTATAAATGTGTAATTTAAATGTCAGATGTCCCTAAAGCATTACTATAATCAAATAAAGGTTTTATGAGATGATTTCACAAAGACCCTTGTTTGGAAAGTCATTCCTAACTACATTGGTGTTCAATGAGTTGGACATCTAACAGCTCCTCCCTCTATCTATTTTATTTTCTATTTTAAAAATGCTGCCCTTCAAATGAAACTGACTTTGGACAACTTGAATGTCCTCCTACTTTTATACATGCATTTGTGGATTAATGAGATGCTATACATTCTGATTTGTATTTACAAAAAAAATGCATAATTTTAATAATAAAAGGCAAAGGGGCAGATTCACAAAGACGTAATATTCCGCTGCGTAAACGAAATACGGTACGCTGCCGTATTTCACCAGTCTCTACACCGAATTCAGGTAGTTTTTTTGCGCGTACGCTATTGTGTCGTATTTTTTTTCCGCCGCGCAATCGAAATACGTGATTAGGGGGCGTGAAGCATTTAAATTAAGCGCGTCCCCGCGACGATCGAACTGCGCATGCTCTGTTCAGGAATTTCCCGCCGTGCATTGCGCGAAATCACGTCGTGACGTCATTCGTTGTTTGAGTAGCGGCGTTTACGAACATTCCTATTCCCGGACGACTTACGTTAAAAATAATAAAAGACATCGGAAAACGTTGAAATTCGACGCGGGAACGACGGCCATACTTAACATGGGCTGTCTAATATTAGACCAGCAAAAAGCTGGTATAGTGAAACGGAAAAAAAAGATGACTAAAGGTGCCGTAAGAGATTGCGTTGAAAGTGCGAAATTTTGTGGATTGCAGGCAAAAGCTCATTAGCATACCCTGACGGCGAAAAACAACAGGAAGTCCGCCCAGTGGCCGCAATTTTCTTGCAGCGTAGATCTGAAGGCGTACTAACACGTAATACAGTCGAAATGAAGCCCGCAGGTGTCTTTTCATGGTTTGAGGATTTCGACTAGCGTAAAAACGCCCGTAAGTCGAAATTACTCCAGTCTAACAACATTTACACAGGCGTAATCGCTTTGTGAATCTAGGCCAAAGTATCTGCAATAATAATAAAACATAACTCCTTCATAATGTAATGTAAAACAAATCTTAAAGCTTGAAACCAGTTTTAGAACTTTGACATGCGTTACAAAAACTGTACATATTATTGCAACTACTTAGCATATCTAGGTGAGTTATAACTTGTTTATTTTCAGGATAAATTGGCTTAAAATAAAACTGGCCCAAATACTACATCTGTGTGTTTTATTTGTTGTTTGTACCCATAATAGGGCCAAGAAACAATAGTGCACTTTTTTGTATCCTACTTAAAGCACACGGACACTAACACTACATAAAAAAAAAAATAACAATAATAATTATCCTACCTACAACACTCTGACCTTGACTCCAGCACTGAACCCTACCATTAACCTAGATCAAGCCCTGATTTAACTATTTTATTGAGAGACATGAACATACACCCACATGGATGTGAAATTGGGAGCAGCACCTGTGTCTGTCCAGCCGATGCTTACCAACCATTTGAATGAAGCCTTATTATTCTTTTTTTTTCTTAAACATTGTTTACAGTGTTTTCTTCTAACGTAGAGAACAAGATAAATTGTATATTTTTCTCCATTCAGAGCTGTTATAGTACAGGAGTGAGGTGATAGCCAAACACAGGTATCACAGAGATCGTGTGATTGGAAGCCAGTACTCACAGCTCCCTATTGTTAGTATGAGACCAGGAGCTGATGGTGACAGCTTGGTTTCCATGTTGGGGACTTGTCATGAAGTGCTTTTGTGTGCATAAATGCAGCACTAAAAAAAAGAACTACCTCCGTGATACTGCATATGCCAGTGATGGCGAACCTTGGCACCCCAGATGTTTTGGAACTACATTTCCCATGATGCTCATGGGATTGTATGCAGAATGTTGACTATATAAATAACGACTACTGACACATGGAGCGGGTTAACTTGGCCGCAGGCCTTTATTACTGGTGTATTAAATCAATATTTTATTAATCAAACAACCATTGCAATAATGCATACCACATCACTTGCTTAACTTTAGGAAAAAACACCAACAGTCCTCAACCCAGTCACCACGGCTCGGGTTGGATTTTAACTTTAACTTAACCAACCCCTAATGTTTATTCACAAAACCAAAAGGGGGTACCACGTAATAATAGGCCGCGACAAGGGAGGGGGGGGAGGGAGTTCGCAGGTAAGGATCACCGCTTGCTGCTGGCTGCTTCCACTGCTGCACCTGCCTTAAGTGAGCTTCCCAGCTTCTGGAACCTTCTTTAGACCCCAGGTGACCTAAGCCTGCACTCTCATTGGTCCCTGGATCACCTCACCTAAAACCCTCACCTTGCAGGTGTAGAAAGGAGGGGGCGGGGCCCCCACCCGCCCACCCGAGACCTAAACACCGCCCCCCTTTGCTACAGGTGTGGGGGGGGGAATGGACCTTTTCATCTGCCCGCACTCCCATGGGCTCGGGGGGGGGCTTAAACGGCTCCCTTCGCCTTCATGGGATTGTATGCAGAATGTTGACTATATGAATAACGACTACTGACGCATGGAGCGGGTTAACTTGGCCGCAGGCCTTTATTACTGGTGTATTAAATCAATATTTTATTAATCAAACAACCATTGCAATAATGCATACCACATCACTTGCTTAACTTTAGGAAAAAACACCAACAGTCCTCAACCCAGTCACCACGGCTCGGGTTGGATTTTAACTTTAACTTAACCAACCCCAATAGCCGGGCTTGCTTCCACTTAGGCCTCTAGAAGCAAGGCCGGCCCACCACCCCCCTCGCGGCCAACTCCACCATGCTCTGCAAATCGTTATTCAGAATATCAAGTCCAATGTCCGAAAGATGGACCCCATCTAATCTGAAAAGCCCGACTAAACCTCCCTCTAAGTCTACGTGACGAAAGGAGAAACCTCCCACTTCGGGCATGAACTTTGCTATCGCTCTGTTTATCCTCTTCCTGACCTTTTCTAATGGAGAGTTTAACCACACTAACCTAGGGGCTATTTCCGAAAAAACCAACTGCACCCCGGGGAAGGAAAAACTAAATTGCCCCAAATCATATTTAATTTGGAAAATGAGGTCCAAGGTCTTACTATGCCCTATATCGTTATCACCTAGGTGGAGAATTAAAACGTCAGGAATCGGCATGGAGCGGAACAACACATTTAGCTCATCAAAA
Source organism: Rana kukunoris (assembly GCA_029574335.1). NCBI lineage: Eukaryota > Metazoa > Chordata > Amphibia > Anura > Ranidae > Rana > Rana kukunoris. The sequence goes on along the minus strand of CM056055.1, from coordinate 124,753,245 downwards.
AGATTATTCCATACCATACCCCTTCTTCCATGCCAATAAATATTCACCAACTTAGGGTCGAAATTCAAGCTTCCGGTATACACTCTTCGCAAAGCTCTCCTTTCGGCCCAGAATATGAACGAATGCCCTATGATCCATACGGATAGGGCTTGACCTGTGAATTAAAAAGAACAGTGAGGGCGGATGTACAGCTTGTAGGCATCAGACTGCCATCTGCCTATGCGTTTAAAGCTAATCATACCCAAACCAAGTCTGGCTGCCTCCGTCGCCGCCCCTATTCTAAAGGAGTGCGACGAAAGAGGCAAACCGCTCAAACCCATAACGTCTAAACACTTATGGAAAACGGTATTAAACTGATAAATGGTCAAGGGCACGCTATCGGCGTGAATAAAAAATGACCCTTCCCCGGGACCTCTAATTTGTAAAAATTGACCAACTAGGCTAACTGGGCAGATAGGGGAATCTGGTAAAGCGTGCAGCGTTAGCCATGCCCCTTTACCAAATTGATCAGTTTTTGACCTTGGGATAAACATAGAACAACGGGAATTTCCCCAAAACATGTGCCTCAACTTGAAATATGACTCAGTTTTCTTATTTGGGGAAACCAGCTCCGATATCCTAAAAGCCCCGAAAAATAATAAGGAAAAAACCACCCGAAAAGCGTTGCTTCGTAACGAGAAAAACATATAGAACCGACCGTCGCGCATAGCTCCGTAAGAATGTCTGGGGTAACCGCCATTCTATTGTCCCTACTCCAAGTCCCTTTTTTGTAACCCTTTAGAACCGAGAAAAAGGAAGAGCATGGGGGGAGGTTATTTAACTTACCAAAAAATGAGACCCCGGCTAACATTTTATTCACCTGTGACAGGGATAGGGCCCTGGCCAATAACTTGTTCAGGAAAGATAACACTAAATTTTCTGAAAACACAAACCCATTCTCCCCCAGGGACGCCAAGTGTGACAACCATAGCTGCCATGACGCGGAGTATGCCGCCATGGTGGCGGGGGAGATAGATTTCATAATGTTATCCCGCACGCAGCCTAGATCAGGTCCCATAAATGTGCTGGGCATCGGATCCCCACCTCGTGCGCTTCTGGGAACAGCGACTTGAATCTCTCCATCTGCAATCGTGAGAGAGAGTCCGCAATGTCATTCAACTTACCCGGGATATGGCGGGCCTTTATCCAAACATTCAAACTTAAGCACTTAAAAACAAGGAAACGAATTAGGGAAATTACGGGAGGGGACTTTGATGACAAGCAATTAACTGCAAAAAGCACCCCTTTATTGTCGGTGCTGAAAAGAATTCGTTTATTCCTGAAATACTCACCCCATATTTCCAAGGCGACTAAGATGGGAAAGAGTTCCAGAATCACAATGTTCTTAATGTGGCCTTTCTTACGCCAGCAAGGATGCCACAGGGATGCACACCAGTGTGTCCCCCATATTGCTGAGAAACCCACTGACCCTGCTGCGTCTGTGGATAAGCAAAAATCTTGGTCTAACACAAAATCAGATTGAAAAATTGCCCTACCATTGAAATTTTCCAAGAAATGCGACCACACCAACAGGTCTTCCCTAATCTCCGCCGAGATTCTGATGTGCGACGTCGGTGATTTAAAACCGGCGATAGCCAAATAAAGCCGTCTTGAAAAAATTCGCCCAACTGGGAGGACTCTAGACGCGAAGGCCAAAAGGCCTAGCAACTTTTGTACCTCCTTCAGGATGACCTTCTTTTTTCTGATGAGAATGAACAGATCGTCCCTTAATTGGGTAACCTTCTCGGCCGGCAGCTCAAATACCATAGCGACTGTATCGATGGTGATGCCCAAGAAGATTAAACGCGTTGTTGGGTACACTGTCTTCTCCTGAGCCAGAGGGATGTTAAAAACCTTACAGACCTCTAGGTATGAATTGAGCAACTTTGAGCAATCGGCCGAAGACACACCCAAGAAAAGGAAGTCATCCAAGTAATGTATTAAGAAAGGTGAACCTGACCACTTACGCACGACCCACTCAATGAACGTGGCAAAGGCCTCAAAATAACTGCATGAGAGTGAGCAGCCCATCGGGAGACACCGGTCAAAGAAAAAACATTCTTCAAAAACAAAACCTAGGGAGTTGAATGACAGAGGGTTAATTGGTAGCAAACGAAATGCGGATTGGATGTCTGCTTTAGCCAGCGAAGCCCCTTTGCCAAGCCGGCGAATCTTTCCTAAAGCGTCTTTGAATGTTAAGTAACTTACTGAGGCTGTTTCTTCACTAATTTGATCATTCAGCGAGTCCCCCCTAGGGTAGGATAAATGGTGTATGAGCCGAAAAGACCCCTTCTCTTTTTTGGGAACTACCCCGAGGGGGGAAACCCTGAAGTTTTCAAAAGGAGGTTGAATGAAAGGTCCTGAAATTCTATCCTCCAGGAGCTCCTTTAAAAGTTTCTCTCTGACTACTTCGGGGAAATCTACAGCTGACTTTAGGTTCTCCCTAACCACACAGCCCTGACCTTTGAAGGGGGGATCAAAAAACCCTCTTTAAAGCCCTCATATAGTAGCTGTGCCGTCTGCCTGTCTGTGTAGATTCGCAGCCATGGCAGCATTTCTTGCAGTCTCACCGGGGATGGCGCTTTTTGGAAAGGGTTCCTTGTAAAGCGGCTGATTGGCAGCGGCCATTTTCTTAAAGCATTTGGCAACTGGGTGTGCCCCTGCGCAAAATGCACACTCGTGTCTATATCTGCACGTACCCAGGAACTTGCATTGGGAGTCGTTGAACGAGAAGCATATGCCCCTCCTATAGGTGGCAGCTGGAGCGCCTGGACTTGGGAGCTGTGGCCTGGGATTAAACGATCTCTGCGGGAGAAAAAGATTGAGCCACAACCCAATATCCTTTACACCCCATGCCAAGTTAGGGTGAACAGCTAGTTTTTGTCTAAAGGACTCATCATATGCAAACCAGGACACACCTCCAAAATTTTTATATGCCTCCAGCACAATGTCCAAATGCTGTAACAGACCCACACTTCTCTCTGGGTACTTCTCGCAAATGATGCTAGAATAAATCAGAAAAGCCTGTAGCCAATTGTTAAAACTCTTGGATACCGGCCTGCGTCTATCATCCTCGCCTTTCTCACCCCCTTTCTCTTTAAATAATGACTCCTTTGCAGAGGGTAAGAGAGACAGCAGGTCTATAAAGTCCCCTTTGATAATTTTCTCCTTCGTAGAAGCAGATAAATGATATCCCAGGGGGGACAATGTGCATGGAAGCGCTTCCCTGGCACAAGTCTCAGGAACATTGCAAGGGATTTCATAACCCAAAGACCCACTACTCTCCACCTGAAAGGGCAGGGGTTGTGTTGAACTACTACCCCCTTCCTGACCCTTCCGCCCCATGTCCTGACTGGCCCATAGAGTAGCTGCTGACACAGGTGCATTCTGACTAGCAGGTAAATTGGGACCCATGCTAGCAATAAGGGAGGACAAAGAGGAAGTCAAAGTGGACAATAAATGTAATTGGGATAAATTGCCATTACCTGGGCCTGCCGCCGGGGCTGCTTGAGAGCAAACCACTGGGATCTGTTGTGCTTCCATGGGTGTCTGGGTGTTAGGGGGATGTGCTTCGTCCCTGGCCCCAGCTGTGCTCCTCTTCTTGCTGGTGCTGCCGCCGAAATCAGCCAGCAGCCTGGGTCTGCCTGCATATGCTGCAGGGGACGCCTGAATTGGTACCTGTGGAGAGAAAGCAAAAGGTGCCGACAAACGGCTGTTAGCGGGGGTTTTTACCCCCCTACCGCGGCCCCCCCGCTGGCCGCCGGAGTTCTTCTTCTTGGGGGGCTCTCTGCCTGAGGGTGGGATGGCGTCCTGAATGTCCTGTGACAAACGGCTAGACTTCCTGCGCTTCTGAGGTGACTGCACCGCGCCGCTGGCGTGCTCTGGGAAAGGATAGGGTGCCTCTTCTGTCATGCTGACAATGGGAGATGTGACCGCTGGATTGGCTGGATGAATGTCCAGCCCCCATGCTGCCTGTGACTCTGACTCCAGTAGGCGGGGGAAATAGCCCTGCGAGGATGACTGCATTGCTTGGAAAGCAGGGGAGATTCCTGAGGCAGATACCGAGGGGGAGGCGGACACCGGCAACTCGTCTTGCTCTGCGGAGTTCTGTGACAACCGGGGGGGCTGACTGGGGGATAAGGACAAGCACTGCTGCATCCAAGCCTCACCATCCTCAGCGCCAGCTCTCTCAAGTATACGCCGAACCAGGCTCTTCATGACGCTTCAGCACAGGAGCAACGCAGAGGAGTTCGCAGGTAAGGATCACCGCTTGCTGCTGGCTGCTTCCACTGCTGCACCTGCCTTAAGTGAGCTTCCCAGCTTCTGGAACCTTCTTTAGACCCCAGGTGACCTAAGCCTGCACTCTCATTGGTCCCTGGATCACCTCACCTAAAACCCTCACCTTGCAGGTGTAGAAAGGAGGGGGCGGGGCCCCCACCCGCCCACCCGAGACCTAAACACCGCCCCCCTTTGCTACAGGTGGGGGGGGGAATAAACCTTTCCATCTGCCCGCACTCCCATGGGCTCGGGGGGGGGGGCTTAAACAGCTCCCTTCGCCTTCATTCACTCTGCAGTGTAGTTGAGCATCATGGGAAATGTAGTTCGAAAACATCTGGGGTGCCAAGGTTTGCCATCACTGGCATATACAGTGCATTGAAAAAGTATTCATACCCCTTGAAATTTTCCACATTTTGTGAAGTTACAACCAAAAACGTAAATGTATTTTATTGGGATTTTATGTAATAGACCAACACATAGTAGCAACTTTTACAAATAAAAATCTGAAAAGTGTGGCATGCATTTGTATTCAGCCCCCTTGATTGAGTCAATACTTTGTAGAATCACGTTTCGCTGCAACTACAGCTGCAAGTCTTTTTGGGTATGTCTCTATTAGCTTTGCACATCCAGAGAGTGACATTTTTGCCCATTCTTTGCAAAATAGCTCAAGCTCTGTCAGAATGGATGGAGAGCGTCTGTGAACAACAATTTTTGCAGCAAGTCTTGCCACAAATTGACAATTGGATTTAGGTCTGGACTTTGACCTGGCCATTCTAACACATGAATATGCTTTGATCTAAACCATTCCTATGTAGCTCTGGATGTATGTTTAGGGTTGTTGACCTTCTGGAAGGTGAACCTCTGCCCCAGTCTCAAGTCTTTTGCAGACTCTGAGGCCACGTACACACGATCAGACCGGTCCGATGAGACTGGTCCGACGAACCGTTTTCATCGGACCACGCTGAAGTGGTCTAAAGGTCTGATGTGCGTACACACCATCAGACCAAAATCCCATCGGACCAGAACGTGGTGACGTAGAACACAACAACGTGCTGAAAAAATGAATTTCAATGCTTCCAAGCATGCGTCGACTTGATTCTGAGCATGCGCGGGTTTTTGGTCCGATGCTTTTGTGTACTAACCATTGAATCTGTCCGTTGGACAGATTTTAAAGCAAGTTTTAAAACTTTGGTCTGACGGACAACGGTCTGATGGGCCGTACATACCATCAAATTGGTCCGATGAAACTGGTCTTCAGACCAGTTTCATCGGACCGGTCTGATCGTGTGTACGCAGCCTAAGGCCGCGTACACACGAGGGGATATGTCCGCTGAAAACGGTCCGATGGACCGTTTCAGCAGACATCTCCGCTCGTGTGTATGGGCTAGCGGACATATTTCTCCACCCGACAGATTTCAAAGCAAGCTTTGAAATCTATCCGGTGGGAATCTGTCCGCCCGACATGTCTGCTGGTTAGTACACGTACCAGCAGACATGTCGGCCCCCACCGCCGCCGCGCCGCTGCCGAATGGATTCAGCGCATGCGCGGAAGTGTTTTACTTCCTGGTGCGGTGACGTGGCGGTGACGCGGCGGCGTCAACATCACCGCCGCGTCACCGCCACGTCACCGCGCCGTCCGGCGGCGGGGAATTTGATCCGATGGTGTGTACACGCCATCGGATCAAACTCCCGATCGGATATATCCGATGGAAATGGTCCGCGGACCGTTTTCATCGGATATGTCCGATCGTGTGTATGGGGCCTAACAGGTTTTCTTCTAAGATTGCCCTGTATTTGACTCCATCCATCTTCCCATCAACTCTCACCAGCTTCCCTGTCCCTTCTAAAGAAAAGCATCCCCACAAAACGATGATGCCATCACCATGTTTTCTGCCACACATAGCGTTTTGCTTTTAGGCCAAAAAGTTAAATTTTGGTCTCATCTGACCAGAGCACCTTCTTCCACATGTTTACTGTGTCCCCCATATGGCTTCTCACAATATGCAAATTGGATATATGGCTTTCTTTCAACAATGGCTTTTTTCTTTTTTTTTTTTCCACAAAAGGTTTTTACTAAAGCAAACTCAAGGTTACAGTACAAACGTTTGTCAGGTTGCATATTTCCAGTACAAACATACAGAGGGCTTCATTGACAAACCCAAAACAGTACATGCAATTGACAAAATATTGGTGCATAAATCAATCAGAAAAAACAGTAATAAACTAAAAGAAACTTGGAAATCAGAACATGGAATATAGGCAGAAGAGTACATCCGGCATATCAATTTTTCAGGGCAAGGTCGCCCCGGGAGTTGCAAAAGTTGTCCCATTATAGGGTAAATCGCGTAGTCTACTCATATCTGACATTGAGTTGTAACCAGAGTAAATAGTGGTAGACATATGTGCACGTCCAGAGAGAGCAGGTGGTCAGAGTGGGACATCTAGTTGGACATGGGTCCACTGTCAATGTGGGAACAGGTACCAGGGGTGGGAGTGTGAACTAGAAAAGAAAGGGACAGGGAGAGGGAAGAAGGAGGGGGTGAGAAAAGAGAAAAGAGGAGGGGTGTGATCAAGAGGGGGAGAGGAGGGGGGGAGAAGGAAGAAGGCAGGAACGGGGTGGGGGGGCACTCCTCCGTCGCATCATTCCGGAATGCATCAGCTTGGGGTGAAGGTATACAGCGTCAGGTGAATCCACAAAGCCACCAGGTGAGTCACGCCTTAGGTTGGGAAATGGGATTTGTAGCTGTTCGAGGTGGTAAAATGGGTCCAGCAGGCCCAGGTTTGTGTGAAAAGTTGAAACCGTTCCTGTGAGATAGAGATCAACTCCTCCAATTCCGCTATCTTTGCTACTCTAGACAGCCATTCCCTAACGGTGGGTGTGGCCGATGAGCGCCAGTGTGTTGGTTTGCAGAGCCTAGCCGCGTTAACCATATGCATGGCCAATTATTTGTGATATTCGCGTTTAGAAAGGGTTGTGTGATGGAGGAGGAACTGTGCAGGGTTGTAGTCCAGTTCGTATGTGGTAACGTTTTTAATGGTGGAGTGCACCTCGGCCTGAAAGGCTGGACGGACCTACACTCCCACCAGATGTGAATCATCGATCCCACAGCATCATTGCATCTCCAACAGATGTTCGGGATGGTAGATGAGAATTTATGCAAACGTGAAGGGGTCCTGTACCATTTGGTCATGATTTTGTATCCATTTTCTTGGAAACAATGGCTTTCTTTTTGCCGCTCTTCCATAAAGGCCATATTTGTGGAGTGCACGACTAATAGTTGTCCTGTGGACAAATTCTCCCACCTGAGCTATGGATCTCTGCAGCTCCTCCAGAGCTACCACGGGCCTCTTGGCTGCTTTTCTGATTAATGCTCTCCTTGCCCATCCTGTCAGTTTAGGTGAATGGCCAGGTTTTGGTAGGTTTGCAGTTGGATGAAGTATTGAACAGTGCTCCGTGAGATGTTCAAAGCTTGGGATATTTTTTTATAACCTAACCCTGCTTTAACCACTTGCTGACGGCCGTACGAGTTTGTACGGCCGCAGCATGGCTCTACTTCTCTGAGCCGCCGTGTTTTCTCGTCCGCCCCTTTTGGCGTTCCCAGCGCGCGCTCCCGAGTGCGCAGCGGGGAACTGCTGTGCTGGCCGTGTCCCTTGGACACAGCCAAACACAGATCGCGGTAAATAGCCAATCACAGCGGCTATTTACAGCGCGATCTGTGTGGCCAATGAGAGATGATCTCATATGTAAACATATGAGATCATCTCTCACTGCCGACTCTCCGCTCCTCACACAGACAGCGCGTGTGAGGAGGGGAGAGCAAACGGAGCTGCAGCAGTTTTGAAAAAGTGACCAATCAGTGCCCCCAGGACCATCTGTGCCCCCCAGGACCACCTGTGCCCCCCAGTACCGCAGTGCCCCCCCAGTACCACAGTGCCCAACCAGTACCACCGTGTGCCCACCAGTACCACCTGTGCCCACCAGTACCACCGTGCCCACCAGTACCACCGTGCCCACCTGTGCCCAGCAGTACCACCGTGCCCACTGTGCGCCCACCAGTACCACTGTGCCCATCAGTACCACTGTGCCCATCAGTACCACTGTGCCCATCAGTGCCCATCTGTGCCACCAGTACCACCTGTGCCCAGTGCCCATCTGATACCTCAGTGCACATCTGCAATCAGTGCCCACCTGTGCCACTGCATCATTGCCACCTCATCAGTGCCCACCTGTGCCACCTCATCAGTGCCCACTTGTGCCACCTCATCAGTGCCCACCTGTGCCGCAGTCAATTAGTGCACATTAGTACCCATCTCATCAGTACCCATCTAAGTGCCATCTGTGCCGCCTCATTAGTGCCCACCTGTGTCCACCAGTACACAGGCTTCATCGGTGCACATCAGTACCCATCTCATCAGTACCCATCTCAGTGCCATCTGTGCCGCCTCAGTGCCATCTGTGCCGCCTCATCAGTGCCATCTGTGGGCATTTGTACTTTCCTGGCTTGTTAGGGTCTCAAGAAATGAAAGAGGTCTTCAGTACATCAGGTGTGATCAGATGTGATATTTTTTATGATTTTCACTATAGTTTGTAGACTCTAAAACTTCCACACAGACCAAAAAATTTCCAAAAACTTTGGGTTATTTTTATCAAAGACATTAAGCAGTATAAATTTTGGCCTCAATTTTTGAAGAAAAAATAATAATTTGCAACATTTTATCACAGAAACTAAGAAAAAATCATTTTTTTTCAAAATTTTCGGTCTTTTTTCATTAATAGTGCAAAAATTTAAAAACGCAGAGGTGATCAAATACCACCAAGAGAAAGCTCTATTTGTGGGAAAAAAAAAATCATTTGGGTACAGTGTTGTATGACTGAGTAATTGTCATTCAAAGTGTAAGAGCGCTGAAAGCTGAAAATTGGTCTGGTCAGGAGGGTGTTTAAGTGCCCAGTATTGAAGTGGTTAAACTTCGCCGCTACTTTATCCCTGACCTGTCTGGTGTGTTCCTTGGCCTTCGTGATACTGTTTGTTCACTAAGGATCTCTAACAAATGTCTGAGGGCTTCACAGAACAGCTTTAGTTATACTGAGATTAAATTACACACAGGTGGAAATTCTCTCTCACACACAACACCCTACCCACCTTTACACAAAAGTGGTCCATTGACATAGATACAGAAATCTCTCTGGGAGAATGGCAAACCTCCTTCACATTTACCCATAAATCACCGATCTCCAGCTTTGTGCAGGAGAAGTACTATAAACTACTCTCTAGAGTATACTGAACAGAAGAAGAGGAACCTATCTCCATATCCGGTGGGAGTGTGCTAGAGTCTGTACCTTATGGAAAGGTATATTTGAGGTATATAACGAAATGTATGATGACTCTCTCTCCCTGTCCCCTAAGGTGGCCCTACTGTCTATCCTCCCAGGTTCATTAAATTCCCAGAAAAATAACCTCCTCTGTTTTTTTCTGTCAGCAGCCTATCAGCTGATTGCAAAATTCTGGAAATCAGAAGTAGTTCCCCCCTTCATAGGTGGATTAATATTCTCAATTACGTCATACTTATGGAGGAGATGTAGGCTAGAGAGGGAGACAACTGGGACAAACACCTTAAACTGTGGTATTTTGGGTTCACTATTCCGCCTTGGATAGATTATTATGCAGGCTAAACAGAGGATGAGCTGAGGGAAACCCTAGGTGTTCAACCCCAGAGTGTCACTGTAGAATGTGGTCCCAGTTCGTTGATGACCACGCTCCAGTGAACAGCTTCCCAATCATTTTGTTTCAGCTACACTAAGAACAGACTATAACAGACATGCTGAATGTATATATTTACCCTCCCCCACACCCTATCTTTCCCCTCTTCTATTCTCCCCCTTCTCCCACTACCCCCTTTTTTCACCCTTTTTCTATAAATATATACATCCATCTACGAGGACACACAGAACGTTTATGACACTGATTGCAACTTTTGTGCACTGTTATTTGCACTTACAGTGGGGATCGAAAGTTTGGGCACCCCGGGTAAAAATTTGTATTAATGTGCATAATGAAGCCAAGTTCTGCGCCGAGGTTAACATCATTCCGCCTGAGCTCCCTGGCTGGCAGGATGGTTGGCCGAAAGAATCGCCGCTCAACCAATTCTGGGGCATCCCCCACTATGGGCTGACTTGTAGTGCTGTGGTCCTATTTTTGTTTCCTGACCCTCGACCATGCTTATTGCTGTTGACTTTAAACATTTTTGCTTTTTCTTTTCTGTTTTTATTTTTGTTTTTGTTTTATTTTTCTTATTTTTTTGCCCTACGCCCCTTGTGAGACCTTCTTGCTGATGTCCCCCTTACTACTGCGACTTAGTGGGAGGTTTTCTGCAGTTTCGATACAGAGGGACATTGCTGTAGCTGTTTTTGCAGCATTAGGCTGCTGGGGCTTTTAACTTTGCTTCTCGATAGCTGGTCGCTGGCTGTATTATAGGGTGTCTGTTTGATGTTCGATGTACTGATGTTATGTTTTCTTTTACATTGTGTCGGCGCTGGGGCGAAAGGCCAATGGTTTGGCGCGTTCGCAACCTGATGCCTATGTCCTGGCGCTCCCCTCTTTTGGGGTCCGGCGCTGCCCTGTCCCCTCAGGCTGCTGCGTGGGGGGGCCGGGCCGCGTACGTGACCCTTCGCCTCACGGCAGATTAATGCGTGCGCATGCTTTTCCCCTATGTGGGTTCCCTTGTTCTGACAGTTTGGTATTGTGTGTTTCTTTTCATTTAACCTTTTGTTTTTTTATTTCCTTCTTCTCCCCTCTTCTCCTACCCTTCCTCATTGTCCTCTGTGATGGCTTCCTCCGCCTCTGGTCTGCCCTAAGAAATCCCCTTCCTCCAACCTCATGGCTGCGGTGAACTTGATTTCCTTTAATGTACGGGGACTACATACTCCAGGTAAGAGACACCAATTGTACAGAGAACTGACTCGCCTGAAGGGGGACATTGTTCTCCTCCAGGAGACTCACCTTACACACACCACCTCAGTGAAACTTTTCTCCCTGCAATATCCTCAGTGGTATTATAGCTTATCCAATGTTAGTAAAGCCAAGGGGGTAGCTATAGGGTTCCGCAGGGGTACCTCTTTTGTGTTGGACGCCATGATGTGTGACCATATGGGCCGTTTCCTGTTCCTGAAGGGTAGTCTGGGTAGTATGCCATGTACAATTGCGACCATTTATGCTCCTAATCGTAGTCAGGTTTCTTTTATTTCTAATACCCTTAAAAACTTGACCGATTTTGCTTGTGGGTGTGTTCTCCTGGCGGGGGATTTCAACGTACCGTTGGAACCATCGCTAGACACATCGTTGGGCACCTCATGTATTTCATGGAGGCGCCTGGTATTTTTGCGTAGACGTCTGCATGAAACCCAACTCATGGATGTGTGGAGGATTATGCACCCACGAGTAAAAGATTTTACACATTTTTCCCATTTGCATGCATCCTACTCGAGGATTGACTATTTCCTTATGGACCACCACCACCTATCCCTCCTTTCCACTTCGGGCATTGAGGTTTCCCCTATATCGGACCATGCTCCGATTTCCCTTTCACTGAAAGTCCCCGATATGCAGGTCAAAAACGACAACTGGAAGCTCAATGATAACCTGCTCCTTGAAGACATAGATAAAAAGATGGTCGGAGATGCATTAGCTCAATATTTTGCGGAGAATGCGGGACCAGAGGTGAGCCCGAGAACGCTCTGGGAGGCCCATAAGGCCTTCATCCGAGGTAAATTTATAGAGATGGGCTCTAGGAAAAAGAGGGAGCGTACCCATCAGCAAATTGCTTGGGGAGATTGAGGACCTGGAGCGCCGGGACAAGGCTGGACTGTCGTTGTCAGTCCTTCAGGTTCTGGTTCAGAAGAGGGAGGAACTGAAAAGTCTCTTTCATTTGGAGCAGAAACAACGGTTCCGTGTGGTGGCCCAGGGTTTGCATGAGTGGGGCAACAAGCCTGGTCGGCTGTTGGCACGCTCATTGCAGCAAAAGAAGTCTGCCACGTTCATCGCCAAAGTTAAATCCTCCACTGACTCTCTAGTGTTTGAAATCTCGGCCATAGCCAAAGAATTTTGAGCATTTTACCAGTCTCTGTATCGTGTCAGGCAGGCTGCGGAGGATAGGGATGGTAGGGCACAGCTCATTCGCGATTATTTGGCTCAGGCCGGTTTGCCGGCACTTCCTGCTGACACATTGGCTGCATTAGAGGGCGAGTTCTCCGTCTCTGAGCTGCGAGTGGCATTGAAGGATATGGCCAATGGTAAAGCGCCTGGCCCTGATGGTTTCACGGTAGCTTACTAAAGAGCCTTTGCGGATCATTTGCTTCCGCGACTGACTAACTATGCCAACACGGTCTCGGGGGACGGATCTTTTCGGCCTGAAACGCTACATGCCCACATCACTATCCTCCCTAAACCTGGTAAGGACCCTTGTCTCTGCGGTAGTTACCGCCCCATCTCTCTATTAAACTTGGATGCTAAGCTATATGCTAAGGCAATTGCTAACCGGCTGCTCCCCCTGGTCCCTCGAAGGGTCGCTAAAGACCAGACAGGGTTTATCCCCGGCAGGGAGGCGAGAGATAATTCCCTCCGCACCCTGTCTTTAATTGCTCATGTCCGATGGACCTCCCAGCCCACCCTTCTGCTTTCCACAGACACGGAAAAGGCATTTGATAGGGTGGACTGGGAGTTCCTCATGGCTACGCTGTCCCATCTTGGCATTGGCCCCTCTCTCCTTTCTCATATCTCGGCACTGTACGAATCTCCTACTGCTCAGTTGCGTGTAAATGGAACATTAAGTGAACCCTTTACGCTGTACAATAGCACCCATCAGGGTTGTCCTCTTTCTCCCATCTTATTTGCTTTATCACTCGAGCCCTTCCTGTCTTCAATTAGGCACAATCCGAACATCCGGGGAATTATTGTGGGCACTACTGAGCATAAGTACGCTGCCTACGCAGATGATATCCTGTTCTATTTTCAGCAACCTATTACAACCCTCCCGAATCTAATGGCCGCCTTTGATTCCTATAGTGCGGTCTCTAATTTTAAAATCAACCTATCCAAATCAGAGATACTAAACCTGACAGTTCCCCCTTGTGTTGTGCCTCAATTGAAAGCATCCTTCCCCTTTAGCTGGCAAGCCCACTTGATGAAATATTTAGGCATTTCTCTCACCGCCAACCCCGCTTCTCTATTTCGTACAAATTATATGCCCTTGCTGAACGCGATTAGGTCCGATTTGCAGAAATGGTCACAGTTGGCGCATTCCTGGTTAGGAAGGATTAGTGTATTGAAAATGAACGTACTACCCAGATTGCTATTCTTCTTTCAGATGATCCCGTACAAAATCCCGGTGGGATATTTCACGCTGTTGAGGTCCCTATTTTGTAAATATCTGTGGAACAGGAGGCGACCCAGGCTCGCGAGGAACCTACTAGTTAGGCCCAAGAGGGAGGGTGGCCTGGCCTTGCCGGATATTAAACGGTATTTCCAAGCTGTGGTCCTGACTAGGATCTCAGTCTGGAAATACCATAGGGAATCTAAGCTGTGGGTGTCGTTAGAAATTGACCTATGTGGCACGGATCCTTATACTCAGATGTGGATCCCTCTGAGTTTCAGGTCTCTGTCCAATTCGACGTCCCCCCTGACACGCTCCACGTTGATGGTATGGGATTCGTTGTGCAAGACTCATGGTTGGCCATATAACTCTCCCCTGATGCCGCTATCTGGTCATGATTATTTTCCTCCGGGGAATGCGCAACCGTTGCCTCGGACCTGGTCCTTGGGCTCCGCAACGCTACTCCAACATGTTGTTTCCGCATCGGGTATTGCTCCTCTCTCTGGTATTGTGGGGTCTTCTATAGTTTCACCTATGGTGACCTGGAAATACCGTCAATTGACGGCCTTTGTACGCTCTTTACCACAACCCCTTAGAGATGGTGCAACCCTGACACTAGTGGAGTCTGCATTTGCCGAGGACCGACCGGTAGAGAGGCCCCTTTCTTATTTCTATAAGGCACTGCACTCCTTATCTACTCCCGGGACCCCGGCCTTTTTATTCAAATGGGAGAATGATCTTTGTAAGGAACTCTCGCCTTACCAAAGAGACACTATTCTGATTCTTGCACATACGTCTTCCATCTCATCCAGATTCGCGGAAGTTAACTATAAGCTGTTAACTAGATGGCATTATACTCCAGTGGTACTTCATAAGATTTTCCCCTCGACGCCCCCACTCTGTTGGTGGGGTTGTGGAGAAAATGCCTCCCATGCTCACATATGGTGGTATTGCCCGCTTATTCGCCCATTCTGGTTGACTATTTTACACTGGATGAAGGAAATACAGGGTTTTGAAACCCCAAACGACCCATGGGTAGTTTTACTACACTGTACGGCCGAACCAATCGGATCGTATAAAAAGTCCTTAACCCCACATTTGCTGAATGCAGCTAAGTCCCTAATCCCACGATTCTGGAAGCAAACAGTAGTTCCCACTCTGCGCCACTGGTTGGAAGCAGTAGATCATGTTTACCACATGGTGGACCTCACACTTTCTTTCAGGAATAAATCCGACTTGTCCCGGAAGATATGGTCCGATTGGTTCGCCTTTAAATTCACATCTGCATACGCGGACCTCATGTCCACATCGATATGAAAAGTCTCTCTGTTCACTTGACGCTAGGTCGAGCCTTGGGTTTTTCTCTAGTTTGAGGAGGCGACCATGGACGGAGGACTTCCCCTTGCCTTAACCCCCCCCATCTCTCCCTCTCTTTTTCTAGCCTTTTCTCCTCATATTCCTTTACTCTCCCCTTGCTCTTCTCTCCTATTTCTAATTTTGTTTTTATTTTTAAGTATTGTCTACAATTTTTTCGTTTACACATTTTCATACGTTGAGCGGATCAAAGGCTCTGGTTTATGTGTTGCCGAATGACGTGAGGGGATGCGGGAGATGATTTTCCCCCGCTCCCCAGTTCCTGCTGTTGCTCTTGATTGTACTAACCGACAGTGTATTGCCATGTCTTCTCTGGAACTTGTCGCTAAGCTGTTTTGATCGCCTGTAGTGTCATTACCTTTTACTAATTTCTGATATGTTTTTTCTTTTTCTTTTATTTGGCTTTGTGTTTTGTTCTGTTCTTTTCATTTTGTATGTTCTCATATATACCTTTTCCTCAATAAAACATTATTGAACAAAAAAAAAACACATTTGACTGCACGATCCCTTCAGAAAGATCTGCCAGACACTGCAGTTGTGGCACACTATTCCACTATAAAGAGATACTTGTACAAATATGGTCTTCATGGAAGAGTCATCAGAAGAAAACCTCTTCTACGTCCTCACCACAAAAATCATAATTTTAACTTTGCAAATGAACATATAGACAAGCCTGATGCATTTTGGAAACAAGTTCTGTGGACCGTGCGTGGCTAAACGATAGAATGGACGGAATGAGCTAAGATACGTTTGGAGAAGAAGGAAACAGAATTTAATGAAAAGAACCTCTGTCCAACTGTTAAGCATGGGGGTGGATCAATCATGCTTTGGGGTTGTATTGAAGCCAGCGGCACAGGGAATATTTCACGAGTAGAAGGAAAAATTGATTCAATAACATTTCAGCAAATTTTGGATGGCAACTTGATGCCTTCTGTAAAAAATCTGAAGTTAAAAAGAGGAGGGCTTCTACAAATGGATAATGATCCTAAACACACCTCAAAATCCACGGGGGATTACATCAAGAGGCGTAAACTGAAGGTTTTGCCATGGCCTTCACAATCTCCTGATCTCAACATAATTGAAAATCTATGGATAGGACATTTGAAGCTTTACGCTCTTCCCACACTATTCCCTTGTGAGAGCACTATCGCTATTTGCAACTTCGCCACTTTGTTTTGGGTCTTATTAAGACTCAACCTGCCCCTTATACTTTGACCCCCTTTGAGGGCCTCTGTAGAGCCAGACCCCATTCTCCGGGATTAATATCATTGATATATTCGGCTGTGATATCCTCAAAGAGACCCCCACTGAGGCTTTACCACCTCCAATGGGAGAAGTAGTTGGGGAAGCAGCTAGACCCTGAGGACTGGCGGGTGATGACACTAACCTTGTCCAAGTGCTCACGTAATGTGTTGATTTTGGAAAATGCTTATGAAGTATTGTATAGGTGGTACTACACAATGGCGAGGTTGGCCTGCTTTATCCCAAATTATTCCCTGCTCTGTTTTAGGGGGTGCTCCCAGGAGGGCTCCATGGCGCATATTTAGTGGTCCTGCCCGCGGGTGTGCAAACTGTGGATTAGAGTATTCACTCTCCTTCGTAATCTATTTCAGATTAACATTAAAAGGGACCCTTATGTAGCACTTCTTGGTAAGCCAATCGTGGAATTACTGCGTCCTGAAAGGCAACTAGCCCAGCATCTCTTTACTTTTCTCTTTTTCCACTCCTTTATAGTCTCCTCCTTGGCTGTTTTCTCTTTATACTTTTTCTAGAGGATGCTAACTTTCTGATCCTTTTGTTGTTCTGAACGGTACACCCATTTTACACCCATTTTACAGTTTTACAGATAGCCAGGCGATGCCCGGACTTTAGACCATTTTGTTCTATTGACTTTTTCATTTCTCTTTTCAATAGAGTATAGCATAAGACCTTGCTTTCTGTATGCTGATGTGGGCTCTCGGGTCTGGATCTACTTTATACTTTGTATGCTATAATACTGTTGTGAACCTGTACTGTTGGTTTATATGACAATAAAACCTTTGTAAAAGAAAATCTATGGATAGACCTTAAAAGAGCAGTGGGTGACAGACAGCCCAGAAATTTCAAAGAACTGAAAGACTTTTGTAAGGAAGAATGGGCAAAGATACCTCAAACAAGAATTGAAAAAATCTTGGCTGGCTACAAAAAGCATTTACAAGATGTGATACTTGCCAAAGGGGGCAGTACAAGATATTAACTCTGCAGGGTGCCCAAACTTTTGCAGACGCCATTTTTTTTTGTTTTCTGTAATTTTGAAAGTGTAAATGATGGAAATAAAATCTAACTTTTTTGACATATTATAAGAATGTCTAATCTGTAATTTGATGCATTTTGGAGATTTTTCCAACTTTCTTTGGCTTCGTTATGCACATTAATACAAATTTTTACCTGGGGTGCCCACATTTTTGATCCCCACTGTACGTGAATTAATACTATGTAGTGATTGTTTGATGGTATTTGTTTACCACTACTCCCCACCTCCCTTTTTTTTCTTTATTGTGTATACCCTCTATTGCTCTACTTGGGAAAATGTTTAACAAAAATATATTCAACCTTAAATCACACACAGGTGGACTTTATTTACTAATTAGGTGAATTATGACGGAAATTGGTGCCACCAGATTTTAGTTAGGGGTTATCAGAGAAAAAGGGGCTAAATACCAACGCACACCACACTTTTCAGATATTTATTTGTAAAAAAAAATCGAAAACCATTTATCATTTTTCTTCCACTTTGCAATTGTGTGGCACTTTGTGTTGATCAATCGCATACAATTCCAATAAAATACATTTTTTGTTTTTAGTTGTAACATGAAAACATTTGGAAAATGTCAAGGGATATGAAAGCTTTTTCAAGGCACTGTATGTATAAGGCAGACGGCAATTGATTTATGTCATGCCTTTAATAACCGCTCCAATAACTTTCCTGGTTTATTCCCCAATGGTACCTTTCTTTAGCCACTATATTAAAAGCTCATTTAATTTCCTGTTCCATTAGAGTTCTTTATTCCTCTCTCGTTAGAATTAGTAATTGTTGTGTCTCTACTTCTTCCCTCGTTTTTAGTAGTTGTTCCAACTCATATCAGGAAGACACTGGCTGCAAAAAGCGCCCAGAGGCGATTTAGTTTGCATGTGTAGCGCTATACAAGTCATTCATTCATTCATATTTCTTCTAAAAATACCCTAATTCTATTTGTCCATACCTTTTCTTCTGTGATTCTATAGATATCAGAATACCTCTTATGCTGGCCTTATGGGCCTCCCTCCAATAGCCGATGTTCTACAAATATGTTTTAAAATAACCTATGCACAAATTGTATGTATTGTCTTTTACTTTAGGATGCTGGGCTCTCCACGAATCCACTAATTGACACTGATATAGTACCACTATAATAGACTGTATCGGTTGATATGATAACCTTGGTGCGTGGAATGAGGTTTCAAATTGTGTATTCATATAGGGATTCAAGTCTCCTGCAAAAATTAGTATGCCTACCTTAAACTCAGTAAGTTTTGTTATCACTCTCTTTAAATATACCATTGGACTTCGGACAATAAATGTTTGCCGGTGTACATTCCATATTATACAATTTCCTTCATAAATAAGAAGCTACCAGCTCTCGCCAAACCTATGACTAGCATATGACTCTAGTTAATTTTTAAGCTGAATCTCTGTAGTATGTGAAGTTATCATAAAGCTACATGGGCATTATACAATTGAAAATACTAAATCAGCCCCAAACTGGCAGGTTATCAACCCAAAATCATATCAGACACAAACAAAGGGAAAATAAATGGTGTTCGAGGATGGCCAACCAGTATTAAATCTGTATATAACACCAAATTCATAAAAAGTATAAAAATGGGCATAAGAATTTGAACCACAAAAGCGTGTACTACACATCCATCAACCCACCCATTATTACAGATTTCTGAAGCTGCGGTTGCACTACATCAACTCCGGAGGGATAAAGTCCAATATATGAGGCTTCTCTTTCTATTCAGTATACAATTATTCGCCCTTCACTTTCGGGTCTCACTGGCTTTGCTTTGCTGGGGCACTAGGAGCCATTGGCTCCCACTACTGTTAATCAAAGACAGTGACGAGGGACCTGGGCTGTCTGTGTCAATTGAGGCAGCAGTGAGAGCTCACATGAGTGCCACCATGGGAAGCTGCTTCCAATGAGAGCACTGGATGGAGAGGAGGAGCCAGGATCTCTGGCAGGGGGCCTGAAAAGAGGTGGTTTGCGGCCTCTGTGCAATTACAATGCATAGAGCAGGTAAATATAAACATGTTTTGTTTTTTTTGTTTTTTTCGTTTTGTTTTTTTACCTTTACAATCACTTTAAGATTTGGTCAGCAATGTTAAGGTATAGAAATTCACCAATAGTATGTATAGTATGTAGCATAGGGCAGGAGGCATGCATAGGTCAAGGCGTGAAGGTTTTGGTTTTGGGGTATTCTTCCTTACAATGCAATACTCAAATCCCAAAAGTTTCATAAATCTACTCTGCATATTCCCAACCACACACATACAGTACCTGTCGCCGAGAATGTGTTTCCAGCACGACGGCATCGCGCTGATTCTCGGCGACATGGTGCCGACATCTCACACTCATTGGAATAGGAAAAGCACATTCCAGCAAGCGCGTCATAGAAGGGATGGGGATCCGACTTGTATTCCCGCCAATTCTAGCCACGGCGTTTGGTATGAATCATGAGGGGGATTTCCACGCCAAATTTTAAATAAAAATCCGGCATGGGTTCCCCCCAGGGGGCATACCAGGCCCTTAGGTCTGGTATGGATTGTAAGGAGAACCCCCTACACCGAAAAACAGCGTGGGGGTTCCCCCACAATCCATACCAGACCCGTATCCAAGCACACCGCCTGGCCGGTCAGGAAAGGAGTGGGGGCGAGCGCGCACCCCCCTCCTGAGCCGTACCAGGCTGCATGCCCTCAATATGGCGAGGTTGGGTTCTCTGGGGCAGGGGGACGCCATGTGCCCCCCCACCCCAGAGTACCCGGTCCCCATGTTGATAAGGACAGGGCCTCTTCCCGACAACCCTGGCCGTTGGTTGTCGGGGTCTGCGGGTGGGAGGCTTATCGGAATCTGGGAGCCCCCTCTAATAAGGGGCCCCCAATATACCGCCCCCCCACCCTAGGAGAATGAGTACCCCTACCCATTCACCTGGAGGCAAAGTGTCAATAAAAAAAACACAACACAGAGGGTTTTAAAATATTTTATTAGTCAGCTCCGGGGTCTCCTCCGCTCTCCGGGGGGTCCTCTCCACTCTCGGGGGGTCTTCTTCCATCCTCTCTGCTCTCAGTTTATAGACAGACTAGGATAGTATACAGATAGGGCAGTGTATAGACAGGGTAGGGTAGTATAGGGACAAGCTGAAGAAGTCCTGTGCCTTGGGACGATACGCGTGCGGGGGCTTTCACTTTGATGTCAGGACAGCCACCTACCTGGTCTTTTTATTGTTGTACACTCATTTCCATGCACTAGGACATAGTGCTTCATTTGTGAGTATTTTTCTTTTATAATAAATATTACTGTCATTGTGATCATACGGAGAGCACTATGTGTCGTCTTTACACTTTTCCATGACACCGCCTTACGTGAGAGAGTGTTTCGGATGACCATCTATCACCTGGAGCCTTTTGGAGAAAGGGAGCTTCCAAGGAGACACCGCTGAACCAAAAATACACACTCCCCCTTCTTTGAGGGACAGAGCATTTGACCTGCTGCTCACACACAGGTCCATTTGTCCGGGTGAGCGGCTTGTACTTCCATTTTAGGACACCTGTTTGCTGTGTTTGATGAGTTGTTACATCTGAATACCTCCGTGGGGCGCTGGAGTTTGTTTGATTACTCTGATTGATAATTTTCTGGACTTGATATATTATTATTTTGATTATTGATTATTATTATTTGTTTTGGTTTTCAGCGCTGCACTGCTTTTTTCTATATACTCTATTTAAAGATTTCTATTGACCTTTCAGTGTTCAGCTGCTTTGTTAATTGTTTTCACCTTTGCGCAGTCTGTTTTTTCTCTTTACTTTTCGCATGGCATGCATGTGGCTGGAGTGTGGGTGGGGTTGGGCAGGCACAAATGGGAAGTGGAGTATTGGATTTGACAAGCAGCAGAGTGAGGGCAGGGTTAAGAGAACAGTGGAGACAGGACACGACTCCTGTGTAAGCTGGCTTTCCCTGCTCTCTCAGAGGCTGTGGAGCGCCAGAGATAGTGAGGATAGCCACTCTCCACCTGCACACTGTACAATTCATGGTGCCTGGGGGAGAAGATGTTCCTCCCTCAGCTTCCCACACAGACTGAACCCCTGTGCTCTTGTTTATCTTTTTTCCTGCCCGGTTCATCCTCTGGCTTGTCACCACGCATCCTGCAATAGAGCTCTCTGCTCTCCTCTGTCGTCTCGGCACTCCTCGGTTCTTCTCCCGTTCGCTCTCCGGTGACTTTTTCGGGGTTGGCCACCGATATCTTCTTTTTAGCACAATTACTAGCGGCGGCGCAGCCCGCTCTTCTTTGCCGCCTTCCGCCATCTTCGTTTCTTCTTTTCTTCAGATGATTCCCGTTGTAATGCCGGGTACGCAGCTCACACCGATTTATATAGGCCTCCGACGACGTCACAGTCCCATCATGCTCCGGGTACCCATGTGGGTACCCGGAGCATGATGGGACTGTGATGTCGTAGGAGTCCTATATAAATTGGTGTGAGCCGCGTACCAGGCATTACAGCGGGAGGAAGAGACGCGTCAACATCTGAAGAAAAGAAGAAGGCAGAAGACAAAGGCAAAGAAGAGCAGGCTACGCCGCCACTAGTAAGAGAGCTAAAAAGAAGATAGCGGCTGCCAGCCCCGAAGAAGGCATCGGAGAGCGAGCGGGAGAAGAACCGGGGAGCGCCGAGACGACAGCGGAGAGCGGAGAAGATGGAAGAAGACCCCCCGAGAGTGGAGAAGACCCCCAGAGAGCGGAGAAGACCCCGGAGCTGACTAATGAAATATTTTAAAACCCTGTGTTGTGCTTTTTTTATTGACACTTTGCCTCCAGGTGAATGAGTAGGGGTACGATGTACCCCATACTCATTCACCTAGGGTGGGGGGCCGGTATCTGGGGGCCCCCTTATTAAAGGGGGCTCCCAGATTTCGATAAGCCTCCTGTCCGCAGACCCCGACAACCAATGGCCAGGGTTGTCGGGAAGAGGCCCTGTCCTTATCAACATAGGGACCGGCGCCCCCTGCCCCAGAGCACCCAACTCCAGATTTTGAGGGCATGCAGCCATGGTACGGCTCAGGGGGGCGCTCACTTGCCCCCACTCCTTTCCTGACCGGCCAGGCGGCGTGCTTGGATACAGGTCTGGTATGGATTGTGGGGGACCCCATCACACCGCTTTTTTGGCGTAGGGGGTTCTTACAATCCATACCAGACCTAAGGGCCTGGTATGCCCCCTGGGGGGGAACCCATGCCAGATGTTTATTTAAAATTTGACATGGAGTTCCCCCTCATGATTCATACCAAAGTTCCCCCTCATGATTCATACCAAACGCCGTGGCTAGAATTGGCGGGAAAAGTCGGATCCCCGTCGCTTCTATGGCGGCTTTTTCCCATTGCGGCGAGCCAGCTCAGCGCTGGCTCCCATGACTGGGCTCATAGGTGGTCAATCTTGCTGAGAAAGGGAGCGGTCACCCACTGTAGTATTTTTTTTTATTCAGTACTCCACACCCCTAAGGCTCCTAAATCAGGATATTTGGAAGGTTTGCACAAGCTTCAGCATAACATTTTACATTTTACCTAAATGTTTATCCTTTTTAAAGGTAGAACAATACACCTTTCATAACTTCAAGTACTACAAAAGGTTTTATACTAAATATACAGTATGTGCCACTTGGAGAGTTACAAATGCACACTGCTTTGTCTGCAGCAAAATTCCTTTCTGGCACTGCAGGAGTTAGGAGGCCTTACATCCTCTGTTATGTCTTCTATCTTGCACTTTTTCTCATTTCCAACTATCTGTGACATCTCAATCACTTTTACGATCCAGTCCTTCTGGCTGCTGATTAGAATTCTATTTTAAACTCTCTCCCTTTTTAATGTTTCTCCTTTCCAAAGGTTTTTATTCAGCTGCCACATATATATATTTATTTCTCTTTCTGTATTATCCATTCTCAGCGATCTCCCATTATCATTGCAACCTGAGCACCGATGAAGCACAAAGCAGCCGCTCAGTATAACAGGATACAGACGGTGCATGGAGGTTTACATTTTCCTTCGCTGAATTAGGAACCCCTCTGTTACATAAGCCATTAGCAAAGTATTCGCCTTCTTTGTGAAAAGCCTTTTATTCGCTGTGCAAATATTTCTTCCCATTGAAAGTGCCTGAGTTCTACAACTCCTGCAGAGCCCAGTTTAGCTGTAACAGGATGCAACTGCATAAGAAATCTGATATATTTTACTAATTTAACAATGGCTTTATTTAAAACGTGTGTTGTTAACCATTTCAAAGCTATTTCCCTTGTTATTTTTATATTCAGCAGATGTTTCCTTAGGTAAGTTTAAATGATCTTTCACCTACTGTTGACAGTCTTAAATCTCTGCATCACCTTTCTGACTTTTCCCCCCTATAGGATGTACCTTTTCAAGGAATGAAAGATCCTTGACCCTCCTAGGGAAAGGGAACCCTAACTGTTTGGCAGCTATGTAGGATTGATCCAAAACAGGGAGTTTAAGTGGCTGGGATTGGCCACTGAGGCACGAGGTGACTGGGTGTGTGGAATTCTAGAAAAAGGCTACACAAGGGCACGTCACAAAAGTTGGGCAAGTGCTATACGTTTCCTTCCCCTGCAGCCCTATCTGTATTCATGATAAACGAGGACGCGGTTGAAGTCCAGGTCCAGGATCTTTTATCTAGGGGCCATGGGGACTGGCTTTTTCCTCTCCTTGCTGGTGAGACTCCAATGCCTTTGCCTCAGAAGTTAAGCTGCCTTCTTCCAGGGCTGGTAGGCCTACCCACCCTCCCTCCAGACTGAGTCCCAGTCCTCCCAGGGCCACAGCATGGGTGGCGAGACCTGCATACACTGCCAAAGCCACTGGCACTAATGGGGCTGGCTTCTCTCATCACCCCCCTCTTCCTGCAGCTATACTTGAGGCTCAAGAAACACCTCCCGCTGCAACCGCAGCTCTCACAGCATGCCACATACCTTTCCGTGGCCCACGTGTATCCCTCTGATGCTGGTTCCATCTCTTCCTGTGCCTGCTCCTGTTATCAATCCCCAGCTCCCTGCTTCTTGCTCCCTGCGGAGCGGGAGCTGCTTCAGGTCATCTCCTCTCATCTCTGCCGATGCTGCAGCCAGATGCAGATTGTCTTCTGGCTTCCTGCAGATAAGCTGACTACTGTAAGCTTCAAGCCTTGGTGAAATTTATCAGGGATGCCAGGAAGCTGCATCAGTTTCAATCTGTCTCTGTGTGGGGATGGCTATCTTGGTAAAGGTAGGGTTTTGCTTCCACATATAAGAACCTCCAGCATGGAGAACAGTAAGCATCACAGTGTTGACATTAGCAAATCTCACTTCAAATCTCCTGAGACTAGTAGTCAGAGACAGCAGGCCCCTAATATCACACTGCATATATACAGCTATAAGACTGTTGGTAGTTACTGACAGCTAAATGCCATATAGTTTTGCATGCGCTATTGACAGTTTACCGCCATATAGTTTTACTGTGTGTTACTACCAGTTTAACACCATATAGTTTTGCACACGTTACTGCCAGTTTAATGCTATATAATTTTGTGTGCATTACTGCCAGTTTAAAGCCATATAGTTCTGTGTGTCACTGTACATTTGGCACATTATATTGCAGTATATTATATTGTATCCGTGGAGTGTGTTTGTGTAGTGTGAGTACTCAAATTAAAGGGCACCAAACACCTCTTTACATTGATTAAAGTACATCTACGTACAGATTTAAACGTCTTCTTTACATTTGCTTATAAGCACCGCCTCCTCCCTCCCAATAATGTCTGGGAGGACAACAAGTAGAGGCAGATGTTCCCTTGGCACTGTAAGGGGGCCAGCAGCAAATGTGTCCACAGGCAAAGGTGGACGCGGTGGTGGTCAGTCCTCAGGCAGGGCATCATTTCCTCTGTTTAGTGAGTTTCCCTGTGCTATACAGCCACAGCATGCAGAGGAGGTGGTGGACTGGCTTACTGAACCTTCCTCATCCTCCTCATCCTCTGTCACACAAGCAGAGACCAATTTGCAGTCCCCTGCAGTTTTCAGAGTGGATAAACCTGCCTCCTTGTCCACATCTATTCCTGCCATAGCCCTAACATCAGCCATTGAGGAGTCAGCTGAGTTATTTGACCAAAGCATCAGCCACTTGCTCCTTGATGATGCCCAGCCATTACTGGATTCAGATGCTGGTTCTGAGGTTGAGGATGAGGATGACAGGAACATGAGCCTATAGAGAGGAAGAAACACTGGTAGACATATTGGCATTAATGTTAACCAAGCCGCAGCGTATTGCCAAGTTGTCTCCTGTGGTAATAATGAAGATGGAGGAGATGGAGATGATGATGATGATGATGATGAGGTCACTGATGCGACTTGGGTGCCAGATAGAGCAGAGGAGAAAACTGAAGGTGAGGCGGCACAACCCTAAGGAAGTTGACATCAAGAAAGAGTAGAGATCAGCCACCCTATTCCATCACATTCTGTAGCTGTTATCTCCCGTCCCACTTCCCACAGCTCATTTGTCTGGGCCATTTTAAGCACATCTGCAGCAGATTGCACTGTTGCTATTTGCAAACTGTGTCACAGGCACATCAAACATGGCAAAAACACCAACCATTTGGGTAACACAGGCCTAACAAGGCATTTAACGTCCAACCACTAAAATTCACACAAAAGGGGCACAAATCCCTCCTCCTCCTTATCCACTTCAGACTTCCTCTGCGATACTGAGTCATTACCTTTCAGCAGCCTCCACTGACAGGGATGATGGTATAGTACAGGGTGTCCAAGGACCTAGCAGATCATCTGCCAGCAGCACACCACCAGCTGTAGACTGTTGCCCGCAAATTTCTCTGCCCCATCTTCTGGCACTTTACTAGGCTTTGAAGAAGAGGAAGACATGCGTCAATCTGTAAGTGATGGCTTTCCAACCACAGGACCTTTCGGAGTAGTACGTGGCTGGGAGGAGGAAGTTCCATATGCTGTCATCCTGAGTGACCCAGAGGAGTCTGCTTCTTAAGCCTATGCAAATTTGAGGTGCATGGGCAACCGCATGCTTCAAAGCCTGAGAAAGGACCCAAGAATACGTGGCATAAAATAGAAGGTGATTACTGGTTGGCAACCCTCCTTGACCACCGTTATAAGGTGAAGGTCTCAGAACTGATTCTGTCCCCACAAAGAGTGCAGAAGATAAAATATCTTGAGGACACGTTAAAAATATTTTATTGAACATTTTCCCTGTCTCCAGTAGGTTACAGTGTCCTGAAAAACATCATTTTGAGTCTTCTGTTGGTCAAGAGAGGAGCGTTGGAGAAGGTGTCCGCCTAAGTGAGGCATTTCAGATTTTTTTTAGTCCTTGTTGCCCAGGGCTGTCAGCTTCCACATCCCACGACACCCAGAGACCAATTTTAACGCACCCGTTACTTCCAAAGTCAAAGTCAAAGTGACACCAGAATGTATCCAAAAAATCTCTAATCTCGTTCCCAGTGTACTACATTGTGGCTTCATCATACACACTGGCTCCCCAGCTGTTGCTGAGCAAAATAAAGGCAGCTTGCAGGAAAATGTCATTTTTTTGGCTTTATAAACTCAATTATTGCTGCAGCATGGTACAGATCTGCCACATTACAGTTAGACTAAGGGGACCCCCCAGGAACTATATTGGAAGGAATTTTTCAGTTTTAGGCTTTCACTTTAAAAATCTAAATTGAGTTTTTACATAAACTTTTTTTTAATTGATACATGTCCCCCAGGGCAGGACCCGGACCCCTATAACCATTCTATGCCCAATTACTTGCACTTAAGCCTTCAAAATGGGCACTTTTGATATTTGAAGTCCGGGTCCCATTGACTTTACTGGGGTTCATTATTTGGGTCCGAACTTTCATGGTCTTCGAAAGTTTGGGTGCAAACCAAACAGGGGTTTGTTCGTCCCATCCCTAATCCTAGATAAGTTAAGTTTGTCACCCAGTGTATATCCAGTATCACTTGTTACGTCCAGCATTAAGGATCCATTTTTAATCTTGACAACCCACAGACAGAATAACCTGTAACATGACAAACTTCTCTAGTCACGCTTCTGTCCCAAATACGTTTCCAGACTAGCTTGTGAATGTCAACAAACCGGTCGGGTATGTGATATGACATCATTGACCAGATCAGGTCAAGACAATATTTGGTCAATGATGTCAGCAGAGATACTCGTTTACGATGTGAAACTGTAATTTAGTAGAGCTAGTAATACCACTATTAAATTAATGACTTCCTTATAAAACAGTCAAAGGTTCAGGCAGGTGAATTGGACACATCTGACTATTTAACTTGCCCGTTCAGCAAACATTAAACACAGGGCTGGTGCAAGGATTTTTGAAACCCTATGTGAAACCTCATTTTGCCACCCCCTTGGCTCTGACCCTGACTCCACCCCATTTCCCCTGCCCATGTATACGGGGGAGGTTGAGGGAATGGAGATTTGTGCGTCTCCTCTCCAATATTTTCATCAGCCGTGGTCTGCAGGCCCACACCTGCACCTCTGGAGGGTAGTATACAGACAGGCTATGGCAGTATACAGACAGGCTACATCAGTTAACGGACAGGCTAGGGTAGTATAGGGACAGGCTAGGGAAGAATATAGACAGACTAGGGTAGTATATGGACAGGCTAGGGCAGTTTATAGACAGACTAGGATAGTATACAGATAGGCTAGGGCAGTGTATAGACAGGCTAGGGTAGTATAGGGACAAGCTAGAGAAGTATATAGACAGGCTAGGCCCTAGCATAGGGGGGAGAGAGGAGGGGGAGAAGGAGGAAGAGGGGGGAAGAAGAAGAGGGGTAAAAATGCATAGCACAAAGTGGTGGGAACTTTCTGCCAAGCTATGTGCAGTCCATTGATTATGTCATTGCTGTTTTTACAAGGTATGTTGTTATATCTGGGTTTAGAAAGGCATTTGGTGCACACAAAGTTGATTTATATCATTTGCGGGTATTGAGGGATATAAAACTTAAAAAAAAAGTCTTTGACTCTGGACAAGGTGAGCTAAGCTACTAAAAGAATGAGTTCAGTGCTTGTGCTGTAAATTTTGAGGATGAATTGCTCCACAGTGCTTGCAGCTACATACTGTAGGTCAGTGATGGCTTATTTAAAATAAATAGATACTACAGTTATTTGAAGTAAACTATTTGTACATATGTCTTTTCTTCTGGATACCTATTAGATTTGTATTTACTTTTAGGTGATAGTCTCTGCACCTTTATCCAAGTTAATAGGTCACCTGTTTCATTTTGGTTATGGTCAGTATGCCAGTGGTACATCTGGCTAATATATACTCCATTTATATTTTTGCATTCATGCTAAATCCCCCCCCCCCCCCCCAAAAGTAAACACATCTTTAACTCATTTACTAAGCTAAACAAACATTCCCTTTGTAAATTAACACCATGTACAGTGAACTGTGTGAAACAGGCTTGTGTTATCATATCAACAATCTATTGAAGTAAATAAAGTAAATTATATTAAATCAATTAACTTAAAATAAGTAAATTAAATAATGTATTAAAACAAATGCATTAAAAATACAATAAGTATTTGGTATCCCACTTAAGTATATATGAAGATGGTAGAGAGCTTGATCCTGTCCCTAAAAACAGTATTATGAGTAAGTAGATGAGGTACATTGCTTCAGCATCACCATGTCTCTGAATATTATTTTAAAATGTTGACAAGTATGTGCATGAATAAATGATTAATACTTAGAAGTCTTAGCAACCCCAAACACATGGAAAAAAAAATGTGCTTCTTAAATGAATCATATGCTGGAATCATTAAGAAATAATCTTTGTGATATGCAGATTTGTAGTACAAATTTTAATGAAATTCTGCACTAGCCTTATTAAAAATCAAAGCCCAAACCACAGAGTCATTTTGGAAGGTGCCAA
The DNA here is from genome assembly GCA_029574335.1 of Rana kukunoris. NCBI lineage: Eukaryota > Metazoa > Chordata > Amphibia > Anura > Ranidae > Rana > Rana kukunoris. The sequence goes on along the minus strand of CM056055.1, from coordinate 124,723,963 downwards.
AATAGCTAAGAACAAAGAAAAGGACAAAAATCTCATTACTGTATGTGTATTTACCCGCAAAAGAACAAATGTACAAAGCCATAAATATCTTATTGCAAGTTTCTTGATAAACACAAGAAAACTATTTTTCCCCCATCCCACAATAATTATTCAACATTTAAACGTTTTTCTCCCAGTGCATTATAAATTATTTCAATTGCTTCTGAATCTTTTTAAAATAAATTTGCACTTCTGACAAATCTCTTCTAGCTTAGGGCTTTTTTAATTTCTCGCTGTTCTTTTTGTATGTTACACTTGTGATGGGTATTAAGAACTGCTGCTCGGTATGTTCTTGTCACTAAAGTTCAAAACTCAGTTTAGATGAGTGGTTAATACACAGCCACACCTTATTATTAATAATTTAAAAAAGGAGAGTAAATAAGTTGTATTAACTATTAAAATAAAAATGATTTTTGTTTATGGTTTCATATGCCAAGACTTACCGTAGCAACTGAAAGTTAGATCACTATTACCCAGCAACACAAAGAAGCAGTTGCTCAAATACAATACAAATAATAGGTATGTCTTCCTAAGCTTTGCAAATGAAAGTTGTCTTGCCAGGAGGATTGTGATGCCACCCTCTCCAATGCAAAAATGCAAAAAATGTCTGTGTATAAAAATCTAATTTGGAACTAGAAATTCAAAGACAGCGGGTATGTCACACATATTTGCAGAGCATCTTGAGAGAACAACTTTCAAAACTTTGCCATAAAAAACTGTAAACTACCAATTGGTCACTGAGGCCGCGTACACACGATCGGTTAAACTGATGTGAATGGTCTGATGGACCATTTTCATCGGTCAAAACCGATCGTGTGTGGGCGCCATCGGTTATTTAACCATCGGTAGGCACGACCATCGGTTAAAAATCTATGTATGCTCAGAATCAAGTCGACGCATGCTTGAAAGCATTGAACTTCATTGCACTCATTTGTTGCACATTGTGACCGTCACCAGAAGACGTGTATCGAAACGATAGTTATTTAACCGATGCGGCGCAGCAGCACGTGAGTAGTCAGTTCTACGATCGGAAACATAGTGCACAACATCAGTCAGCTACATCGGTTAACCAATGAAAACAGTCCATCAGACCGTTCTGATCGGATGGACTGATCGTGTGGACACGGCATAAGGCTGCCTATCATATTAATTAAGCTCTAGGAAATTTGGTAGCTGGGGTAAGCCAGTCCTCAACTTTCACTATCTGCATATTAGATAAGATTAGGCTCTGGAGGAACACATTTATAGGTTTTTATATAACAGTGAAAGGTATACTGTACCTTAACATTCCACCCATTTCCACCACTGATTTATAAATTAGAAAAAATAATCATTTGATGATTTTCACAGGTGGAAAGATCTTGTTGCAAATAATATAGTACAATCTAATATCTGTACAGGTATGATGTATAATTTTGCTAGGAAATATAGGGCCAGATTCTCAGCAGCGATACGACGGAGTATCTCAGATACCCCGTCGTATCGCCGTTTTTTTTGCCTCGTATCTATGCGCGTGATGCTTAGCATCACTTTGGCATAGATACGCTTCAACATCCGACAAGTGTAAAACCATTACACTTGCGGATCGTAGTTGTAATGACAACTCCGGCCACTAGGTGGCCTTTACATTGTTTTCTCATTTGCATATGCAAATGAGGCTACTACGCCGATTCCCGATCGCTTTTACGCTGCCCCGTCGTCGCGTACGTCGTTTTCGTCCGCGTAAGGTTACCCCAGCTTCTATGTGAAGTAACCTTACGAAGTTCCGTCGGATGCCATGTTAAGTATGGCGTCGGGTCAGCGTTGGCTTTTTCCGTCATTACGTCGTTTTACTAACTCGTTCGCGAATAGGGGCATTGCGTAGTGACGCTCACGTCGTTTTGACGTCGGTTTCAACGACGCTTTCGCAAGCGAAATTCTATGAGAATCTGGCCCATAGTATTTTAAATGTTAGAATGAGTGACAAGTATCACTAATGGGGCTGTCTATAGTGAAGAGGTGAAAATCAGGGTTACCAACCGTATTGGCAGTTTGTAAAAATCTGTGATTTTTATAGCTGTCAGTAAATGTCTGTTAAAGAAAGTTTATGTCAGTAAAAATCAGTTCTTTTTTTCAGGCAGGTTAGTGTTGGCTCAGCAAGTAGAAGAGAGAACCTCTTGCAATTTGATGCATCACCAGCAACCACTTATCCAGGCAGAGTTTGGAGCCAGTTGTGAATATTTTAAATGGAAGTTAGTACCAGTGGCCACATTTGCTGATCCTGTTCCTCTAGTGCCTGTGCAGAGTCATCTCAACTGTGATCCCCCTGCCACCTCTCTGCATAGAAAGGTAGTTGGAACCCAGTGCTTGTCTGGTGGCGAAAGCTCCTGAAGCCTTTGCCCATGGTCCACATGCCCCGCAGCTATAATACACTCTCCTCCTGAGTAATCTATCTTGCTCTTCTGCAGCTGCTGTTCTCTATCAGGTGCTGTCAAGTAGGGAGAATTGGAGGTGAGAGTAGAGAACTGTACTGGGGGAGGGGGTGATTTGGGGGAAAAGGGGGCCTCCTTGTACTCTGCATGCAATGTACCCCTGAACCCTGCACTCTGTATGCAGCAAACCCCTGAACCCTTCACTCTGTATGAAGCACACCCCTGCACTCTGTATGCAGCACACCCCTTAACCCTGCACTTTATATGCAGCACACACCTGAAACCTGCACTCTGCATGTAGCACACACTTTAACCCTGCACTGTATATGTAGTGCACAACACCTGAACCCTGTACTCTGTATGTAGTGCACAACTGAAACCTGCAAAGTTATAGCGCCTACAAATTAGGGGATAGATTTATGGCATTTTTATCAATATTTTTTTTTTTTACTAGTAATGGTGGCGATCTGCAATTTTTATCATGACTGTGACATTATGGCGTACACATCGGACACTTTTGATGCTATTTTGGGACCATTGTCATTTATACAGCAATCAATGCTATAAAAATGCACTGATTACTGTGTAAATGACACTGGCAGGGAAGGGGTTAACCACCAGGGGGCAAGGAAGGGGTTAAGTGTGTCCTAGGGAAGGATTTTAATTGTGGGGGGACTACAGTAGGCTACCAGTGACACAACATTGATCACTGCTCCCGACGACAGGGAGTAGTAGGTCACTGTCCTGTCACTAGGCAGAACAGGGAAATGCCTTGTTCTGCCTAGTGACAGGACCGTGAGACGATCGCGGGGAACCAGTGGACATTGAGTCCGCGGGACCTGCAGGCACACTCACCGAGCATGTGATGTCCCTTTGCACAGCCGGGCCATTCTGCCGGTGTATATATACATGTTGGTAAGCAGGCAGTCCTACTACATGAGTGCACTGTGGAGATCCCTTTTTCATCTGATAACACATTGGATTTCACTTGATCACCATTCTTGTCAGCTTTTTCATCACAAGATTTAATGCTGGACTTTTCACTGGATCTTATCTCCAAACAGTTTTGGAGACTCTTCTTTCTCACACTGTATTTTCTTGCTCTCTTCAACTATTTATGAGCTTGTATTTATATATGTATTTATGAATTTTATTATTTATCAATTTTTCAGCGCTGCTTTTCCGTTTTGCTTTTTATGTATATATACATGTGGCAGTTGGCAAGAGGTTAATACCTCTTCAAGACCCCCCCCCCACTGTTAGTGCAGAAGGTGATATTTCTGCCTCCTGGATGTGTGTTTTTTACAGCCAAATTAGAATTTTGCATTGAAATACTGTGCCACAATCAGAAGCCAAACATTTGGCTAGTGGCTGCTGTGCAGCCCCACTGAGCTCAACAGGCAATTTTGACAGGTAATGCCGCCTGTGAAACTTGACATATCAACTTAAAATTAACACAATAAGAAGCTATGCATGAAGGCCATAGGAATGCGTACACACCCAAGCAGCTGCTATGTTAATTTAGAGGTAGGCGATCAGGTAGCAGTTCTGTTTAATTGTCCTTTAAGCCACTCCCACTATTAAACATATTTGAATAATGTGGTCATGCCCATTGCTCTATTTGGCATGCATAACAGAACTTGTTTTTCAACTGTATCCCAGCAGGGTGTCTGATAATTTGTCATGCTGTGTTGACTTTTTTACGTGCAGACCAGGCCAATTCATGTTATAGTTATTGTCAACTTTGAGATTGTTTTAGTTTCTAATAGGCATTCTGTCAATTTTTCATGTTGTCGGTAAAAAAAAATATGCTCTGCCAGTAAATTTTCCATGTTCTGTTGCAAAAAAAAGTAGGAGGTTGGCAACCCAGGTGGGTATGTTTGTCACATCACATGATCTTAGCAAAGACTCCTAGCATTAGACTGCATGTGCTTCCTCAGCTAAACATCTGGTTCTGGGGGAGCATACAGTACTTTGGTATTTTCAGCTTGTTTTAAAAGCATTTTTTGTATATTCAAAATCCGATGACATTTGTTGACCAGCGGTAGGTTTATTCATTAGTTTACCGCTTAATTTAATTAAACACTACCATTAACTAGCTTCTCACGTGCAAGTGCATTTAAAAAAAAGAGTGATTGTGAAATCATAAAACATATGGTTTTTACAATTACCTTAATAAAGAATATTAATGCATTGCTTGTTTATAGATGCATTGCACAATTTCTAGTTACCTTACATCAGACAATAGTATTTTGTCATCTGGCAGTTGTGGGGTTACAGCCTGACATTTCATGCAGGCAGGATGCATAAAGCCCACGCTCAGTATTTACAATATCGCAGTGGTAGAGTTTTGCTGCCACACTCGCCGCATTAAATCTACATTATGAAGCCCAGTGTGGATTTGCCTGGTGATGGACTGTGCAGAACACAGCTCAGCAGAGAGCTCTCGGTGCCTCCATAATAAAAGGCTGATGAATATTTGACCTTCCTTTCAGACTGGGCCCAATAGCAAATATCTCAGCTCTCCCCAGAGACATGTGTTCATTTAAATGCGTCCTGCAGGTTTTTCCTAGGATGAAAATGTTCAGGTTATGAATTACCTATTTCCCAATACAGTTAACTTCCAGAGATGGATATGCTAATGTAAACATATTCCTAGATCCTTTAACACCTCTGTTACAGAGGAGAAAAAGCAGAGTATTATCTCAGTATAACATGCATACTACTACATTTGTTACTAACAGACATTTGCATGTAGCACAGCAAATTTGCACATCCTTAACTTTTACAACTTTAATCTAAAAAAATCCTCCTAAAGGACTTTACCAGACCACTCCTCAAAATGAATCATATCCAAAAGAACATTTACACTCCAACAAATAATACAAAGTAATGAGCAGAACTGTGTCCCCTAAAAAGATTGCTAATTTTAAAATACACAAATGTATATACCATGTATATTTACTTATATTTACTAGATTTACTTTAATGCAGTGCTCAGTAGATATTCAGGAAAATATTAAATTCTGTTCACAGACAGCTTTACAACTAACACAATACTAGTTCAAGCAATTGCATTCTAGTTCAAGCAATTGCATTATTAGTGATGTTAAATCTGTATCAAAATGGACTGAGACCTATTCATTAAAATATCTATAGAACCATGTTAATCATGTATATATAGGGCCAGATTCACGTACCTTCTGCGGCGGCGTCGCGTAAGCTATTTACACTACGCCGCCGCAACTTACTGGAGCAAGTGCCGTATTCTAAAAGCACTTGCTCCGTAAGTTGCGGTGGCGTAGTGTAAATGGGCCGGCGTATCCCTGCGTAAATGGAAGGGGGCAGCTTGTATTTAAATTAAGCTCGCCCCCGCGTCGATCAAACTGCGCATGCGCCAGCCGGGGAAAAAGCCCAGTGCTCACGTCGGAAAACGTAGTTGAAACCGACGTGAAAACGACGTGATCGACACTTACGCAATTCCCTATTCACGAACGACTTAGTAAAACGACGTAAACGATGGAAAAAGACGACGCTGACCCGACGCCATACTTAACATGGCATACGACGGAACTTCGTAAGCCTACTCCTCATATAGCAGGGGTAGGTTTACGCTTACGTAAACGACGTAACGACGCAGACACCCCACGTTAGAACGTGGGGTGTCTGCGATAGTTATACATACCGGTGAATGATCAGACCAGGTAATTGGTAGAATAGAAGTCAGAAATATTTTGTAGATGCCACTTATTTGATAAAAAACGGTCTATGCAGGAATAAACATTGTGGCACATAGATAAGAAAGTATAGACTTGTTCTGTGGCATGATGGCATCGCCATACATTGTGCAATTGGGAGTCGTGTACTAAGGGTTTAAAAAAGGGTCTACTTCTCTATGATGGGTTGGAGTAATCAAGTTGTGGGTCTGGAGTTAATTTGAAGTCCCCTCACCAAATAAGACATCCTTTGTGGACCTTCAAGACCTTTTTATGCAATTTCTTCAGAAAGCCTATTTGGTGGATATTAGAAGCATATAAATGGACAATTGTACAGGAAGAGTTACAGTATTTAGCCGTCAGAAGAGAATAAGATACCGGCCATCAACGTCTTCAATGCATTGATGCAGTTGGAAGGCTACAGTATGCTTGATCGATAGAAGGACACTGTGACAGGAAGTCAGGTAAATCTGTGGGTGTTGTCATAGACGGGAGATACATTTCTGCCTTGTTTAGACAATTCACCAATTACTATCAGGTGTCGGCTGCCCCAAGTGGCCAGGGTTTATTTTATGTTTTGTTTTGTTTATGCTGTTTGGATGCTTGTACTTGTTTCCAGCAATATGGAAGAATAAACCATAATCTTTGTTTTCAACCGTCCTCGGCTGCCTCTCTGTATAGTTCAGTGTGTAGTGTAGCACACCTTAGAACTTGTTTTTCACCTAAAAAACCCATCCTCACCCATGTCTGTGAGGATACTGAATCCTCCCAAGTATCGAGGCAAGAGCTTCTCTCTTGGTTTCGTAGTCAACTCTCTCCCAAACCACTTAGTGCTCACCTGTCACCAACAATCGTAGCATCAGCCTCAGCTATTTACCATCTAAGCCATATTGTCCCATTAGGACCATCTCCTGTTAAACCAATGCTTCCCTTGTTAATTCTATGTTAACTCATACTCTCTCTTGGCTAATGGAGACTCAAGGGAATTTCCCAAGTTCCTAAATTGTATATGCAAGACCTCCTGAAACCCTTTGCCACTTTCCAAACTGAATATGCATTACCTACCTCAGATTATTTTAAATATTTACAAATTACACACTGCCTACTGCCTATTGTGTAATACCCACATATTTAAACAGATAACAGGATCAGCATAGCATTACCTAACCAACAGCAGCCAGCTCGAAAGGGCATTACACTGTTCTATAATAGTCTTGAAAATAAATACATTTTTAGCAAAATCTCTCCCATGACAAAATGGAAAAAGGACCTAGATCAAACATTTGAGGAGTACCAGTGGCTAGCAGCTATATGAGCCACCTTCAAAGCCACTCGCTCCACTAATATATGGTAGCTTTCCCACAAAATTGGCCTCAGATGATACATAACTCTGACCCAGGTGCACACATGGGATCCCCCTTCCTCTCTTAATTTCTGGAGGGCATTTGGAAAACCAGGGAACCTCTTTGATCTGTTTTCAGCTTGTCCGAAACGTACCTCCTTTTGGTCTGATATCTCTCAACTTATTAATGAAACTGCTACTTTTCTTTGCTCTCTAACCTGCCCAATTAGCATTTTTAAACTTGCGCATCGAGAAATTTCTGCATCATTTCCACAATCTACTCCCGTACATGTTATTGGCAGCTAGACTAGCTATAACTAGACATTGGGAAGCTAGTGACCCACCTCTTCTTAGTGAATTAATAACTTTAACCCAAACCCACATATTGGTTACAAATAAATGCTATCCTCGGCCAAAGATAAATTGCTCAAGGCAGAAAAAGATTGGTCCACTTGGTTTAATTAATACAACCATAGAGCAAACTCCTCACTATAAATACTCGACTTCCCACAATGTGTTGCTATTTTTTTTTGTATCTCTCTTTTGTAGGTGTTACCCCCACTATGGAGTCGTTTGTACCTCTCTGTGTATGCGCTCAAATGACTAATGTTAAACATATTTTGTCGACACTGTGCATTGTCATGTTCTTATTATTTTCTGTACTTCCTCTGGGCAAATGTACCACTTGCCCATGTAAGTTTCCCACTTGTATTCTGATGAAAACCAATAAAAATGATTAAGACAGAATATCTAAATTTGATCTTTTTACAGCAACATTTTGGAGCTAATAACATTTGATTTTGAGTTTTTAAAGGGGGGGGGGGTGAGTGGTGTGGACAATTTAAATGTCAGATGAAATTTTATGTAAAGATATTTATATACATTTTTATAACTATACACAAGACATACAGTATACAAAAGCACATATTGTATCTTTAAAACAAGTCTACTTGCGTAAGCCTTTGACACAGAATAATATCTGCTTAATATTAATAATTTTAAGCTAACACATACATTTTATGTTACTTATCAGCTCTGCTTCTCATGTGTATTTTTTTGCAAAGTTTGCTATTACGTGCCCCCCTTGAAATAATTTGCACTGGCAAAGACAGTGTAGGGTTATGGTGGCACTTGTTTCATTGCTAAGTACACTTTTGATAGGTCTCTAGTCTCTAATATCTTTCAGCAATCCCCAAGATGACCTGTCCTATCTAAACCATTAGGACAAATCCGACATGAACTGTCGACTTCATTGATTTACAATACATTATTGTGGCAGGCTTCCATAAATCATAATATTACCTTTTTGTGACACAGTAAGTTTGCCAATGCAAAAAGGTAAAGTGGATATGGCTTTATGTAGCAAATTGTGTTCATTAGTGTTTGAAAAATGTACAGTATATGATATTAGGATGATTTAAATTAACATTTTATAACATTCCTTACAACTGATAATGAAAGGCAAAGAAAATGTATAATACATTTAGTAAATAACTACTAAGTACCTATTTGAGTTAGGGCTGGTTCACGCTTTTGAATGAAACATGCAGGTAAGAACTGATATGCATTCACCTGCAATTTTCTGTGTGGTTTTTAAACGCATATTGTGTTTAGCTGCATTTTTTTTTTCTCTGCAAGTTTTCTGCCTATTTTCTGTCATAATTTCCTTTTCACAAATAAATACAACAAAATCATTATTAGCAGACATGAACACAACATAACTTACAAAATTCCCTTTAAATCTAAAAGATAAAACTGTATTTAGGTGATAAACAAAGCTCTGTGTGTGAATGAGTTATTGAGGCTAATTTACATTGGTGTTATGTCATGGGGATGCAGCAACTAAGCTGCAGCTGAAGGTCTTAATTTGACAGGCATGTGAATGCACATGTTCAGAGACAACATGCATTTGGGGCTACTTACCTGCACCTGCATTTCTGTCAAATTAGGACCTGCAGCTGTGTTCATACAGCCTCTGTGTCCCCATAGAGCAGGGATAAGTAATTAGCGGACCTCCAGCTGTTGCAGAACTACAACTCCCATGAGGCATAGCAAGACTCTGACAGCCACAAGCATGACACCCAGGGAGGCAGAGGCATGATGGGGCTTGTAGTTTTGCAACAGCTGGAGGTCCGCTAATTGCATATCCCTGCCATAGAGTAACAGCTGGAGAGAACCTATGTGAATGAGACCTTAATTTTTTCATAATTTTTTATATAATTTGTTATATTTTTCATTATTTGTTGCATTCTTTTTTACCTTTTACGTTTTTTTCCACAATGTTTTGGGGTGGGGGGGGGCAGTGTTTAGACAGGTTGCCCACAGTTTTAGCCAGGCTAGTGTGGCTGCCTAGATTAGATGGGGAAGGGGTTAACTCTGCTGTGTTTTCTGCTCTCATTCACAGGCTTTTGGGATCCAACCACTGTCTAGTGAGATATAAAAACACAGAGGTTTAGGTCTCAAGAGAGCAGGGGTCAGTGGGATAAAGAACCAAAATCTGACAAGGCACGCTTAGGGATGTAGTCCCGCTACAAAGCACTGGTATTCAGGTCATGAAGTTCTCTCATTGAGTTGTGCCAGCCATGGACTTCACCAATGAGGACTTTACCTATGCAGATACTCTGGGGTAGTCATGTTTAGCTTTAGAAAGCATTAGAAAGGAAAGGATGTTCTGCCATGTTGTGTTTATCATGCTGCACTTTAGTAAAGGTTGTTTACCTGCACGAAGCCTGGTCTGAAGTTACTCAGGGTGCACATGGGGCCCTGGAGCACACAGAGTCTGAGTATAAAAGGTTCTAGCAACATCACAGAAACAAAGGGTTAACTGCAAGCAGTCGTTGACGTGGTACCTGGTAAGGTGACAGGTTCTCCGGAGTGAGGGGATTCGGTGCTGCTCCCAATTGTTTTACAATAAATATGTTTTTTTATTGGATGTCTACACTTAGAGGTGCTTCTCTCCCCTTCCCTTTTCTTATGCATCTGGAAGTTCCTTCTGATATCACAAGATGCTGCCCTAGGTGGATGAACAATAATTTACTATTTTTGGATGGACTATAATTAACTTTTTCTAGGACTTAACCACTTCCATACCAGGCACTTACACACCTTCCTGCCCAAGCCAATTTTCAGCTTTCAGCACTGTCGCAATTTGAATAACAATTGTGCGGTCATGCTACACTGTACCCAAATGCAATTTTTATCATTTTGTTCCCACTAATAGAGCTTTCTTTTGGTGGTATTTGATCACCTCTGCGATTTTTATTTTTTGCGCAACAACTAAAAAAAGACCGAATTAAAAAAAAAAATTAAATTTTAATTTTTTTCTGTTTACTTTTTTGTAAATAAGTAAGTTTTCTTCTTCAATTACAGGCACTGATATGGCGGCACTGATTGGCATTGATGAGGTGGCACTGATGGGCGCCGATGAGTCGGCACTGATGGTCACCGATGAAGCGGCACTGATGTGCAGTAAAAAGGCGGCACTGATGGGCGGTGCTGGTATGTGGCACTGATGGGCACTCATAGGCGGCACTGATGGTCACTCATAGGCAGCACTGGTGGGCACTCATAGGCGGCACTAATGGGCACTCATAGGCGGCACTGGGCACTCTTTGGCGGCACTGCTGGGCACTCATGGTCGGCACTTATGGGTGGCACTGATGGGTACTTATGGGTGGCACAGATGGGCACTGATATGTGGGCACTGGGCATAGATGGGCACAGAGGTGGCACTGATGGACACTGAGGGGTGGCACTGATGGCATTGCTGGGCATCATTTCAGTCAGTGCCCATGTTGCCAGTCAGTGCCCATTTGTGGGCACTGATTGGCATCGATTGTGATCGTTTTTTTTTTAATCGTTGTTTTTTTTTGCCTATTGTTTATAAAGGTGGTCCATTGTGATCCATTGTGGTCCATTGTGGGCATCCGAGGGGGGGCTGCGCTGATAAACAATCAGCGCAAACCCCGGCTCTTCCTGTTTACATTGTGATCAGCCATGATTGGACACAGCTGATCACATGGTAAAGAGCCTCCGCCAGAGGCTCTTTACCGAGATCGGAGATGCAGGGTGTCAGCCTGACACCCTGCATCACCGATTGCCACGCTGCGCGCCCCCATTGGCACGCGCCAGCATGTAATCCTGCAGGACGTCAATAGACGTCCAGTCAGGATTACAGAACCACTTCCCGGACGTCAATTACTATTGACCGGATAGGAAGTGGTTAAACACTGGACAAATTGTGCACATTTTTGCTGTTAGTGCGAGTTTGCATTCTGTTTTCTGGTTAATACAGCGTGATTATATTGCAAATTAAATGCATTTACCATTTTTCTTTTTTTGTTTTCAAAAAAGTTTTATTTGGAAGACATGTAATAAAACAGTTCAGTACAATGCATTGGGATAGAAATAACAGAGAGAGTGTAAAATAATGGCCAAACATAAGAGAGGGTTGGGAGCATGGATACAATGAGGGTATATAGAAAGATAGTGGGGATATACATAGCCAAGAATATGAAAGCAGTGGTTATATTTGAGGCAAGTAGGGGTAAGAGATACACTGTTGGTTAAGGATATAAGTGGGATCAAGTTATCAGCAATTCTTAGTATATTAGAAAGATAGTGGGTGCAGGGGAAGTTTAGGGTATCAGAGACCAAAAAATCCATTTACTAGTGAAGAGATGCATAGTGTCAAACAGAGTGTGGTGGATTCTTTCAGAGAGTCTAATAGATTCCATTCTGGAAATAACCTGGGGCCATGGTAGGTCCTGTGATTTCCAGTTGCAGACAATCATCCATTGTATAGCACTGATTAGAGAATGGATCAGTCTATTACATGGGGGTGGAACCTCGGGGACCGTGGCATAAAGTAAACATATAGATGGGGTGAGGGAGATTTTTTTGTTCAGAGTGCTTTCTAGTCTGTTTGTAAGTGCAAGCCAAATAGGATCTAAGTGTTTGCAACCCCAAAAAATGTGGAAGTAGTTACCAACCTCTGGGCAGCCTCTGAAGCAGCTCGGGGAGGTATTGGGATAGAAGGAGTGAATTTTAGCGGGGGTCATATACCACCTGGTAAATATTTTTAGGAGGGTTTCTCTGAAGGCCGCAGCACGGTTACTCTTACGGAGATTATCAGTCATATTGGCCCATTGGTCAAGAGTAAAAGTGGAGTTAAGTTCTGATTCCCAGCGCAACATTGGGGCTGATTTTTCTGGCTGGAGAGAGGTAATAAGGTTATTATAGAAACAAGAGATTAGACCTTTGTCTCTGGGGCAGGTTGTGCAGATATGTTCAAACAGTGTACTAGGAGGGGAAATTTGTGTGGAAAAGTATAGTGAGAAGAAGTCTCTGATTTGTATGTATTGGTGGAAACAGGAGGGTGGAAGGTTAAACTTGAGTTGCAGGGAAGCGAAGGTGAGACATTTTGAGTTGAAAGTGAAGGATTTCAACGTGGTGAGATCTCTGGAAATCCAGACATCAAAAGGGGTCTTGTCTGGAAATGCGAGGGGGAATCTGGGGTCTCCGAGAAATGAATCAAGGGGAGGGGATGGGGAGGAGAGACTGTGTTTAAGTTTAATTTTTTTCCAAATTTGCAGCATTTGGGCAATTATTGTGTTTTTCTTGGAGAGAGCATGGTGTGGTATTATGTTTAACCACAAAATGCCCCTAAGGTTCAGGGGCAATATCGAAGATGTCTCAAACCTGAGCCATGGGATGTCTGGGTCTGCGGAGAACCATTGAGCTAAATGTGCTAGTTTAGCAGCTAGGAAGTAGGACCATAGGTCTGGTAGACCGAGTCCACCATCACGTTGGGATCTATACATGAGAGAGTAGCTGCTTCTTGGTTTCTTACCATTCCAGATACATTTGTTGATTTCCCTCTGCAGGGCTTCTAGGCGAGTTTTGGGGACATTAATGGGTAATGCTCTGAAGAAGTACAAGATCTTAGGAAGGATGGTCATTTTAAAAGCGCATATTCTGCCCAGGTAAGAAATATGATAGGCAGACCATATCTTAAGCAATGCACTAATGTGCGAGAACAAGGGGAGGTAGTTGGTTTTGTATAGCAGATTATGCGAGACTGTGATGTGAACTCCAAGATACTTAAGTGACGTGGAGGACCAAATAAAGTTAAAGTTTTGCTTCATGAGGGAAATAAGATCAGGGGAGCAGTTAATGGGTAGAATGGAGCATGTATTTGTGCTAATTGATAGGCCAGAGAGTTTATAGAAGCTGTTAATTTCTGATAAAAGATTGGGAATAGAGGTATGGGGGTCTGTCAAGAATAAGAGAGCGTCGTCTGCATATAGACTAAGCTTAAATTGGTGGGAGTCTTTGTGGTAGCCGTGTATGTTAACGTTTTGTCTGATGGCGTGTGCAAGGGGCTCTATGACAAGAGCAAAAAGGAGGGGAGAAAGAGGGCAGCCCTGTCTAGTACCCCTGCTAAGGGGGAAGAAGTCCGAGTTACTGCCAGGTATTCTGATTCTGGTCTTAGGAAAGTGGTAAAGGGCGTTAAAGCCATGAATAAATCTTTCTGAGATGCCAAATTTATGGAGGAGATGGTTTAGATACGACCAGTTGACACTGTCGAATGCCTTGTGGATATCAAGGCTAAGTAGACATAAGGGGCGTGAGTGTAGGTTTGCGTCTTGTACTAAGTTAGTGACTAATCTAATATTATCAACAATCTGCCTACCCGGTATAAAGCCAGTCTGGTCAACGTGGATAAGGGAGGTGATCACCGAGGACAATCTGTCTGCAAGTAATCTACCAAAGAGTTTTAGGTCGTTGTTAAGAACTGATATAGGGCGGTAGTTTTGTGGTACAGAATGGTCGTTTTGGGGTTTGGGTATCAGGGAAAGATTTGCCAGCAGCATTTCCTCAGGGAATTGACCGCATAGTAGAATATAATTAAATAGCTTGGTGAGACTTGGTACTAGAAGGGGGGCAAATTTTTTGTAGTAAGCTGCTGTAAAGCCATCAGGACCGGGGGTGGTTGAAGTTTTAATAGATTTAATGATATCTAAGATCTCGGCCTCTGTGCATGGCTCATTATTTACCATTTTTCTTAGACCCCTATTACACTGGAGGTGTTTTTCAGGTGCTTTAGTGGTAAAAATAGCACCTGTAAAGCGCCTGAATAAAAAGCTTTAGCTGCAAGCTTTCACACTGGGGCGCTGCGCTGACAGGGTGTCAAGAAAAGTCTTGCCAGCAGCTTCTTTGCAGCGCTTTAGGAGTGGTAAACTCGCTCCTAAAGCGCCCCTGCCTATTGAAATCACCAATCACCAAACCGCCGGCAAAGCGCTGCTGCAGCTTGCAGGCGTTTTTAACCCGATGCAAAAACAACGGTAAAACACTGCTAAAAATAGCACTGCTTTACTGCCGACGCTTGGGCGTTGTGAGTGTGAAAGCACTCTTAAGCCCCATACACACGGTCAGACTTTTGGCCAACCAACTTCAAAATCTGCAACTTTTCAAATTTGTCTGATCGTGTGTACGCTCCATCGGACCAACTTTTTCAGGTTTCATCTGACAAAAAGTTGGGTCTGCGAACGGACCAACTTTTCAGCAACAAAAGTCTGATGGTGCTTTGTGTGACCGTGTGTACAGCAATCCAACCAACTTTTGTGCAAAGTGCAAATACGCATGCTCAGAACCAATGTTAAAATCAACCAACAATAGCAGAAGTTAACCAAAGGGTGGCGGTAAAGAGCAGAAAAGAGCAGAAAAACCACGTGATGATGGGAAAGTTTTAGAAAAGTTTGCAGAAAAGTCTGACTGTGTGTATGCTATGGGTGTGACCGGACAAATCAATTAGGACAAAAATCCAAGGGAAATTTTGTTGGATGTCCTACCGTGTGTATGGGCCTTAAGGCTGCATTCACATCTGAGCGACAAGTACAGTAAAGCCGCGTACGCGGCTTTACTTGCCGTGATTACATTCATTTTTTTTTTTTTTTAAATCATCCCCATTGATGTCTATGAATGGGGATTCGCCCCTCCAGCGGCATGAGCGTCGGGCGACAGGCGATTTGTCGCTCAGATGTGAATGCAGGGTTATTATCCCTAATCACAGACACCCACTCAGAGTGTTGCTAAATGCTAATTCATGCACCATGCACAATGTCTGTTATTGCCGCCACACCAGTCATACTGTCCCTGATCACCACCATACCAGTTACAGTGTTCCTGATCACTGTCACATCAGTCATATTGCCCCCAATCACTGCCACACCCGTTGCAGTGTTCCTGATCACTGTCACACCAGTTATAGTGTCCATTATCACTGCTACACCAGTCCCAATGTCCCTGATCAACACCACATCAGGTACAGAGTCCATAATCACTGCCATACCAGTTGTAGCATTTCTGATCACCACACCAGTGCAGTGTTAACTCTGCCTGCTGCATTTGCTATATCAAGGGGGTTGGTTAAATGTTTACCCTGGGAGTCTATAAGGAAATGGATCTTTGTGCTGACTTGTTGTCTTTTAACCTGTTTGGCTAGAAAAGCACCGGGTTTATTAGCACAACTTAAGTTTTAGGCATTGGAAATTATAATACAATTTTGGTGATGTTCGCTTAAGCAATGCCTAAGTTCCCTGGTGGAGGCGAGATTGGGTGAAGTCTTGTTCCTCAATTCTAGGTTTTTAATTTGTGTTAGTAGGGATTTTGTTGTGGATGCATGAAATTTGCATTCATAGGCCCCTATTTTGATGAATAGACCTCAGAGAAAAGCTTTATGTGCAGTCCAAAATGTTACTTGATCTGTAATACCTGTGTTACTGATAAAATAGTTCTCAATGAATTGATCTGCACCTCATAGTGAAGGATGGTAAGAAAAGTCATTTACAGTAGTCTCCATATATTGTGTAATGATACATTAGTATGGGCAAACAACTTAATAAATATAGGAGCATGGCCAGAGCATGTTATGTGACCAGTGACCATTTCTGAGATCAACTGTAATAAATGTTTATCTGTAAGAAAAAGATCCATTTAAGAGTAATGCCCTGTACACACGATCGGTCCATCCGATGAAAACAGACTGATGTATTTTTTCATCAGTTATCCGATTAAGCTGACTAATGATCAGTCATGCCTACACACCATCGGTTAAAAAAACGATTGTGTCAGAACGTGGTCACGTAAACCATGTACAGTAGCACTAGAAAGGGGAAGTTCAAATCCAATGGCGCCACCCTTGGGGCTGCTTTAGCTGATTTTGTGTTAGTAAAAAACTTTTTGCGCTTTTCTGTCTGTTACAGCATGATGAATGTGCTATCTCTATAAAGAACGCTAGTTTTACCAGAACGAGCGCTCCGGTCCCCTAATTTAGTCTGAGCATGCGTGGATTTTTAACCGATGGACGTGCCTACAGACGATAGTTTTTTTTCCTATTGGTTAGTTAACCATCAGATAATTTTAACAAAACAAGTTCTTAATTTTTTAACCGATGGATAAAAAATGGATGGGGCCCACACACGATCGGTTATTCTGATGAAAACGGTCCATCAGACCATTCTCATCAGACAAACCGATCGTGTGTACACGGCATAAAAACGTTGAACATTGCATCTCTGCACATTTTTGTGTCGAGGCGGGTCAATTATGTTGTAGAGTTGGGAGAAGGTTCAGCCCTAACATGAATTTGGGCCGAACAATGGTCCGTATTATGGGGGTGTTAACCATTTGTTAACCATTTGTTAACCATTTGTTCAGCCTGCCAAATGACCACAATGCACTGCGCTGCCGCACAGTGCATTGGAAGCCCTGATTGGCTGAAGCAATGAAAGCTTTGCCCAATCAAGGCACAGAGCACTGTCAGAGCCATGATTGGAGAAAGTAATGATGACTCCAATCATGGTTCATTGCTCTTAGTCCCGCCCCACACTATAAAAATATTCTTCCGATAGCGGCCATTTGCAGTGTGATATTGGCGTGGAGAGAGATAGAACAGTGCTCTGTTCAGTGCTGCGAGTTAATGTGCTATAGTGTACTATACTGATTCTATTGTCAGTGTAGATTATCAGTTTAGTTAGAATCTAGTGATAGTTAAAGTGGAGTTTCCATCAAAAAAATAATATTGCATTAATGTGCATATAATTCCTTTAAAAAAAAATTGAATATTTGTTTTTTACTCACCTGGAAATACATGTTGCTATGTGGTCCCACGAAATCTGCCTCCTGAATCACCTCAGTTTGTGTTGTCATCTCCCTCGGCTCCTCAGCTCGCTACTACTCCTGGGAAATGTGTGTCATCATTTCCCAGGATGCAGTGCTCTTCCCCGAGGGCTAGAATCGAGGGACTTTTAAACAGGAAGTGATGCAATTCAATGAAGATTTTGGCGCCATTTTCAGTATTCGAGCATTAAAACCTTTTTTCTGATGCAGGGCGACAGACATATTTAAAAAATGGGTGATGCACTCTTCTCTCCCATCACCATTACATATCAGCTGTCTTCTTAATCTGTTTTTTTTTTCCTTCATTGCCATCACAACGGGGCGGCACTTCTGATGACGCCGCCAATTGTGATGGCAAACCAAGAGGTTGAGGGCTCTGCGGCACTCTTACAATGCGCATGCGCGATAATGGGACAGGACGGGTGGTGCTTCATGTTACAGAGCGTCATCAGCATCCTGGAAAAAAGTGCTTGTGGACTTGACATGCCTACAAGCAAAATGAGAACGGCGGAGATGATTTTTAAAAAGTGTCATTTGGCAATAACTCGTGTGATCGGCGGACGATTAAAAAAAAAGTAAGTCAACATAGATTTACTGTATGATTGCCTCTTGAAATATATTAGTCATAAAAATTGCTTAATATAGTTGGAACACCGCTTTAAGTGTGAATGTAGTGTGACCATTATTTTTTACTTTAGTGTCAGTTTAATTTGTCAGGACAGGTGTCCTGCAGCATATATCAATGTATTAGTGCACATATAATGCAGTATATACCAGTGCGTTACTGCACGTTTAAACACAGTATTACATATATCAGTGCATTACTGCACATTTAACGCGGTATATATCAGTTCGTTACTGCATGTTTAACACATGTTTAACACAGTATATTTCAGTGCATTGCTGCACGCTTAATGCAGTACATTTTACTGCATTAGTGCACGTTTACCACAATATATTGCAGTGTATCAGTGCAGTTTTACTGCAGTATATTGTAGTTTGTCAGTGGAGTTTGTCTGTGTAGTAAGAACTCAAGTTAAAGTGCAACAAACAGGGAGCTGTGGTGGCTCAACGTGATTGGCACTGCACTGACAAGCCGTTCACCTCTGCAGCCAAGGGTTCGGATCCCGGTCTCGGCTACATGTGAATTGAGTTTGGTGGTCTCAGCCCGGCTCCCAGTGGGTGTGCTATGCAAGGTACACCTGTGCTTAGTACGCCCACCCCCCCCCCCACAAAAACCACCACACTTGCACACACACAAAATTGGTTTAAAAACACACGCACTTTGGCCATGCGGTCTCCTAAAAATAAAGAGAGGCGAAGGACCTACGGGGCTGGCTGGGTGGGCTAGGCCCCCTCATTCCCTCATAGGGGGAGTCCCTCTGCCCCATTGGGGTCCCGTTGGGCCCCAGTTGGGCTCCCAAGAGGAGCAGGTAGGGTGGGGTGAGTGGGAGGCCCCCCCTCACACCCGCCATTGCCACCAGGGGCATGGAGAAGGATGGCGATTGCCTCCAGGGGGAGGGTCTGCCTACTCCCAACTCCTGCAGTCCGGCTACTCTCTCTCAAGTTCACGCACAAAAATACACTTAAAAAAAAAAAAAAATCAAATAAAGTGCAACAAACACCACTTTCCATTGTTTAAAGTGCATCCACACATTTCCACATCTTCAATTTTGAAAGGTTTTAAAATTCGGGTCCTGGAGATTTGTTGATAGGGAGAAATTCAATAGCTGCAACAATCTCAGGGACCGTAAGAGTCGGTTCACACTGGGGCGACACGACTTCCAGCACGACTTTCAGAAGCAACTTCAACACGACTTGAGCATGAACCACAGGGCGATCTGGGGCGATTTACAACACGACTTGAAGTCTTTTTCAGGTCAGGAGACATTCCAGTGGCCAATAAAACAACAATCAGCTCTGGGAGAGGGAGGGGGAGGGAGAGGTTTGCCTGAGAAATGTATGTTATCTTGCTGAAAAGTAGCTTCAAATAAAACAGTGATCAGACTTGGAAGCGACTTCCATTGAAATCAATGGGAACAAATCGCCTAGAAGTCTGATTGAAGTAGTACAGGAACCTCTTCTGAAGTCGGAGCGACATGAGTAGTGTGTATTAACACCGCTCCCATTCACTTACATTGCTTTTCTGGACATCGCGACTTGGGACGACTTGAGACGACTTCAAGTCTAATCCCAAGTCGCCCCAGTGTGAACCGACTCTAAAGGGTAGACATGTGCATTTGTTTCCGAAAATCTGTCTTTTTTGTTATCGTTTTAACAAACGATAACAAAAGCGCAAGAACCGAAAACCGAAAGATCCGACATAAAAAATGCTTTATTTTCGTTTTCGTTGCGGTAAAAATTCGATATAGAGAGAGTCGACATTATAGGGAAAAGATTTGACTTTATAGGGAAAAGATTTGACAGTATAGGGAAAAGATTCGACATTATAGGGAAAAGATTTGACATTATAGAGAAAAGATTCGACACTATAGAAATAATAGATTCGACATTACAGAGATTAGATTTTGATTTATGAGAAAATAGATTTGACATTATTACTAGTCATACAACATTAGAATTCTTGTAGGCAGAATATTCAAACGGAAAATTACGATTCAACGTAAAGATTCGACGTAACGTTGAATATTCTTTTGACCAATCGACAGAAACCAAGTATTATTGGATTTTTGAACGAAAGCTATTCCCCAACGAAAAACAAAATAAATCAAAACGATTTTCGGGAGTAACTAAATCAATTTATTTTCCAAACGAAAATGAAAAAACAAAATGAAATATCCCAGTCTGCACATGTCTAGTAAAGGGTGAGTTAAGTTCATCCAGCTGGGCCGATGAGACTCGGGGAAGATTGACCTTATCTAGGAAGTTTGATATCATGTGCTGTCTTCCCTCAAATTATAAAGGAAGTTGTAATAACAACTAAATGCATCTGCTATAGCCTGTGGGTGGAATCATTTTTCTCCTGTGATAGGATGCAGTCTGTAAGGTATTTTGGTTTTATATCTAATCCCCCTAAGGCGGTTAGCTAGCAACTTTCCGGCCTTGTTGCTACTAACATAATACGACATCTTTAGGCGTTTAGTTGCAAGACAGTCGGTCGGATAGTGTTGAAGAGGTATCTTTTTTGTTTTGGACTTCTAGAGAATGGATTTGGGACATCAAATCCTGTATGCACTGTTTCCTCCTCCCAGCACCCATTTTTATCAAAACTCCCCTCATTTATGCCTTGTGGGCGTTCCAAATAACCATGGGATTGGTAACTGAATTAGCATTACTAAAAAAAAAAATAGACAGTTCTTTCTGGAATTGGACCCTTGAGTCACTATCCTGGAACAACCTCGATTTGGACCGCCAGACGAAGCATGAGTTCACTCCTGGCGAGTCAGCAACCAAGAGTGTCACCGAGGCATGGTCCGACCATGTAATGTCATTCAATTTAGATGCTGAAATTGTAGGAAGTAGCAATTTGTCAGTGATGAAAATATCCAGCCTGGTATACACCTTGTGGCTTGACGAAAAAAAGGAAAAGTCTCTCTTCAACCCATTCAGGCACCTACAGGCATCATATAGTTCTTGTGAATGAAGGAATGGCTGCAGTGAAAGACGATGCCTAGGTGAGCAGGATGTTGAGTCCACCTGTGGGCCCGGGGGAGATTAAAATCCCCACAGATCAGAAGGTAGCCCCTCTGTAATTGCTTGACTTTCCTGAGGACCCGGTGCATAAAGTGAATCTGGTGTCTATTGGGCGCATACACGTTTACAACAGTATACGTAGTGTAGGCAATGTCACAGACCAGAATGTGGTACCGGCCCAAAGGGTCAGCCACTTCACTGTGTTTGGTGAAGGCTACTGTGTCCCTAATTGCAGTAAGAGAAAAGAGAAAAAAATGCGTAGCGCTAAATTAAGTATTAAATGATGACAGTGTGATGAAAAACAAACAGTGTGACAAAAAAACATGGAAAAAACATAGACAAAAAATTCCGCCAGTAGTGTTCAAATAGAGTGTCTATTATGATGAAATAGTCTCTGTAAAATCCAACAGGATTGATGCAATTGTGACTTACAGTAGTGTATCCAGATAAGAGATCCACAACCAGTGAAAATGATGAAGGCTTACCAGATGTAATTGACCAAAATAAGCATATACTTATTAGGTCAGGCAAGCTTTAAAGGACATCGTAGGTTCTTTACAGGATAAAACTTCAACGTTGGAACCGTGTAGTGACACACCAGACCAGAATGAAGAGAGACCAGAAATAAATTCACATCCAGAAGGTCATCCAAAATGATGGATAACTCAGAAGACCTGCTCACTCTCTAGCAGCACCATCTTCTCTCAATTAGTGTCCCTAATTTCAGTAGGCACCCCACCTTTTTTAGCTGAGGCACATGCCTTGAAAACATGGGGGAACTTAGGGTGAGAGCATGAGGGCATCTCCTGCTTGTGAAAATTAGTCTCTTGTGCACAGAGTACATTCCCTTTGTGTAGGATAGCCTCATTCCACATGGATTTCCTTTTCACAGGGTGGTTTAAACACTTAGCGTTTATTGTCAGGAATGTGACAGGCATGGTGGCTTGTGGACAAAAGTCAGTGCAAAAGAAAGAGTACATACATCACTTACAGCATCCGATTGTCGCGTGTAGTGAAAAGGTTCATCCAGTAGGCAACAAGGCGCAGGTTCAATCGAAGGGTCCCTGATGACAGGAAAAAGAACGGTGTCTTCAACTGTAAAAGAAAGGCTCCAAACGTAGAAAAACAAAACAATTGAAGAAAACTGCAAGGGACTGAGGTAGGCCATGGTGGCCTGGAAGTAGTGTGCTCAAACGCTAGCTCAGAATAGGGGAAAAAGTCTAGCTTAGCCAAGGACAAAAACATTTTGTTCACAGCACACTCAAAATCATTGACCTACGACACCAGTGATGTAAAGAACTATCTCTGTACCCAGGAATTATACAAAATATTTAAAAAATTTACATATATTTCGCCCAGAGGCGATTCAGTTTGCAGGTGTTGCGCTATATAAGTTTCTCACTCACTCACTGACTCATAGAAAACAACAGCAACAACAAAGCAATAATAAAGTTGTTATAAATTCCATGACCAAGGCATTTAAAAGTATAGAGCTCCACTGGTTTATGGGAACACAGAGATGCAGTTTCAGACGTTGTCCTCTACATGTTTTGCGATTAATGTCGCTTCTTCAGGAGGGGTCAACCAAAAGCATCTATAAAGAGATGCAGTACTTATAGTTACAGTGTCAAAGAGCTATTAAATACAATATTGTAGCGAACTATCTATTACAACATTTGATTTTGGAGTATTAAGAAGTCAAGGGTTTGGTATTTTGAACAGCTATTTTATCTAAAAGAAATTCCCATAACATGGCTTGTTGATAGTACTTGAGGACTGAGGTTGAGAACCACTGGTCTAGAGGACATGAGCTACACCGGGTCAGAGATTCTTCCAGCCCTGCAGGGGAGAGTTCAGAAGTGGTTCACACCACCCCAGCTAGAGCCAGGAATGTCTGCTCTAAAGCCTCATACACACGTTTTGAGATGGGTAAAAAATGTTAGATAAATGACAATTTGTGGTAATACACATATTATATATAAATAAATATCAATAAGAACATGACAATAAACAAACAGCCAAGTGTGCTTAGCACACTATACACCTGGGGGTGTAAGAGGACATACTTTTATATGGGACATCGGCAAATGTGATGAGGTTTAGCCTGTGTCAACATTAGTAGGCATAGAGTGAGAAGCAAAGTGGAATTAGGGGATGAAGTGGGAAGAAGATCCCAATCTGTCAAACTCTTGTAGCCATTCATAGGATGGAGTATCAGCTGCTGCTAATAGGTGATTAGCAATTTAGTGGGAAAGCCCCAATGGTAGGTAATCTTATGCTCCTGAAGAATTGACGTAATTGGAGAGAAAGCTCTGCACTTCTCCATCATAGCAGGTGAGAGATACACAAATAGTCAAATGTTGGGGTAATGTGCAGGTATATGTCTCATGGCTTTTGCAGCTGAGAGGATCTACTCTTTAATGTAAAAAAAATGGACCTGGGCCAGTACATCCCTAGCTATACCTGCAGGAAGGTGTCCCAGTTTCGAGATCCTATGGGCCAGGTCTATGATAATATCATGAGAGGACAGACGCAGAAGTAGCGTGGTAAAAGGTTGTTGCAGGAAAGAATGTACCTCATTGGGCTTTACTGATTAAGGTATAGTCATAAATTAATTGTTGTTGGACAATTCTCTATACAGGTCTCTCTGCAGTGTGAGCAACATAGATTTCAGTATGCTATCAGATACAGGGTTGTCAGTGACAATAATTGAGACTAGGAGTAGCTTCTAGACTAGTATTTGTAGTGGAAGAGGTGGCCCAGTGAACCTTTTTGGCTTATGGAGCCTTGCTGAGTAAATTGGCTGGGGAGAGTGCCTGTCTCTTACCTCTATCAGCTGCATAGAATACTGAGGCAATCACACAAGGTGTCAGGCTATCCATTTCTTCATGTCCATCCATTGTTGGGGAACTTTGAGACTCCCAATGCTGCTGCTGGCTCGAGTTTCCGCAGGGAACAGCACGTTGTTATGAAGGGGGGTCCCTGGGCTGGCACCATCTTGAGCAGATTGCATGGCTGCAGAGGTGAAATAGGGAGTGAGGTGGTGTTGTGGTGATGGTTTAATCTAGACATGTGCACTGCTGAAAAATGTGTTTGTTTTCATTTTTGTTCCATTTGTCTTTTGTTTTCTTCGAAAATTTGAAAATTAGTAAATTCAAAAAGTTGTAAATTAGAATAATTGAAATGTGTAAAGTATAAATGCAGGAATTCAGAAATTGTAAATTCATAATTTCAATAAATTAGAAATTCTAAATTTCAGAAATAAGAAAGGAAAATCTCGATGGTGGTTTGCCCAGCCTAAACACAACCCGGCAGTTACGTTGGAGGCCGCCATCTTGGGCTCGTATGCTGCCCTGAGCAACCTGGCTTTTCGGGGTTGCCACACGGCCCCTTCGGTTGACGGTCCCCATGAAAACTACGATTAGGATTGGCATCCACAACCATCGGGCGGATAAACCTCCCATCTGCGCCCTTACAACCCAGCACCTTGTGCCCAGGCTCCTGCGGACCTCAGCACTGCTTGTCGGAGGGCGTTTGGTCGTAGGACGCCAGAGATACGCGGCCACCAGTTCCCAGGGCCGCCGCCGCTATACCTCCTGCTGGAGGCCTTCCGCCGGAGCCGGTTCTGGCCATCGGGAAGGTAGGAGACTACTGCCACACGACTCCCTCCTCATCCGGACTTGTCCGGTACTGTCCTGAACCCTCGCTGGGTCCCGGAGCCGCTCGTAGTAGCCGCGGCCTGGTGCGGCCTAGTGGGATTCGGGAATCCCCGATCTTTCCTATCGCTGGGCCCCGCGACAGCACGCCGCGGCCGCGGCCGTTCCATCCTCCTCTGGCGCCCACCCGGCCACCCATACTGAACCTGCCACCCTTCCTGAGCCACGACCACCAGCAGAATTGGCCTACCTGGGCGGCTGGCGAACAGCAACATCCCAGCGGCCATCTTGGTACACCCAAGGCCTGTAACTGCCATGCACATGGAACCAGGCCCTGTTCCACTGCTAAACCTTCCAGGAGCAACTCCATATTAACAGAAGACTGAGGTGTGATTCCTCCTGCATGCTAATAGACTGAGTGGAGGCAATTTGCTCTTTGTCCCACAATAGTAATGCCCCATTCTTGGTATAGTTTGCTTTACTCCGCAATGGCTGCTTGAACACGGTGCTCCAGGCCAAGCAGGGATCAATCATCATACAGCGTCCCACATAGCGGTGCTCTACCTTTATAATTGCTTTGCGCTAACTCAAACCAACATGACAAAGAAACAAAAGGGGCTTCAGAAGCCGCAGAAACTGACAGAATACTTCACCCTAGAACAGAGGCAAGACGTCGTCGGCATACCTACACCCTCTGCGGCCAGCACTCCCCATCTTCGGCAAAGGAAAGATAAACCCTCTAAGCGATCGTCTCCTGCTGGTAACAGACACTCACCTGCCTCCTCCTCTGCGTCTGGAAGCCCAGAGAAAGCCAGACTTAAGTTAGATGGTATGGACTCTTCCCACAAAGTTGGTGCAAACCTTGATTCTGGTGACGACACCAGGGAACTCCCAGACTCCATCGACCGCTTCCCCACAAATAATCAGCCGGTGTTGGACACTACGCTTAAAGATATGCTGGTATCTCTAAGGAGTTCCCTCCACAGCGACATGATGGCACGTGTCCATAAATTTGGAAGCGAACTGCGGGCTGTGACGTCACGGGTAGATCATGTTGAAAATAGGATGGGGGAGTTTGCCACCACAATCAACAGCCTTGTGGATGCCCATGACGCCAGAGATGAAGAGATGGAAGCAGTTAAGGCTAAGATCGCAGACATAGAGGACCGTTCAAGGAGGAACAACCTAAAAATACGTGGAGTCCCCGAAACTGTTCCACAATCAGATCTGCGTGACTATGTCGCCAAACTCTTTACTTCCATCCTGCCTGACCTCACTGAAATGGACGTCACAATGGACAGAATCCATAGGTTGCCAAAACCATCCTATCTCCCAGACAAGATACCGAGGGATGTTATTCTGCGTCTTCATTTTTTTCACGTAAAAGAGCGCCTGATGTCCGCGGTGCGAAATAGGGATCTTCTCCCCACACAATGCAAAGATCTACAGTTCTTCTCCGATCTATCTCAATTTACGCTGCAGAAGCGACGAAGCCTCAACACAATTACCAAAGCATTACGCAATCACAAAATAGTCTACAAATGGGGTTTCCCGACCAAACTCATCATCACTAAAGATGGAAAAAAAGCACACAGTGGATTCCATGGCTAAAGGCCTCGCTCTGCTCAAAGCATGGAACATCGTTCCAGATGACCCCCCTCGTGGGTCTAACAACCGCAGCCCGGACCGCATTGGAGACGACTGGAATGTGGTCAACTCCAGGAATGCCCGCACGCACAGATGAATAGACTCTGGGCCGCTGGCACCACTCTGTTATTCTCATTTACCCTGTTCTGGAGACACCTTGTTGGCCTTGACCGCCATTAGTTACTTGCAGCCATGGGCTGCGTCCAGGTCATCAAGACCTGCACTCGTTCTCTACGGATGTTTTTTTTCTTCCTGTTTATTTGTTCTTCTTTTGATGTTGCTGTTCGTTTCTCTATTTTTGAGTTGCAGTCTGCCACCCACTTTGCAAATGATCTCATGAGCAATCTCTTATCTATTGAAGAACTACTGCCTGGGCATATACATAATTGGCTTATCGTGGAGACGACTTTCCCTGAATCACTAGTAAAGTCGGTTGAACCACTTGATGTAAATGTTACCTACTTCTTTTTCATGCTTATTATCCGACCCACTGTTCTAGGATGACAATCACTTTCATGACTATTAATGCTAAGGGCCTCAATCACCCAGCTAAGAGAAGGTCATTATGGACTGAAGCGCTCCATTTCAATAGCGATGTCCTATGCACCCAGGAAACCCACTTTCACAGTGCCAAACCACCTAATTGCACCCATCCTAAATACCCTCACATCTTTAAGGCTAGTGCCCCTGCTAAGAAGAGGGGTGTAATGACCGCAATTAGAGACACAGTTGCATTTCAGTTGCATAGGGAAATCGCTGACCCTCAGGGTCGTTATCATATTCTTGTGTGTGACAACGCACCCAACAACTACCAACTACGTTTTCTGAAGCAAGTCCTCAAATGTGTCAGACAGGTGCAAAAAGGCTTTCTTCTTTTATGTGGGGACTTCAATCTCCCTCCTGACCCTTGCATAGACTCCACGTCTCGCTCGCGCAGACACCATCACTCTCTACAGCCCACACTACACTCCCAAGACCTCTACGATGCCTGGAGATGCCTTCACAGCAGTGAAAGGGACTATTCTTTCTTTTCAACAAGTCACGGTGTCTACACAAGACTGGATCTTTTTCTTACGGATAAATGGCTGCTGCCTAAGATTGTGGGTTCTAAAATTAACGTTATCACATGGTCGGATCATGCCTCTGTGACACTCTCGGTTGCTGATTCGCCAGGCGTGGATACTGCATTCGTCTGGCGGTCCAATCCGAGGTTGTTTCAGGCTGATCATTCTAAAAAAACTTTGCAAAAATAACTAATTGACTTTTTTTCTTGCAACGTCGGTTCTGTGTCTGACCCTATGGTGTTGTGGAACACCCATAAAGCATTTATAAGGGGGATTTTGATTAAGATGGGCGCGAGGGCCAAGAGAGCGAGGGGGCAGCAGATTCAAGATCTCACCTCTAATATACGCACCCTAGAAGCCCAAAATAAACAAAACGCATCACCGCTAGTCTCCAGTCATCTAACGCACCTTAGAGGTGAACTTCGTTTAACTTTACTTGACAACTTTGAAAAATCCTCCAAACGCCTTAAGATGGCATACTACGCGAGTGGCAACAAGGCTGGAAAGCTTTTGGCCAACCGCCTTAGGGGTTTAAGGCACAAAACTAAAATTCCCTTTGTCCACCACCCCTTCACCCGTGACAAATTATTCCACCCACAAGCAATAGCAGACGCGTTTAGTTGCTATTACAGTTCATTATACAACCTAAAAGATGACCCTTCCATAATTCAACCCACGAGACCCATAGTCTTGGACTTTCTAGATAAAATTGAACTTCCCCGAGTATCGACCGCCTAGTTGGAGGATTTAAACTCCCCCTTCTCGGATGCGGAGATTGCTAAAGTCATAGACTCCCTTCCGAATAACAAAGCCCCTGGGCCTGATGGCTTCACCGGGGAGTATTATAAAATGTTCAAATTGGAACTAATTCCTTATCTGACCAGTATTTTTGATCAAGCTGCCTCCTCGTCCTCTTTTCCATCGGAGATGCTCAGGGCAATGATTGTGGCGCTGCCGAAGCCTGGAAAGGACCCCGACACACCCCAAAATTTTAGGCCCATTTCATTGCTTAACAATGACTTGAAAATTTATGCTAAGCTCCTGGCCAACAGATTGGTGGACCTATTGCCGTCATTGATACACCTGGACCAATCGGGGTTCACGAAGGGTCGTCAGACAGCCGATGCCACCAGGCGCTTGATCAACATTGTGCATCTAGCCAACCAAACGAAAACGCCTTCTCTGCTCCTTGCTCTGAATGCAGAGAAGGCGTTTGATAGAATTCACTGGGAATACTTGGCCGAAGTGCTTTCCAAATTTGGGTTCGAGGGCAGGATATACTCGGCGATTATGGCACTCTACACGACCCCCTCGGCCCAGGTGTATGTCTCGGGGATGCTCTCCCAACCATTCAATATTTCCAATGGAACCCGCCAGGGGTGTCCATTATCCCCCCTTATATTTAATCTCCTTATGGAACCCTTAGCAACTTATATACGTTCACATCCCCAGATAAGTGGCTTCATGGTTGGAGGCGTGCAACATACCATAAGCCTCTTCGCTGACGATATCATCTTAATGCTCACCAATGTTGAGTCCTCTCTGGCTTCGGTTCACCAGATATTGCAATCATTTACTACAGTATCATACTATAAGGTCAATGAAACCAAGTCGTATATCTTAGGATTGGGAATACCTGCCCATATCAAGCGTACCATAAGTACGAGGTTTCCCTTCACATGGAATGATAAATGT
This sequence comes from Rana kukunoris, assembly GCA_029574335.1. NCBI lineage: Eukaryota > Metazoa > Chordata > Amphibia > Anura > Ranidae > Rana > Rana kukunoris. The sequence goes on along the minus strand of CM056055.1, from coordinate 124,694,557 downwards.
ATATCATACTTAGGTATAACTCTTACCCCCAAGATCCATGAGTTGGTGAAGGAGAACTACACCCCGTTTTTACAATCACTACGTACCAAATTAGAGGGATTGGCAAAATTCGAACTATCCTGGTCAGGGCGTCTGGCCGCTTTCAAAATGCAAATCCTCCCACAACTACTATATATATTTAGAACTTTGCCCATCCCGGTTCCTGCCTCCTTCTTCCTAGCAGCACAGTCCACTCTCAACAAATTTCTCTGGGGAGGCAAGCGGGAACGTTGTGCATTCCACAGGATTATCAAACATAGGCGGGTGGGAGGCATAGGTCACATCCACATTAAGGACTATTATACAGCCTCAATTCTGGCCCAATTGAAAGGCTGGTTCCACCACCCCGCCCCTTCGTTATGGGCTGCTCTTGAACAACAACAGGTCCCGGGCAGGAATCTCTTTAACTACCTCATTACAAGCACCCTCCGCTCAGGTCCTTACTTAGACGTTGGACCGTCTGTGAGAGCTTCTACTGAGGCATGGCGAATACTGGCATCCCAGATTTCCCCACACTACACTTTGACCCAACTGAACTTCCCATTGACTGCTCTATCCCTCCTTATCCCTGATATATCCATGGCAGGTTGGAGTCCGGATGGGGAGCTGGACTTGAGAGACCTATATGTGGGACCTGCACTCAAGACATTTAGAGCCCTCCAGCTGGAGTACTTTATATCCCCGAATGAATTCTTTAGTTATAGGCAAATATCACACTTATTGAAACAGCAAACCAATCTACATACCGCCCTTCCATGGCATATAGCTCAGTATTATCTAACAAAACACGTAAATACCAAAGGCATATCACTGTTCTACTCCTACCTCCAAGACAAGTTGACATTCACCAAGTCTCTTGATATGCAAGCCTGGGAGAAAGACCTTAATGTGGTATTCTCGGCCGATCAGTGGCAGACGGCCCTGAGGGTTACATACTCCTCCACTAAATGTGCCAACCTCTGGGAATTATTCCAAAAAATCTTGTTGAGATGGTATCTCACCCCGTTCAGACTTTCCAAAATGGTACAGGGGATGTCCCCCGGGTGCTGGAGGGAATGCGGGGAAAAGGGTACACTGTTCCATATCCTCTGGTCCTGTCCCGCCATATCACGCTACTGGCAGTTAATCCAGGATCTAGCGGCACAGGTCCTTAAACTTAATTTAACCCTGTCTCCGGGATTGGCATTACTCTCCGTGGGCATGGATCTGATACCCTACCATTCGAGGGCGCTCCTATCCCAGATCCTCCTGGCCGCTAGACTAGCCTTGGTTAGGCACTGGAAGACCACTCCACAACCTGAATTATCAGAAGTTATTCAAATAATTAATTCTCATGGTTCATATGAACAACTATTTGCCTCAGGGGTAGGTAACTACATGCAAATTAATAAAATTTGGGAACCTTGGAATGAATGGTATAAAGCCCAAACCAGGCCTAATCCTTCTTGAATCAGTTCTAACCTTGCACTAGGTAGATATACCGCCCACAATGGAGGGTGGATGACTGCACTTAATGTTTCTACTGCTCTAGTTTTACTCTGTTACTCTTTCCTTTTTTTTTTTTTTGTCAAATTTGTTATTTTATTTTAGTTACTACGGGTCTATTAACACACTACCGCCAAGGTCCTATATGAGAACTGGCCTCTTACAATTGTTTAGAGGTGGGGATCTTCGATACTATCATTTGTTGTGTGCGATACTGTTATAGTGACATATGGCTCAGTTGCTTTTATGCCTTGTGACCCATGTCATTAATATGTCCACTTCTCTTCTGTTTGTATAATTTCTGTCCAAAAAATGTTGAAACTAATAAAAACTATTGAAACTAAAACTACGATTAGGGCCTGGAAGGAAGCTAGGCTAATTTATGCGAGGCTCTCCCATGTCTCCCCGCATGTACCTCTGTGGGGTAATCCCCTATTGCCCCACTTTTATTCCCTTCCTGACCCTTCGGTTTGGGCTAGTAGGGGGATAACCACCCTTAAGCATATTGTCTCCGATGGTGCTCTTATGACCTTTCGGGAGATGAGGGACAGATATTCGGTCCCGGCATGCTGGACGTTCCGGTACTGGCATCTTAGACACGCGTACGCGGCCCGGACAGACTTACGCTGCAATCGGAGCGATCGAGAGACTCTTGACTTCATGAACTATGGGGCGACCTCTCTCTACCTTCTACTTTTATCTGACAGTTGCATATGATTCTGGGTCGACCCGCTCCTTTGAAAAGTGGAAGGCTGATATACCTGACCTGGATGACGAAAAGTGGGAGAAATGTGTTTCCACGTTCATCCCGTCACTTATAGCAGCTCGGGATAGGTTCATCCAAATTAAGTTTCTACATAGGGCTTACTACACCCCCAGAGGCTGGCCTGTATTTACCCTCAAAGAGACCCCCTCTGTCCACGTTGTGGGGTTCAGGAGGGATCGTTTTGGCACATGGTGTGGTCGTGTCCTAGGATTCAACCCTACTGGGGCCGGGTGGCCGGGATCCTGGGCACAGTGTCTCAGCTGCAGGCCCCGACGGATCCCTTGATCCTTCTTCTGAGCCACTTGGAGGAGGTTCAGGGAGACAGGTACTCTAAATTGTTCCTCACTTTCTCCCTCTTCTACGCCAGGAGGGAAATCCTCCTCAAGTGAAAAGCGCCTGATCCGCCTACTGTGGAATCCTGGACTCGGTTTATTAATAATGTGCTGCCACTCTACAGGATCACATACGAAAGTAGGCAGTGCCCGGCAAAATTTGACAAGGTGTGGTCTGGGTGGATTTTCACATACCATTTACTACTGTCTTTTCATAAACAAAATGATAGGTATTTGGGTTCTTTCATCTTTTCTTTCTGTTGCAACTTGCAGTGGGTGTAACTCCCATCTTTCTAATGGAGTGAGTGAGTACGTGATTGAGTAATTTATATAGCGCTACATATAGCGCTACAAATGCAAACTAAATCGCCTCAAGGTGCTTTGCTTCCAGTGTCGTCCTGATCCTTCAGAAGAGGTGGGTCTTAAGTTTTTTCCTAAGGACCCGATGGTTTTCTTACATGCGGATGTTCGTGGGTAGAGCATTCCATAGCCATGGTCCTTGGACTGCCACTCTTCATTCTCCTTTGGATATGTCTTGGGGTTGTAGTGTTTTATTTTCTCGCATAGATATTGAGGAGCGTTTCCTTGTGCGTATTTGTGAGTGATGCAGAGGGTCTTGAATGTAACCTGATCCTTTACGGTTAGCCAATGTGGGGACCTCAGGGATGGGGTGATTTATTCCCAAGGTTTATTTCCCGTTACCAGTCTGGCTGATGTGTTCTGGACAACTTGTAGACGTGAAATCTGGTATTTGGGTAGTCTGAGGTAGAGGGAGTTTGCCTAGTCGAGTCGGGAATTAATGATTGATCCAACTACTACTGCTGTGTACTCTTCCAGGATGAAGGGGACAAGTCTATGTAGTAGGCGGAGAAGATGGTGAGATCCACTGACTAGTGATGATATTTGTGAGTCCATTGTCATGTCAAGTCAAAGATGACTCCGAGGCTTTTGACTTTGGTGCTGGGGGTGATGGTTTGTCCAAAGATGGTGGGTGGTGTGCCTGTTGTCCTATAGTTTTTCTTTCAGTTTGTGTGGGGAAAGAGAAGTTGGGCCAGATTCAGGTAGATGGGGGAATCTTTATTTTGGAGTAACGTTTCTCATTTACGTTACTCCGCCGAAACTTTAGGAGCAAGTACTGTATTCACAAAGCACTTGCTCCTAAAGTTTGCGGCTGCGTAACGAAAATGAGCCGGCGAACGTACTGCGCATGCGTCGATTGTCAGTGCGCATGCTCCAAATTCTGTCAGTGAACGTCAATGACGTCAATCCCCATTCACGGACGTTTTACGCAAACGATGCAAACATTTTTAAATTTGACGCAATGACGGCGGCCATACTTAACATAGGATACTCCACTAGGGGGCTGGTTTTTCTTTACGCCGCGTATCTCTTACGGAAACGTCGGAAAGTCACTGCGTGGGGCCCGAATACGATCGTGAATTGCCGATTCTCGCTGATTAACATATTCTCGGCGTTAATCAGCGGGAACGTCCCGAGCGCCATTTTTAAAATTGCAGTTCCGATACGACAGCGAAATACAATTACGCCGCTCGTATAGGAACTCCAACCCGGCGTTTCTTGTTTTCTGCTTACAGAAAACAGAAACGCCGGCTCAAAGTGAGAGTTAGGCTGGAGTATCACTGATACTCCAGCCTAACTCTACCTGAATCTGGCCCGTTCTGTTTTGGATCCATTAAGTTTGAGGGAGCTCTCCGTCATCCAATTATCGATCAATAAGAGGCAATTTTCTAGTGCGTGGTATTGGTCTTTTTTTCCGGTGATGCGAAGGTAGAGTTGAGTGTCATCAGGGTAGGAGTGATAGAGCAGGTCCTGTTTGCTGATGAATTTGAGGAGTGGGCGGAGGTAGATGTTGAAAAGCACGGGCGACAGGGGTGATCCTTGAGGGACTCTGCATGTAATTGTATGCACTTCTGAAGTGAAAGGTCCTCGTTTCACTGCCTGGGATCGATTCTCTAGGAAGGATAGATCCAAGTCTGCGACTCCAGCTACTTCTGTGAGACGAGTGAGCAGAGTTTTGTGGTCTACTGTTTCAAAAACTGCGCTTAGGTCCAGTAGCACCAGGAGACATGATTCTCTGTCATCTGCTGCTTCGAGGGCTTCATCCCATATTTTGAGAAGTGCCGTTTCTGTCCCATGGCCTGGGCAGAAACCCGATTGTAGTGGGTCCATAAGTTTGTATGTGTTACTGCTTTCTCCATGATCTTGGTTACTAGTCTACGATAATTTGGGTCTTTGGAGTCAAAATTTATTTCTGTGAGTTTCAATATTTGTGAAGCTTGGACTGTTCTTGGCACTGGATAAACCTTTGATGAACTCTGAAAAAAGATAGTAATAGAAATAAGACTTACTGTTCTTTCTAATAACTTGAACTCAGTGTTGCCCATTGTTTCATGGATGTTTACACCATGTGCAGTGTCTAGATAATTAGGACCTGCTATACAGTATGTGGATCATCCTTGCCAATTGTAAGCTTAAGTTCATTGCTAAGTTTCTGGAACTTCTGGGTGTTTGTGTTGGATAATCTAGGAAAGCCATGTAAAACTGTTGCTTTACACTTTCCCGTGCTAGGGTAAGTTTTTAAATTTTTGGATGTGAACAGTTTTAAGTCTCTTAACACAGTCTGATGTGCTCTGCAAGCTGCTTTGCTCTCAATGCAGCAGGATTCCATTTTAGCTTCTTCTGCTTCAGCTTGAGTCATATTAAATTGACTAATAAGTGAGGATTGACTTGGTTAGTCACTCCCTGACCTCCTATGTATGCTCTGGCTGAAATTGTACTGTATAGCTTTGTATATAGTACTGGATAGCAGTAACTATCTCTCTCTCATTATTGACCTTTCTAAGCCACCTGATTACAGTCAAGATCTAGATGGGACATCCAGAGGAGATGTAGTGTATATGTTTTCCTCTGACTCATTCAGCTTTATGCATAATGTCAGCTCCTGCTATTAAAAAAATCATCTCACAGCACAAACTAATTATAGCAAAGCAGTAAAAACAGCTGGAAAAAAGCAAAGCAGCCTATAGCTCCACTTGCTGGGCTTAAAATATTCATATCAACTTGACAATTTTTTTTTTAAAAACATTTAAAATGTATTTTTTTTTCCTGAAGAAAATGCACAAGAAACAACATTTCCGAAAGTAAAGTATGTTTATCATGGTCCTGTGAGAGGTAGGGAGAGACTGCCCTGCTAGGGTGCCAACTTTAGGATCCCAAGAAGAATGAATCCAAATTCAAGTCATCAAAATAATAATTTGGATAAAATAAGCCCATGTCTCAAGTTAAGGTGAAAGTCCATATTTTTCTAACAAAGGTTAGCAGCTCTATTGCATGAAAGAATTTCAGAAAATCACTTTGGTCATTTGTAATGTAACTTAGACTGCAGAAGAAAATATGTTATTTTTTTTCTGCTCATAACTATTACAACAGGGGATGGGGGAGATTTTAACCATGAAAAGATTTTTACATTATTCGTAGTAATAGGACATTACTTACATTCTTCTTTACATAAATAGCAGAATCAAACTGTAAAAAGGTGCATTTGGCAACACAATAACATTTCCTGACTACTCCGTCTACAGTGATAAGGGGAATAATTCAGTCACTTAAGTTTCGTACAATGTTGGAATTCAGTGTGTCTTTTAGGCAGAAGTGCATAATTTGCATTTTGTAATATAATGAATAATCTGCACTTGCAGATCACCCTGTGGGCTTTAAAGCACCAATAATTCACATTTACAGCACAAGCAGCATAGAGATTTGTGGCTCTGAAGAGAAGGTTAAATAAATTCAGTATTAAATAAGTAAAAAGGTCTTTTATTCACAAGGTCAACACAGTAATTCAAAGTAAATGGTAAATAAAGCCATTACACAGCAAGCTTGATACTGATGGTGGAAAAAGCAGACAAACAACGAGTGAGCGTAAATAGCTAAGAATAGGAAGCAAAGATTGTAACTTCATCTGTATCATGTCCCTGCCGATAACTTGTAATTAGTGTATCTGACTGTGAGAGCTCTTAACAAAACTTTACTTTCAAGTGTTTTTCATCTGTTACAGTTGGGTAAATGTAGACTCTTAAAATCAGTACCTTTTGCTTGATGGCAAATATGATCAGTTCAGCTGCATAAAAAGCATTGTGAATTGCTTTTTTTTTTTTCAAATAATAATTTATATTGTAACTGGATCATATACTAGGACATTTGTCCCTAGGAATACCCGTTCTACCTTCTCTGGAGCAAGAGAAAATATGTTCATAGACTCCAATAAATAGTAAGTATCATTAGAGCCAGGAAGAGTTTGCTGTCTTACTTAGATTTCTAACTCATAAAGCTCATTAGGTCCTATAAGGAGCCTTAAAGCTTAATTTCAGGTAAACCGCTAAATGCTAATTTAAATGCCTTCTAACTGATTTGAATGTTTGTCCATCCTTTTCCCTGAGTTACACAGCCCTGCCAAACAGCATAGCTAGGCTTACAGCCTCACTACAGTTAAGCAATACAGATAAGTAACCTTCCTGACCAAGCCGGTGACTGAACAATGAAAGTACAGCAGTCTGATGAGCTCATTACTTTGATCAATCCCTTTCTGGGTGACCGTCATATGACGTCCTGGGATCCCCTGCAGTGTGGAGAGTGCGCGCGCACTCGCCACATCACTTGGAACCCGATGCGTGTGCCTGGCAGCCGTGATGTCCGCCGGGCACCCGTGATTGCTCGTCACAGAGCAGGGACGTGGATCTCTGTGTGTAAACACAGAGATCCACATCCTGTCACGTGTACTAAAGGGACACCGATAGGTCATCTCCCACAGTCAGTCTCCTCCCCCCACAGTTAGAATCACTCCCTAGGGAACACATTTAACCCCTTGATCACCTCCTGGTGTTAACCCTTTCCCTGCCAGTCACATTTATACATTAATCAGTGCATATTTAAAGCACTGTTTGCTGTATAAATGTGAATGGTCCCAAAATAGTGTCAAAAGTGTCCAATCTGTCTGCCGCAATATCGCAGGCCTGAAAGAAATCGTAGATCGCCGCCATTACTAAAAAAAAAAAAAATGTTATAATTATATCCCCTATTGTAGACACTATGGGGTAGATTCACATACATCGGTGCATATTTATGCCGCCATATCATATCTCTTTTACGCTACGCCGGCGCATCGCGGAACTGCGAGCATGGAATTCACAAAGCAAATGCTCCCAACGTTGCGCCGGCGTAGCGTAAAGTCGTAGGCGTAAGGTAGAGTAAGTGAAAGTGGGCTGGAAGTGGGAGTGATACATTTAAATGAAGCGTGACCCCATGCAAATGATGGGCTGAGCTTCAGACAAGTACTTAAAATGAACTGCGCATGCGTCGTATCTTGGACGCATCCCAGTGCGCATTCTCACAATCATGTCGAAACAACTGGCTAAGATACGTCGAATCACTGCCTACGACGTGAACGTAACCTACGCCCAGCTCTATTCACGTACAACGTAAACTACGTAAAATTAGACGGCGTTCGTTCCCTGGTCCATACCTTTGCATGAGTTGCGCCTCCAATATGGGGAATGACTTTACGCCAGGCGTAACCCTTACGCAAATCGCTTAAAACATGCGCTGGGCGCAATAACGTACGATGAATCGGCGTATCTCCCTCATTTGCATATTTGCATCTAAAATCAATGGGAGTGCCAAATGCATCCAGCGTAACTATGTGCCCACTATACGCCGGCGTGAGCAAGTTACATCGGTCAGGTGAAGTCAGTTTTTAGGCGTATCTGTGGGCACGGCGCACAGATACGATGGCGCATATTTACACTTACGTGGCGTATCTCGAGATACGTCGGCGTAAGTGCTTTGTGAATCCGGGCCAATAACTTTTGCACAATCCAATCAGTATAAGCTTATTGAGTTTTTTTTTTTTTTACCAAAAATATGTAGAAGGATACATATCGACCTAAACTGATGAAAACAATTTTTCTATTTATTATAGCAAAAAGTATTAAATATTTATTTATTTTTTTCTAAATTTATGCTATTTTTTGTTTATAGCACAAAAAAATAAAAATCGCAGAGGTGATCACTAAAAGAAAGATCTATTTATGGGGGGAAAAATATCAAATTTAATTTGGGTACAATGTTGCATGACCGTGCAATTCCCATTAAAAGTGTGACAGCGCTGAAAGCTGAAAATTGGCCTGGGCAGGAAGGGGGTGAAAATGCCCGGTATGGAAGTGGTTAAAGGACACCCATTATGAGAGAAACTGTCAGGCCGCGTACACACGAGGAGATATATCCGATGAAAACGGTCCGACAGACCGTTTTCATTGGACATGTCTCCTGGGATGTTTTGGTTTGATGTGTGTACACACGATCAAACCAAAATCCCCGTGGACAGACAGCGCGGTGACGTGGCGGTGACGTTGACACCGCCACGTCACCAAACCAGGAAGTAAAATACTTCCACGCATGCGTCGAATCCATTCGGCGCATGAGGGAGATTTCGGTCCGCTGGTTAGGCGTACTAACCAGCGGACATATCCGACAGACAGCTTTCCAGCAGACTAGTTTTAAATTATGCTTTAAAACTTTTGTCTGCTGGAAACCTGTCTGCTAGCTCGTACACACGATCGGATATGTCCGCTGGAACTGGTCTGCGGACCAGTTTCAGCAGATATGTTTGATCGTGTGTACGCGGCCTCAGTGTTTAGATATGGGGAGTCCAATAGCAGGGGCACACACCTTGAATAAGAATACTCAGGAGATGAATCTGAAACAGTTTTCAAAAACGTAGTACAAAAAGGGAAATTCCATAATCAAAGTCAAACGTAGAAGGAGGCGAGGGCAGGCAGCAAAGGATCAGGCCGCGTACACACAATCGGTCAAAACTGATGAAAACGGACTGAAGGTTCGTTTTCATCGGTCCAAACCAATCGTGTGTGGGCCCCATTGGTCAGTTATCCTTCAGTTAAAAAAAAGAAAACTCGCTTTAAAATTTAACCAATGGACGCCTAACCGATAGGTCAAAAACGATCGTTAGTATGCAAAAGCTCAGAATCAAGTCGACGCATGCTTGGAAGCATTGAACTTTTTCAGCACGTCGTTGTGTTTTACGTCACCATGTTCTGACACGATCGTTTTTTTAACCAATGGTGTGTAGGCACATCAGACCATCAGTCAGCTTCATAGGTTAACTGATGAAAACGGTCCTTTGGACCGTTCTCATCGAATGGACTGATCGTGTGTACGCGGCCTCAGAGTTAATGAATGTAGCAAAGGTCAGGTAATGTAATCACACAGCTAGCAGCAGGCACACACTGTGGACAGCTCTAAAACAACTGAGCACTCTCTGTTCGTGAACCTTTTAGCTTTATAGTGGTCAAACAGGATATGATCTCAGGAGGGGTGGTAGAAGTGATGCAATAGAAGTGATGCAATTGCTGTCTATAAAGGAAAAACAGTGCTGCCATTTTGATATGAGGAGGCCATCAGACATGTGATAGAGGCCTCACCATCCTCGCATGGGGGTGCCATAGGACACAGGCCACTGACAAGAGAACTGACATGCTGCGAGTGCAAGGACCCCTGCGGTTGGTACTGGTAGGTTGCGGATTGTGACAGAAACACAGAGGCTCTCATGACTGATTTCTCCTCATGAAATAAACTATATATTCTCAAAAGTATTGGGACTTCTGCCATGGCAGTCTTAGTCCCTAGGGTTAAATATTGAGTTGGCTCACCCTTTGCAGCTATAACAGCTTAAACTTTTCTGGCAAGGCCGTACACAAGGTTTAAGAGTGTGTCAATGGTTGACCATTTTTCCATAAGCACATGTGTGAGGTCAGGCACTTATGTATGAGGCCTGGCTCACAGTCTCTGCTCTAATTCATATCAAAGGTGTTCTATCAGGGTGAGGTCAGGACTCTGTTCAGGCCTCTGTTCAGGCCAGTCAAGTTCCTCCGCCACAAACTTGCTTATCCATGTCTTTATGGACCTTACTTTATGCACTAGTCCAAATCATTTGATTTGTTTGTTTGTTGTTTTTCAGGGGTTGGGCTTGGCCCCTTAGTTCCAGTGAAGGGCATCAGCATACCAATACATTTTGGACAATTTCATGCTCCCAACTTTGTGGGAACAGTTTGGGGATCGCCCCTTCCTCTTCCAACATGACTGTGCACCAGTGCACAAAGCAAGGTCCATAAAACATGGATGAGTTCTGACCTTAACCGTATAGAACACCTTTGTGATGAATTACAGTGGAGACTGGGAGCCTGGCCTTGTCATCTAACACATTTTGACACTAAATCAGGGTATACATGTTCATTTTCTTTTTTCATTTAACCTGTGAGTTGAATAATAAAAAAAAAACTGACCGATCCTGAACACAAACGTGTGTAAAGCAAGAATCTCTCTTGCTGAGCTATTGTATTCTAAAAGTGGGATGCCCTTGCTCCCCCTGTCAGAATACACAGATTAGCACCTCAGCCATTGGCACTTATCTAAAGCTGGTTATCCAGCATGACCATTCAACAGAAGCCAATCATAATACATGTTTTTTTTGAAGAGGGATTCAAAGTTATGATAAGCCCCACTGCCTGCATCACTCGCATCCGCCTGGAAGTAAACCATCTGGTTTTTAGGAAAAAACTAAAGACCCACCTCTTCTGAAGGACCAGGACGACACTGGAAGGAAAGCGCCTTGAGGTGATTAAGTTCGCATTTGTTGCGCTATACAAGTTACTCACTCACTCACTCACTCATCCCCTCTGGCACATTATCTTTTATGTTAAAGGAGTTGGAGGGAGGGGTGCATGCTCGTCTCCCCTTTTTCCTGGCCCGCCAGACTGCATGCTAAGATAAGGGTCTGGTAAGAATGTTGGAGGGACCCCGGGTTTGATTGTTTTTTTTGCATGTGGTTCCACCTCAAAGCGGGGGTTCACCCAAAAATCAACTATCTGACATTGGATCCAGCATACTGCTAACTTCTGCAGTATGCTGTTTTTTTTGTTTTTTTTTGTACTTATCGTTTTATGAGCCGTTGTTATCCGGGGATTGCTTCCGGGTATAGGCGTTCCAAGCCAAGAGGAGTTTATTGACGGGCTGCTAAAGCGCGTCACGTCTTCCAAAAATACCCGAAGTGACACTCGGGTGTTTACGGCGCCTGCGCAGTCAGCTCTACACGGCAGGCGCAGGCGCCGTATAGCGCCGTAAACACCCGAGTGTCACTTCGGGTATTTTCGGAAGGCGTGACGCGCCTTAGCAGCCCTCAATCAACTCCTCTTGGCTTAGGAATGCCTATACCCAGAAGCAATCCCTGCTCGGCTTGGCTTAGGAACACCCATTCCCCGCAAGATTCCCCGCTCGGAGCCGGATAACAACGGCTCATAAAACGATAAGTACAAAAAAAAAACACAGCATATTGCAGATGTTAGCAGTATGCTGGATCCAATGTCAGAAAGTTGTTTTTTGTGTAAACCTCCGCTTTAAAATCAGGGGTATTTTTGGGAATCCCTGTCTGACAGCTGAATGTTCTGGATTAGTCAATGGAATATTTCCCCTACAGGTGAATTTTTTTTAACTCTTCTAGTTGAAGGTTCTTTAGGCTTTTTTCTCTTAGGATTTATTGTTGGTGTTGGTTACATTCACTCAGCTAAGGCAACAAATAGAAAATGACATTACACGTGTATTACAAATATTATGGTTATTATTTGTTGCTTTTCCATTAATTATGAGACATTTGCCAGCAGTAGGAATGAGCTGAACATCCCCCCCCCCCCCCGGGTTTGGTTCACACCAGAACTTGTGAACAGGCACAATATTTGTATGAATATATAAAGGTATGCATGTTATTGCCATAAAAAAAGTGTTTGGGGACCTGGGTCCTGCCCCAGGGGACATGTACAATATCAATGCAAAAAAAGTTTTAAAAACAGATTTTTTTCAGGAGCAGTGATTTTAATAATACTTAAAGTGAAACAATAAAAATAAAATATACCTTTCAATATAAAACAAAACGTGCATGGGCATCCCCCCAAAATCCATAACAGGCTCTTCAGGTCTGGTATAGATTTTAAGGGGAACCCCGAGCCAAAATTTAAAAATAAATGGCGTAGGGGTCCCCCAAAATCCATACCAGACCTTTATCCAAGCACGCAACCTGGCAGGCCACAGGAAAAGGGAGATGACAAGAGAGCAACCCCCTCCTTAACCGTACCAGGCCACATGCCCTCAACATGGGGAGGATGCTGTGGAGTCCCCCCAAAGCCTCTTGTCCCCATGTTGATGGGGACAAGGGCCTCATCCCCACAACCCTTGCTCGGTGGTTGTGGGTGTCTGTGGGCAGGGGGCTTATCGGAATCTGGAAGCCTCCTTTAACATGGGGCCCCTTAGATCCCACCTCCTTTTGTGAATGGGTATCGGGTATGTTGTACACCTACACATTCACCAAAAAGTTTCAAAGTGTCAAAACTCACTTTAATGCCCCGTACACACGATCACTTTATGTGATGAAAAAAAATGACGTTTTTAAAAACGTCAATTTCATTGACCGTGTGTAGGGGAAAACGTCGTTTTATGTCTTGTAAAAAACAACAAAAAAAATTGAAGCATGCTTCAATTTTATATGTCGTTTTTCAAAATGTCATTTTTTGTTTCACAAAAAGTCACCGTGTGTAGCAAAAAACGTCGTTTGAAACGACGTTTTTCAACCCGCGCTTGCCCAGAAGCTAGTTATGAAGAGAGCTTCAATGAAAAAGAGTGGTGAACGTAACCTCGCTTTTTGTGAAAAAACAATGGTGTGTAGGTAACATCGTCTTTGAAAAGTGAAGTTTCAAAAACGTTGTTTTTTACTTCACAAAAAACGTCGTTTTTTTCATCACATAAAGTGATCGTGTGTACGGGGCATAAGAGAAGGGAAGTGACAACTACCTCAGTAAAGATTGAAGTAATTATCACATTTGCTCATCAGTCTTTCCTTGCAAAACATTTCAAAAACAGGGATAGAAAATCCTCTCCGATTGAGATTGGGTCCATCTTTGTTTCACAAATTCAGTAAATAGTGTGATCCACACTTTCTGGGATATGGTAAAAGAGTTTATCAATCATATTGCTTCTTGATACTTGGGTGAGAGACCCACAGCATACCTCTTACACCTAAATCACATTCCTTCAAGAGCTCTCTAACTAGACACTTGATCCCGTATATGCTGCCAGGATCTGTATACCCTGCCTTGCAGAAGCAAACATCTCTTCTGACATAAAAGAAATAGAACAAAAAATAAACAATAACACTATTAGAAAACATATTTATAAAAAAATAGAGGACACATTTAGAACTAATTGGGCTTCCTGGGTACACTTTGCTAGTACTCCAGCTCTTTGGTGCACTTGGGTTGGGCTGGGCCAGACATATAGGTTTCCACAATATCCCTTCCACTCACCCTTCAATCCTCCTCTCTCCTTCACTTTCTTTATCCTCATTTCTCCCATTCCCAACTCCTCTCTGACCTTTAAACCTCCTTCCACCTCTGGATTCCACCACCCACACTAAACTTCATAAATAATCCACCTGCCTCCCAGCTACCTGCTCCCATATGAAGTGCTACATTATGGACATCAGCTCCTTTTGACCTACTTTTCAACACATGGAGGAGCCTTTTCAAAGTTCTGCAAGGACATTTGATTGATCGGCATATGTTTATTTCTCCTAATTGTACACCATACCACTGCTTAACTGTTTTTAATGACATCACAAAAATTGCTACATACGTCTTTAACAATTGTTTCATATATCACCAACTCTTTCACATCCACTTTTGCATATTGTGCAAAACTCAATAAAACTGATACAAAAAAAAAGCAATAGATGCTATTCTGCTAATGGAATGGGTATACATTTAAACAAATTGATACTAAGGTGATTGGGAATTAATTTTTGAAATTCTGAAAGTTTTTTTTTTCCTAAAAAAAAAAAAAAACATAATGTAGTAATGCATAAAATGTAAAACTGGTGACAAACTTTATAAAACTCCCATCATGGGCATTAGTCAAGCATTTTGATGTGAACTATGCTTGGCTGATTAAAATTCTATACCTAGGAAAGTGAAATTAATTCCCCATCAGCAAAGTGCTGGAGCTGATTGACCAGTTCAATTAAAACCTTGCAGAAGCCTGGAAACTAGACTTTAATGGATGTGCTTGGTAACGGCCAGGGAAGTCCTGCCTGAGATGGATTGCAGAAACAGATGTGAGTTTTTTCCATTTCACAGAATTATCACATATCAAGAGGTGGATTGTCTGCATAATCAGACAGTCCCTTAACGAGCTTCAGGCCCTTGTTAATTCAGAGGCTTTGATGTCCTTATTCTATTACTACTATTCTATTATTTGAAATATGAGCATCTCAGAACGTTCTCTTTGCTAACCTGCCCTTACTCCTGATATACCAATATTTGTTCATCATTTTATGTTTCTAATGTATCTAGTTCTTGACCAATATATATATATATATATATATATATATATATATATATATATATATCCAGTGAGAAATTCAGCAATGTTTAAGGTTTCAGGCTACAGCATCACATTTAAAAGGATACTGAGCATTACTATGAATTCTCATCTGACTTCAAAGTAATGATTCACAAGACCAACAAATTCTCAGTGTAATTCTAGAAAATCCAATTTTCTCAATTTCTCTTTTTTTCTGTGTTGAACTATGTCTTTTGCTTGTGGTATCTTCATGAACCTGATGTGGACTGGTGCTCTAAATTATGCTAAAAAAAAAAATCTTAGTTATATGGGGAGGTAGAATGAGGTAATCTTGTAACAATTTTATTTAACTAAGTTAAAAATATGCATGTGAAAGTAAGTGCCAGCAGATGCCATTTATTTTTGTAATTTGTCATGTCTGGTTATCTGCATATAGTCAAATCACTCTCAATTCCACTTCTACTTGAGGGCATTAAATATGTTACCGATGGTGACAGTAGGGAGGTTTATACAGTACATGTTGCTGTAAAGGAAAACAAGTTAAATATGTAGCTGGGAAATAGTGAGATTTATATACTGCTAGTAAATTTATATACACTGGGCCAGATTCTCAGACGACGGTGTATCTCCAGATCCAGATCTGTTTCTGAGCCCTCCTATCTATGCGACTGATTCGTAGAATCAGTTACGCATAGATTTGGGGTAGATCCGACTGGCGTAAGTCACTTACACCGTCGGATCTTAGATGCAATTCTACGCTGGCCACTAGGTTTTCTGCGTCGAATATGCAAATGAGCCTGATATGCCGATTCCCGAATGTATTTGCGCGCCGTCATCGTAGTTTACGTTGTTTGCGTAAGCGTAAGGTTACCCCTGCTATATAAGGGGTAACCTTGCGTAGGTCCGGCATACACCATGTTAAGTATGGACATAGGGACAGCGTCGTGTTTTTCCGTCGTTTACGTAACTCGTCGCGAATAGGGCTGTACGTTAATTACGTTCACGTCGAAACCAATGTATTTGCGGAGTACTATGAAGCATGCGCAGTGGGCTATGTTTACGGCCGGCGCATGCGCAGTTCGTTCGGCGCGGGGGCATGCTTAATTTAAATACAACACGTCACCTCCTTCCTGCTTTGAATTACGCGGCCTTACGCTGGCCCATTTATGCTATACCGCCGCAAATTACAGAGCAAGTGCTTTGAGAATACAGCACTTGCCCGTAAAATCTGTAGGGGCGTAGCGTAAATGGGATACGCTATGCAGAAAAACGCTTATCTACAAGAATCTGGCCCACTGTGTGCACAATTATTAGACAAGTGAGTATTTTGACCAAATCATCCTTTTTATGCATATTGTCCAACTCCAAGTTGTAAAAACGTAAATTCTTATTGGATTTAAGCATATCAGGTGATATGTATTTTTGTAATGAGGGAGGGTGAGGCCTATGGAGATCATCACCCTACAGTATATCTATGTGTGCATAATTATTACGCAGCTTATTTTCCTCAGGCAAGATGTGCCAAAAAAAGAAAGAAAAAACTAACTCTGCAAAGTAAAAAATTGTAAAAAGTAATTGAGAGGGATGCAGCACTCTTGAAATTGCAATTGCAAATAGTCAGAGTTGCAAAAAATATGTTGAGAAAAAAAGATGCAAAGTAACTGCCAATTTGAGAAGAATCAAACCTTATGTGACGAGACCCTTTCTCGCCCCGGTCCTGCTCTCCCGACACTCCTCTGCTACTATCGGATCAGATTGCAGCTTGCAACATCTGATGGTCCAGTCATCCAAGATTCCAGGATCCAACCTACAGCTATGTGCCGATTGGATCCATGAAGAACACACACCAAACGAGTTGTATGAATGTTCAACCAGAACTCCACTTTATTGAAACACTCAGCTGGTTATATACAGGTTACAGCTTCCATCAATCAAAGAACAATGAAATCTCCACTCCCTTTTCACACACTGGGGTTTCCATACAGAGGCATTTCGGCACCGATGTATTTAGCATGACTTTACTACCTCAGAGAGAATGACATTCCTGTAGACAATGACATCAGTGAAGTTAACAGAATACGTTATCTAGCCAGCTTGTCTCCGCATAGAGAGGAGGTCATTACTACATCTGAGAGATCACACTTTTTTAGATAATGACATGCTAATCCAATACTCCTGATAATCAAAAGGCTCAAAACAGTGTTATCACACAATAGAAAGGTCAAAGAGCCGACTGACTTAACACCTCTACACACTGGACAATGAATGTCTTTCACAAGCCACTTAGCCTTTCAATAGTCCTCAATAGTCTGATTCAGTTCAATCCCCATCTAGACAGACACCTCATAATGTCCAAAGGGATCCTGCAATATGTCATATCCATAATGTCTCATCTTATGTAATACATGAAGTATGATTTCACGGTCCATGACACCTTAAGCTACCATAGAAGCTGCCATATTCCAGAACTGCAACCTACCTACCTGGAGTGCTCAGATTTACAAGGTGTTCAGTGCTTGGGGACATGGGCAAGATAAGAAGGGCTGAAACCCAACCACCACTGAGACACATAAATTGAAACGTCAAAACAGGGAAAAGAAATACAGTATCTGAAGACAGATTTCTCAAAGGTTTCAAGAACAGATGAGATGAGAGTGACTGTCGACAGTCCAGATAGATGGGCCAGTGGCTGTATCAGTAATGGGCACAGCGCTCCACTTCGACTCCGGCAAGGTGGAGGTGGGTTACTGGTATGAGCTGGTATCATTAAAGATGAGCTAGTTGTCCTTTTTGGGTTCAAGATGTAATCAAAATGAACTCCAAAACGTACTGCCGGCTTTTAGAAGACACATTCTTTCATCAGTTATAAAGGAAAAAGTCTGCATCTTTCAAGAGGACCATAATATTTTTGCCGGACAATGCTTCATCGCACACATTGAAGTACATGCATTGAAGCTACAATTCAGAGCTCTATACTCAATACATATAGCATGAGAAGATGAGGGATTTTCCAAGGCAAAGTCCTTAATATTTTGGTTTGCAGGTTTAGAGAGGGAGTAAACTCGTCTTTTGGGCAGTGAGGTACTAGGGAATAAATCAATTGGGAAAATGTAAGGTTGATGCAGGAATGGACTAAATAGTTTAGCAAACTTATTTGACCACATTTACTCTTTTAACCACTCCCAGGAAACTTGCTTTTTCCTCTAACCTTGGAAACCCTTATGCCCCGTACACACTCGGGATTCCGGCAGTAAAAAGTCCGCCGAGAATCCCGGGGGGAAAACTGAGAACCTGCTCGGTTACTTTCCCTGTGTACACACCAGAGGTTTTCCCGTCGGGTACTCTGCGGTGAGAGCTTTGGCCAGGAATCCCGGCCATGTGTATACTCCACCTCAGTGTTTCCCATAGGGAAACTGCCAGGAAAAAGACGACCGGTAATCGTGGCAGGAAAAAACAGAACATGTTCTAATTTCTCCTGTCGCCATTCCCGGCGGTTTTCAAGGAAACTTCCATGGAACATTCACACGGACAGTTTTCCCAGCCAAAAGCTGTCATGGCTAGGTTTGAGCGAATTCATACCGAACTTTTGTTTTTTTTGGACCCGAACCCGAATAATTTGCTGAAAGTTTGGGTTCGGGTTCGGAGTTTGTCAATGTAATGGCGCGCTGCACGGCAGCCAATCGCCATTTGTTTTATTTGTGGGACCTAGAAGCCATCACAGCCATGCCTACTAAATGGCATGGCTGTGATTGGCCAGTGCAGCATGTGACCCAGCATGTGACCCAGCCTCTATATAAGCTAGAGGCACACAGCGCAGCTCGTCACTCTGCACTCTGCTTTAGTTAGGTTAGGGAAAGACTGCTGCTGCTCTCAGGGAGAGATTTAGATAGGAGTCAGGCTGTTCTGCTTCAGAATCACCAGCACTGCATATGTTACTCTGAGATACTCTGCAAGATAGGTTAGGGGAAGCTTCCTGTTTGTGCTTGTAGGTAATAGAAATATATAGGAGTCTGTCCTATTTCTAAAATCTAATTACACCAGCACTGCATTTATTACTGTGAGATACTCTGCAAGATAGGTTAGGGGAAGCTTCCCGTTTGTGCTTGTAGGGAATAGAAATATATAGGAGTCTGTCCTATTTCTAAAATCTAATTACACCAGCACTGCATCTGTTCCTGTGAGATACTCTGCAAGATACTTTTCTTCTATTGTGCTATTCACAAAACATCCATTTAGGGCAAACAAGTTCATTTTGCAGTGTTTCCTCCAGTGTTTGCCATATTTCCTCCATGTAACGGAATGAACTGTGACAATCAGAGACTTTGGAAGCATGAGAGATACTCCTGTGCCAGGGACACTAATAACTCCTGGGTCTAAATCCACCCTGTGCCCTTTTGGGTGTAGGGTGGCTAATAGGATCATAATTCATATATTACATGAGATGGGACATTAGTAATCATTCATATTGCAGGACTGGAATATTACAAGGAGTTCATGTTGACTTGAGACCAGGTCAACAAGACAGTGACTCATCCCTCTGTATAATAGGCTTTTAAAATGCTAAGTGGCCCGTCTTGTGAAAGACATTTCATTGTATAAAGGTGTTAACTCAGGTCTGCTGCTAGACCTTTCAATTGTCTGATAACACTGTGTAAAGCCTATTGATGCCCAGGTGTCAGAGACAGTACGTCTGTCTAGATATGTGGATTGAGGTCAAGGCATTGTGTAATTGTATTTTGGAATGTGATAAATCTTGTCAGGGTCGGTGCCTAAATGACTGATTAGATAATTAGCCTCAGTGTGTGAATAGGGGGGTGGAGATTGCATTGTCCTGTGATTAACTGTAACATCGTGTACTGTATAAAAAGCTGAGAAGAAACCATTGAAGTGTTCATACATTTGGAAACCAGAAGATAGAGCAGTCAGTCTCATTTTCTGGGGAATGGATATGGATCGTGTATGTAGGATTGTCGAAGTGTGTCAGATAAACTTGTCGTGGGTGGATGGAAGGTCGTAAACGGTGGTGACCGTTACACTCCATATCTGTAAGTGTGAGATAAACACTTTAGCTACTGTTCTTCTGTTGTTCTATTCAAAAAACACCCATTTAGGGCAAATAATTTGGGAGGGATAGTCTCCCATCATTGGTATCAGTGGGAGGAATAGTGTCCCATCATTGGTGTCAGTGGGAGGAATAGTGTCCCATCATTGGTATCAGTGGGAGGTATAGTGCCCCATCATTGGTGTCAGTGGGAGGAATAGTCTCCCACCATTGGTGTCAGTGGGAGAAATAGTGTTCCACCATTGGTGTCAGTGGGAGGAATATTCCCCTATCATTGGTATCAGTGGAAGGAATAGTGCCCCATAATTGGTGTCAGTGGGAGGAATAGTGCCCTATCCACCATTGGAGCACAGGTGTGTGAGGAGGAAGGTGTGTCTGGAGCTGCTTCCTGTGATCCGTGTGAGAAGGGAGTCGCCTGGAAATCTATCCCAGCTCTCCTGGCCCCTTTCTGGGGAAGCCATGGAGGGCAGCGGGGCCTCCCCTGCTGGAGGCTCTCAGCCATCTCCTGGGCTCTCCGCTGACATGCCTGCCTCTGTGCATCCCGATCTGTCTACCCCTGGCGAGGATGAAGGATCGGCAGCCATTCGGGAGCGAGTGGTGGCCGGGATAAAAGTCCTGAACAGGGAAAGGGATAAGCTGTACAAGCTACGTGCGGAGCTGAAGCGCCTGAGAAGGCAATGTGAGGGCTTACATAGCCAGAAATGCGGATCAATGGATCCAGAGATCCAACTGGTCAAGGTCTGTGTGGACCATCAGGAAACCATCGTGGCCATAATGGAAGGAAGGGATGGTCCTTTCAAGGAAAAGTTCTCCAACGAAAGGAGGTTTGCGAAGGCAACAAAGATGGAGGTGGAGGAGGAGGAGACCCCCAGTTCTGACCCCCTGCCCCCCCCAGGGAGAGGTAAGCACCCCCATGTCTTCACAGGACTCAGGAGGCATGCTGAGGGTGATCCAGGGAATGGAATCTCCTGTGCGGGGGAATCAGATGGTATTTAATGAGGAAGACATAACAGATGATGTACCTGATAAGGTAAAGCCAGCTAAGCCCCATGTTGTGGATACGACTGTGTTTGTACCATCTATGACTGATAATGGGCCCAATAATAAGACTGTGTGCAGCAATGATGTGCCTGCTGAGGCTGCAATGCAGCAAGAGACACGTCTAGAAAATGACATTCCTGTGGAGGAACTGCAAGTCCCAGCAGAGCCCATTAACCCTCCTGCTGCTGAGGCCAGAGCTGATTGCCCCACTGCTGCTCAGGACTCCACAGCACAGCATCAGGAGACAGCTGGTACTGAAGTAGCAACTGTGACTGTTCCTGATGGGAATGTGTGTGTGGCTGATAAAAATCATCCCTGTTCAGATGGGATGGACAATAATACTAACTCTGTTCATACAGACAATGCACAACAAAATGTGACTTCAGTGTGGGGCATTGGCCCGGAGAAACCTTCTTTTGCTCAGGTGGTGCGCTCTGCTGCTGGTAGCTCCGCCCCCAAGCAGGGTTTTCCTCTGCGAGCTACCACCTTGAGCACCCCGGGATCTGGTCTGGGGTCTCTGGCTTCTGCTGGGGGTCCCAGACGCAATGTTGTCATCTTGAAATGGTAAAGTGGTGCAGTCCCCCCTGCAAGGCGTGCAGTGGTGGATTTAATCCTGGAGATGAGTTTTGGGGTTAATGATCTCTATGCCTTCATACATGTATCAGGGACACGGGATTATACAGTCAGTTTCACCAAGCCAGAGGGTCTTGACCTGTTCTGGGAGAGATATGAGGCTCGGTGCAGGTCAAGACCCGAATGGGAAAGTCTGGCCCCAGTTGCAGTTTCACAAAGATCAACAGTGAAAAAGATTACAATCATCCTCACCAATGAGAGCGTCCCTGCCCGGGATCTGGAGGTTTGGTTGAGGAACTATGGGGAGGTTTTGACCAAACCCAATAAAATACTAGATGAGCGTAACATCTGGACTGGGGGATGGTCGGTAACAGTCAGGTTGGCCAGGGATGGGAATGTTGTCCGTCACCTGCCCTCCTCGGCTTTCATAGGGAGGGATAGGATGACCGTGTTCTACCATGGTCAGCCGAAGCTGTGCCACCGCTGTGGAGAGAAGGGGCACCTTAGCTCCTCTTGTTCGGCCTTGATATGCTCAGTGTGTCGGGATCAGGGTCATATGGCCAAGGACTGCACCCAGAAGATCAGGTGCAACCTGTGCCTGCCACTTGGCCACCCCTACAGCAGATGCCCTAAGGCCTGGCACAATATGGAGAAGGAGGTAGTGGATGAGATGTCAAGGCTGAACAGGGTGGAGGGTGAAGCCCCTAGTGTACCATCCTCCACTGCGGTTACCGACCCCCCTGGTCCTGCTCAGGATCCCTCCCCAGTTCCTGTGGCCACCCCCCCTGTGTCTGTAAGTACTCCTTCTGTATCTGTCTCTGTGTCCCCCCAGCCTACTGTACCCACTCCTCTTGTGTCAGAACCTTCTAAGTCTGTGCCCCCTGAGTCAGTTACCCCCCAGGAGTCTACCCCTCCTAAGTCTGATTCACCAGGAGTGGTAGCGGGTACTGAGAAAGTCGCTTCCTCTTCTGTGACGAAGTCTTCTGGGAAGACTGTAAAGAAAAAAAACAGAGGTGAGGGCATCTCTGAGGCTGACCTGCGGTACCTGGAGGAGAGAAGGAAGGTTGGGAGGCGGAAGAAGCAGGTGGTGAGGACGGAACGGGGACGGGAAGCTCCGGTGCCTGTCTCCCACCGTCATAGGTCCACTAAGTGGGACATTTCCTCATCTGGAGCTTCATCAGAGCTGAGCTCTGATTCGGAAATGAAGTTTGAGGCGGTCTCAAGAAAGAGAGAGGCTTCTGGTGATGAGCAGCAGAGGGGAGCTAAGAAGCAATCCACCCAATAACTCAAATGGCGGTTCCCCCTCCGTTAAAAGTGGCGACAATAAATGTCGCCAGCATTAAGTCAGTGAGAGCTCGTTCTATGGCCTTCTTTTTGTTCAGCCAATTAGATGCTGAAATTTTATTTTTGCAGGAGACTAGGCTCACCTCCTTGGCAGATATTCATATGGCCAAGAGAGAGTGGAGGTATGATCCATCTTTCTGGTCTCTTGCGGCCGAGCCTTACGGCGGTGTGGCGGTGTTGTTTAAAACCGGCATGGTAACTGTCAGGCGGGTCATTGAGGTGGAGATTGGGAGATGTATGGTCTTAGACATCCTTGTGGGAGGGCAGGACCTGCGCCTAATTAATATCTATGGGCCACACACAAAGTGGGACAGGAAATGCCTTTTTACAAGGATCAAGCCATTTCTTTTTACATCCCGGAAAGTGGTCTTTGGAGGTGACTTTAATACAGTAACTAGGCCCAAGGACAGGAAGGACTTCAAGGACAGGCTGGGATATGATAGCGTTTTTTTAAATAGTATGGTTAGGGATGCTGGTCTTGTGGATGTGCACATTAAGCACCTCCCGGATGACACCGGGTTCACTTTTCATCGTGATAATAGTCAGAGTAGGATAGACAGGTTTTTTTTGAAGGAGGCCTCTGCTTTCTCACCCCCAGTGGTGCAGGCAGTAGAGTTCTCCGATCACTGTATGCTATCTGTGGCCCTGAATGCTTCAGACGCCCCTCAGAGGGGAAAGGGCATCTGGAGATTGAATTCGACTCTACTCAAGGAAGAACATGTTAGACAATCCTTTGAGGAATTCTTTTAGGCACAGGTGACCATCCTGGACTTTTGTAGCAGCAAGGCTGAGTGGTGGGAGCTGACCAAAAAGAGGATTGCTGGATTCTTCAGGGGCCTAGCCAATAGAAAACAGTTTAATAAATACATGACCTACCAACGTTTGCGGAGGAAGCTGGATATTCTTGTCTCGAGAGGAAGAGATTCTGGGGAAATCTCCGAAGTGAAACTCCTCCTCAGGAAGTGTCAATATGACCAGCATGCCTCTTTGGTTCTGGAGAGGGACTATGGGAAGTACCACTCGCCTGACCCTTACCAGAACTGCAAACAAGGTGTAGCTGTTAAAGCGGTCGTTGGCCTTAAGGACAGTACAGGTTCCTTGACAAAGTCCAGGTCAGGGATTCTGTAGGTCGTGAGGTCCTTTTATCCCGACCTTCTTGGGAGGAAAGAGCTTGACCGTGACAAGATGGAAAGCTTTTTGGACTCTACTCCAGGTCTAAATGGTGGAGATTTTCCATTGATGAATTTGACAGAGGAGATCACAGTTGAAGAGGTGATGAGGGCAATTGAACAGCTTGCCATCAAAAAGTCACCCGGACCAGATGGCTTGACGGCTGAGTTTTACAAAGCCTTTAAGTCTATTCTGGCCCCACATTTGGTAAAGGTTTTTAACAGTTGTCTAGCTGAGGGGGTGCTTCCCCCTTCCATGAGGCACTCGGCTGTGATTCTTCTGTCAAAGGGTAAAGATCCTTCGATGATTGAGAATTGGCGCCCCATTAGCCTTCTTAATGTCGATAGAAAGATACTGGCGAAGATTTTTTTCTGGCGCCTATCGCCAGTAGCAGAGTCTTTGCTTTCTCGCAATCAGCACTGTTCGGTCCAGGGTAGGAGCACCTTCACAGCGTGTTAGCTGTCCGGGAGGCCTTGAAGCGGTGCAGGGCTGCAGGCTAGGGAAAGTATTTGCGAAATTTGGATCAGGCAAAGGCTTTTGATCGTGTTAACCATGAGTACCTGTGGTTGCTCCTTAGTAAGTACGGTCTGCCGGGTGGTTTTGTTGATTGGCTGAAAGTCTTGTATAAGGGGGCAGAAAGCTTCCCTCTTGTTAATGGTTGGGTTGGGCAGTCCTTTGAGGTTGGCTCCGGGGTGCGCCAGGGTTGTCCCCTGAGTCCCCTGCTCTCTGTGTTTGCAATCGACCCCTTCATCAGGAGGCTAGAGAGCGGCATGTTGTGTGGGGTACTAGTGGGGCTCCCGGGTGAGCCGCCATTGAGGGTTGTTGCTTATGCGGACAATGTATCGTGATTGTCACTGGGACGGATTAGGCGGAGGAGGTGGTCTCTCTGACATCACAGTATTCTGAAGCATCAGGCTCCAAGATCAATCAGGAAAAGAGTGACGTTTTCTGGATGGGAAAGGAAGGTGAGGGGTTTGATCTCCTGGACACCTTTCCAGTGCCCCAGGAAAGAATTAAGATACTAGGCATTGAATTTGGACCCGGCGATTATGGCCTCAAAAACTGGGAAGGCAGACTGGAAATTGCCAATGCTAAGGTGGTCAACTGGAAGAGATGGAATTTATCTATGAGGGAAAGGGTTGATCTGATTAAGACCTACCTGATTCCGATCTTCTTTTATGTCAGCTTTGTCTGCAGCTTGCCAGTGTCTCTCTATGCTAGGGTCAGTAGTGTGTTCTTCCAGATGCTGTGGGGGAACAGACTGAACCCCATCAAGAGGAATGTCACCTACCTATCCAGGAGGGAGGGTGGCTTAGGTATGGTCAACCCAGTTATTTTCGTTTCACTGTTATTTCTCTAATATTGGTAGTATGCTTGCAGTGGAACCTCCTGGATGGGCAGGCATATTTAGATTTTGGTTTAGGCCTTTTCTACGACTTTGGGAAGACAGTGTCCAAGTGAAGAATCGCAGGGGTCATCGTGGTCAGCTACCAGCCTATGTAGCTCAGTGCCTGAAGTTACTGCGGCAGTGGCGATTGTCGGCTGAAGATCTCCGATCGGTTCCGAGGAAAGACCTTATGAGTCGTGTCTTGAGCAAAGTCTTTCATGACCCACTGGCCTTAAGGGATTGCCCAGGCCCAGTTTTGAGGGCGGGGTTGAGGCTGATTAATTTGGATAGAATACCTCCTAAATTTAGGGATCTGGCCTGGTTGTGCTTCCATGGGAAACTCTATGTTAGGGGCAATTTGAAATTCCGCAGTGGGATGGATCGTAGCTGTCCTCGGGAGGAGTGTGCAGATGAGGAGGAGACTATGGACCATTTTCTGCTTCGTTGCCCTTTTAACATAGAAGTGTACAAACAGGTGGGGCGGGCGCTCGGTGTTCCTTTCCTCTCCAGGCTGGGTTATGCTGAGTGGGTGTACGGAGCATTCAGTACCGGTGCAGGTTTTTGTTTGGATACACTTTTTTTAGTTAGCCTAGTGGTCCGTTATTTCACCTGGAACGCACAGTGTCAGGTCAGCATTCGTCAAAAAATCCGTCCTGTTGAGGTGGTGGTGTATGACATTCTGCATGGTCGGCAAGATTCGGGGGCTTGAGAGAGACAAGCGGGGTCAGGGGGCTTGGCTGAAGGCGTGGAGGGGTTTCAGGCCTCCCTGACTGCCAGGAGTCTCTTTCCCGGGTGTGGCTGTCTGTCTCTTATCACCCTAGAATATTATTATTGATAAATGGCTGCGCACATACTGTAGGTGACGGGTTGTGCCTCTTAGGCCCTCTCTGCTGCTTTGTGTAAATAGTTTTGTAGTAATGTTTTGGTAGTGGTGTATAGTGTATATATTGTATATATTCTGACCATGGATGTGTATTCCTTGGATTTATGTTTAAAGTTTTGTACTATAGTTATGTTTTTTACTTTTGTATAAAATTGGTTGCTTGATTCTTTTTAATAAAAGATCAATAGTGTCCTATCATTGGTGTCAGTGGGAGAAATGGTGCCCTATCATTGGTATCAGTGGTAGGAATAGTGTCCCATCATTGGTGTCAGTGGGAGGAATAGTGTCCCATCATTGGTGTCAGTGGGAGAAATAGTGCCCCATCATTGGTATCAGTGGGAGGAATCGTGTCCCATCATTGGTGTCAGTGGGAGGAATAGTGTCCCATCATTGGTGTCAGTGGGAAAAATAGTGCCCCATCATCGGTATCAGTGGGAGGAATTGTGTCCCATCATTGGTGTCAGTGGGAAAACTAGTGCCCCATCATTGGTATCAGTGGGAGGAATAGTGTCCCATCATTGGTGTCGGCGGGAGGAATAGTGCCCCATCATTGGTATCAGTGGGAGGAATAGTGCCCCATCATTGGTATCAATGGGAGGAATAGTGTCCCATCATTGGTGTCAGTGAGAGGAATAGCGCTTCATATCTGTAGGAGGAATTCCCAAGGGCCGGATAAAGGCATGCAAAGGGCTGCACTGCTTTAGGGGAAGGTTCCTGATTATTATAAATTTTTTATGTTATTTTAAGTTATTTCCCTATCAACATTTATTTTCAGAGTACTTGCCATGCTCTTACCGACATTTTGCTGCCATTTGCAGCCCTCTAGCCCTTTCCCTTAGTTTTTAGAGACATTTTATTAGTCAAAAGTCCTGGTCCCCATTGACTTCAATGGGGTTCGGGTTCGGGGTCAAGTTCGGGTCCCGAACCCAGACTTTTTTCCGAAGTTCGGCTGAACCCGCTGAACCGGAACATCCAGGTGTCCGCTCAACTCTAGTCATAGCAGTTTTCCCGACGGGATAACTGGTCATGTGTACAAGGCATAAGTGTTATATAGTTAAATATATTTATATTAGTTATATATATTTCTTTTTTTTTCAAATAACAGTTTTTTATTTATTTATTTTTTTCCATAACAGATCAGTACAAAATATAGCAGCATAAGTTATATATAGGGAGTGCAGAATTATTAGGCAAATGAGTATTTTGACCACATCATCCTCTTTATGCATGTTGTCTTACTCCAAGCTGTATAGGCTCGAAAGCCTACTACCAATTAAGCATATTAGGTGATGTGCATCTCTGTAATGAGAAGGGGTGTGGTCTAATAAAATTAACACCCTATATCAGGTGTGCATAATTATTGGGCAACTTCCTTTCCTTTGGCAAAATGGGTCAAAAGAAGGACTTGACAGGCTCAGAAAAGTCAAAAATAGTGAGATATCTTGCAGAGGGATGCAGCACTCTTAAAATTGCAAAGCTTCTGAAGCGTGATCATCGAACAATCAAGCGATTCATTCAAAATAGTCAACAGGGTCGCAAGAAGCGTGTGGAAAAACCAAGGCGCAAAATAACTGCCCATGAACTGAGAAAAGTCAAGCGTGCAGCTGCCAAGATGCCACTTGCCACCAGTTTGGCCATATTTCAGAGCTGCAACATCACTGGAGTGCCCAAAAGCACAAGGTGTGCAATACTCAGAGACATGGCCAAGGTAAGAAAGGCTGAAAGACGACCACCACTGAACAAGACACACAAGCTGAAACGTCAAGACTGGGCCAAGAAATATCTCAAGACTGATTTTTCTAAGGTTTTATGGACTGATGAAATGAGAGTGAGTCTTGATGGGCCAGATGAATGGGCCCGTGGCTGGATTGGTAAAGGGCAGAGAGCTCCAGTCCGACTCAGACGTCAGCAAGGTGGAGGTGGAGTACTGGTTTGGGCTGGTATCATCAAAGATGAGCTTGTGGGGCCTTTTCGGGTTGAGGATGGAGTCAAGCTCAACTCCCAGTCCTACTGCCAGTTTCTGGAAGACACCTTCTTCAAGCAGTGGTACAGGAAGAAGTCTGCATCCTTCAAGAAAAACATGATTTTCATGCAGGACAATGCTCCATCACACGCGTCCAAGTACTCCACAGCGTGGCTG
This sequence comes from Rana kukunoris, assembly GCA_029574335.1. NCBI lineage: Eukaryota > Metazoa > Chordata > Amphibia > Anura > Ranidae > Rana > Rana kukunoris. The sequence continues at coordinate 124,665,837 of CM056055.1, read as the reverse complement.
GCAAGAAAGGGTATAAAAGAAGAAAAACTAATGACATGGCCTCCTTGTTCACCTGATCTGAACCCCATTGAGAACCTGTGGTCCATCATCAAATGTGAGATTTACAAGGAGGGAAAAGAGTACACCTCTCTGAACAGTGTCTGGGAGGCTGTGGTTGCTGCTGCACGCAATGTTGATGGTGAACAGATCAAAACACTGACAGAATCCATGGATGGCAGGCTGCATGAGTGTCCTTGCAAAGAAAGGTGGCTATATTGGTCACTGATTTGTTTTTGTTTTGTTTTTGAATGTCAAAAATGTATATTTGTGAATGTTGAGATGTTATATTGGTTTCACTGGTAAAAATAAATAATTGAAATGGGTATATATTTGTTTTTTGTTAAGTTGCCTAATAATTATGCACAGTAATAGTCACCTGCACACACAGATATCCCCCTAAAATAGCTAAAACTAAAAACAAACTAAAAACTACTTCCAAAAATATTCAGCTTTGATATTAATGAGTTTTTTGGGTTCATTGAGAACATGGTTGTTGTTCAATAATAAAATGAATCCTCAAAAATACAACTTGCCTAATAATTCTGCACTCCCTGTATATATATATATATATATTTCTTCATCAATTGTAACTCTATATACAATTGGGAAGAGATCAGGAATAAATATCAAGCCTTAGAAATCTTTTTCTATGTGCTAGGGATGACCCGAACAAAGTCTATGGGACACAAATGTCAAAAATCAAAAGTGTTCATTTTAACCACTTAAGGACCGCCTCCTGCACATATACATCGGCAGAATGGCACAGCTGGGCACAAACATGTACAGGTACGTTCTCTTTAAGTGCCCAATCGTGGGTCACGGGCCCACGCGCGACCTGATCCGAAGCTCCGTGACCATGACCGCTGGTCCCCGAAGCTGAAGAACGGGGAGAGCCGTGTGTAAACACAGCTTCCCCGTTCTTCACTGTGGCGCCGTCATTGATCGTGTGATCTCTTATATAGGGAACCACAATCAATGACGTCACACCAAAAATAGGTAGAAGAATATGTATCGGCCTAAACTGAGGAAACATGTTTTTTATATATTTTTGGGGGATATTTATCATATATATAAAAATTAGGTACAGCGCTAAGTGAAAAATAATGAGAAGTGAAATGAGATTTCTGAAATATTAATAAATGACAAAAAAGTGGAAAACAAACAACTGTGACGAGAAAGTTTCAAACTAAAGATATAAAAGTCCATAAACTGTGATTCACATCAAAATAGAGGGCTAGATTCACAAAGACTTACGACGGGCGTATCAGTAGATACACCGTCGTAAGTCCTAATCTCAGCCCACGCAAATTTAAGTGTATGCTCATAATGAGATACGCTTAAATGTTGCTAAGATGCGAGCGGTGTAAGGCGTTCCTGTTGTAAAATATGCAAATGAGCAAATACCCCGATTCCCGAACGTACGCCAGGCCGGTGTATCTGTTTACGTTGTTTACGTAAGACTTACGCCCGGCGTAACGTTATCCCTGCTATAGTGAGGCGTAGTCAATATTAAGTATGGACGTCGGGACATACGTAATTTACTTTGTTTGCGTAAGTCGATTCACAATGGAGCTGTGCGTTAGTTACGCTCATGTCGCTTTCATTGACAATTAGTGACGTGATTTGGAGCATGCGCACTGGGATTCAGTCACGGCTGGCGCATGCGCAGTTCGTTCGGCGCGGGGACGCGCTTGATTTAAATACTACACGCCCCCTACTCGCCGAATTTGAATTCCGCCAGGTCTTTTACACTACGCCGCCTCAACTTTACAGGCAAGTGCTTTGTGAATAAAGCACGTGCCTAAAAAAGTTGCGGCGGCGTAACGTCAGTGACATATGTTACGCCCGCACAAAGATAAGACGGGCTACGTGAATCTAGCCCAGGGTGTGTAAAAATAAATTCTTCTTCCACCAAGAGAACATCCAATGATTGAGATGTAGTCTCCTTACCACAGATGGATGACCGTCATTACAGCGGTCTAGATAGGCACAGGGATTTTTATAGTCTTCCCAAATAGACTGGCTCCAGGCATTTGTAAAGAGGCAATAATTCCTAAATGCACTCACTCCAACAGGTAACTTGATGATTCATTAACTCATGGAATGAGAAGCAAAGGAAAACCCCATAGCGTGATACCGTTTGAAAGCGAGTTCAATTAATAAATAAAGTTGCACTAACAATTAATTTGAAAAAATGGTGCGATGAGTATAAGTATGGAGCGAATGCAGCGTCTCCTCTGATCAGATGTTTATCAGATGGTAGTAACAGATGTTTATTATTAATGTTAATTTAAAAATATGTTTAATAAATTAAGGCTGCTTAGGCTCCATTTACATCTGAGCGACAAAACTCCGGTCGCCCGTCGCCATTGTCGCTCGAGATGTGAAATAACATTGCGGTCTATGGAGATGGTTCACATCTCCACGCCTGTCGCCTGAAAAAAAGTCCCGGACCCTTTTTTTCAGGCGACATTGGCGTTCGCTCATAGACCGCAATGTTAAAGAAAGAAAAAAAAAAAGTGGAATCTACAGGCGGCAAGATAAGCCGCGTACGCGGCGTATCGTGTCGCCTAGGTGTGAATGCAGCCTTAATGGTCTCGATTAATAATAAGTTACAAGGTGGGAAGTTGTTTTGGGGATAAAGTGGGTTGTTGGTAAAAGGATGGACATCTGTTATACCATAGTCATGCATTTATGTCATGGACTGTGCACAACCCCTGCCACAGAGAGATGTGATAAGTCAACACACTGTCAATTATTATTATTATACAGGATTTATATAGTGCCAACAGGTTGCAGCACTTTACAGTTAGGGCAGACAGTTCAGTTACAATATAAATTAATACAGAAGGAATCAGAGAACCCTGCTCATTAGAGCTTACAATCCAAAAGGAAGGGTCAAGTCATACAAAAATAAATTATTGTGTAGGATGAGTTGATGGAGAAAATAAAAGTACAGTTGTTAGAGGAGGGCAGGATAGGTTTCTCTAAAGAGAAGAGTTTTCAAGGATCTTCTAAAAATAGACAGAGTAGGATGGGAGAGGCTCACGAAAAGTCCTGGAGGCAAGCATTGGACGAGTTGACAAGGAAGCTATAGAGCAGAAGGTCTTGAGAGGAATGAAAGAATGATTTGGTTGGTATTTTGAGACTAGGTTAGCAATGTAGCTGGGGGCCAAGTTGTGGATGGCTTTGAAAGGTGTTATTTTGTTGGGGGAGTGAAAGCCAGTGGAGGGATTGGCAGAGAAAGGTAAGGTAGATAAGTCTGGCAACAGCATTCATGATAGACTGAAGGGGGATAGCCTATGTGAAGGTAGGCTAATGAGAAGGGAGTTGCAGTAGTCAAGGTGAGAGATAACCACAGAGTGAATTAGAAGTTTTGTGGTGTCATTGGTTATAAAGGGGTATATTTTGGAGATGTTGCATATGTTGAGGTGGCAAGACTTGGACAGTGATTGAATGTGAGGCCAAAGAGGAAAAAAAGTGCATGATTACATATAGCACCCTGGCATGTAGGGATGGATTTATAGTTGTACCATTGATCTTGACAGAGAAGTCAAGGGAAGAGGCACATGGGGGAGGAAATATTATGAACTCTGTTTTGGATAGGTTGAGTTTGAGGAAGTGGTGTGACATCCGGACTGATATGTCTGTTAGTAAATTAATGACACATGCAGAGACTGATGGAGTGAGCTGAGGGATAGAGAGATATTTGGGTATCATCAGTGTATAAATGTTATTAAAAGCCATGGGAGGAGGGGCGTGGCTGGCTGGCGGAGAGCATGGACGCATGCTGAGATAGCTCCTCTCTGCCGCCAACCATTAGTGTGCTACAGCGACTACAGGCCTCATTTCACTGTGCCATCAGTGCAGCTGAGAGCAGGCACACACCAGGATGCCATCCAGCAAGAGAAAGGAAGGCACCCGGCTGAGCAAATTGCCAGATTTTGTTCACGCTGCATTGCCGTTATGGGGACCAAGATGGCGGCGGCAGCAAACCAAGCGAGCACACGTGCGGTTCTCTAGGACTGAGTGACGGAGCCTCGCACTCTGGGGCAGGATACCACCATGGCAGTCAAGGGAAAGGTCACACATCTACCCCTCAATCAGCCACCTAAAGCCCGGCCAAAAGCAGGCAGAAACTGAACGGCTCTGCAGTGGAGGGTCTGGAGGTAAGCCCGGTGTCGTTCTTGGATGACACCAGGGAATTACAGGATTCAATCACTGATTTCCCTACTGCCAATATGCCTGTAATGGATACTATGCTTAAAGACATGTTAGTGTCATTGAGATCCACCCTTCAAACTGACATTCTAAATATGACAAACCACTTTAAATCTGAAATTTCTACAGTCACTGCCAGGGTTTTGCATGTGGAAGAAAAAATGGGGGAATTTGCTTTAACCTTCAACTAGCTAGTGGATGCCCATAATGACTGGGATGAGGAATTGCTGAAAATGAAATTTAAGTTAGCGAATTTAGAAGATAGGTCGAGGAGGAATAACATTAAAATCAGAGGAATTCCTGAGACTGTGAAACCTCCTGACCTAAAAAAGTATTTTACTGATGTCCTATCTACGGTTCATCCTGAGGCTTCCTTGGAGGAACTTCTAATAGATAGGATCCACAGGCTGCCTAAACCTAAACATGTAGCATCCCACCTTCCCAGAGACACTATTGTCCAAATCAATTTTTTTAATACAAAAGATCAGTTCATGGCAGCGGTCAGACATCGCAATTCCTCTGATCTGCCGCTCACATAAACAGATTCCACTTAGAGAACACTATCATTTTCTACAAATAGGACATTTTTATACCTCTCATTTTGCTCTTTCCCTATCCTCTCCTCCTACTCCCTTTGAACCGATCTGCCGTGACTCCCCCAGGGGCAAAGGCCTGATTTCCAGCCTGTATAAAATGGCATTGGTTTTGTATTTCCCAAGGGGATGCTCCATATCACCATAAAGTCTGGGACACAATGTTGGATAACTTGTGCAAAGCCTCAAAGTCTCTGGCGGTTAGAAAAACGGCCTACAAGGTACTGACTAGATGGTACTATACCCCATCTAGACTTCAGGATATGTTTCCAGGGACATCCGGACTATGGTTTAGGGGTTATTATATTATTAGAGTAACATCACTACCCACACTTTTGCATTGCACCTTTATACCTATATTAATTAAAGTAGTGCCATTTCTACCTTTATACCTCATTCAAATGTATTATTTCACTTAGGTGAAATAAATTAAGTAGGGGCAGCTGCTTAATTAATTAAGGGTGTCAAAACCCCACTATCACATTCAGGTAATATTTTTTGTCCATAGCGCGGATTCGTTCATCCCATTTCACTTTTCTATGCTTTAGGGGTTGCCAGCTCTCAGGTACCTTTTAAGCACATATTTTGGGACTGTGTACTACTTTTCTCAGTTTGGAAGAAAGTAACCGCCATTGCTTCTGCAATCGCTGGTACCTCTCTACAGATCACAGTCTCCATGTGCCTTCTTGGAGCACCGATCCCAGGTATCTTCCATAAATAAGTGTTCCTTGTTTCACTAAAAAAAAACAAATTTTCTAAATCCATTTGTCATTGTGACAGAAAGTAAGGTAACATCTTCTGAACAGGTGCACCAACAGCAAAACAAATGTTACAGGGGTGATAATCCTTCCCTATGTTTTCCAAAAAGCTCAAAAATTTATTTTCCGGCTGTAGCTACACTTTAAAAATGTACCAGTTCAAAATTACAAACAGATTCTACTTAAGAACAAACCTGCAGTCCTTGGGCCAGATTCAGGTAGATGAGAGTATCTTTCCTCTGGAGTAACGCTTCTCATTTACGTTACTCTGAAGACCCTTTCAGCGCAAGTCCTGTAATTCACATAGCAGTTGCGCGTAAACTTGCGCCAGAGTAACGAGAATGCGCTGGCGTAACCCGACGCAAGTGGAAGTGGGTGTGATCATATGTAAATGATGGGCGGAGCCCAGCGCAGAGGCTTACGTTCAGCGCATCATCCACGGAGCATGCGCGGTGAGTGCGGCTCCACTCGCCCCCTTGTGCGCATGCTCACAACTTCCGTCGGCACCACTTCACGGGAAACGTCAGCGCAATGCCATCCATTGGGCGTTTAAATGCGCCCGTAGAAGCGCCATTTCGGCACTAAAGTATATCCTGTTCCCCCTCCCCGCAGTGATGTTACTTTTGTTTTGAGATGGCTGCTCCCGTTCCCCGCAAACACACAGGAGAAAGCTGAACTTTAATGGCCAGGAGCTGTTAGCCATAATCTCGGCTATGGAGACCTATGATGTCTTCCTCCATGGCTGTAAAATTTGACAGACAAGCATGGACAGAGGTGTTGTCCTGCAAGTGGGGGTGCTCAGCTAGCTCTTATCGTCGGTAACGCTGCTGTAGCTGCTCTCCTGCTGACCTGTGGCCATCTGGAGTAAAGATAAAGCAGCCTTTTGTAGAAATAACTTTGCGCCGGACGGACGAGATACGCGCGGCGCATGTAGCCAGCGTATGGTGCTAATCCGTTCGTGAATTGGGAAAAATCCCTCATTTGCATATTTGCAGGGGAAATCAATAGGCGCGACTGATGCGCCCAGCGAAATTAAGCGCTGACGATACTCTGGCGTCGGAACGTTCCGCCGGTCGCAAATGACCCGTTATTGGGCGCATCTAGTTTGGTGGGTACGGGCACATAGAAACGACGGCGCATCATCACAGTTACGCGGCGCATATCCAAATACTCCAGCGCAAGTGTTCGTGAATCTGGCCCCTTGTCTTGTTTGCACCGCCTGTATACTGCTGTTCAGAGTATATAGGGCCTGGGGGCTCCACAACTTTCCTTTTATTTTTTTTGGGGTGCAGGGTTCCCCTTAAAATCCATACAAAACCCAAAGGGGCTGGTAATGGACTGGGGAGGGGGGTGTACCCATGTTGTTTTTTTCACTGATTTTCATCCATATTGCCGGGACCAGACATTACATTAAAGCCGCAAGCAGTTTTAAATGACTTTTATTCCTTTAGAAATGTAATTTTGTGCAGGGACTGTTCTAAACACAGGAAACACGCATCACTTTACAGGCATACTATAGACACCAACCAGGCACGATATTTAAAGGAATATTTCACTTTTGTTTTTTCACTTTAAGCATCATTAAATTACTACTCCCGAAAAAACGGCAGTATTTAAAACTTTTTTTTTTTGCATGGATACCCGGGTCCCCAAACCCTTTTTAGGACAATAACTTCCATATTAGCCTTCAAATGTTCTGATGGGAACTAAACCAGGGGGGTGTTCGGCTCATCCCTACTTTTGACTAACCCACTCACATCTCTAGCACGGGGCAACAATATCTTACTGACTTTTGGAGATTTTTCCTATTACAAGGTAAACTTCGCAAAACTCTCAATGTGGTAGTACCACCGAACACCCAATGCATCCTAAACGGGAAACAGGGAAACATGCGCTACTTTACATGCATACTTTAGGCACCCCTAGGTATGAAATTTAAAGGAATATTTCACTTTTATTGTTTGACTTTAAGCATTATTGAAATCACTGCTCCCGAAAAAATGGCAATTTTTAAAACTTTTTTTGCATTGATACATGTCCCCTGGGGCAGGACCCAGGTCCCCAAACACTTTTTGAGACAATAACTTGAAAATTAACCTTTAAATTAGCACTTTAGAATTCTCCTATAGGCTTTTACAGGGTGTTCGGCGGCTTTTCGAATTTGCCGCAAACATCCCAAATTGTTCGCTGTTCGCCGAAATGGCAAACAGCCAATGTTCAACTCGAACTCGAAGCTCATACCTAGTCCTAATTACCGTGGTCAGTTTATGTGCCTCTGTCATTTTCAGCTCTGTTCCCTCTCCCCTGCCTGTCAGCTCTGGGTCTGTGTCTCCAATGACCGCCCCCCCTTTTGTCGCCATCAGTAGAAATTTTAACTTTAAAAAATGTCTTTTTTATGCAGTCACAATGCCCTGTATAAGTATTTAAGAAAAATGCCACTAAATGACTATTTCTAGCTTCAGGCTGGTCCAGTGAACCTGGCTGACATCAGAGGGAGATCTCGCCCCACCTGCTGTAGCCCTGGAACAGAGTAGGAGAGCTGCTGGGAGCCATGTGACCGGCCTGAAGATCTATGAAAAAGGGTATTTAAAGGCTTTGTCTAAAAAATATATATATTTACAGAGTGTATTATGGCTGCATAAAATAGAGGGGCTGCAAGTGACATTATGTTTTAAGGTTAAAAACACTTTAATGTTGGGATCCATCCAGTTGCCTGAGCAAGCTGTTCCTGCCCCTTCCACAGCCCAGTGCTCTAGAGAGCGCTGGAGGGGCAGAGCAGAGAGCCAATGACTGACAGTCCCTGGCTCTCTGCTCACTAAAGACCAAGAATTGAGCAATAATCAGTCTTTTATCATTCAGTTCTCCATTTTAGACGCAGCATGGGACAGACGCAGCATCAAATGCATGCTTCATCCACCTAGGTGAATATAAATGTTTTTCTTTCCAATAAAATACTTCACATCTAAAGCAGACCTTCAGTCATTTTTTCATCTTTCCATCTATTAAATCTTCTGCCCTTGTTGTATTAACTTTGGGTAGTAAAACATTTTGCAGGGCTGCAGAGCTGGAGGTGTGCCTCTGTGTGTCTGTGTAAATCCAGGAAGTTAACAGGAAGCAGCTTCAGCTGCCCACAGTTAAAATGGTTGCAGGCAGACTCAGCGGAGGGAGATTTCTGCAGCATATTTGACAAGTACAGAATCCCAGGATACTTTAAATAATATGCAAAGTGGTTGGAGGGAAGCTTCAGAATGGCAGTTCCTCTTTAGGTACCTTCACTATGCTCCTTAACCACTTCCATACCAGGCACTTACGCACCTTCCCGCCCAAGCCAATTTTCAGCTTTCAGCACTGTCGCAATTTGAATGACAATTGCGCGGTCATGCTACACTGCACCCAAACAAAATTGGCGTCCTTTTTTCCCCACAAATAGAGCTTTCTTTTGGTGGTATTTGATCACCTCTGCGTTTTTTTTTTTTTTGCGCAACAACTAAAAATAGAGCGAAGATTTTGAAAAAAAAATAAGTTTTTATTTTTTTCTGTTAATTTTTTTGTAAATTAGTATGTTTTCTCTTTCAATTACGGGCACTGATATGGTGGCACTGATGGGCACCGATGAGGTGGCACTGATGGGCACCGATGAGGTAGTTCTGATGGGCACCGATGAGGTAGTTCTGATGGGCACCGATTAGGTAGCACTGATGGGCACTGATAGGCGGCGCTGGTATGGGGCACTGATAGGCACTCATGGGCGGCACTGGGCACTCATAGGCGGCACAGATGGGCACTCATAGGCGGCACAGGTGGGCACTCATAGGCGGCACAGGTGGGCACTGATAGGTGGCACAGGTGGGCACTGATAGGTGGCACAGGTGGCACAGGTGGGCACTGATAGGTGGCACAGGTGGGCACTGATAGGTGGCACAGGTGGGCACTGATAGGTGGGCACTGGGCATGGATTGGCACTGACAGACACTGGGGTGGCACTGATGATCACTGAGGGGTGGCACTGATGGATCAATGTTGCCAATCAGTGCCCATGTGTGTTTTTTTTTTTGTCCTTTTTTTGTCCTTTTTTTTTTTTTGTAAGTACCCTGGTGGTCTAGTGTGGGCACTCCCTGGTGGTCCGTGTGGCGATCCGAGGAGGGGCTGCGCTGATAAACAATCAGCGCGAACCCCCCCCCTGTCAGGAGAGCCGCTGATCGGCTCTCCTGTACTCGCGTCTGTCAGACGCGAGTGAGGAAGAGCCGTCGGCGGCTCTTCCTGTTTACATCGTGATCAGCCGTGATTGGACACGGCTGATCACGTGGTAACGAGGCTCCGCCGGAGACTCGTTACCGAGATCGGAGGTGCAGGGTGTCAGACTGACACCCCGCATCACCGATCGCCGCGCTGCGCGCCCCTACGGGCACGCGCGGCATTGAAATCGTGCTAGACGTTTGAGAACGGCTAGTCACGATTTCATAACCACTTCCCGGCCGTAAATCTGCTATTGGCCGGGCGGGAAGTGGTTAAGGTGAATTATGCATGTTTGAACTTATCTTCCTTTTTACAAAAAATAAGCTCTGTTTTTATCTGAATGTGTAAAATGAAGCACATAAATTTTATAGATTTTTTTTCACACAACAATTATCCCTTCTTTGTTCTACACTTTATATTTATCATGATTATCAATACAGTCCCTTTAAGGAATATTTGCTGCTTAGTAAAATCAGGAAACATTATTTTCGATTTCTCAAGGTTGTAACTATTACATAGGAAAGGAAATCCAAAGGAACTTTCCAATATTGGTATTAATGACAGTCTCCATAATTAAACATGGATATTAAAAATACTGTGGTTTATTGAACTTTCCTTTCATAAATCTTAAAGATGACATTGTCAATATTTTCAGCCATATGCTTCTCAGCCTTATATTCCTCATAATGTAGCCCGCATTTATACTTAACAGTATTGAAGGAAATACTCTATTTAGTGCCACTAATATATTTACCCACTGTATTCTTTACCCTGTGGGATCAGAAAGTCTTGTTTTTTTTTTTCTTGACCTGATCTAAAAAGCAATTTTAATCTCATAACTCTGATATTATGTTACTTGCAGCTACACACAAATCAATCTTAATATCCATTGATAAGGATGTAATGAAATCAAAGAGATGCTGAAAATGTCTAATTCCAGCAGCACCATAATTTTTTTTTTTCTTTCTTCTATCCCCCCACAGGTTACTTCATCTTGAAGGTCATGCCTAAAAATTAAAAGCAAAGGTTTCCAATACAGGAATTTATTTTGCCTGACATTTCAGAGCTTAAAGTTGTTGTAACGGCTCAAGGCTTTTTACCCTCATGCAATCTATGCATGAAGGTAGAAAACCTTGGGTGTGCAGCAGCCCTTCCCCAGCCCCCCACCCCCACGATACTTACTTGAGCCCTACCCCGATCCAGCGATGTGCAGGAGAGCATCTGATCTTCCAAGTATCTTTTTCATTATTGGCTGAGACAGAAATGGGGGGCACTCGGCAGAAAGGAGGGGCCAGGAGCGCCTGTGAGGGACCCGAGAAGAGAAGAATTGGGGCTATTCTGTACTAAACCATTGCTCAGAGCAGGTAAGTATTACATGTTTGTTATTTAGAAAAGAAAATATCTGCTTTAAAGGAAATCAATAGGGTTTGGGGGCCTCATTGTTGATTTCCCCTTCTGAAAATACTGTTTTCATTAATGTCATGCTGATACTTTCCAAATAACTAATGCAAAATAATGCAAAGTAGTTCTGATTTAACATTGCATGTTAGCTCTAAGTTAGTGAGTCACAAAGTATTAAATACACAGGGACCATTTGACTGACAGAAAATTTGATTTTAAAACAATAGATTCTCTTGTGTATCATATTTGTATACATGTTTTTTAAAAACACAAATAGATATATAGGAAGATATAGAGGCTGCCACTACTAAACTCCCATTCTGACAATATTGGGGCCAAACAAACTTCACCTTGATCAGGGCTCAGTAATTTTAAATGTGCTTACATGGACTTATATAACCATTAGACATGTGCATTCATTTTCGTCTGAATACATTTTCATCCGAATTTCAGGTATTTTCGTTATTGTTTTAACAAACGAAAACGAAAGTGCGGAATACGAGAACCGAAATATCCGACATAAACAAATGCTTTATTTTCGTTTTCGTCGGTCGAATGTGCCTAACCTCAACTCTATTAGTCCAAGATTATTCTACATAGAGAGAAAAGATTTGACATTATGGAGAGAAAATATTCGACATTATAGAGAGAAAAGATCGCTGCTGGAATTGGGTGGGGGAAGTAAAATATATATAATGATGATGATGATGAATGTTATTGGCTGATTGTTACCAAAGAGGAGGAGCAGTAAAATAGCTAGAGCTAACTTGAAAATTCAACATACAAAAATTCGATAAAGCTTCGAAAAACATACAAATGTTGAATCTGTTATTGAAGGCTTAACCGCTTAACGACCGCCGCATGTAGATACACGTCCACAGAATGGCACGTCCAGGCAGATGGACGTTCCGGCACGTCCCTGCCTTCCCACCGGTCGGGTGTCCACCCCTCGCATCGCTCCCAGCGAATCCGCTTTCCCCTCTGCCCGCCCTCTGCCTGTGTAATGTAAACACAGGCAGAGGAAGTGATGTCATTCTCCTCTCGGCGGTCTTTTCGTTCCGGCGAGAGGAGAGAAGACATCACAAAGTGAGTTGCACCTAACACTACACTGACACCAGTACACATAGGCACACTTAACCCCCTCAGATCACCCCCCCCCAGCCTCCTGTCACAGTGTCACTGATTGCAGTGATCATATATTTACTGATCACTGGATTTAGTGTCAGTGTGACAGTTAAAAGTTGGAGGGAAGTTAGTCTTAGGCCCCTTTAGGTCCAGGGTAGCCCCCTACCCCCCCTAATAAAGGTTTAACCCCTTGATCACCGCCCTAGTTAACCCTTTCATACCCTATTGCCAGTGTCACTAATTAATTGGTTTTCTGATCGCTGTATTAGTGTCACTGTTGCCGCTAGGTAGCTAGTTTTTTTTGCTATTGTGATTCTTTTTTTACTAAAGACATGTGGCTGAATACATTTTGGCCTAAATGTTTGACTAAAATTTAGTTTATTCGATTTTTCTTATAACAAAAAAGTAGAAAATATATATTTTTTTCAAAATTTTCGGTCTTTTTCCATTTATATCGCAAAAAATAAAAATCGCAGAGGCAATCAAATACCATCAAAATAAATCTCTGTTTGTGGGAAGAAAAGGACTCAAATTTTGTTTCGGTACAACATTGCATGACCGCGCAATTACCATTTAAAGCAGTGCAGTGCCAAATTGTAAAATCACCTTTGGGCATTTAGCAGCATATTGGTCCGGGGCTTAAGTGGTTAAGGTGTTTGTCGAATGTTCAAAGAAGATTTGACGGAGTAGCTAAACTGTACGACGCTGCAATTGTAAATATAATTATTACTAGTCATACAACATTAGACTTCTACTATAGCTTGTAGGCGGAACATTCGACCGGAAATGTACAATTCAACGTAAATTTTTCGCTGCTACGTCAAATCTTCTTTGAACATTCGATAGACACCATAAGTATTCAATGGCAGATTCAACCTTAATTCATTCGGATTTCCGGACGAATGCAATTTCTAACAAAAAACAAAATAAATAAAAACGAATTTCGGGAGTAAGTAAATACATTTATTTTTTTGGATGAAAACGGAATTCTGAAACAAAATATTTCAGTGTGTACATGTATAATAACCATATATTAGATAGATCTGTTCTTTCCTTTTCAGAAAAGATTCAAAAGACAGGGGCCCAGATTCACAGAGCGATTACGCCTGTCTAACTGGTGTTAGACAGGAGTAATTTCAAATTTCGCACGCCGTATCACTAGTTTGAATCCTCAAACCATGATACGGCGGCGTTGGGCTTCGATCTGACAGGCTTACGTCTTCGTAAGCCTTTGGATCTACGCTGCGATCTTTTTGCGGCCGCTGGGTGGAGTTTGCGTAGTTTTCAGCATCGGGGTATGCAAATGAGCTTTTTACGGAGATCCACGAAGTAACGAGCGTCGTTCGCAATCGCGTACGTCATTTTTTTGCCACGTAAAGTTAAACCAGCTTTTAGCTGGTCTAACGTTACGCGGCCCATGTTAAGTATGGCCGTCGTTCCCGCGTCGACTTTCAATTTATTTTTTATTTTTTGCGTAAGTCGTCCGGGAATAGGAATGTCCGTAAACGACGCTCCTCAAAAAAAAAATGACGTAACGACGTGATTTCGCGCAATGCACGGTGGGAAATTTCTGAACGGAGCATGCGCAGTTCGATCGCGGCGGGGACGCGCTTAATTTAAATTCCTCACGCCCCCTATTCGCGTATTTTGATTCCGCCGGGAGAAATACACTACGCCGCCGTACCTTACGGGCCAAAATCTCTCTGAATTCCTCCTAGAGCCAGGTAAAGTGCGGCGGCGTAGAGTATCTCTGATACTCTGCGGGAATCTAATTCTTGCTGAATCTGGCCCAGGGTATGCCAGTGCTAAGACAGGAAGTGTGTTACTGGTCAGATTACCAAAAAAGGAGTCACAACATTTAAGGATTGTTAAGCTGCAATATATTACATTTTTGTTTTGGGGTTAAATACAGCTTTAAGCACAGTCAAAATTCCTAAACCCTAATGAAGGGAGCGTTTGTTTGACCCTTAATCGCATTGGCCTTTCTTCTGCAATGAATTAATTTTATCATTAAAAAATGTGGACGTTTGGATGTTTGTTTCATGCTCTCATTGGAATGAATATAAGTAATACCATGTTCAACGTGCCCCCGGAAGCACTGCCTAACATTACTTTTTATTGCCGGCTAGTTTTTAATCAGTTCATTTCAACTTGCGATTTTTTTATTTGTACAATTTTTTACTATTTAAACCGAGGAAGTGGTAAAGGATAATACACTATCTTGAGTCTTCTTTAGTTTCTCCCCTGATAAGTTCTAGTCCATCAGTAGATTTTTGATTCTATCAGAGGGAGGGATACAGCCTAAGGGACATAGAGGACGGAAGCAAGGAGCTGAGCGGTATACCTATCTGTGATCCATCAAGACCCTGCAGAGGGTTATATCTGCAGGCCCATATGACCTTGCTAATACAGGAGGTCCAACGTGTCTGGTAAGGGTGTACATTCTTTCTCCTGATGTATTCCTCAAGGAGCGGCTCCCTCTTTAATCTTGGTGATGGTGGATCTACTTTTCAAACGTTATTTTCACGTTTTAACATTATATTTACCATCAGTTTTGGACATTCATTATTGGGACTTATTTACACGTACATGTATACATGTTCACATTCACATATGTATACATTATTTGAGTATGTAAGAACATCCAGCTCATTACTGTATGTTATTGTATATGATTACGATTAACTCATAGATTATATGAAAGAGTTAAAAATTACTGTGATGTGTTCAATTAATAAACAGTGGCCTTCATATTTGTAAATTATTTCTCATCTTTATATTTTTAATTTTTCCAACACTACTATATGTACAGCTGAAGATTACACTGGTGGCATCCCAAAAATACATCTAGGCTTTATGGAAAACTGCACAAACATCCATCTATAAAAGGATGAACAGAAGCAAAAAAAAATAAAAAATGCATATCAACATCTTTCATGTTATCATTACATCTGGTATTCAGAGATAAAGTTTAGGAACCTTTGGGCACACAAAGGCTTTATATAATGAAGGCAGGCTTCTCAAAAAAATTGTAAGAATTGAAGTAAGGCCACGTACACACGTTTAGACCGGTCCGATGAAACTGGTCTGCAGACCAGTTTCATCGGACCAATTCGATGGTGTGTACGGCCCATCGGACCGTTGTCCGTCAGACCAAAGTTTTAAAACTTGCTTTAAAAATCTGTCCGTCAGACACCTGTCCGTGGGACAGATTCGATGGTTAGTACGCCAAAGCATCGGACCAAAAACCTGCGCATGCTCAGAATCAAGTCGATGCATGCTTGGAAGCATTGAACTTCCTTTTTTCAGCACGTCGTTGTATTCTACGTCACCACGTTCTGGTCTGATTGGATTTTTGGTCCGATGGTGTGTACACACAGCAGACCATCAGACCACTTCAGCCTGGTCCAATAAAAACGGTCCGCCGGACCAGTATCATCGGACCAGTCTGATCGTGTGTAGGTGGCCTAAATGTAACACTTGCAGCAACTAGAATCATGTTGCTAGGCTTATAATGCACTACCATGTCATATTTTTGAAAGTGTAGCAACATCTATTGTAGCTTAGCTGTATCAGATGCAGGAATCCTCTGTTTTTTAAAGGTCTCGTAATTAAAATTGTCACCTATATGTGTATGTATGTAGGGCCGGTGCTACTATTAGGAAAACTAGGCAGCCGGCTAGGGCGCACTGCTGCCTAGGGCACTTGGCCACTGGTGTTCCTACACTCTGCTCTCTGAAGCAAGCATGTAAGTAAAAGATATTACTGCGCTAACCCAATCGGTGAAAAGGAATAAACAGCTGATACAGAATAATGTGACAAAAATTCTGAATAAAGGATAGTGGAGAATGTAGTGCTAAGAATAGTGTACAATGAACTATGTACAAATTATTAATATACAAATAATAATTTTGTGATGAAAATCAATCTCAAATATAACAATCATGTATATATTATATGTATGTATGAGTGAAAACACAAATAACAAAGTCCAAACGGTGGAAAAGTCCAGAGGAAAATGTATACAGTCCCTGACAAAATGGTTATTGCTCAGAAGTGGAATACAATGGCTTTGACAAACATGTAGAGCTTCAGCGATAATGTATCATCCACCAAAAATAAGGGGTGTGTACTCTTATGCGAAACGGTGAACTCGAGTGTCAGTTACAATGAGTCAGTGAAGCAGGGGTGCCCAAATAGGCAGATCTCCAGAATGGTCCAAGGAACGCAAAGGACTCTAAAGCCCTGTACACATGATCAGATATCTGATGGAATGTAATCTGATGGATTTTTTCGTTGTATATCCAATGAAGCTGACTTTCATCAATCTTGCCTACACACCATCAGTCAAAAATCTGATCGTGCCAAAAAGCGGTGACGTACAACACTATGACGAGCCAAAAAAAATGAAGTTCAAAGCTTCCGAGCATGCGTCGGCTTGATTCTGAGCATGCGTGGATTTTTGTCTGATGGAGTTCCACACAGACAATCATATTTTTCTATCGTTTCTTTTATCCATAGGAAAATTTTTAAACATGTTCTATATTTTTCCACCGATTGGAAAAAAAAAACGATGGGACCCACACACGATCTGTTTGTCCGATGAAAACAGTCCATCGGTCTGTTTTCATCGGACAAACCGATCGTGTGTACATGGCTTATGAATGACTACAGAGGAGCGTGCAGGTAACCACCAAGCTGGAACTCAGATGACCAAACTGGACAGCCAAAAATGCCACCATATGGTGTAGGTCAAAAAGAGGGTTTTTTATTTAAAAAAAAAAAAACAACATACATCCGTGGACTTCAACTGGGGCACATATCAACTCCCCCACATTGCACATATTTATAAACGACACATAGGTTAAAAGACCAATCAATGGGGACCAATTTGGCATTCACAGTCCCAAGGTCGGTGATTAGAGAAGGGCCTGTCACATGTTTATATGAGCTCCAAGCCACAGTCTAGGAACCAATAATATGAAGTGGATCCGATCACACGCATCAGATAACAATGCCATGATAACCTAACTGCACCTGTAAGGTCAACCCGGAAGTAAAGCGGTTAACACAAGGCAAACATCTTATTTGACAGCCAGCGAAAATGAGTGACATTGGTCACATGACCAGCAACAGCCAATCACAGCATCGTAAAATCAGAGACATGATTTCAACACTACTGAGCCAAGTGACCTGAAAACCAATAATATAGAGCAAGTCAGGTCACAAGGCATCAAATTGTGACGTCATGAGAAAGTGACCACACCTATATGGTCAACCCGGAAATAACCCAGTCGACACAAGATAAACAAAGTTAGGCCGCGTACACACGACCGGTTTTCTCGGCAGATGGCTGACGTATTCTGCCGAGAAAACCGGTCGTGTGTACACTTTTCACAGAGAAAACTGTCGAGGAACTCGTCGAGCCAAAAAGAGAGCATGGGCCAGATTCAGGTAGATGAGAGTATCTTTCCTCTGGAGTAACGCTTCTCATTTACGTTACTCTGAAGACCCTTTCAGCGCAATTCCTGTAATTCACATAGCAGTTGCGCGTAAACTTGCGCCAGAGTAACGATAATGCGCTGGCGTAACCCGACGCAAGTGGAAGTGGGTGTGATCATATGTAAATGATGGGCGGAGCCCGGCGCAGAGGCTTACGTTCAGCGCATCATCCACGGAGCATGCGCAGTGAGTGCGGCTCCCCTCGCCCCCTTGTGCGCATGCTCACAACTTCCGTCGGCACCACTTCCTGGGAAACGTCAGCGCAATGCGTTCCGCTGGGCGCTTAAAAGCGCTGGCGGAAACGCCATTCCGGCGCAAAAGTAGTTCCGTTTCCCCCCACCCCAGGGAAGATACTTTTGCTCTGTGATGGCTGCTCCCGCTACCCCCAGAGAGAGGAGGAACCTCAATTTTAATACCCAGGAGGTCTCTGTCATTATATCGGCTATGGAGACGGAGAATGAATTTCTCCATGGCAAAAAAAGCCGCAAGACCAGCCGGGAGAGGAAGCAGGGCATCCTGGAGTCCATTGCTGCCAGGGTCAATGTCCTGGGCTACTCCACCCGGACTGCTGGGGACATACAAAAGAAAATCAATGACCTGCGGCGCAAGGTGAGGGACAAGGTGGCCTCCATCAGGAGGTATGAGAGGGGCACAGGTGGTGGTCCCCCATGTCCTGTCACCCTGACCGCAGAGGAGGAGGTGGTCGCTCGGTGCCTGGAGAGGGAGCAGGTGGAGGGGGTCGCAGGCTATGACTCCGTGGAGGAAGGCACAAGGACAGGTAAGTGTTTTCTAATCCCCTATTTGATGTTTTGCATTTGGGGGGGGGGGGTACATGTGCCAAGTGTGTGGGACCACCAACATGTGTCTGCTTTGTGTCATCCACAGATGACGGAGCTGGGCCATCATCTGTCAGCCTGCATTCCACCCCATCCCCCCCACGCCATCATGTGCCCGAGCCACTGGGTGGTGAAGAGGTTGTTGAGGAGGAGAGTGGCCACACCACACCTGCCGAGGTGGTTGTGGAAGATCCTGCTGTGGCAGAGCAGGACTTTTCTTTGGTCTTGTCGGTCTCCTCCCCTTCTCCTGGCCCGTCTGTCGTCCCCTCCCCCATCCTTGGAAGCCCCTCAAGGGCGACACCTTCCACCCGAGGACATACATCTTCGGGCCCCAGGAAGGCGACCCAGAAGACCAGGGGGGTGTCTGATGGTGTCCAGGATCAGTTGGCAAGGGATCACGCCAGACAGACAGAACAAATGGGGGCCATAGCGGACCACTTGCAGAAAGTCTCTGACAGCCTGGGCTCCGTTGCCAACATCAGCAACGCAGTGCAGGATGTCAGCTCTAACTGCGCTGCAGTGGTCACCACTTTGGGGGAGGTGCAGGGGGATATCCAGCACCTCACTGCAGCCGTCCAGGCCAACACTGCTGCCATCCATGGTAACAGTGCTGCCATCCGTGAGCAGGGGAGGCTGAGTCGGCGGGCCCAGCATTACCAGATGACCCGTCAGCTCCGGATGCAGGCCCAGACCAACAGTTATCTTGGACGGATAGCCAGGGCCTTGGAGGGCACGCAGGCCACACCTGCCAGGAGTGGCCCACCTGGGGATCAGCCACCTCCAGATGCCCCCCCACCCACTCCATCCAGGCAGCTGCGGAGCCAGAGAGGGGCCCCCAGAAGAAGCCCCCGGCATCCCCGATGAGGCCTTTTTTTTGGTGCTGGTTTTATATTATTATTTTTGACATACTCAGGTCATGAGTTTATTTTATTTTTTTCTCAGGTTATGAGATTATTTTTCTTTTATTGGTCAGGATATGATCTTTATAATTTCTTTTTGTACTGCACACGGTCAGGAGTGCAGGGGACAGTGTGAATGGTGTGTGAATGTGAGAGGGTGGCACTCCTGAAAGTAAGGGGTGTCACCCTCGGCCGTGGTGGTGAAGTGAACCCCACGGCTGAATGAATGACGTGTGAAAGGTGTGTGAATGGACAGTGACATCATTGGGGCCTTGACGCGGCGTTACTGCTCCCAACTCCTACATGCTGGACTTGGGCTAATCCAATGCGATGTGCATGTGGTGTGTGTGATCTAGGGACATCAGTGGTGTACATGCGTGCACTGTCTGTGTTAGTAATGTTTTGGTTTAGTGTCCAAAGATGCCTACGGCGAGGACCCTCCTGACTGCTCTTCCATCAGCAGACTGGGTGTCCTCTGGCAGGGGGGGACTGTGTGGGTCGGGGGTCAGGTCATCACGTATGTCAATATGCAGGCCTTTTTTCATAGCAAAGTTATGTAGTATGCAACATGCACCGATGATCTGACACACAAAGGTAGGGGAATACAATAGGGCCCCCCCAGACTTATCCAGGCATCGGAAACGGGACTTCAGGAGCCCAAATGTTTGCTCCACCACTGCACGGGTTTTGATGTGTGCTTCATTGTATCTTCTCTCTCCTCTGGTTTGGGGGTTCCGGAAAGGAGTCATTAGATGGGGTCCCAATGCATATGCAGAGTCACCTGTAAGGTAAAAGACAGGAGAATGTTAGTCATGCATGTGCGATTTCTGTTGTGCATGACGGGAGGGGATAGTCATGCCTGACTCCCATGTCACTCACCAACCAGCCAGCTGTCCCCATACATGTTCTGGTTAAATTCTGCTGGGATGGGGCTCTGACGGTATATGTAGCTGTCATGGCTGGACCCGGGGTGTTTGGCACGGACGTGCCATATGAGGCGTTGGGCATCGGCTATCACCTGTACGTTGATGGAATGCCAATGCTTCCGATTGCGGTATATGTGCTCTGTGGCACTGGGGGGCTGTAGGGCCACATGTGTGCAATCAATGGCCCCCACAGTGCGTGGGAATCTGGCAATGTTGTAGAAATCTGTCATTGCCTTCTGCCGCAGCTCCTCAGTGGTGGGTCTGATGAAATGGTTGGACATGCGTCTGAGGATTGCAGGGACAACCTGGTGCACACATCTGCTTATGGAGGACTGTGACATCCCAGCCACCACTCCACTTGTACGCTGGAATGATCCACTGGCAAGGAAATGAAGTGTTGCCAGTACCTTCACCAGTGGCTGCACTGCTTGTGATCGGTGTGTTGGGCTGGTGATGTCATCCTGCAGGGTTGTGGTTAGTTCAAGTATTGCATCTGGGCTGAATCTGAATAGGCGATACACCTCCTCATCCCCCATGCCAAAGAGGTTCATACGAGTGCGGTATATCCTCTCACGTGCCCGCCTTCTTGGTTCCAGGGGACCCATCAGTAGTTCTAGGACCACGAGTGCCCCTGGCATGTTGGCACACAGAGGTGTTGTCCTTGCAAGTGGGGGTGCTCAGCTAGCTCTTATCGTCGGTAACGCTGCTGTAGCTGCTCTCCTGCTGACCTGTGACCGTCTGGAGTAAAGATAAAGCAGCCTTTTGTAGAAATAACTTTGCGCTGGACGGATCAGATACGCGCGGCGCATGTAGCCAGCGTATGGTGCTAATCCGTTCGTGAATTGGGAAATCTCCCTCATTTGCATATTTGCAGGGGAAATCAATGGGCGCGACTGATGCGGCCAGCGAAAATAAACGCTGACGATACTCTGGCGTCGGAACGTTCCGCCGGTCGCAAATGACCCGTTATTGGGCGCATCTAGTTTGGTGGGTACGGGCACATAGAAACGTCGGCGCATCAGCACAGTTACGCGGCGCATATCCAAATACTCCAGCGCAAGTGTTCGTGAATCTGGCCCCATGTCTTCTTTTTCCTCGACGGGAATGGGAAAATTTGGCTCAATGAGTTCCTCGACAGCTGAACAAGGAACTCAACGGGCAAAACTATGTGTTTCGCCCGTCAAGTTCCTCGGTCGTGGGGAGCGTGGCCAACCGCGGAGCAAGATGGACGTGTGAATACACTGCTCCCGCACCGACCGGATCATAACACAGCATCCCCGCTAACCTGACGATTTACAGAGCCTCCACGCACCACCGGACTACCGCTCCTATCACACAGCATGTCGGGATCGAGCCGCAAACGAAAAGATTACCGTCAGCCTAAGAAGCTGACTGACTTTTTCCTCACGCCGACCGCCCAAGATGGCGCCCACACTGCTACACACGGAGCGTCTGTGGCTTACACAGACCTCCCGGGTGCCAACGGCAGCGATGTGTCACCCCATCCTCACTCTCCTGATGATTCGCCATCCTCCCGCACCTCATCGGCTAGCAACAGCCCCGCTAAATCTCGAATGAGATTAGATGCCAGCTCGGCAGATGACAAGGTGAGCCCTGTGCCTGATCCCCCTTCAGCGCTTACATCCTACATTGCGGCCTTCCCCACCACTGACCAGCCTGTTTTGGACACAACCATGAAGGAGATGCTGGTCTCCCTTCAAAGCTCCCTTCACAACGACATCCTAAATATGTTTAACAGATTCTCCTCACAGCTGCAGTTTATGGACCAGAAGGTACACCGTGTGGAGACACAAATGAGTCGGATGACTGAAACGGTGAATGACCTGGTTGATGGCCATGTCCATTCATTAAAGGAACAACAATGGCTGAAAGCTAAGATGGCGGACCTCGAAGATAGGTCCCGCCGCAATAACGTGAAAATTAGGGGGATCCCTGAATCTGTCCTGCCACACGACCTTAATACGTATGCTAGACAACTGATCTCCACTGTACTACCTGATCTCACCCCCATGGAGACAATCATAGACCGGATCCATCGTCTCCCTAAACCCTCACACCTCCCGGCTGAGGTACCAGGAGATGTCCTAATGAGGGTACATTTTTTCCACGCCAGCTATTATTTAAGTCAAGACAACTTGGGCAGCTCCCGGCCCCATTCGCTAACCTCCAACTGTATGCGGATCTCTCTCAACATACCCGTCAACTGCAGAGACAACTCAACACCATAACGAAACCACTCAATAACCACAGAATCCCCTATCAGTGGGGTATCCCCACGAAAATCATAATCACCCGGAATGGGATCAAGCAACTACTTGCCAAGTGGGGCATCATCCCAGACACAACCCAAACTGCGCCACCCAACCGTAAGAATTCTACCCATCCCCCAAATGGTACTCGTCCTGGTGGTCTACATTAAACCCCTCCTATACAGGTTTAGCGGGGTCACGCAAGTATTCTAACTGTCCCACGAACTTGTTCCCCATCGAACCACAGTAGTCGCATTTTTCATTGACTGCTGTCTGTTTTGCTGTTTTTCTTGTTTATTCTTTTTTCCTTTCCTTTATTTTATAGTTTTCCTTGTCACCGTAAGCCCCCCCCCCCGAGAGGAAGCTCCAGACAAGACATCTCTGAATGGAGCGTACACACCAGCTTAACTGTAAGTAACGTTTGTCCCTGATACACATCTACACCCACTGCTAAGATGCCAACATTTTTGTCGCTTAATGCCAAAGGACTGAACCATCTGGCAAAAAGAGCCTCCCTGTGGCGTACAGCCCTCCAATCCCGCTGTGACATTCTGTGCGTTCAGGAAACGCATTTCAAAAAATCGGTAGAGCCACCTTGCAACAATAAGCATTTTGACCACGTATTCCAGGCCCCTGGCCCAACCAAGAAAAACTGAGTTCTTATAGCGGTTAAGAATACGGTTAACTTTGTCCTCCATGACAGCCTAATCGATACAGATGGTAGATACCTGGCTCTGGACTGTTCCATTGACGATGTCAGGTACACCGTGGTCAATGTGTATGTACCAAATACCAGACAAATCAGGTTCCTACGTAAACTATTGTCCAAGCTTCACAAATTTCGCCAAGGCAACTTCATCCTGTGTGGTGACTTTAACATAGCCCCAGACAACTCCCTAGACACGTCCTCCTGCACTACTAGACCCGCTTCGCCTATGGGACATTTTCTCAAAACCCATGATCTGTACGATGTGTGGAGGTGCCACCACACCACAGAACGCGATTACTCATTCTTTTCCCATCGACACAACTCCTATACCAAGATCGATTACTTCCTGGTCGACAAGTGGACTTTACCCAAGATCTCTGCCTCAGCTATTGATACGATAACGTGGTCAGACCACGCGCCCATTTCCATGGTTCTCGAAGCCTTACCTAATTCCCCACGTACGTCAATCTGGAGGGCGAATGCCTTGATCCTTCAGTCACCTGATCACTCTGCTTACATTCGCAAACACCTGGAAGAATTCTTCACCATAAACCAAGGATCCGTTTCAAGCGCCACTGTACTTTGGACTGCCCATAAGGCATTTGTTAGAGGTCTTCTTATCCAAATATGTGCCAGAGAGAAGAGGAGGAGATCACAGCGTCTTAACACTCTCACCTCCCAAATTAAAACGATTAAAGAACACAATCAAAAATCCCCCGACCCCAAGCTTAAAGATAGACTAGTACTTCTCAGACAGGAACTCATAATCCTATTGCTAGACTCCTATGATAGAGCACAAAAACATTTTAAAGCTACTTACTATTCTACAGGGAATAAGGCAGGGAAAGCAATGGCCCTTAGAATTAAAGGCCATCGCATTAAATCCAAAATCTCTCATATTTATCACCCCTCCTCTAAACTTAAACTGATAGACCCGCAAAAAATAGCAGATGCATTTAGCCATTATTACAAAACGCTTTACAATCTGAAAGACAATCCCAACACTACGCAGCCTTCAGCAGAGGACATCTCTAACTTCCTGCGGGACATCAACCTCCCTGAGGTGTCTCCTGACCAGCTGACAGTACTTAATGCGCCTTTCACCCCGCTTGAAATCCTCGAGTATTATAAATAATTTCGCGCTCTTCTAGCTCCATTTCTATCACATGTTTGCAATGACGCTGCCTCCTCCTCTTCTCTCCCACATGAAATGCTGAATGCTTTAATTATTACTCTGCCGAAGCCGGGGAAGGAACCCACCTCTCCTCAAAACTTTAGACCTATATCCCTCCTTAATATTGATACTAAAATATATGCCAAGCTTATAGCAACAAGGTTAGTGAATATAATGCCGTCATTGATCCACCCTGATCAATCAGGATTTACTAGAGGCAGATAAACATATGACGCCACACGACGAATTATAGACATTATCCATTATGCTAACTCCACCAGAACGCCTTCTCTGCTTCTGTCTCTAGATGCAGAGAAGGCGTTTGACCGTGTCAATTGGTCATACCTACGGGCCACACTTCAGAAGTTTGGTCTTCGGGGCCATATTTTCTCCGCGATCATGGCCTTGTACTTTAGTCCCTCAGCACAGGTGTACACATCCGAAATGCTATCAACACCATTCCCAATATCCAATGGCACCCGTCAAGGCTGCCCCCTTTCACCCCTTATCTTCAATCTGGTAATGGAACCCCTTGCAGAACGCATCAGAACTGACTTGTCTATCTCAGGATTCAAAATAGGACCAATGGACCATAAGATAAATCTATTTGCTAATGACGTCATATTAATGGTCACCAACCCCATATCTTCCCTGGCTTCGATACAGTCAATATTACAAAAGTTCAGCGCTATCTCGTATTATAAAGTTAACAATGCTAAATCTCATATTTTAGAATTGGGACTAGATGCCGCTACTGGCAACTTATTGCGGAACCTATACCCTTATTAGTGGGCAGAGAAAGGCATAACGTATCTGGGAATTACACTCACCAAATGCACCAAGACCCTTTTTAGCGCCAATTACGTTGAAGCTAGGCACATGCTGACCAGAGAAACTGCCAAACTTTCCAAATTCGAAATTTCCTGGGCTGGGAGACTGGCTGCTTTTAAAATGCTTATTCTCCCTCGATTACTTTATTTATTCCGCACACTACCTATACCACTTTCCACATCATATCTCACCTCACTCCAATCCATTATCCAACAATTCATATGGCAAGGCAAACGCTCTAGGTGTGGTCACCATAAAACCATCAAACACAAGCTGGCAGGAGGTATGGAATATGTGGATGTCAAAGATTATTATTTCGCCACTATCTTGACCCAACTGACAGACTGGGTTACTGACCACCCCACCACACTATGGGGGGACATTGAAAACACTTTGACTCCAGGACACAACCTTAGGGACTGGCTGTTCAGCACTACAATCACTCACATTCGCCTCCACTTGAACTCCCCAACCATCCGAGCATCGGTACGAGCTTGGAAAATACTGCATTATACGAAATGGTCCGATACTCCTACCAAATGACTGCACGTACCTGTGCGTACCCTCCAATTGTTATCACCGGATCTGGTTATACCGGATTGGATACTTGCCCAGACGAACGACACTGCTGACCTTAGATCCAAGTTATTGAATTAGTCCTTCGATCACATCCAAACTACCTTCCACGCACCCGCCACAGATTTCTTCACTTGCTATAGAATCCAAAGGTGCCTAGCAGCATACCCCCATCTAGTGGGCGAATTGCCGCTCAAGCTATGGAACTACTTCTTTTCAGACGTCTCCCCCACTAAGGGTACATCCCTCATCTACTCCACACTGCAAAAGAAAAATGTTTTCCACAAGTCAAAACCCCATACTGATTGGGAGAGAGACCTTAACCTAACGCTGTCTGATCATCAGTGGCAGACAGCCTTGAAATCAATCTATAAGTCCACCAGATGCACTTCCTTATGGGAATTAACCCACAAATTGCACCTTAGATGGTATCTGATGCCTCAGAGACTGGCCAAGTTCCAACCACATACATCTCCCACTTGCTGGAGGAATTGTAACGAAACTGGCACTATTTTCCATATTTTTTGGTCCTGCCCTACCCTGACTGACCTATGGCCAGAGATTGAGTGTGTTATACAAGATGTGTGCCACATTCAATTCACTCTCACTCCACAACTGGCTATACTAAATGTAGACATTGATTTACTACCGGTATCTTTCCGTCTCATTATTACACACATACTTCTAGCGACCAGATTACTCATCGCCAGATGCTGGAAAACAAATAAAACGCCATCTGTTACAGAAGTCATATCATTAGTCCACTCCCACTGCGCCTATGATCTAATTCTGTCAAAGGGTCAACCATCCCATTCTAAAATATATACACACTGGCTCCCATGGACCCGTTGGTACGCCAAAAATCTTAGATGATCCGCCTCTGAAACAATATAATCACTGTCTTGCTCTCTTCCCTCCCTCCCCCCCCCTCCCTCCCCTTACTTACTTCACTTGTAGTTAGTTAGTCTTATCTTGCCCCTAAACTATATAATTTACTAGAGGACTCATATGCCTTACTACATATCTCCTAAATAATATACAGACTTAAGGTATATACCACTTTGGTTACACAGTCATACTTGACGACTGAATGTTCCTATTGATAAAGGTTACTTATTGCACTGTTGGAATTCTCCTTTCTGTTACCCTGCCTAAACATACTGGGGGCAGAATGCCTCACCATCCCCCTGGACACAGATTGTTCCCATTGGGGGTGTCTAGGGGTTATGGATATCATAGATTGCTTAGCATTCGCCACCCATAACGGTTATGTATTTTAACAATCTTTGTTGACCTGTTATGTTGTGTCTACTCTATGCCATGTTTAAAATGTCAATTATGATGTACGACACGACTTGTTTGTTTTACCATTTGTACATTCAATAAAAACTATTGAAACAAAAAAAAAAAAAGTTCCTCGGTCGTGTGTATGTGGCCTTACAAAGCCTGCAAAGCAAGCAACTAAGTCTCAGCATCAGCAGGCAACCGCTGCTTCATAGTGTCAGAGGCGCAGCAGCGTCAGAGGCCTGTGTCTCTACTCTCAAATGAATGGATGCAAGCAAACATTTATTGATGGGCACAGATAGGCTGCATTGATAGGTGCTGGTAGTCTGCATTGATAGGTGCTGGTAGTCTGCATTGATAGGCGCTGGTAGGCTGCATTGATGAGCGCTGGTAGGCTGCATTTTATTGGGAGCTGGTGAGGCTGCATTTGATGGGCACTGGTGAGGCTGCATTTGATGGGTGCTGGTGCGTTGCATTTTAGGGGGCACTTCATTAAAAAGATGGGGTATACATGGGCAGGGAAAAGGGGTTTGGAGTCAGGGGTGGAGCCGGGGGGGCAACAAAATAAGCCTTGCCTAGGGTGTCAAAAATCCTTGTACCAGCCCTGTGTGTATGCATACAGCCAAACACAACGGCATACATCTCATCTTAAGTGGGCTCAACTTATTTCTATCAGTGGCATACATAACTGTTGTCCTACCCCAGCAATGCCACACCAAATCCTTTTTTGAAGGCATTTATTGGAATTGTCACTTTTAGGATATCTTAGTATCGGTAATGTTTCTTCATTACCAATAAGCTGCTTAATTTTGTCCACAGTTTTTTTACTGTGTGAATTCCCGCTGAAAGTCAAGAGTTTAATGGGTAATCAATATTTTATCTTATTAGCTATTATTAAAATACCTAAAAAGACAACAGTAGGCATCTCATAAAAACTAAATGTTAACAACTGCAACATTATAGAATTATTTCTGGGGAGAACTAATCTATGAGAAAATGACTGTGAATTTATGTTTGCATTCAAAATACTACATTATTTGATATTATAAGATGTATGTGATACATTAGGATGTTCTGTTTTTCTGCACAGAAGCCCACTTCAGTCAATGTTCACACTAGGCAAAAGGGGTGAACAGAAGCACCCCCCCCTCCCCCGCTCAACAACTTCGTTGGGAGGTATGCTCATTTGTCCCTCATTCTGAAGTTGAAAAGTTGGGAGGTATGCCTGATGTGCTCTGATTGTGCCCTAATGTACCCCATGTACCCTGATATGCCATGTGCCCCAGGTACCCTGATGTGCTCTGATGTGCCATGTGCCCCATGTACCCTGATGTGCCTCATGTACCCTGATGTGTCCCTGATGTGCATGGCTCTGTACATCAGGGTACCCTGTGCCCTGCACCCTGATGTGCCATGTGCCCTGTACTGATGTGCTGTGCCTGATGTGCTCTCATGTGCCCTGATATGCCCCATGTGCCTTGATGTGTGCCATGTACACTGATTTGCTGGGCTTTGCACCCTGATGTGCTGTTTTATGTGCCCTGTACCCTGATGTGCCATGTCCTGTACCCTGATGTGCCATGTGCCTTGTCCTGATATGTCCTGTCCTGATGTGCCGTGCTCTGTACCATGATGTGGCCTATTGTGCTCTACCCCTGTGTGCTGTGCTCTGATGTGCCCTGTACCCTGTTGTGCTCTGATGTGCTGTGCCCTGTAACCCTGAAGTGCTGTGCCCTGTACCCTGATGTGCTGTGCTCTGTGCCCTGATGTGCTGTACCCTGTGCCCTCATGTGCACTGTGCCCTCATGTGCGCCGTGCCCTCATGTGCGCCGTGCCCTCATGTGTGCTGTGTCCTGTACCCTGATGTGCTGTGCCCTGTGCCCTGATGTGCTGTGCCATGTGCCCTAATTTGCTGGGCTCTGTGCCTTGATGTGCTGTACCCTGATGTGCTGTGCCCTGTACCCTGATGTGCTGTGCCCTAATTTGCTGGGCTCTGAGCCTTGATGTGCTGTGCCATGATGGTGAGTGGTCAGTGTGTAGTGTAGTGGTCTGTCGGCAGTGTAGTGGTCTGTCGGCAGTGTAGTGGTCTGTCGGCAGTGTGCAGTGTAGTGGTCAGTGTGCAGTGCAGTGGTCCGTGTGCAGTGGTCCGTGTGCTGTGGTCCGTGTGCTGTGGTCCGTGTGCTGTGGTCCGTGTGCTGTGGTCCGTGTGCAGTGGCCCGTGTGTAGTGGTTCGTGTGCAGTGGTCAGGGTTAATAATGCGTTTGCTGACACCAATACTAGGGTTTAATAATGTGTCCGCTGACACCAGTGCTGGGGGTTAATAATGTGTCCGCTGACACCAGTGGTGGGGGTTAATAATGTGTCCGCTGACACCAGTGCTGGGGGTTAATAATGCGTCCGCTGACACAGAGCTGGGGGTTAATAATACGCTCGCTGACACCAGTACTGTTTTTGAAGTTTGAAAGTTTGCATGCAGCCCCCCATGGGATATGAAAACTTGTCTTTCGACCCTCAGGTAATTTGAGTTTGAGACCCCTGGTCTAAGGCCATTATAAAATGAACCTTCTTCTGTATACTGGACATTATATAGTAGGTAATCTAATCTTGTCAACAATTATACCTATCTGCAGTATTCACAGTTCTGCTGCCCAAAAGAGATTTTACATGTTGAATATTTATCTTGATGGGGTTGTAAACCTTTTTTTTTTTCAAAAAAGGTGAAAAAACACCTTGCACTGTCCGCCCCCCATCCCCGTTTTACTTACCTTAGCCCTGAATTTCAGGGGGAGCGATCCCACGTCACTCTCTCCACTGCTTCTCGGCTCTTCATTGGATAGATTGATAGCAGTGCATCCATTGGCTCCCACTGCTGTCAATGAAATCCAATGATGCGGGTGCCAGGGGCGGGGCCGAGTCATACAATCGGCAGCTATGGCCACGATTGTATGACACGGGAGTGCACCCGCAAGGTAATACCCTTGGAAGAGAGCTTCCCAGAGGGGGTTTTCTATTGCGGGGAGGAGCCAAGAAAGCAGGGTTGCCAACCGTCAGTAAATTTACAAACAGTTTGTAAAATCCGTAATTTTTGCATCTGTCCATAAATGTCCATTACGGACATACAGACTACACGTCCATAATGGACATTTATAGACAGATGCAAAAATTACCAGTTTTTCAAACTGTTTGTAAATTTACTGAAAGTTGGCAACCCTGCAAGAGAGCTGCAGTGGGACACCAGAACAGGAGGATCGGGCCACTTTGTGCAAAAGAAACTGCACAGTGGAGGTAAGTATGACATGTTTGTTATTTTTTTTTTTTTTTTTAAGTGAACCTATAGTGTCACTTTAATTCTAAGGGGCTTTGAGTTTTACAGTGAGAGAGGTCTATACTGTATTTCAAACATTATATTTGGAGCCTGCGCCTTCAATGATATCATGCCTGCGTGACTAGCTCTAGGGAATGTGACAAATAATTTCTTAAAATAGACTGAAGTTAGCTATTCAATACAAAAATAAGTCATTTAAATAGCAAAGAAATTCTTTCACTCACAGAGACACTATTTGATTTTAATTTAAATGTCCATTTTTAACTGTTTTGTAGGGCTGACACTCTACATATGTTAAAGCAGCTCTTGTGGTAGCCAGCAGATGGTGCTGTTGTTAAGAGCTGTCACACTGCTTCTGTCCAAAAGGTAATTGGTCCTTTAGATAGCAGGAAGATATTGAGCTGCCCCTGACCCCTCACCCTAACACCTCATACATACCGATTACAATGGCAGCCAGTAAATGAGAGCTGTCTGCTATCCTGTCAGAACCTAGCCTGAATTAAAATGTGTTGGTCGTGTTTATATTCTGCTCTGTGCCAGATCTCAGTAATTATCACCCTGATGTTACCAGACACACAGATTGAATGTATCAGAGCCCTGTAATTAGAACATCGATTCACTCTCTTTCCTGCCCTGCATACTGCAAATTAATAACTGCCCTGTTTTTGAACGTGCAAAATGTAGCTAATGAGTAATGTGTGGAATTAATTTATTGCACTTATGTACGCAACATATTTATTTATGGTCCATATGGACAGTTGTGTGTTAATCTGAAAAGGACATCCGGTTCAGGTGTCTGATTCCAGGGCACACATCTTCTCCCACCATAGTTAGCTCTACATTCTCCATTAAATTAAACCATTACATTATTTAAACTATGTATACTGTTATTATAGTCCACTGTATTTTCTTCACACACTGATCACATCTAATGCCCCGTACACATGTTCGTTTCATCTGATGAAAGCGGTCCGATGGACCATTTTCATTGGACGAACCGATCATGTGTGGGCCCCATCGTTTTTTTCCCCATCGGTGAAAAAAAAAAACAACCTGTTTTAAAATTTTCTGATGGTTAAAAAACCGATAGAAAAAAACGATTGTCTGTGGGGAAATCCATTGGTCAAAAATCCACGTATGCTCAGAATCAAGTCGACGCATGCTCGGAAGCATTGAACTTAATTTTTCGTCTCGCGGGTCTCAGGTGGTTAAAGAATAGTGTAAAAATAAAAAGTATAAAAAATAAGAAAAAATAAAGTTTAACGTGCCCTGTCCTGTCGAGCTCGCATGAAGAATCAAGCGCATATGTGAGTAGTATGAAAAAGGTGTTAAAAGAAAAACTGTGCTATTTCACCTAAATAAAACAAACTGCAACTCAAATATGATATACACACCGACATAAATTATAACATAAGAAGCTGCTCTAACAATGAGTCATCAAATGTGTTTACAAGTGAAATAAAACAACTTGATAATGTATTAACTAATTAGTGTAATAAACCCAACGAATAAAAAATAACAAAAAAAACTCTTTCATGTGTATTCAAGAAGAATAAACATTGCAACACCCTGTGGCAGGTCTTTAATAAACAAGGGACACTGTGAATTTACCACCACACAGAATGAAGGCTTACCAGCTATACAAGCTATAAAGGCTTGTCACTTATATCCAGCCTGGGTTGTTACGATCCTCCCAACGCAGCAAATGGCTAACCAGCTGGGCGTTCCTGGAGCTCCAGCCTGGGTCCTCTAATCATCCCAAAGTGTCAAACAGCTAACACGTCGGATGTTGCTGGAGACTTGATGTTAAACCAGCAAAGACAAGTGGCAGAGGAAATGGCCTCAGTGGATGGATGTAACCAAGGGAAGGCTGCCATTGGTAAAACCAGATGATAATTTCTTATAAAAGGGTCTGTACTAACATCAGACTCGAAGTATCATTAATACAAAATAATAGCCGAGTAAAAGTAAAAAGTAAAAGCACGCCCCGTGCAAGGTGGAACGTGGAAATAGCGCAGTGACATCAGCACGTCACCCACCCTATGAGTTTCTTTACACAAAAGGACGCTGTCTCGGGGCACAGTTTTCTTCCCTTGGTTACATACATCCACTGAGGCCATCTCCTCTGCCACTTTCCTATGCTGGTTTAACATTAAGTCTCCAGTAACATTGGGCGTGTTAGCTGTTTGACATGAGGAACGGATCCCCATCTGTCTGCTTTTAGCAGACAGAATTGGATCCGATGTCGGCGGGTGTCAACAGACACAATTGCCGTTGACAACCACTGCTCCATAGAGAGAAATGGATGGTCCGATCAGGTCTACCTGAAAAACTGACAGGTGGACCTGATTGGTCCGTCAGTGTGAAAGGAGTCCTTAGGATTTGGTATTTAAGGGGAGCATCGCTTCAACAAATTTGCAATGGATCTTTGCTTTCCTCTACGTCTTTGTAATGCAACATAAAGATTTGTATTGTGGGAAAAGCAGTTAAAGCAGACCCTCTCCTGCTTTCTACTCGCTTCTTTTTACACTGCAAAAGAAAAACAAATACACT
The DNA here is from genome assembly GCA_029574335.1 of Rana kukunoris. NCBI lineage: Eukaryota > Metazoa > Chordata > Amphibia > Anura > Ranidae > Rana > Rana kukunoris. Next base: position 124,632,579 of record CM056055.1, on the reverse strand, counting down.
ATAAGACAGTTTAAAAATATATATATATATATATATGATCATCTGGCATTCCTGCAAATGCGCAAGATCTCACGCAGTAATGATTTCTATACCACGCATACCAGGAGGCAATTTGTGGGATCTTGAGCATAAGCAGAAATGCCATGGGCATCTGCCAGGTTCCATAAACCCTGTGCCATGTCTGTGCATGTGCTAACTTTTAATGCAAGATGGCAGTGGAGTCGAAGAACAGTGTGGGGAGAACTTTCCCTACAAGTAAGACAATGCTGGACTACACAGACTAGTAAGTATGTTTTTTTTAATTATTATTCTACAGGTTACAGCAATTAGGAATATAGAATTAGATTTTGATAGGAAGAGTGAGGTTCCCAATTTTTGTGAAAACTGCAAAACAGGAAGCAGAGCTTGGATATTCTATGAGTAAATGAAGATACATCTATGTCCATATATAACTTCAAGCCATGGAAATACAGTAACTAATCTCTTTACACATTTACCTAAACTTTGGTGAAAAAAACGTCACACTTCCTTTAACCACTACATTTTTCCTTCTTTATTTTTGCTGTATTCTTTGTAGCATTTTAGAACAAATTCTTGCTATAGAATGCATGAAAAAACTACACATCAAAAACGTCTTCTGCATTATCCATGTGTTTTGTATTAGGTTCTCTGCTGACAGTGTCGGCAATATCTATCTGTTTTCTCTGGGTATATGTCACAGGAAATTCATAGTTCTGAACACTTCACTGTGTTCTGTCATCAATGTCTTTTGTATTTTTAAAGGCTGTTTGTACTTACTGCAGTCTTTTTGGATGACTTATCCTCACCTATGGTTCTTAATACAATTCTAAAGTGTTAAATTGCCCCTCACTTTCTGTCTTAGCAACAATGGCCCCCAAGACAAATACATCTTGGTGAGGACACAGACCTAATGCCACGTACACATGACCGTTTTTAATGTCATGAAAAAAAAACAACGTTTTTCTCGACATGATTCTTGTCAAGCCTGCCTTGCATACACATGAACGTGAAAATAAAAATGCTCGCGGAAGGCGCGGTGACGTATAACATGTACAACGGCACTATAAAAGGGAAGTTCCATTTGATTGGCGACAACCTTTGGACCGATTATGCAAATTTCGCTTCTTATAACCTGCTTCAGAGCATGCACATTTTTTTCCCCGTCGTTAAAGCCTACACGCGCCCGCTTTTCACGACGTGAAAAAATAAGAGAAAAAATAGAGCATGTTCTAATTTTTTAATGACCATTTTTCACATTGCTCTGGAGCCTATACACGGTCATTTTTAATGACCAATTTTAAAAATTGCATTTTTCTCGTCATGAAAAACGGTCGTGTGTACACGGCATAAAAAAGGAAATAACATAGGATCTAAAACCTGCCCATTCTGCAAAAACTTTAAAAAAGAAAGGTTGCCTTTACATACCCCTTAACCACTTGCTTATCCACCCACAGTAATTTTACTTTGGGTGGGCAGCATGTACCTGCACATTGGGAGCTGCACATGCATGCCCCCCAAGTGCAAAGCCACATATTCCTGTGACTGCTGTGTCCATTGGACACAGCAGATCACAGTGCTTGATACCTGGCCGCTATGAGCAGCCAGGGTATCATGTGATTGATATGACCAGTCATAGTAATCATATGATAACAATGTACACAAACGGTCATGAATGGATTTCCATTCATAAACAGCTGGTTGCGATCTGTGATTGTCCCACAGTGCTCACATCGTACCTGGCTGCCTGTACCATATGATTAGCTGTAGCCAATCACAGATCACAACCACAAGCAAGCTGTTCATGAATGTTAACCCATCATCATCACTGTTAGCAATAATGTGTATGTAAAACATTTTTTTTAAAAGAAAAACATGTTTAACATTTTTATAAAATAATATATTTATTTATAATGATGATGCTGTACTGGACTGGGACAACAAATTACAACTTCAGGTCTCTTCTAAAAAGGGGTAATTTGGGGGTTATTTTTGTTCTTCTGACATTTTAAGTGCCTCAAGAAATTAGCTGTCAGTACATCATGATCAATCAATTTTAAAACATATATACCATGGTCTGTAGATGCTTTAACTTTCACATAAACAAATTAAAATACAGTACAATTATTGGGATTTTCTTTATCCAAAACACGTACCTGTAGCAGAATACAATTCTGATTTTGAAAGTAGAAAATATTGTTTTTCAAAATTGACTTTTTTCATTTATATAGAAATAAAATTAAAAGCACAGTGGTGATCAAATACCTCCAAAAGAAAGCTCTATTTGTGTAAAAAATATTATATACATTACATTGCTCTGTTGATCCCCGCTGAGCCGGGAGATGTGCAAGGACCGCCCTGTCAGATCTCTGCTCTCCTCTATGGGGGGATCAGATGACGATGGACCGTCTGTCTATCTTCTTACGATCCGATCCACAGACGGATAGAAAAATAGGATTTTCCTCTGTCTGCAGAATCGGACCATGGTGGGGACCGATGAGATCGGACCATGGTGGGAACCGATGAGATCGGGTGTCAGCGGATTTTCATTCGCTGACACCCGCTATCCCATAGGGATACATGTATGTCCGTATTTCGTCCGAAAACGGATGGATGAAATACAGACATACGGTCCGCACGTGTGATAAGCATAACATGCCCTAATAATGAAGGGGGCAAAAACTTCCAGGGGTCAAGTGGTTAACCAGTCTCAGACACTCGACCTTCTTCACATGCTTAAAAAAACTTTATAGAAGTACCCAGGATGTGTCTAATATGTCCTGTACTTCTATCTCTATACCACTTCCTCCTTCCACTTGCTAGCTATTCTTCACTGTCAAAACGATAGTTAAGAGGTTTTGCACAAATACAGCAGCTGTCATAGCTGGTGCTGTCAGCAAACAGACCAATGATTATAAACACTGTTCAGATGAAAGTTACATCGTTAGTTCTACTCTGTTTCCTTTACCTACAGATCAAAGGTATGAACTTTATTATGTATGTGATGTCACTTAAAGGGGGTGTAAAGGTTTGTTTTTTATTTTCTAAATAGGTTACTTTAAGCTAGTGCATTGTTGGTTCACTTACCTTTTTCTTCGATTTCCCTTCCAAATGTTTTTTTTCCCTTTCTCTGAATTTCTCATTTCCTGTTTCTCCTCAGTAAGCTTGTCCCCATCATCTGGTTAGGGGTTAGTCAGCCAGAACAGCTTACTGAGGAGGAACAGAAAGTGAGAAATTCAGACAAAGAAAACAAAGAAAAAAAATATTTAGAAGGGAAATTGAAGTAAAAGGTTAGTAAACCAACAATGCACTAGCTTAACCACTTAACCTCTTGAGATCCGCGCTATAGCCGAATGATGGCTTCAGCGCGGATCTAAATATCCAACAGGCCATCAATTGACGGCCTCCCCTTTGGGCGTTCCCCGCGCGCGCTCCAGAGCGAGCAGCGGGGGAACTCTGTGTTGGCCGTGTCCCTTGGACACAGCCAATCACAGATCGCCACAAACGGCCAATCAGAGTAGCCATTTGCGATGCGATCTGTGCGGCCAATGAGAGATGATCTCATATGTAAACATAGGGACACAGATCGGTCATCTCCCCCAGTCACCCCCCTCCACCTACAGTTAGAACGTAGGGAATACATTTAACCCCTTCCTCACCCCCTAGTGTTAACCCCTTCAATGCCAGTCACGTGTATACAGTAATTAGTGCATATTTATAGCACTGATCTCAGTATAAATGTGAATGGTGCCAAAAATGTGTCAAAAGTGTCCGATGTGTCCATCATAACGTCGCAGTCACAATAAAAATCGCAGATTTCTAGTAAAAAATAAATAATACAAAAAATTAATTATGTCCCCTATTTTGTAGGCGCTATAACTTTTGCGCAAACCAGTTGCTTATTGCAATTTTTTTTTTTTTTACCAAAAATATGTAGAAGAATACGTATCACCCTAAACTGAGAAAAAAAATTGTGTAAGCAAGTGGTTAAGGACCGCCTAATGCTGATATACGTCGGCAAGAATGGCACAGCTGGACACATAGATGTGTATATATACGTCCTCTTTAGGAGCCCAGCCGTGGGTCCCACGGGACCCACAGACCCGATCGCCACGGTGTCCTGCGATCGGGTCGCAGGAGCTGAAGAACGAGGAGAGGTGAGAGTACCTTAAACACAAAACCTTCTCCGTTCTTCTCTGTGGCAGTGTCACTGATCGTTTGTTCCCTGTTATAGGGAACGACAATCAGTGACGTCACACCTACAGCCACACCCCCCTACAGTAAGAATCACTCCCTTAGGGCACACTTAACCCCTTAGCGCCCCTAGTGGTAAACCCCTTCACTGCCATTGTAATTTTCACAGTAATCAGTGCTTTTTTTTTTAGCACTTTTCACTGCAAAAATGACAATGGTCCCAAAAATGTGTCAAAAGTGTCCGATGTGTCTTCCATAATGTCGCGGTCACAAAAAAAATCGCTGATTGCCACCATTACTAGTAAAAAAAAATATTAATAAAAATGACATAAAACTATCCCCTATATTATAAACGCTATACATTTTGCGCAAACCAATGGATAAACGCTTATTGTGATTTTTTTTACCAAAAATAGGTAGAAGAATACGTATCGGCCTAAACTGAGGAAAACAATGTTTTTATATTTTTTGGGGGATATTTATTATAGAAAAAATAAAAAATATAGATTTTTTTTTCAAAATTGTCGCTCTATTTTTGTTTATAGCGCAAAAAATAAAAAACACAGAGGTGATCAAATACCACTAAAAGAAAGCTGTATTTGTGGGAAAAAAAGAAAACCAATTTTGTTTGGGAGCCACGTCCCGCGACCACGCAATTGTCAGTTAAAACGACGCAGTGCCGAATCGCAAAAAGGGGCAAGGTCCTTAACCTGCATAATGGTCCGGGTCTTAAGTGGTTAAAGGAACCTATTTAGAAAATAAAAAACAAACCTTTACAACCCCTTTAAGGAAACCTAGCAAGTAAAATAAATAATTAAATACAATTTGTGTTTAACCACTTGACCACTGGGCACTTAAACCCCCTTCCTAACCAGACCAATTTTCAGCTTTCGGTGCTCTCACAATTTGAATGACAATTACTCAGTCATACAACATTGTACCCATTTGAAATTTTTGTCCTTTTTTTCACACAAATAGAGCTTTATTTTGGTGGTATTTGATCACCTCTGGGTTTTTTATTTTTTGCGCTATAAAAGAAAAACGACTGAAAATTCTGTAAAAAAAAAAACTTGTTTCTGTCATATTAGCAGGTTATTTCTCACACACAGCATATGCATACCACAAATTACACCCCAAAATACATTCTGCTATTCCTCCCGAGTATGGCGATACCCCATGTGTGGGACTTTTACACAGCGTGGCCACATACAGAGGCCCAACATGCAGGGAACGCCATCAGGCGTTCTGGAACACCCAGACCAATTCTGACATTTCTCTCCTACATGGAAAAATCATCATTTGCTAGAAAATTACATAGAACCCCAAAACATTATATATGCTTTTTTAGCAAAGACCCAAGAGAATACAATGGCAGCCGTTACAACTTTTTATCTCGCACGGTATTTTCGCAGAAATTTATTGAACGCGTGTTTTTAAAAAAAAACTGTTTTGTACTTAAAACAAAACAAAACAGTAAAGTTAGCCCAATTTGTTTTCATAATGTGAAAGATAAAGTTACGCCGAGTAAATAGATACCCAACATGTCACACTTCAAAATTGCGCACACTCGTGGAATGGCGCCAAACTTCGCTACTTAAAAATCCCCATAGGCGGTATTGCAGAGTATTGGGGTATTGCAAAGGATCATGCAGGGTATTGGGGTATTGTCAAGTATTGGGGTATTGCCGAGTATTGGGGTATTGCCGAGTACTGGGGTATTGCAGAGTATTGGGGTATTGCCGAGTATTGGGGTATTGCCGAGTACTGGGGTATTCCCCAGTATTGGGGTATTGCCGAGTACTGGGGTATTGCCGAGTATTGGGGTATTGCCGAGTACTGGGGTATTGCCGAGTATTGGGGTATTGCCGAGTATTGGGGTATTGCCGAGTACTGGGGTATTGCCGAGTATTGGGGTATTGCCGAGTACTGGGGTATTGCCGAGTACTGGGGTATTGCCAAGTATTGGGGTATTGCTGAGTATTGGGGTATTGCTGAGTATTGGGGTATTGCCGAGTATTGGGGTATTGCCGAGTACTGGGGTATTGCTGAGTACTGGAGTATTGCTGAGTACTGGGGTATTGCTGAGTACTGGGGTATTGCTGAGTACTGGGGTATTGTTGGGTATTGTTGGGTACTGGGGTATTGTTGGGTACTGGGTTATTGTTGGGTATTGGGGTATTGTTGGGTACTGGGGTATTGTTGGGTACTGGGGGATTGCTGGGTACTGGGGGATTGCTGGGTACTGGGGATTGCAGGGTACTGGGGGATTGCAGAGCTGGGATGGATTGAGGGATGGCTGGATCTGTGACTGCATTTGTCACAGATCCAGCCACAGCTCAGCTGCTGACACCCCGCCCCCCCCTCTCTTCGCACACTGTACCGAACGGTACAGAGAGGAGAGGGAGGAGAGGGAGGAACCGCCAGTTTGTTTACAAGTGATCGCGCCGTCATTTGACGGCGTGATCACGTGGTAAACGGCCGCTATCAGCGGCAATTTACCGTGATCCGTGATGTGCCGGGTCTTCTAGACCCGGCGAGCACGGACACTTTCGCGAGTGCGTCCCAGGGGACGCGCAATCGCGGAAGTGAAGGACGACGTCCCAGGGACGTCGTCCCAAGATAACTCCACCGCGCCGTAGCAGTAAAATGCTTATGGCGCGGTGGGAAAGTGGTTAACTACTTTTTAACACTTAAGCCCTGTACACACGATCGATCAAACCGATGAGAATGATCTCGTGGATTTTTCCATCAGTTAACCGATGAAGCTGACTGATGGTCAGTCGTGCCTACACACCATCAGTTAAAAAAAAACTATTGTGTAAGAATGCGGTGACGTAAAACACAACAACGTGCTGTAAAACACTTCCAAGCATGCGTCGACTTGATTCTGAGCATGCATGGATTTTTAACCGATGGACGTGCCTACAGACGATCGTTTTTTTTACTATCGGTTAGTTATCCACCGGTTTATTTTTAAAACAGGTTTGAATTTTTTTAACTGATGGATAAATAACCGACGGGGCCCACACACGATCGGTTTGGTCTGATGAAAACGGTCCATCAGACTTTTCTTAACGGTTTGACCGATCGTGTGTACGCGGCATTAGTTTACCCAAATCACCCCTAGCATACTCTTCCCCATTCTCCGGGTAACTGTTATTTTCCTGCCGATTTTTGTTTGTTTTATTTTAAAAATGTTGTTCATTCATTTTTTCAGTGTAGCTTGTTTGTCCCTAAAAATACATGTAATATTGTGTTATCTAGTAATGACAAGGTAATTGCTGTATCATCAGTTCCATAGCAGCAATTTAAACATTGCTCTGATCCATGCCTGGTGCACAGATTTGAGGGCTGAATTTGTTAGCGTTTAGATGTAAACAACCTTGTCTCAGACTTTATTCAAAAAAGAAAACCAATAGAATAAGAATTCTTATTTTCAAAAATAGTGCTAATTAAAGTTTAGTCAAGCCCTGGAAGTTCACATCTACCTACTGTACTTTTTTAACCTAACAAGGACTTTCCCCTATGTGCCAACTTCCAACCAATGTCTCACATTGTTCACATGGGAAGCAGCCCTTGCCATGCCTCAGGCTGCATACACACGACTGAGGAACTCTTCGAGCGAAACACATCGTTTTCATCGTCGAGTTCCTTGTTAGGCTTGACGAGGAACTCAATGAGCCAAATTCGACTCCCGACGAGGAAAAAGAGAACATGCTCTCTTTTTGGCTCGTCGAGTTTCTCGACAGTTTTCTCGTCAAAAAAATGTACACACCACTGTTTTCTTGGCAAAACACGTCTCCCAACAAGTTTCTTGCTGGATTCTGCCGAGGTAACCGGTCGTGTGTATGCGGTCTCAGAAAAGAGATCCATGGTGTACTGATTTTCAGAGGGCCAGATGGTGGTAGAGAAAAGGATGTTAGGCATTTAGAAGGGGGAATTTTTTTATGTAAATACCGTGCTTGGCTCATGGTTATGACATAACCTCAATTACATGAATGAGTCATATATTTGGTGGAAGTACTACCCACTGAACATGAAAGAGAGTAAGGCCGCGTACACACGGTTAAACCGCTGAGAATGGTCTGATGGACCATTTTCATCGGTCAAAACCGATCGTGTGTGGGCGCCATCGGTTATTTAACCATCGGTTTAAAAAAAGCCAACTTGCTTTAAATTTAACTGATGGATTCCTAACCAATAGGTCAGAAACTAGATATTCACTATTTTTTTTAAAAAATCACTAAACTATTATGACTTTATAGGATACCGCAGGGCATTTTAGCAAATACATTTTTTTCCTTTAGTGATCCTTTAAGTTACTCAAAGAGGTGCATGTTAGTTCCGGCATACTCCAAAAGAATGAGGCTCCGTAATTGCACTGTGAGGTATGGGAGTCAACTCGGCAGGACACAAGTGGAGGAGTATAGTTGCTGTGGGTAACCAAGCAAAGGAACTAGCTACAAGCAACCAGTCGTTACGAGTGGTACCTGGTAAGGTGACAGGACCTCCAGTAGCAAGAGGGGGGCAATTTTATGGATCCTTCTTGAGCGGTCCATCTCCCATGGCAACTGGAAATGAACTAGAACCAATAGGAAATACAGCCTAGACATGTTGTACGAGTTAAACGATAAGTGATCGGCAGAGTCCCATTCTGATACTAGGTGTGAAGTAACAGAGGTATGCTGGACTGTCGGACTGTCGGAGTGGGTTCTAATGCAATATACAAGTTGCAATGTCCAGTGACAATGGGACAAGTCACTTTAAAAAAGTCAATAAGAAATGTAAACCTCACAAAAAAGGTAAGCTAACCTAAAATCCTAACTAAACCCTCAACCCAGCTGCTGTGAATATCTAATAGATATTAATACATAAGTATAAATCAAAAAGCTCAATTATATGATGAGGATTACCAGATCTTTACTGCAGGTTATTCTTTCTGGCATGTGTTTTTAAATTACAAAGAATAAATAAATCATGTGTAAATATTTGGTGCATGTCACGTTCACTAATTTATGAAAATACCCCTATAAATTAGTATACTTTTAGGCCTTGTACACACGAGGGAATAAATCCGCTGAAGATGGTCCGACGGACCATTTCAGCGGAAAAATCCCCTCGTGTGTAGGGGCAAACGGACGCTTTTTGCCGGATTCATCCGGCGGAAAAATTCCAAAGCATGCTTTGAAATATTTCCGCCGGATAGCTGGCTGGCAGATATGTCCGCTGGTTAGTACGGCAAACCAGCGGACATATCTTGCCGCACATGCGTCGTATCCTGTGAATGGATCTGACGCATGCGCGCGGAAGTGTTTACTTCCTGGTGCGGTGACGTGGCGGTCACGTGGCGGCGTCAACGTCACCCCCGCGTCACCGCGCTGTCCGCCGGCGGGGAATTTGATCCGATGGTGTGTACAGCCATCGGATCAAAATATCCCGGCGCAAATATACGCTGTAAACGGTCCGGGGACCGTTTACAGCGGATATTTCCCGTCGTGTGTACAAGGCCTTATTGTTGCAATTTTTACTGCCTTACTAAATGAGACAGATAACTATTACCAGAAGTGAAAATATAATGGGATTAGCTGATGTATTATAATTCAAAACGTATTCACACCATATTAGGCAACCAGTGGTTGATCTCATGAATGTATGATAGAGCTTTTCAACAGAACCATTGAAAATGGAATGCTCACTCTTGTTTTGGATGCCTTTGTTGAAACAATTACAGAATATTGTATTAGCCCTCATGATGGAGCAAATCATACATTGTTACCAGGACTGTATTCTGTTAACAATAAAACATAGTAAGAATATATCCAAGATATAGGTATTCAACGAATATCTGTGTAGTATGATTGGGATTATTTTTCATTCAGCCATTCTGAGCAACTGTAAGAAAAGTCAAATCCCTTCACATGACTTTTTTAGTGTTAATGGGGAAAACAATATTTGGACTTTGTTAACACCACTGCTAGATGCAGTGTATATCAGGGACGTGCGGTGAGGTCAGTGGCTGGTGAGGCACTGGCTAGTATCAGAGCCAGATACACACAAGTTACCTACACCACAATCGTTAGAGCGAGAGTAATAATTCTAGTACTAGCCCTCCTCTGTAACTCTAAACATGTAACCTGTCAAAAAAATGAAAAGTCTCTCCTCTGGAGATTTTGTAAGTACTGAGGTTTGGTGCCATTCCACAAGTGTGCACAATTTTAAAGTGTAACAAGTTAGGTATCTATTTACTCAGCATAAAACAGGGCTGGACTGAGATGAAAATTTGGCCCTGGACTTCATCTAGACTGGCCCACTTTAATTTTGCAAACAAGCATAAAAACAGTATATAAACTATACGCAATTGTGCAAAAAAAACTTAAGTAGCATAACATAAGGAGTCCTCACTCACCTCTTTTATTATTTCACTTACTGTATTCTCCTCTGTATTTTTCTAATCCTTCTCACATCACTGCATAAAGGGCGGGCGAGCCACGCAGCCATTACTTTGACAGGCAGTCTCTGAAACCGGCCCACTGAGCCATCGGCCCACTAGGAAACTCCCTGTTGTCCCAATGGCCAGTACATGCCTGGCGTAAAATCATCTTTCACATTATACAAAATAATTGGGCTAACGTTAGTGTTGTTTTTTTGTTTTATATTCATGAAACAGAAGAAAAACGTGTTTCAAAATAATTGCGGCGCAAATACCGTGTGACATAAAAAGTGGCAACAACCACCATTTTATTCCTTAGGGTGTCTGCTAAAACAATATATACAATGTTTGGGGGTTCTGAGTAATTTTCTAGCAAACAAAATCTGATTTTTACATGTAGAAGAGAAGTGTCAGAATTGGCCTGGGTGGCAAGGGATTAATTACCATAAGTAATACAGTGGAACCTTGGTTTAAGAGCATCATTTGTTCCGGAAAGATGCTCTTAAACCAAGTCACTCTTATATCAAAGCAAATTTTCCCATAGGAAATAATGGAAACTCAGATAATTCATTCCACAACCATTTATTCATATAAAAATGATTACGGCAAAACAAATTAAACAAATTAAACTGAACTTGCAGTGGCTCTGTGTTGCAAAGTACGGTACCTTAAAAGAATGTGCACAGTGTTAATACGTCTGGTGCTCACCTTCTTTGTATACTGTACTGTATGCAAAGAAGCTCTGTGTTGCAGTAAAAGAATGTGCACAGTGTTAAGAAGTCTGGTGCTCATCTGCTTTCTATATTGTACTGTATGTAGATAAGTTGGCCAGAGGGGTTGGTGCTTATATTTTTACTGTACAGGGTACTATATTTAATAGAGCTGGTGTACAGTAGACATGTGCATTCGTATTCGTTAGAATGCATTTTCGTCCAAAAATCCGACATAAAAAATGCTTTATTTTCGTTTTCGTTGCGGTAAAAATTTGATATAGAGAGATTCGACATGACGCTGAGAATGAAGAATGAATTCAGGGAATTTAACCAGCAAAGAAATCCTGAATAATTATAGAGGACTTCAATGCATATTGGCCCCACAATTCACTTTATTTACAGATTGTCCAGGGGGAACAGCTGAAAGCATCCTAGGATACACTAGGTATCAGTCTCTAAAAGAGAAGATAGAAAGGGAATGTATTGCCAGAAGGGGTAAAAAATGCAATAGGACAAAAAGTCAAATCCACTATAGGGGACGCATCCCCTACTGAATAAATACCTTAAGATTTTTTGGAGCGTCAGGTGTCCGGTGCGATAGCGCCTGGAATCTAATGGCTTGTAGCTTTCTGGTGCCCTAATAGTGCCAGACGTAGCGGCTTGTACTGCCGCGCTTTAAATAGATCATCGCGGCTGATGTCTGTCATGACGCCGCCGCGATGGGGACACATGACTCCTGCATCTTCGCGAGTTCATCCCTTTGTTCCGGCCAATCACCCAATAGGACAGCGGATGGCAGACGCATGCGCACAAAGTGGCGCGTCGTCTATCTAGTGTCATGTGCCCACACGTCCGGAGGCGCGCGCCACCATGATGGATAAGGGATAGATTCCCATTTAGCAGCAAACCGCAAAAAAAGGCTGCTGGCTAAGACGGTAGGTGTGCAGCTGCAGAAGGAAGACATGGAGAGGAGCCTAAAAAAGGGCAACGTAACAGGCAATGTGGGGGGTTCAAAAAATTGGGACCGCTCAAATACAGAAGACACCTGATTGGTTCCATAAATACAAACTGTCCCACATGTCCCTATGGTTCAAAATGAACCTGAATGAAAAAAAAACCTGTTGGACTGCGGCTCTTACCTGAAAATATTCTAAATGATCAAAAAAATGTAATATAAAAAATATTTTTCTAAACAAAAAGGAAAAAGAATTGTTAAATCTATTGATTGATTACTATGGTAAAAATATATATACATATAAAAAGATGTATCAATATATCACAAACTACTTCTTGTAAATTGCAAAAAGGGAGGAACATTGTGCCCTCTGCTGCTGCACAGAAGAACTGTCAGTTCTATATAATAGTGATTAGTGTTGCTCACGAATATTCGCATTGCGAATATTCGCTACGAATATTGCATATTCGAGTATTCGCGAATAACTTGAATATTGCGGCGAATATTCGCTATGGCGAATATTCGTATTTTTTCTAATTTATTTTTAAAACAGATCACATCCTAGTGATCTCCATCGACGTCTAAAAGCATTGCTGGTATGATTAGAGAGAGACCCTGGGCCGAGTAGCTGATGCGACTCTTTTATGTTGCCGAAAATTCGCATTGCGAATTGTCGGCAACATAAAAGAATCGCATCAGCTACTCGGCCCTTCTTTTGCATCAGAGCCAATCAGAATAACTCGAATATTCGGCAAAAGGAATATTGCGCGATATTCCTTTTGCCGAATATTCGAGTTATTCTGATTGGCTCTGATGCAAAAGAAGGGCGGAGAAGATAATCGCGCAATAGGAATATTGCGCGATTATCTTCTCCGCCCTTCTTTTGCCCCCTTATTCTCCTTTCTTTTAAGTAGAGTTAGTGTAGAGTTAGTGTTTAGTGCATATTAGTTTAGTAATACAGGAAATGATCTCCGTTTATGAGAATTTCGCAATCATTTTCGCATTAGCGAAATTTCGCATTGGCGAAATTTCGCAACATTTTTTTTGGATAAAATATCACGAATATTCGATATTAGCGAATATTTGCGAATATTCTTCTATATATTCGCGCAATATCGCGAAATCGAATATGGCGTATTCCGCTCAACACTAATAGTGATATTGGATTGGTACATATGCATATTGCCAATATTACAAAGCAAACAATATAGTAAATCAAAATTTAAATACCAACAGCATTTATTTGAGCTGGAAAGTTTAAGGAGCTAGAAAATTTGTTGGAAAAAAGAAAAAAAGGAAAGAAAGCAACAATAAAAAAATGTATAAAATAATGAGAGAGTTGTTCATAGGAAAGGTTTGAAGCTAAATGCTTCATTCAAACCTGGGGATTTTAATGCAGATAAGGAGTGTATCCACTTTGCCTCACGCTGAAGAAGTATTTTGTCGAAATCACCACCTATTTCACCAGGAGGGACATGTTACAAAGCAAAAAAAATAATTTTGCGACTGTCAAACCCATGATGCATAACTATATGGAGACTGATGGGACTTTCCATTTTCTTTTTAGTAATTAGGGCAACATGGCAACTTTGTTGTAATTATTTGACTATTGGCTTCATTGATTTGATATATTCTGCATCTGGTGGTAAGTCTTTTGCGCTCTCTTCTGCTAATACACAATTAAACTTAGAATTGTTATGATGTTAAACTTATTTATGAATTATTATATACCTTATTTATTCAATTATTGTTGTTGTATACACACTATCTGAATATACCTCTTGTATTCTTTAATTCACCATCCTTTTTATATCTTTTTGATATATTGTAGTGTTGTTAGTTCTAAGTGTTAAAAAGTAGTTAAACACAAATTGTATTTAATTATTTATTTTACTTGCCAGGTTTCCTTAAAGGGGTTGTAAAGGTTTGTTTTTTATTTTCTAAAAAGGTTCCTTTAACCACTTAAGACCCGGACCATTATGCAGGTTAAGGACCGTGCCCCTTTTTTGCGATTCGGCACTGCGTCGTTTTAACTGACAATCTCTTGTTTCTATCCATACATGGGATGAGGTGCTTTAATTTGAAAATCTGTACATCCACACAATCCTATAAATGACTAGGGGAGTGTATGGGCATGTCTGTGCAGGGGCAGTGTGTATGATTTCCCTCCCCCTGTCCCTCTAAGCTGTGCTCTTCAGAAAGACAAAGAAAGACACATGGCTGGCCTTAGAAATCATGAACACTGTCCCCGACCAAAACGCATTCAAAGACTCCCATTTTTACCATTGGCGTGAATCCTTATTCTGCATTGTTCAGAGAATATTCTACCATTCCTGCTGATGGGAGATTATGCCACACGCCAAAGCCCCTCCATGTGCTGACTAGATACACAGAAAGACAAGAGCGTTCAACCCCCCATTACCAATAATGTCTAAGCAGAGTAAACACACTCCCCCCAGACGATCGTCTTTGCATTGCACAGGGGCCCTTCGCTAGCTGACATATCCCCACTCTGCAAACACTTCTCTGCAACCTCAGGAAGATTTTTTTTTTTTTTAAAGAATAATGATTTTTTTTCCAAGTTTTGAGGTCAGAAGTTAGTTAATTTAGGAGGGGTAGGTGGTTCTTTACATATAGGTCAGAGAGTTTGGCTGGGAGCTGTATACCTAGGTACGTGATAGATTAGTGTGGAGGCTTTTCACTACCAAATGGGTCTCAACAGGTGTCAGTCTGCACTGGTCTGTTCTGAAGAGTGGGCTGCAGCAGAACAAACACTGAGAGGCACTGTGACAATACATATTGAATACAATTTCCACAACAACTTACAGCTAGTAATTTGACAGTAAATAGGTAAATAATAAATTATAATGTTTTAACATATAGCATATAAATACAGTATATGATTTACCTTTGATATAACAGTATCTTTTCAGCAGGCAGTATATTCTCATTCTCCCTCTTAATCGTGTGAGAAAAACATGGGATTGAGGGTAAATCTTATGCCCATAAACACGTTTTTTCCTTGTAGTTAAGAAGGCTGGGCTGGAAGGGAGCATTTGTCTTTAAGACAAGTGCCTCCACTGCAGCATTTTACTGGACAGCTGGGACCAACGGTACTTTACTATTTCCGCTAGACATAAAGACAGCCCCCTTGTCCTCTGTGATGAAAGCTGGAGTATCAATGGACTACAGGCAGGGCTGCCATCAGAAATTATGGGGCCCCTTACACAGCTTCAGGCATGGGCCCCCTGGAGCAGAGAACCGGGGGGTGCTGCCGCCTGAAATTAAGAGGCGGGGGGACTCTGCCGCGAATTGAGAACATTTTGCATTGAGAAGTGAGGGGGGGCCTTTACAAAAAAAAAAAGAAACAAAGAAAAATATATAAAAAAATTACAAATAAGGGGGGTTGCCATCCAGGGCCCTGGGGACCTCTGGGCCTTTTAATTAAAAAAAACCCACATATATATATATATATATATATATATATATATATATATATATACAGTGCTCAAAATTTCAAGTCCTGAGCTACTAGCCAGGCCTCAAGGTGTACTCGCCACCTGTTGCCCCCACCCAACCCCTACCATGCCCCACCCCTAACCCCGCCCCTAGACACGCCCTCATAAATCTCATGAAATGTAAATGACACTTAAATGTTTTATGCAGAATTAACCTATAAAAATAAATATTAACAACAACTTCATCCGTGCCCAAAAATACAGCCTGCCCATGTCTACCAATGCAGCATGTGTCCCCAGGGCAGCAAAATGTCCCCCACTTTGCAGCCAGAATCCCCCCCCCCACACTATTGCAGCCAGAATCCCCCCCCCACACTCTTGCAGCCAGAGTCCCCCCCCACACTATTGCAGCCATAGTCCCCCCCACACTATTGCAGTCAGAGTCCCCCCCCACATATTGCAGCCAGAGTCCCCCCCCACACTATTGCAGCCAGGGGGTCCCCCCCTCCACACTATAGCAGCAGCCAGAGTCCCCCCCTCCACACTATAGCAGCAGCCAGAGTCCCCCCTCCACACTATAGCAGCAGCCAGAATCCGCCCCCCCCCCTCCACACTATAGCAGCAGCCAGAGTCTGCCCCCCCCTCCACACTATAGCAGCAACCAGAGTCCATCCCCCCCTCCACACTATTGCAGCATCCAGAGTCTCCCCACACCACTATTGTATCCAACCTTTTTTGGGTAGGAGAGGAGCCACCGCATTGTTCAAACCGCGGGGGAACAGACAGCTTTCCATTCAATAGCTGCATTCTTCCCCGCCGACGCTGTGCGAGTCATGCAGCCCCTCCCCCCCTTTCCGGGAAACTTTGATGGACAGATCACCCATCCCATCCATTGGATGGGTGATCTGTCTATCAAAGTTTCCCGGACAAGGGGGGAGGGGCTGTATGACGCGCACGGCGTCGGCGGGGAAGAATGCAGCTATTGAATGGAAAGCTGTCTGTTCCCCGCGGTTTGAACAATGCGGCGGCTCCTCTCCCACCCAGAAAAGGTTGGATACAATAGTGTGGAGGGGACTAGACGGCGGCGGCGGCGATGGCGGCAGCAGCGACTGCGGAAACAGCAGCGGCAGTGGCAGCAGGGACTCTCCTCTCCTTGCTCGCCCCCCCGGCTCCCAGGCAGCCCACACTCGCCTGACCTCAAAATGTACTCGCATTTTGCGAGCAGGCGAGTGTAAATTTTGAGGGCTGTATATATATATAGAAAACATTGGAGAAAAAATTGCGCTAGTCATACCATGTGGTGAACAAAGTGTTAAAAAATAATTAAATAAATAAATAAATAATATTAAATATAAGAAATATATTAAACTCTAGGGAAAGAAGGTAAGGAAAACCTTCTAGTGAGACAACCAAAATAAATTGAATTTATGACTGTGTGAAAAAATAATAACAATAATAATAATAATAATTAAAAAAAAAAACATTCAGTCCAAAAAAATCTGTGACTTCTTAAACATAATGTCCCCATCAAAGTATCAACTCCATGGATGTATGTTGAAGGGGGGAAAAAGCCAAGATGAAAGGGATTCCACCACCAGTCAGGTTTGGATAGAATAGAAAAGATCCACCAGGAGAGGGGTAGGTAATAAACTCTTACCAGATTCCCAGCTAGTAAAGCATATAGATCCACTCGATCCCAGAAGGGAGGGGGGGGGAACTGCAGCACTCCTCTGCATTCAGCTGGTCCTCGTTTTGATAGGTGTGGATCCCAAAACTCCTTTCCAGGTCCTAAGCTGGTTGCACAGCTCCAAAGGATCCAGTTGGAGACCCAGAAAAAAAGGGGGGACTCAAATAGTGAAGTATCGTAATTATCCGGGTTTTATTAAAATTGTAAGAGTATACACTAGATGCACTTCATAAGTCCAAAATACAAAGGCATTACATCCAGTCAAAGTAAAACAAAATATAGCAAACAAAACGAACGTGCGCCCGTGCTTACGGGGTCACTTCTGGACACGGTGATGTCAGTGCGTGGCTCCGCCCTGACTAGTTTCAATCGATACGATCGTTCTCAAAGGGCACCTGAGTGGATCTATATGCTTTACTAGCTGGGAATCTGGTAAGAGTTTATTACCTACCCCTCTCCTGGTGGATCTTTTCTATTCTATCCAAACCTGACTGGTGGTGGAATCCCTTTCATCTTGGCTTTTTCCCCCCTTCAACATACATCCATGGAGTTGATACTTTGATGGGGACATTATGTTTAAGAAGTCACAGATTTTTTTGGACTGAATGTTTTTTTTTATTATTATTATTATTATTATTATTATTATTTTTCACACAGTCATAAATTCAATTTATTTTGGTTGTCTCACTAGAAGGTTTTCCTTACCTTTTTTCCCTAGAGTTTAATATATTTCTTATATTTAATATTATTTATTTATTTATTTAATTATTTTTTAACACTTTGTTCATCACATGGTATTGACTAGCGCAATTTTTTCTCCAATGTTTTCTACTTGTATTTACATGACTACCACGTGTAGCTAAAGATTGCTGCTTGGGTTATTAAGTTAACATTATTTTCACATTTACACATATTTATTTTCAATTTTAGCTATTCATATCCTTTAGCGCGATATTTTTTATTGTTCTTTAATCTGTATATATATATATATATATATATATATATAAAATAAAAAATAAAAAGAAAAAAGAAATAAAACAAATATTTTTTTTTTATAAAAACAGGGGGGTTGCCATCGGGGCCCCTGGCCTATACAAAAAAAGACATTTATTAAAAAAAAGGGGTGGTTGCCACATGGGGCCCTGGGGACCTCTGTGCCATCAAATGCTACCAATGTGCCCATCAAACGCTGCCACTGTGCCCATCAAATACTGCCACTGTGCCATCAAACGCTGCCACTGTGCCAAACGCTGACAGTGTGCCATCAAACGTTGCCACTGTGCCCATCAAATGCTGCCACTGTGCTCATCATATTCTGCCAGTGTGCATATCAAATTCTGCAAGTGTGCCCATCAATTATTACCAGTGTGGCCATTAAATGCTGCCACCGTGACCATCATTTGCTGCCAGTGTGCCAAAAACGCTGCCAGTGTGCCCATCAAATATTGCCCGCCCGCTCGCTGTCTGCCCATCACTTATCCTGTCTCTGTGGGGCAGCGGGTGGCGGCTATGAGCAGGTCCTTCCTGCGTCTCCTGCTGTCCTCATCTCCCGTCCTCTGCTCCTAAAAGCTGTCCAATAGCAGCCCCTGTCGTTTCAGCCAATCAGGTGACAGGTAACAGACCCGAGCACCTGATTGCTGGAGAGGTGGTTCAGTGTTGGGAAAGTGAATAGTCATGGATGTAATGTGGACCTTGTTACTAAAGGTGAACCTATCCTTTAAAATAAGTATCACCAGTACTCCGCAGATCCTCAAAATGATGTCTAAACATTTATTTAAGAATGTCACTTCACAGTGGTAAAGGGATATGTTTTGGAGCTATGCTGGGCCCCTTCATTTCGGGGAGACACTACATTTAAAAATCTCTTTTTACACAAGCATCATTTAATACCTGGAGTTTCAATCCTTCCTCACTCTATAAAAAATAATGTTTTGGCTTGAGTTGGCTTGCTACAAACTGCACAATCCATCTCCCAAGGTACTCATCCAACTCTTCAAATCATAGACTCAATTCAAGAGCTTATTTTTGTTAAATGTGGTCTTGCATCATGAAAAAAAAATCAGAGTTCAGCTTTTACCAATTCATAGTAGTCACAGCAATGAAAAATAATGTCCCTACCTTGGATTTCAGTTTCTGTATGCATATTCGTATGCATTTCTATCTGTCTATCCACACAATTTTGGGAAATTGGCAGAGAATGAAAAACCATTAAGCTCATTTTTTACTGACTCATTAGATATTTTACCAAGTTATCTGTTTGATTCTGGAATTATTTTCTATTACCGCATTGACCCCAACCCCTGCAAAAGCCTTTGCTATCAAAATGTAGAGAGATGTGAAGTATTTATAGAGATCTGACTTGTAGCGAACCCTGGGGTTCTGCAATAACTTCACGAAAATCCAGCTGAGTATCTTGGAGAGAATGATCATCCTTCAATTAGAATTTCAGCTCTCCCTCTATTCCCAAACCTGTCATAAATATGACAAGTGTCATCGACAGCTCAGTGTAGCTTGGATAGGAACCAGAAAATGTACCTTCCATCTCACGCAGACAGAATATTATTTATATTGTATACAGACTATAAAAATACCATGTTACTGCACTTTTTATATATTCATTTCATTAAAGGGACACTGATTTGAAAAAGAGAGTATAATTTGAATGTTCTATTTAAATAAATAACATACAAGGTGTGTGTTCCTTTTTTTAATAGGTATCCTATTGTGAAGTAAAATATGCTTAACAGCTTGCAACCTCTGCACTGAATATCTAAGATTGATATGTATGTTGGGTCTCCATTTTGGATAACCTACAAACCCATGATTAATTGATAACAGCTAGCACCAAAAGATTTTCAATGCCCTTCTATTTCAATTTAGGCTTCAAAAGTCAGTATTAAAAAAATATGTAATATAGCATTTCATTAATTAATAATAAGGTAAGATAATAATAATAATAATAATAATAATAATAATAATAATAATAATAATAATAACACAATAATCAAACAAATAAAACAACTGGTAAAATATATGTACACATATCTCAAATAGATAAATGACAGCTTCCAAAATCCTCATCTGACACGAATGACTGATTTTGGAGTAGCACAATGCTTTATAAACCACTGAGCACTACTTCCTGCTCAGAACAATTTTCAGCTTTTAAGCCCTGTACACACGGCCGGGAATCCCGTCAGGAAAAAAAAAACATTTGTTTACCTGACGGGTTACCTGGCAAGCCTGCTTTGCAAAGCTGTGCATACAGACAGCCACTCAAAAGAACCGCCGTTCTTTTGAATGGCAGGAACGCGGTGACGTCATAGACTACGACAAGCCGGTGCTCGTCACATTCGATGCCATCGCCGCCATCTTGCTACACCCCACACTAAGCTTGTGTGCTACCGTGCATGCGTCAAAGTCTTAATGAGCATGCACAGGTTTACCTCGGACAGGTAAGCATACAGACGACCAGTTTTATCGGCAGGAAACACTCTGCTGGGAATCCCGACGGGAAAATAGAGAGTAGGTTCTCTATTCTTCCTGGACAGTTTTCCTGTCGGGAAAACTGCTAGGGAGCATACACACGGCCGGGATTCCCAGCCAAATGCTCTCCTGGCAGTTTTCCTGCTGGGAAAACTGGTCGTGTGTACGAGGCTTTAGATCTCTTACAATTTGAATGACAATTACTCAGTCATGCAACACTATACCCATATGACATTTTGATTGGCAAAGCATAGCTTTATTTTAGTGGTATTTAATCATCACTGGTTTTTTTTACTTTTTGCGCTAAAATTGTGTGAAATTCTGAAAATGTATACTACTACATTGCTGTGGTAAAAATAACCTAAATCAGTGTATATTATTTGGTCTATATGAAAGTTATAGAGTCTACAAGCTATGGTGCCAATCATTGAAAATGTATCACACTTGATGTACTGATGGCCTATCTTATTTCTTGAGACACTAACAAGTATCAGCACAGCCAAAAATACTGGTCTTGGTAGCAGGCAGGAACATGGTCCATACTAAAGGTAGCAGGCAAAGGTGTGGCCAGTTTATGTGTCAGGCAGAGGCATTATAACAGTAAATCTGGAGGCAGAAATATCAGGTTTAGGGTCTCGATCAGAAAAGAATGGGGACAGGGATAGTGGAGTCTCCCACCCAAATCTCTTTGAACCCTCCGGTCTCCAGACCCTAATCCGGGAATTACAAAACCTGGAGAAAACCAAAAAATATGTTTTCTCCATCCACAAAAACTATTCTGAAGCCCCTCACATATGTGAGACCCCTGTGTTATCATGAATCCCATTACTACAGTAACAGGGTAAAAGATCAGTCCAAGTGGCAGGCAAACAACATGGTCCATGAACAGTCCAAGGTCAGTTCCAGAGCAGGCAGAGGTATGGTCAGTTTAAACAGCAGGCAGACGCATGGTCGAATAACAGGCCAGGGTCAGTTCCGGAGCAGGCAGAGGTATGTACAGTTTAGATGGCAGACAGTAGGGATAAGCTTCGTATTCGAGTCAAACTCATGTTCGACTCAAACATCGTATGTTCGATCGTTCGTCGAATTATGAAAGTTTTTGGCCGTTCACGCCAATTCGCCAAATTCGAGTTACGTTTCACAGCCCATAATTCACTGCGGCATCGCAGTGCATTGCTAGCTGATGATTGGCCAAGCATGCACTATGACCCGCATGCTTGGCCAATCACAGCTTACAAAAAACAGAGAGCCATAATTGGCCAAAGCCAGGGTGGCTTTGGCCAATTATGGCTCAGGGGGTTTAATACACGCCCCACACTATAAAAGCTTTGTGTAGTGTGTTGCGGTGGTTAAAAGAGAGAAGACAGAGAGAGAGAGAGAGTGTAATTTTTAGTAGGTAGATAGAGCAGGCAGGCAGGCTAGTCAGTTAAAGTTACAGTGTGTAGAGGATATATATGCATCCCAGGTCCTGTATATATATTTATGCACTGTATAGTTTAGCTAGATCAGCTCTTTCTAATTTACGGGCAGGCAGGTGATTGTGCTAGCTGCAGTATTCTCACGTGGTGTATTGCCTGTGTCCTCTGCAGTGTGCACCATAAAGCTATGTGGTGTGTGTGCTGCCTTTGTCCTCTGCAGTTTGCACCTAAAGCTACGTAGTGTGTGTACTGCCTTTGTCCTCTGTAGTTTGCACCTAAAGCTACCTAGTGTGTGTACTGCCCGTGTCCTCTGTCTCCATGCTTTTTTTTTTAATAAGCATCATTAAAATCACTGCTCCAGTTTTTTCCATTGATACATGTTCCCTGGGACAAGACCCGGGTTCTCAAAGACGTTTTATGACAATAACTTGCATATTAGGCTTTAAAATGAGCACTTTTGAATTCGAACTTTCGAGTCCCATAGATGTCAATGGGGTTCTAAATGTTCGCATGAACGGTCGGTCCGTTCAAAGGTTCTGGTACGAACTGAACGGGGGGGTGTCCGGCTCATGCCTAGCAGACAGAGGTGTGGTCGAATAACAGGCCAGGGTCAGTTCAGGAAAAGGCCGTAGCTTAAAGGTTGTGAAGACAAGTGGCAGGAATTGAGAATTACGTTTACCATACTTTACTAATAATGTAGGGACGTTTTTTACCTGTTTCACTTAGAGGGACTTTTCCGGAAAATGGCGTTCATGGAGTCTGCTTATTACATCTGTTCGAATGCTTTCTTGTGTGTTGTTCAGGTATATAAGGGCAGTGATGATTTCCTCCTGATAGACATTAGCCAAGGTTAGGATATGGGTCTCTCGTGGAGTTGCAGTATATTACATAAGAATTGTATAAGATAAATTATACTGTCTTCCCTGATGTTGTAAAGCGCTGCACAAACTGTTGGCGCTATATAAATCATGTATAATAATAATAATAATAATAATAATAATAAAAAATTGAGACTTTTTTATACCAATGGTAAATTAGTCTTGTGGCAAGGTAGGGTTAGATAATTTGATCACTGAAGTCAACTCCCCCATGAACAAATTGTAATCATGGATAGCGATGGCCTGGCGGTTCGCCCGGTGGTCCTTTAACGGCAAACTTTGCTCGTTCGTGGTTCGCCGAACAGGCGGACATCAGGCGATATTCGCGACTGTCCGCCATTTTACATTGAGAAGAACTCATGACATGACACATCCATCAGGTGGTACAGGACAGCCAATTGAGAAATGTCAGTATATCAACATACCCCCTAACGTATAAATAGACCTGATCTGGTGGCCATTTTACATTCTGCTGTTTGTCAGTGTAGGAAGAGGTTGCTGTGCTATGTGGAGCAGGGACAGGCTGTAGTACTAGTGACACAAATCGTTAGCTAACAGGTCCAAAAAAGTCCTTTTAAGGACTGGTATAGGTGTACTATTGTTTGGTGTGCAGTGCATAGGGGTGTAATACACTTATAATATACTTTTTAATATAGAAAGCATATTGTAGTGGATTTGTATTGTGCAGCATTGTGACTGGTGGTGTATTTGGGTACTGCAGAATGTTTGCCTCTTTTGCTGCGTTACCTCTGCTACACACATTGGCAAAATGTCCTGGAAAAAAAAGTTTTATAACTGGTGCGATAAACCAGTGGACCCCCAAAACAACAGATTGAAGCGGGGGGTTATATAAAAATATACTTTCATAATAGTGTATTTGGCTACTGCAGAATTTTTGCCACTTTCGCTACGTTACCTCTACTACACACATTGACAACATTTCCTGAAAAAAAAGCTTTATAACTGGTGCTATAAACCAGTGGCCCCCCAAAACTACAGATTTAAGTGGGGTGTTATATACCCTCTTCCACATATACTGCGCTTCTCTAGAGACTTCTGTCACAGGGTCATTTAAAAAATGACAGGCAGAGGTAGAGGCAGGCCCTTCCGCAGGGGTGGTATGGGTAGGGCAGGAGCACCAGACCGGAGCCAAAGTTGGAAGTGGCACAAGGTGCGTTTGATTACGTCAAAGGACGCACCAGACTTGGTTGAGTGGCTCACCACCAACACCACCAACACCACCACCACCATATACCCTCCGCTTCAGTCGCAGGAATTATTTTCCGATCCATCAGAAGACATTTCCGATGCGCAGCCATTCTTGACATTGGATCAGGAAGAGGAGGTAGAAACAGCCGCCACTCAGTAGTCCGACGACATTACCAAGATCAGCCCAAGGAGGTTGGTCCCCGCTGTTGCTGCCTACTCCGAGATCTCTAATGTTAGTGATGGTGAAGGTGACATCGATAATGACGTGTCTACAGACATCACATGGGTGCCCACAAGAGAGGAAGAGGAGGGGAGTTCAGAGGGAGAGTTGGACCAGCAGATAGGGAGGAGAAGCAGGCCGAACTTACATTGCAGAGGAGGGACAAACCAGACTCCTAATGTATCAGGAGCAAGCCATCAACCACATACGGTCACATCTGGTGCTCCCAGGACACTGGCCCATGGCTTCGCAGTGTGGCCTTTTTTTAATGTGTCCGCTGCTGACAGTAGTGTTGCCATCTGCAGCTTTTGCAGTTAATGCATAAGTCACGGTAAGCCCAACACTCACCTAGGGACGACCGCCTTAAGAAGGCACCTGGCCTCCCATCACCGAGCCCAGTGGAAGCAACGCCATCAGAACCCACAAAGTCACACTCCAGGCTCTCACCGTCCAGCCACTTCTCCTCCTTCTCCTTCTCCTCTATACTCACAATTGTCCCCCACTCCACCTGCCATCATGCCATCCTCACGTTTTTCTGCAAAAAGGCAGGCTTACGTGGCCCAAATGTTCAATCCTAAAAAAACGATGACGCCGGATAACCCGCTTGCCCAACAGTTCACCGCTGGCTTGTCGGAACTGATAGCCCGCCAACTACTGCCATATAAACTGGTGGAGTCAGAGGCCTTTTTCGAACATTTGTGGCCTTTGGAACACCACAATGGAAGGTCCCAGGAAGGAAATATTTCTCACAGAAGGGCATCCCAGAGCTATATGGCCATGTTCAGTGGCAAGTGAATGTATCTCTGGCACACAGTGTCGGTGCCAAGATACATCTCACCACAGACACGTGGTGTAGCAAACACGGGCAGGGAAGGTATATAACTTTTACTGCCCATTGTTCCCATTTTAAGAGATCACCAAACTGGTCAGTCGCAGCCAGGGCGCCATCAGTGACATCGTACCTTACGCCTTCTTTCTGGAGCGTGCATTGCGTTGTGTAATTGATCAAGCCGTCGAGGAGCAGGAAGATGGGGAAGTCGCAATGCTGGATACATTTCCAGGGGGGGCTACTCCTCCTGAGACAAGTCAACAATGGGAGTCTGAAGAAGAGTCAGAGGAGGATGGTGCCGGGGCAGATGAGGAGGAGCAAGAAGAGCATTCTTTAAACCTTTTTGGGATTCCTGGTGTTGTGCGTGGATGGGGGGAGAGAATGAGGACGACATTATCCTGGATGATGAGCAGGAGCCAGGCCACTACACCGCTTCCAGTTTACTGCAAATGGGGGCAAGGACCAGTAATGGGTGGCAACGTACTTAGATCCGCGGTACAAACAAAACATGGCGGAAATGTTACCAATGTAGTCTGGATATTCCAGGGATGCAGCTGGGCGTCCTTTCCTTCGTACAACCGGAGAGCATAGGTGTACCCTGTGGCTCTGTTGCAATTTTATTAAATTTTCACACCATGTCAGGCCCTTTTGCTGGGGATGAATTGCTTGATGCCCAAGTGACTCATCCATGCAGATATTTTTGTCCGGGATAAATAATTGGGTGAATTTTTAAGATTTTTTTATAATTTCCTGAATTTTATAAAACTTGTCATATGCTGGGTCATTTCAAGGAGGGTCTGGGTAATATTGTTATAATGGAGGAACCGCATAATCATCAAATACCTTTGTCTGCACATTGCTGCTTAGTAGATCGCCATGTGGTCGATGGGGTGGGTGGACCAGTATGATCATAACTAATCCCATATTGAATTTGAGGCCCAAAAAAAAATTTTAACTCCTCCTTAAAGCTTTCCATTCATAGGGGACGTTAATAATATGACCTTGGGTTGCTCGATATAAATTGTTCGGCATAGAGGTTGCACTTGGCCACAATTGAAGAATGATTCATCGGTGAAAACTAAATAAAAAAAATCTATGGGGGCAAAATTTTCCGTATTCACCCGGACACCTGGCTGGTCAGTGATTGATTTTTAATTTCTTTACAGCGCCATGTGCACTCAGAAGGGTGCGCAGTAAGGAAGGAGGAAGCCATAGAGGGTTTTAAAAGGCATATGGAAGGCTGGCATGTGTTCTAACCACTTGGGGCTGAGGTGACACCTTTTTTGTACCTGGCCTTTCTTGAACAAGTACTCAATTTCTGGTGAATGCCACTGCGCTATTAGTGAATGGTGCTGCACTATTGATGGATGGCACTTCTCTACTTGTGGTAGCCGGCTCCTCGCCTGAACACCTTTGTTTGGTGGGCACACGATCCTCCTCCTCTTAACCTGTAAGTTTCTCACTGCTCAGAAGCAGAATCCAACACAGAGAGCTTCCCGCTGCTCTCGTCAGCAGCACTTCGAATTTGGAATGCCCCCTCACTTGCAAAAAAAAATTTGACATGTAGTGACTGGTGACCCTGGTGAGCCTGCACTGATAAGTGCTGATGAGGCTGCACTAATGGGTGCTGATGAGCCTGCACTGATGGGCACTGATGAAGCTGCACAGATGGATGCTGCTGAGCTTGAACTGGTGGGTGCTGCAGAGACTGCACAAGTGGGTGCTGATGAGACAGGCTTGTCCCACAAAGCTTCGTAAGTGCTCTACCCTCTCCTCTGCTTTTTCACTTGCCTTGCGTAACAATACCATTCACTTGGCTATCTCTATTTCTCTACAGCTTCCAGGAGGGAATATTCAGGCCTCCACCATAATTGATTCTGGTGCTTGCAGCTGCTTTATGGACTTATCTTTTGCCATCAAATATCAAGTTCCCCCACGACCCAGAGCCCAAGGTCTTTCCATACATCTAGCTGATGGATTGGCTATTAAATCCAGGCCTGTCACACAAGAAATGGTTCCCCTGAACACCATTATTGCCAACAACCATCGGGAACTACTCTGCTTAGACATTATAGAATCCCCCTTGTTTCCCATCATTCTGGGCATTTCTTGGCTGAGGGCTCACAATCCACAAATTGACTGGACCTCCGGGAGAATCCGCTTCCTTTCCCCCTATTGCCAACAACACTGCTTATACAGGAAACTGTAGTCCCATCTTCATTGCTTTGCTTGGAAACAGATGTTGAAACCGTTCAGCTTGTCCCAAAGGTCTAGCATAGTTTCCTAGATGTTTTCAGTAAAAAGGGTGCAGACTTTACCTCCACATAGGTCCTACAACTGCCCAATTGACCCCCTCCATGGTGCAAAGATTAATTTTGGAAGAATCTTTCCTCTGACTGAATAGGAGCTTGGAACTCTAAAAACTTATATTGATGATAATCTGGAGAAGGGTTTTATACGCCCTTCCACCTCTCCTGCAGGAGCAGGAATTTTCTTTGTGGAGAAGAAAGATCACTCTCTACAGCCCTGCGTAGACTACTGGGAATTAAACAAAATTCCTTTGGTACCCAAACTGTTTCAAAGATTCAGAACTGCAGTTACATTCTAAGCTAGACCTTCGTGGTGCTTCAACTAAGTCCGTATTCAAAGTGGTCATGAATGTAAAACTGCCTTTGGCACCAGGCTTGGGCACTTTGAATATTTAGTAATGCCCTTCGGCCTATGCAATGCCCCTGCCACATTCCAGCATTTTGTAAATTACATTTTCAGAGACTATCTTAACTTGTTTGTCATAATCTATCTAGATTATATTTTGATTTTCTCCTCCTCTCTGTCTGACCATTGGGAACATCTCAGAAAAGTGATAACTCGGCTTTATCAACACAGCTTGTACGCGAAACCTGAGAAGTTTGAATGTGAGAGCATCCAGTTTCTGGGGTTGTTCTCGGTGGAAGGTGTCAAAATGGATCATCAGAAGGTCCCCGCTATCCTGGACTGGCCAGCCCCCAAACATAAGTTATCGGAAGCTGAGAGGAACTATAATGTCGGGGACAGGGAGCTATTAGCGTTCAAGGCCACACTCAAAGAGTGGTGTTACCTCTTGAAAGAGAGTAGCACACCCTATTGTTATCTACAGGGACCACAAGAATCTAGAATAAAGTTGCCAAAAGGTTGAAACCACGTCAGACCAGGTGGGCACTATTTTTTACGAGGTTCTCGTTCCACATTACCTACAGGCCAGTGTCAAAAAACACCAAGCCGGATGCTCTTTCCTGGATGTATAGCGAACCACTTTGGCGTACACAAGACTTCCGAACTCCTCCAGCACACATTTTGGTGGCCACAGCTACTGAGGGATTGCATCATGCATCATGCATCATCTGCATTCAGAACAAAGGCAGCAAAACCAAAGCTTGGGGGCTATTAAAGCCATTACCCATCCTGGAAAGGCCATGGAAGATGATTTCCATGTTTTTTTCAGTTGAACTACCTCCATCGGAAAATTACACCACCATCTTCTTGGTTGCAGATAGTGGAATAAAAATTCTAATGCGCTACTGTGAGTGTTGAAATATCTAGGAAAAAATCCTGAGTGAACGTGAAGCTGTTGTATCTAAAATGTGATGGGGCGTGGCCGGACCTAGCTAGGAGATGGACGCCTAAGCTCCGAGCTCCTGCCACCTCGGACCGAACCATAACAATCAGCGGACAGTTTGGACCCTCACCCTCATCCCGACGATGGGAACTGCCTCCAGACACTCGTCGGCCTCCCGTTCCCGTTCACCGAGGGAGCAGACCGGCGCATTGAGCCAACACATACCGGAGATGTTTCGCGTGGGCCGAAATAACATGGCGACCTCCTGCCAAGGATCCTCTCAGGGAAACCCTCAAGCTCAGCCAGCACTGCAACCTGAAATAATCCTAACGGCAACTAATTCGGCTCCCCCAATGTCCTCCGGGGATCAATCGGGTGGGGCTCACCCCCCTTCTCACCACCACATGAGCATCCTATATCTGAGGGCTGTCGTCGCAGACATAAAAGACACCCTGTCCGCCGCCATTGCGGAATTGAGAGTGGATATCCGCACACTAAACGATCGCGTCTCAACTACCGAGAGGGTTCTGGACGACCATGACCAGGTCCTTCAGTGGTCCACAAGAAAGATTGACGCTCAAACCCTACAGCTCCGTGAGGTAAATCGCCACTTGGAAGACCTGGAGAACCAAAGCCAACGCCATAACCTTCGCGTGCGGGGTCTGCCTGAGGAGATCGAAGGAGAACGGATGCCCCAGGCTGTGAGGGGTCTCTTCAACTCAGTGATTGGCAGGCCTCCAGACACGCCGATCGCATTTGAACGGATACATCGAGCCTTACGTCCCCGCGGCAAGGATACAGACCCCCCGAGGGACATTGTGTGCTGCATGGTGGACTATGTCATAAAAGAAGACATCCTGAAACAGGCAAGAGGGCAGTGCCTTTCGCATGCTGGCACCCCTGTTCCAGGACCTGTCGGGCATCACTCTCCAGCACGGGAGAGATCTTAAACCACTTCTAGAGGTGCTCCGCTCCAAAGAAATACGCTACCAATGGAAGTTTCCAATCTGCCTGACAGCGTCTCACCTGGGCCGTACGACATCCCTCAAGGTCCCGGAGGACCTGCCCCGCTTTTGCGAGACTTTGGGATTACCTCTTGTATCGGTCCCGGACTGGTATGCCATCTACCGTCGATCGGTGGGCAGATGGGGGAAATCGCCGGAAGATCGGATGGAAACTCAACCCACCAGTACCCGCAGGAGGAGATCGCCATCTGGAACCAGGCACCCCCCTGGGGCCAATGCCCCACGAGGAGACCGTGATTCCCAGGCTCCCCCCAGGGCTAGAAGAGCTTGCAGGGATTACTGAAAGCTTTCATGACAATATGATCACTACGTTCTCCTGTATTGCGTGGAATGGCCTACAGTTTCTGTTCACAACCCTCCTTCATTTGTGTGTGCGTTTCTTTTTTTTTCTCTTTGTTGAACTCTCTTTATTTTTCCCTTTTTTTTTCTTGTTGAAGACTGCCCGACACGGCTTCATACCGGCCCTGTTGACACAATGACATTCGCTGTGTCGTTATCGTGACGACTGTATGCACCCGGACCTGAGACACAAAAGTTCCGTCCTGAGACTCCTTCCCGAGGGAGTTACGCAGCTGACCCCACTCCTACTACAACTTCCGTGATGCACCGCGACAAGAAGCCTCAGACCGCGGACAGGAAGCAGTCCTCCCAGATTGTCATCCAGCTAACGATGTGAACCTGCTGGAACATTTACCCGCAATCTAATCGGCCCGTCACAAGCCTTGAACAGCGCCCCGCCGCTTTGGTCACATCGGGGTCGGGAACGTTACACCCTCCGGCTCGCCCACTTCCGCGGACGCTGGGGCCCCCTGTCTGCCCCTCCGCCTGGGCACACGCACCCCAGACGGAAAGTGGCATATCTTCCAGTTGCGAGACGGACCTCCATGCTCGCCTCATGATACAGCCAGGACACAATATGCGGACCAAACACCGGCATGCCACATACCACACAGTTGACCGGGATGCCCTGAGACTGATTCACTTGCCCGCAGAGGAAATACACCTGCTCGGCACTTCCCAAATCAGGATGGATCGCGTCGCAAGGCATGGACATTGGGACACAAACAAGACTTGAGTTGTCCCACGCATACCTCTCCTGTTAAAGGACTACATCCCTGAGGGAGGATACGTAAGATTACGGCTCAGGGCCTAAGGCCGGTGGGTACTATAGATTGATGCTATGGAGATATGCAGGGTCACCCCCCTTTCAGGTTATGGTTTGCCTACGCAAGGCTATATGTATTGTGTGTGTATGGAGCCATGCATCCCCCGTCTCATGTAGTTCCCATTCCCCTGGCCTGGGGCATAACCTGACAAACCTCTGTTGATGAGAGGGGTGATGCATTGTTCAAAAGTTTAAAAGTTTTATTGGTTATTGGTTTTGCATTTGTGCTACAACGTTAGATGATAGGGCGGGAGTGCAGTACATTGCTATGTAATGCCGGGCTCCGGCGAACTGTGCCAGACAAGCCAAGCCCACTTCCACACATTGGCCTAGTGCACCGGTCACCAGATATCCGGCAGATCATACTGACACCTCTTGCTGTGGGGGGTTGGAGGGGATTTAGACAATGTATGAAGACAGTCTGCACTGTAGCTTGATAGTCTATTACTATAGCCCCCCCACCCCCCCCCCCGACCGGCCCGGGATGCTCCCGCCCAGTTGGGGACGGATCGTCACCTTGGGCTGTCCTCTCCCCCCCCAGGGAGTTTTTGGAGCCATACCTCTCCATACAGCTATAACCTCTAACGTTTCATTTCGAGGTGGCATTCCATTACAGTTTTAC
This sequence comes from Rana kukunoris, assembly GCA_029574335.1. Lineage (NCBI taxonomy): Eukaryota > Metazoa > Chordata > Amphibia > Anura > Ranidae > Rana > Rana kukunoris. The sequence continues at coordinate 124,600,677 of CM056055.1, read as the reverse complement.
CCCTCTTAGTGTTTCTGCTTCCGGGCTGAGCTCCGGCCAAACCCCACACCGTTGCTCAAGGCGGCGACTGCACGCTATATAGTGTGCGGGAACCCTGTGGGCGCCGTACTATTTCGATTTGTAAATAGCCCTCTCAGGTGCTGGGACGTAGTCCCACTACCTCATCGGTACATTTTGTCTTTAGGTTGACTTTCGATATTATTTGGCTATAACACACTTGCAGGGCCCCCCTTTGTCGTCCTCCCAGTCCTGTTCCCCCCCCCCCCACCCCGCCTCCCGCACCCTCTCCACTCCATCCACCATGACTTACGGATCAACTCCACACATGTCCACCCCCCTTCAGACGCACAAGCCTCCAGAACTTAAACTGCTCTCACTTAATACCCGGGGTCTGAATACTCCGGAAAAACGCTCACGTCTTCTGTATACGCTTCGTAGGGACAAACCACAAATTGTATTCCTTCAGGAGACCCACTTTCGCACCGACTCCGTTCCCAAGCTTCAGGACAGCTACTTCCCTATGGTGCACCATGCCACCAACGATGAGGCTAAATCAAAGGGTGTCTCGATCCTGTTCGCCAGACACTGCCCGTTCCAAGTCTCTGATATCCAAAAAGACGGGTTAGGCAGATTCCTTTTTATCAAAGGCACACTATACGGCAGGATGTACACATTAGAAAATGTCTATGCTCCCAACTCCAAACAAGTCTCCTTCTTTCGCGATACGTTCTATCAATTGACTGCCTTTAAGGGTGGCGCGCTGATAGTGGGAGGGGACTTCAACGTTCCCCTCTCGCCCTCGGTGGACACGTCTAATGGGTCGACTTGCCTGTCCTACAGAGCACTGCGTGCCATTAAAACGCAACTCAGTATACTCACTCTACACGACACATGGCGCACACTTACAGTAATTGTTTATTGTTTATTATTTATTGCTTGTATAGCGTAGAATCACCCGAAGGTATCAAAACGCTTCCAGACCTTAACAATTCACAACGAGACTGGGTGTTACAGGCATAAATTAACATAGTAATAATATATAATATGTACCACGATTAAAATCACCTGATAAAAAATAAATATAGCACCATAAAACCAATACAATACAATATAAAACCATAAAAATCACATAAGACCAAAGGAGAGACAACACACAATTCCCCATAAAACAGATTCAGCAGTACTTCCCTCCAAAATGACCCTAACCTCAATCCTCCTATCATTCTGCCTCTGCCCACAGGCAGGTTTTAAGATCCCTCCTAAATGTGGGTAGGTCCGGACTCTGTCTAAGACTTAGGGGACGTAAATTCCATTCTCTCGGGCCGAGCACAGAAAAAGCCCGGCCCCCCCATTTTTCCAGCCGACTCTTTGGCTGTTCAAGGCGGAATTGGCAGCTCCATCTAAGGGAGCGGCCAGTAACATGTCTATTCAATTTCGCACAGAGATAGGCGGGTCCTAGCCCGTGAAACGCTTTAAAAACAAGTGTTAAAACTTTAAAACGCGCCCTCTGACCAACTGGCAGCCAATGCAGGGCAGCCTGATGTCTCGAGGTGGGGCAGTGGCTTTTGAGGTTTAATGCAAGCCTTACCGCCTGATTCTGGACCTTTTGAAGTCTCCCAATCTGGACTTGAGGCAGTCCAGCCAGGAGACCATTACAATAGTCCAGATGCGGAAGGACCAGAGCGCGGACCACCGAAATCCTTTCCAGATCCGATAGAAAAGGCAAAATGCGGTAAAGAAGCCGCATCTTAAAATGGCAGGTCTTGACATCCTGACCGACATAGGGGATTAACGTCAAGTTGCTGTCAATCAGGACCCCTAGTGTCCCCACCGTGTCAGCCAGCCAGGGGCACACCCATGCCTCATCGGGCCATGATAACACCCAGTGACCCTCAGGAATATTCCCCGATCTTTAGCTGCATGTAATTAGCTGCCATCCAGCTTTTTATGATCTCTAAACCTGCAACCAACTTGGCCTCCGCCTCTGGCTCATTGGTCGAGATTCTGGAGAACAACTGGGTGTCATCCGCATAGGACTGAAATCGAAGTTCCAGATTTGCGATCACCGCCAGCAGAGGGCGAAGATAGATGTTAAAGAGAAGAGGGGATAGCGGGGACCCCTGTGGGACCCCACAGGTCACCTTGATAGGCTCAGAGTAGAAGTCCACCAGTTTCACCCTATACTCCCTCTCCTCTTAACTCAAAGGTGAAGGACTACACTTTCTTTTCTCCCTTACACAACAAATATTCCAGGATAGACCATTTCTTCCTTTCATAATCTGATCTTACATTCCTATTAGGGGCAACGATAGAACCTATGACATTGTCGGATCACCACCCCATTACCATGTCCCTGGTCCTACCCAACCATTGCGCTAAGTCCCCGATATGGAAAATGGACGATTCCCTACTACTCGACCCGGAGAATTTCCGACTGCTCTCGGAACGGCTTTCCCAATACTTCGCCGAGAATGACACCGCCGACACCTCACCAGTCACCCTATGGTCGGCGCACAAATGCGTCATCAGGGGTAAAATGATTGCACGGCCAGACGCAATAAATTAAGAAAGGCTAGGGTGACTGACCTGTCCAACCGCATAAAATGACTCGAGAATGCCCACAAACTCACCTTAGCGACCCAAACGTACTCCGACCTCCTGACAGCTAAGGAAGAACTGCTAGAAGAACTCCAAACAGCCTTGAAGCGCAAATTCGCCTTTACTCACAAATGATTCTATGAGTTTGGAAATAAAGCCGGGAAACTGTTGGCGTCGGCCCTACAAAAGAAAAAAGCTAGTTATACCATTCACTCCATTACTTCTCCATGAGGGACATCGGTCACCAGAACTGACCGTATTGCCCATGAAATTGTACACTATTTCTCGAACTTGTATAACTTACCCAAGCCAAGGGACCGCGCACCCCCACAAGACCGTCAGACAGCCATGGAGAACTTCCTCTGTCCCCCCTGATGATTTAGCACAGTTAGGCTCGGAAATCACATCAGATGAGGTCTTACTCGCCCTGAAACAGCTGAAAGCGGGGAAAAGCCCTGGCCTGGACGGCCTTCCGACCGGATACTATAAGGCCTTTGTCCCCACTTTGCTTCCTAAATTTATAGGTGCGTTTAATGCTCTCCCAGGTATACCCCATCCACACCGAGACCTCCTGGAGGCACACATTATGTTGATCCCTAAGCTGGGCAAGGACGGCCCCATCTCTCTGATAAACGTGGACGTTAAGCTGTACGCTAAAGTTATAGCTACCAGATTGCTGCCATTCCTTCCAAAATTTGTCTCCACCGACCAGGTTGGCTTTGTCCCGGGCAGAGAAGCTCGGGACAACACCATTAAGGCCATCAACGTACATCATTGGCTGACCTCCACAAACACTGAGGGATTTTTCCTGTCGTTGGACGCGGAGAAGGAGTTCGTCAGGGTGGCCTGGGACTATATGTCCACAGCTCTGACCCAGTTAGGACTCCCGAGTCGACTCATCCAAATGATTATGGCGTTATATTCCGCCCCCAGTGCTCGGATTAGGGTGAACGGTCGACTGTCGGACGCCTTCTCCGTTGCCAATGGTACCAGACAGGGATGCCCACTCTCCCCCATCGTCTTCATCCTCCTGCTAGAGCCATTCCTTCGCAAGCTGCGCGATAACCATGACATCAAGGGAATCGCCATTGACCAGAAAATCTGCAAAGTAGCGGCGTATGCGGACGACGTTCTATTGTTCCTAAGGGACCCAATTACCACTATTCCTAATCTACTAAAGGATTTTGAACTCTTCAACAGGCTATCCAACCTAAAAATCAATTTCCACAAGTCTACTGCGCTGAACGTGTCCCTCCCCCATTCGACGGTGTCCTTGTGTCAACAAAACTTTCCGTTCCGATGGGAAACTCATGCGATCACATACCTGGGTGTCCAACTCCCATCGACGTTGACTGACCTATATACAGATAATTTCTTACCCTTGCTCCAAACCATTCGGGAAGACCTACATGCCTGGCACAAGGGACATATCCCTAAGACATATCTGTAGGTCCTTTCTATGGGCGGACTCCCCCCCCGGCTGGGATGGAGCAGACTTGTTCTTCCGAAGCTGAGGGGTGGAATGGATCTCTCCCTGTACTACAAGGCCTGTCAACTCACTAGGGTGGTGGACTGGCACAGACACGGTCAGAACAAAGATTGGGTTGCGATAGAGGACTCCTTTGCGAACTTCCCAATAGCACACGCCCCCTGGATTAGTCCCAACTCGATACCAAAGACGTGCACAGACCACCAGCTGATAGGCCCCACTCTAGCTACCTTTAGAACCGCTTGCCGCAATTTAGAATTGGTTCCTTCCCCCGGGCCTATGACGCCCATCACCCGAAATCCTGATTTCCCCCCGGCATCACCTCAATGGATGGGTTTACAATTAACGCTGACACAACAGCCAGGGCCAGTCAATTCTTTAGGGCAGGCACCCTGTTGACCCATGCTGAAATGTCCTCCCAGTTCCCGAACCTGAACATACCCTTCTTCAAATTCCTGCAGGTCAGACACTTTCTTCAGAGCACTCCGACAATGTCCAATTGGCACAGGGACCACACCCTGTTCGAGAAACTATGTAAGGACTCGGGCGTACAAACACACATGATCTCGTTACTATACGCCCTTCTCCTGCCCACTACGGTTCCACATGATAAAATCCATCGTGCATGGGAGACGGATCTGTCGATCTCCCTATCGCCTGACGACTGGGAACGGGTCTGGGAATACACCCACAAAGGATCCGTTAATGTCTCCGTGCAGGAGAACAGATTCAAATTGTACTCGAGGTGGTACCGGGTGCCCGAAAGATTGCACAAAATCTTCCCTGGCGTCCCCCCTACGTGCTGGAGATGCAACGCGGCTGTGGGGTCTCTTCTGCACGTCTGGTGGGAATGCTCACGGATCAGACCTTTTTGGGAGAAAGTACACAACCTCATTGCACATATCACCACCTACACACCTGACTTCACCCCTGCGCAGTACCTCCTACACCACACCTCAATCTCTATGAGATACTACTCCAAATCCCTTGCCCTGCTCCTTATCAATGCAGCCACCCAATGCATCCCTGTACATTGGAAGACCACCACCACCCCTACCATTGCTGAATGGATTAAGAGAGTCAATAAAATAGAGGACATGGAAAGAATTATCCACCAGGCGAAAGACACACACGAGACATTCCGGACCACTTGGGCCTGTTGGTCACATTACAGAGACTCCCAGGGAACTACGGACCCCTACACTCGGGCCGCGGAAACCACAGGCATAACATAGCTTACTCCGGTTACCCGTCTCATAATCTTGCGACCCCTCCTGTGTATCCCCACCCCCCCTGGCCCCTGCCCCCTGTCTACACACTGCCCAATAAGGTATCCGCCTGTACTTCTACTACCACTTTCAACATCGTGTTGCAATGTATAACATCCTTTAAGTTCACATACACCTTGTGACTGCCCCCTCTCCGCATGCAGCTAACCCCGAAATTGAAACGCTAGGGAGAGGCTAACTCTCCAGGAGACACTGTGAGCTCCCTCAACTTCTGGCAGCACTGCCTGTGCAAGCTCCTCCTTTATCAGAGTTAAGTAGGTTTTACGTCCCTTATGGACCCATTTCATGTGATCAGGAGGAGTATTGTCTATCTATGCATTTAATTTTTCTGTTCCCCAGGTTACCTGTATTACATTCAAGGCTATTGCTTTACTGTACCCGTTATGCACGTTTGGATGCCATGTACCATTGCATATGAGACCTTGTATGTATTGACTTTGTACTGTAAAATCTTTAATAAAAAAATATTTGAAAAAAAAAAATGTGATCACTAGGTACACAAAACAGTAATAAATTGGGGAAGTGATAAGCGCTAACACTGAAGCGAGGAGTGTACACAGGGAAAAAAGCAGATACCCTAAATAAATGTAGTATGGATAGCTACAATGTAACACAGTAACTATATCGTGACATGCTCAACATGGAACAACAATAATGACACACCAAGTGAAAAAAGTGCAAGTGCAGAAGATGATCACAAGCCGAGAATATGACTACGATCAATGAAGTCCCAAAATAAGTACCAAAAAATGTATAGATATAATAAAATGTAAAATTACATATAGATAGAGAGCAGTGAGTCCTTCAATAAATCAATCAATGAATGAAAGAGGAGAACAGACCAAAATAGAAATCACTGAATCTTCAGCTGGTGGTGGACAGATGGGTGCCAGAAAAGTGAGAGGGTGATCCACTAGCAGTCTCCCAGAACTCTAACCCTATCCCGATGGGGAAAATTGCATGTGATTCAAATCAATGAATCTCCTGGACTCAGCCTCATCTCCTTCCACACTTCTATGTAATCACACTTGCCCCTGTTGCGGATCAGAGCCCTCAGTATGGCAGAGGGAGGGCTGTGGAAATGCTCATCCGTCAAGGGGAAAGAAGAAAACAAAAAGGAATGCTCCAATACTGAAGTATATCAACGTAAAAAATATTTATTAAAACCTTAAAAGTGGACTCTTACATGCAGTAAAAAACCAAGTGCATAAAACAAGATAGAAATCGGCGTACAGATACTGTCTTACTTCTACCGAGGACCTCCGGTGCTTGATGGACGCTTCAGGTGCCAAAACAAACTCTACGGCGTTACGTCACGGAGCATGTGACTTCATCAGGAGGGATGAGCTTTATGTTCGAGTCGAAGATTAGTTTGACTCCTACATTGGCTATTTACCCGTTTTGGCGAACAGCGAACAATTTGGGGTGTTCGCGGCAAATTCTAAAAGCTGAAGAACACCGTTAAAAGTCTATGGGAGAAATTAAAAGTGTTATTTAATGAATTAATTAATTAATATTAAAGTTATTGTCATAAAAAGTGTTTGGGGAGCTGGGTCCTGCCCCAGGGGACATGTATCGATGCAAAACAAAGTTTTAAAAACTGCAGTTTTTTCGAGAGCAGTGATTTTAATAATGACTAAAGTGAAGCAATAAAAGTACCTGGCATGTGTGTATAGTATGCCTGTAAAGTAGCGCATGTTTCCCATTTTTATAACTGTCTCTGCAAAAAAAAAATATATATTCTAAAGGAAAAAAGTCATTTAAAACTACTCGCAGCTATTCATGAATTGTCGGGTCCCGGCAATACAGATCAAAGTCATTGAAAAAAGCGGTTTCTGGGGGGCGTGGCAACCACACACTGTGATGGCTGCATAGGAAGAGAGCTCCGCTCTGCTCTGGGGAATTTACGGATCTCACGGCCATTAGGGACACGCTGACTTCCCGGTTTTCGCCACACCGAGCTGCTGAACATCCCTGGACACAGCTAGGCATGAGAAGACTGCAAACTCCTCTGCAATCTCTTAAATTGCCTGATTTTTTTCCGTCGGTGAGCCACGGGCTACAACAAAATGGCGGCGGGAGTCACCCATCGCCGCTGAACGCCGGATCTCTTGTGCTTGCTCTCCAGCATCAAACGGACCTCCCTCTGTCGGAAGCCGAAGCGACAGCTACTGTGGAGGGGATTAACTCGAGCAGTTCCAGCTCACCGTGTAACTCGCCATCTACAAGGAACCCTGCGAAAACAAGACCAAGGCTGGACCCGGAAGCTATAAAAACCAATAGATTCTCAGCACTCAATAATGTTGGTGGTACCAATACACCACACACTGATCCAACTTCCCAGTTTCCTACTACATGGCATCCTATATCTGATGTTACATTGAAGAAGATGTTGATGTCTCTGAGATCCTCTATTCAATCTGACATGTTATCCCGTATTCAACAATGCAGAGCTGAAGTACATGACTTAGGTCACAGGGTCCATCAGGTTGAAACACGAATTTGCGATGTCACGCTATCCTTTAACGCACTGGTGGACTCTCATGCGGCACAACAAGAAATCATTACTAAGCTGCAGTTGAAGTTAGCAGACCTGGAAGATCGTTCTGGTAGAAACAATTTAAAACTCAGGGGAGTACCCAAATCTATTTCCACGCAACATCTCCCACAATTTGCTCGAGATCTCTTCTAGGCTGTCGTTCCATCACTTTCTCCATTGGATCTCACTTTAGACAGGATTCACAGGGTACCTAAACCAGCCTTTTTGCCACCGGAAGTACCCAGAGACGTGGTGTTAAGAGTTCACTTTTTTAAAGCCAAAGAATCGATTCTTAATGCGTTCTGCAAAGTGGATAACTTGCCAGAACAAGCCAAAAATATACAAGTGCTGCCGGACTTGTCTCAACACACGCTTCAACAACGCCGCAACATGTCGACTTACCAAAGCCTTAAGAAACAGTAAAGTGATTTAACGTTGTAAATATCCAGCCAAACTCAATATTTCCCAAAACGGCTCCAATCATCTCGTCAACACCTTGGAGGACGGTCTTCTTCTCCTAAAGAATTGGAATATTTTGCCTCCTGCTCCTGATACTGGACCAGTCCTACAACATCATCCTCTGCCCCATAAGGTCCAACAAGATTGGCAAGTAATGCCTCAAAGCAAACAATCCTTAAAGCGCAACTAAGGTCCTAACGGCTATTCTACACCGTTTCATTAGGATTCCCCAGTGCCTGTGGTACCTGTCACCGTATCTTGTTTGCTGCCTTGTCCTTTGGACCCTTTCTTAAATTTGTTTTGTGTATTATACACCTGGTTCCCCGTTGGGACAGTTTTGGTTCTACATTAGTACATTGAGCATCTCATTAGTCCATGTTTTGTTTCGTTTCGACTACTCTCAAGCAACTTTTGAATTATGTTTTGCCCACCTTCGTGCTTTACATTGTCTCGGCCGAGTTTTACCTTCAGCAACCTTTTGTTGTATTCGCTCGTACCACTAATTCTTCATCCTACAATGTTCATCAGTTTGTACACCTGCCATGGAGATCATTTTTCTTCTGGAACTAAATAATGGGTATTAAACTCCTTACCATAAACGCAAGAGGTCTTAATCATCCGGCCAAAAGAAGATTTTTATGGAAGGAGGCACTTTCTCATAAGGCGGACGTTGTGGCAGTGCAAGAAACTAATTTCCACAAGCTGGCTACACTGAAATGTTCACATGTAAGTTTGCCTCATCTTTTCATGTCCTCTTTTACAGCTAAGAAAAGGGGAGTTATGTTGGTCATTAGAGATACTGTCTCCTTTTAACTCAAGGATTCCTTTATTGATCAAGAAGGACGTTATATTATTTTGGTTTGTGTTATCAATAACTTGCCTATTACGTTGGTGTCTGTTTATGCACCTAACTCACACCAAATTAAGTTTCACAGAAAGGTATTCAAAAAAAATTCTCAAGTGCGAATTGGGAGTGTTTTATTGTGTGGCAATTTTAATGTTACTGTCGATAGTCAGTTAGACACTACCTCTTCAGTCAGGAGCCAATCCCATTCCTTTCGGGATCTCCTCATCAAAGAGGAATTGTACGATGTCTGGCGCTGTCTGAACGCAAACAAAAAGTCTTTTACATATTATTCCCCTAGACACAATTCCTACTCTAGAATAGATCTATTCTTAGCAGATCGGTGGATTTTACAACGGATTTCATCCTCCTCTATCCATGATATCACATGGGCAGGTCATGCCCCGGTTACAATCAAGATAGAGGAGGGGAACAGCTTTGCACCATCACGCATATGGAGATGTAACACATTGGTGATTCAAGACCCTAGTTCCCACAAAGAATTACCAGTAGTTCAACAATTAGAAGATTTTTTTCATTTCTACAACCCAAATGCCACCAACTTATTTATCAACTGGAATGCCCACAGAGCATTCATAAGGGGAGCCCTTATCAAGCTAAGCTCTAAACTTAATCGCTCATGTTCGGCTAAAATAACTGCTCTCCTTACTGAATTACGCACTCTGGAAGCTCAAAATCAGTCAAATCCCTCTTTGTGTTTAGCTTCTAAATTATCCACGGTCCGTAACTCCTTAAGAGAATTATTTCGTATCCAAAATGAAAACGATATGAGGAAGCAAAAATTAAACTTTTATGCAAATAACAATAAGGCAGGAAAATTCTTGGCTGATCGTTTAAAAATATGAAGATCTAAAACTAGAATTCCTCATATTTTCCATCCAAAAACCTCTGCCAAAATCGAAAACCCACAGGCGATAGCAGATGCATTTGCGGATTATTACTCCTCACTCTATAACCTGAAGGACGACACATCAACTATCCAAACAGTGTCTGGAGCTATTGAGAAATTTCTAGCTAAACTTACCTTGCCTTCCCTCTCTGACCTACACTTGCAGTCATTAAATGCTGCTATATCATTGACAGAATTGGACCATGCTATCTCTTCTCTCCCTGCAGATAAGGCCCCAGGTCCTGACGGGCTCTCGAATGTTTTTTTTTTTTTTTTAACCATAAAGATTTTATTGTGAAGATTTGCATGTAACAAAGAATGGAGCGGCTCCATGAGCCCAAACACAAAAAGTAATATAAATCAAAACACAAAACAAAAAGACAACAAAAAAAAAAAACAGTCTTTTTCGCAGAGGCACATTTCGGCAAAACACAGATACAAAATGAGTAAGTTTACACATCAAATAGCTTCCCGGGTAAGTTAATTTGTTTGGGCGAGCGTATCTTAGAAGAGTTTAGACACTGAGGGGATTAAAGAGCGAAAGAGAATATAAGAGAGGGAGAAGAGGAAGAAAGAAAGAGAGAAGAGAAAAGGGGGGAAGAGAAGAGAGAATAAGAAAAGGAAGAAAAAAAAAAAAAAAAATATAAAAAAAAAGGGGGGGGGCATGGGGGAGGAGATCAAAAGGTTTGGTGAGGGAGGGGATGGGATACATCATAGGAAAAAGGGGGGGAGGTGAGGACGAATGCAGCTAATTTAGGAGAGGGGGTACAGAAGTTACCAACTACCCTCTCCAGCATCTAGTGGTCAAAGCGCTGCTGCGCGCCAGGTCAGTAGTATAAGTCTGAGTCTGCATCCTGAACTATAGGCAATAGTCACAGCGCGGGATCAGTCCGCAGTATCAAGGAGATCTTTGTATGACTGAGAGCTTTTAAAGGTTGTCCATGGTTCCCATATAGCAGCGAATTTAGCGATATTATCCGAGGCCGAGTAGATCAGTTCCTCCATCTCAGCGACACGATCTATTCGAGAAGCCCATTCAGCCATAGAGGGCGGGGATGACGATCTCCAATGCACCGGTATACACATCCTAGCAGCATTAATCATGTGCATTGCTACCGACTTGAAGTACTTCCACCTATAACTGTCAGAGAAATGCAAAAGGTACTGTGCTGGGCAAAATTCCAAAGGGAGTAGAGACACCATTTTGGTCAAGTTGTGTACTTTGTGCCAGAAAGGTCTCGAATGTTTATTATAAAACATTCAAACATATTTTGCTCCCCAATTTATTACCTGTATTTAATGAGGCTATGTCATCTGGCAATTTCCCGGCTGAAATGTTAAAAGCATACATGATCACTCTACCCAAACCCGGTAAAAAACCTGACCATCCTGGGGGCGAGTGATGACAGGGCTTCATGACCAATCTCCCTGAAATCTGTGCCTACACTTAAAGTCCCGATGAGATTGGCGGCTAAAGAGGAAAGGTGCATGCTTGGCAAAAGTAGTCTGGTGAGCCGCACACAGGCAGAGCAGTACACAGGTGCTCTCCTTACAATTCTCATTAAGCCATGGGACCTAACAGTATGACCTCTCTGACCCTGCCCCCCTCCCCCCGACCAATGTAGCTGGAGAGCAGAAAGTAATGAGTGAGGTGGAGGATTGCGAAAATTACCACTCTGGTGCAGCGTTTACTGAAAGTTGCCCTGACATGAGAGCGGCAGCCTTCCAGTTTGTGCAGTTTTCTTCTCCTTGTGCTCTATGTAAGTGTCCAACAGTTCAGCCTGAGCACTGTGAACAGACTGGTCTCAATGTGTGCTGTGCGGTGTCAGTGTGCGCTGTGCTATGGTGTCAATGGCTGTGCAGTTGTGTGGATCTCAATGCTGGATTGTACTCCCTCCCACTGTGCTGCAGCTCTTCTCCTCTCTGCCAGCCTGAATAAAAGGGGGAAGTGGGGACATGCCAGTGTGGAGCCGCACACACAGGCTCCTGATGATGAGATGAATAGGAGAGAGAGAGAGGATGCATGGGAGTTGCAGAGGAGACAGCAAAAGAATGGGGAAGAGACCCAGTTCTAATGCCCTGTCCCTCTGGTCTGCCCCCAGTGCCCTGTCCATCTGGTCTGCCCCCAGTGCCCTGTCCCATTTTGTTAACGTTGTTGTTGATAATATTTAATTTTGTAACTTGATTCTGCATAAAACATTGTCATTCCATGAGATAATCTACGAGGGCGTGTTTACAGGTGCAATTAGGCGCAGGGCAGTGTATGAATTAGGTGGGGCAACTGGTGGCGAGTAACTCTTGAGGCCTGGCTAGTAGCTCAATGCTTGAAATTTTGAGCCCTGCTCTAACCCTTCCGCACAAGTCCTTACATCTGGCCTATTGTCCAAAATATTCACGATCTCAAATGGTACTCGCCAAGGTTGTCCGCTCTCCCCCACCATTTTTAATCTTATGATGGAACCCTTGGGGGAGACCATTAGAACGCACCCCCATATAACGGGCTTCAAATTACAACAAACCTCTCATGTAATTAATCTTTTTGCGGATGATGTCATTTTGCTTTTCTCCAACCCTGCTGTCTCTCTACTGTTTGCCCACAAAACTTTAAATCTCTTCAGTAACATTTCTTATTATAAGGTCAATTTCAATAAATCCCTTATATTAGATTTGGGTGTTAATCATCACACCCGCTTGCACCTAAACCAGTCACTACCATACACATGGGCTAAAGATTCCATCCCTTACCTAGGTATCTTGCTGACAGCCAAGACATCCCTCTTAGTGGAGGCCAATATCAAACCCCTTATCTCGGACATTCGACAGACCCTACCGCGTTTAGCTAAAATGGAACTCTATTGGGCAGGCAGGATAGCATCCTTTAAAATGTTAATACTTCCCAAAATACTTTATATTTTTAGTAATCTCCCAATCCCACTTAAACCTCAGCATTTCTCGGAACTTCATAAACTGCTTAAGCACTACATCTGGCAGGGTAAGAGGGCACGCTGCTCACACGCACACCTAGTTCAGCATCGTAAGGTGGGCGGCATGGGACTCCCTGATTTAAAAGACTATTATTGGGCAACTTTGTTGACACAAATTAAAAATTGGTTTAGCTCCTACACAGAACCCATATGGGTCAGTATCGAAGCAGCTCTTACCAAAACCCCCATCCTGAAAAATCTGCTAATAGCTGATACGTGGAAATCAATTTCTATCTCTGGCTTTCCTCCCACATCGCAAGCCTCAATTATGGCCTGGAGACATCTAATGTCACAAGCTAGTCTTGATAGTTCGGTCCAATCGTTGAGAATCCCAATTGAAACATTGGAAGTCCTTCTACCCTACTGCTGTATTACCCAATGGAAAGAAAGTGGTATAGACTGGGTCGATGAAATCATGGTTCAAGGCACTATTAAGCAATTTGATTCGTTAAAAACGGAACATAACTTATCCAACTCCAGCAATTTTCTTTATTGACGGATTGTCTCATTTCTGACTAAATCTCCACCTCCATTGATCAATTTAAATGTAAAAGTGGGGCAGTTTTACTTATCTAATCAAGATAAAGTTAAAGGGATATCGCTTTTCTACAGCACGCTCCAACTTAAACAGAAATTCACCAAATCGTCTCCAATGTTAGCATGGGAAAAAGATTTAAATACGACGTTTAGTTCTGAAAAGTGGTCCTATGCTTTCCGTTATAACTATATATCTTCCCACTGCGTTAATCACTGGGAAATTACACAGAACATGTTGGTCAGATGGTACAGAACTCCCTGTCAGCTGGACAAGATGTTTCCCTCACAGTCTCCCATATGTTGGAGAGACTGCGGTTTGCCAGGCACAATTTTTCACATATTTTGGCAATGTAAAAATGTATCTAGTTATTGGAGGAAAATCTTTTCTATTCTTGCAGATATTACCGGGGTCTTGAATTTACCCGAGCCAGCTTTAGCAATTCTCCATCTAGGTATCGATAATTACCCGTTGCAATTCCGCACTGTAGTTACCCACATATTGATAACCGCAAATGTGGTTATTGCCAGACATTGGAGAACCACACTCTCTCCTAACCCTTTGGAAGTCCTGACTCAAGTTAATCTCAATTTTCAATATGAAAGACTTCTTGCTATTAGGAAATCCTCTTGCTCAATCTTCGATAGAAATTGGAACTGCTGGAAAGAGTGGTACAAACGATAAATGCTTACATGTAGGTCGAGTGCATTTGTTTATTTTCTTTATTTCTATTATAGTCTTAATTCCTTACCCACCTTTACTTTACTGTTTTGATACTTTGGATGTATCCACTAGTTGTAATTGGTTGCTTAATGTTGTCTATTGGGCCCTGCGAGGCTGACACTTCTTGATAAATGTTGTTACTTATTTAGTGCTGTGATGATTTTGTGGAACCCACATCTTGAGACTTGGCTCTCAATATAGCTGGTCCCGATCTTCCCCTGCACAGCATGATCCCGCTCAGGGTGCCGGGGGGGATTAGGGCACGGTTTTACAATGTACGTTTGGTATGTTCCTTACTCCTTATTAGGCAATATACACATTGCCTTGCTGGAATACCTTCTATTATTTCATTGTGTGGTCGATTGCTCAATGTATATGTTGTACTTATTATTAATCTCAATAAAAATCATTTGATAAAAAAAAAAAAAACGTGTCCCCCCCAGTCCATTACCAGGATAGAAAAAATGGCGTAGAGGTCCCCCTCAAAATCCATACCGGACACTTCAGGTCCGGTATGGATATTGAGGGAAACCCTGCACCAAAATAAAAATAAATGGCGTGGGGTTTCCCCAAAAATCCATACCAGACCCTTATCCGAGCACACAACCTGGCAGGCTGCAGGAAAAGATGGGGGGACAAGAGAGCCACCCCCTCCTGAACCTTAGCAGGCCACACGCCCTCAACAAGGGGAATAAGTCCCCATGTTGATGGGGACAAGGGCCTCATCCCCACAACCCTTACCCGGTGGTTGTGGGGGTCTGCAGGTGGGGGGCTTATCGAAATCTGGTAGCCACCTTTAACAAAGGGGAAAGCCAGATCCCACTCCCCTATGTGAATTGGTAACGTACCCCTACCATTTCACAAAGAAAGTAATTAAAAAAAACAAAAAAACACACAGACACAGCTGGACAAGTCCTTTATTAAAAAAAAAAAAAAAAAAATTCCAGCAATGTAATCCCGTCTCTCAATGTCCAACAATGATCTCCAGCGACGCTGCAGTCACTACTCATTCTCCAACGACTAACAAAACCCCCATGACGCGTAAGAGGGGGCCGGGTCACCCTTCCACATCACTTCCACATTACTGGGTAACCCCTAGTGGCTGAGGGTTACACAATGATGTAGACAGGTGACCCCGCCCCATTACAACACAGGGCGGGGTCATCCGTCCACGTCATTGGGTAACCCCCCGGCCGTCATTGGGTAACCCCCGGGATAAAATAATAATATAATTAATTTCCATGCCAGACCTGAAGGGCCTGATATGGAATTTTGGGGCGACCCCCACGCTTTTTTTTTTGGTTCGACTTTGATCTGTATTGCTAGGACCCGACAATTCATAAATAGCCGCAAGTAGTTTTAAAGGACTCTTTTTCCTTTATAAATGACATTTTGTGCAGGGACAGTTCTAAACACAGGAAATATGCGCTACTTTACAGGCATACTATACACACCCCCAGGTACAAAATTTGAAGGAATCCCCAAACACTTTTTATGGCAATAACTTGCATATTAACCTTTAAATTAACTCTTTTGATTTTTCCTATAGACTTTTAACGGTGTTCCACGGCTTTTCAAATTTGCCGCGAACACCCCAAATTGTTTGCTGTTCGCCAAACTGGCGAACAGCCAATGTTCGAGTCA
Source organism: Rana kukunoris (assembly GCA_029574335.1). NCBI lineage: Eukaryota > Metazoa > Chordata > Amphibia > Anura > Ranidae > Rana > Rana kukunoris. Next base: position 124,584,663 of record CM056055.1, on the reverse strand, counting down.
AACTCATGTTAGACTCAAACATAAAGCTCATCCCTACACACTGATAATGGCTGCAATTGCAAGAATACTTTTATACTGTGGGACGGAAATGAGCCATGATTGGATAAAGTCATGATGACAGTGGCCAATCATAATTCTGACAGTGCTCTGTGCCTTGATTGGCTGAAACTTTCACTGCTTCAGCCAATCAGGGCTTGTAATGCACTATTCAGCGCCGCAATGCATTATGGTTAGTTTGGGGCACCAAACAAACGGTCGAACGTCCCAAAAGTTTGGCTGTTTCCCGAACGACCAAACAACTAAAGTTTGGCCCGAAATTATGCTCGGGCCGAACCGTTTGCCCATTCCTACTCTGGGTTGGATGGGATGCTGTTACAGCTCTGGAACAGCTTCCCTTACGCTAAGCCCAAGGAGGAAAAACTGCCACTGTCATTGTCACATGCCAGGAGTGCTGAGATGCCGGTAGGGAAAAGTGCACATTCCCCTTTTATCAGTCACCGAACTGAAACTGAACAAATTCTATATTTTCATAAGATATTACAAACTTTACCATACAACCTATATTGAAGCATCATTTCTTAAAAAGTATCTTTAGGGAGACCGCAGTGGCACAGCAACAGAAGCTAGGACCTTGACAACCAAAGCCACCATAAGCTTATGTGATTCAGAGTGCAAGATCTAATAGGAGCAACAATGCATACAATAGAATACATTATACATTGTCCCATCTACAACTGTGAGAGAGTGAGACTGTGGGAGTAGACATTTATAGTGATGGCATTCTAAGTAATTTGACTAGTAGATAAAAGCTATATTAATATATACAGTGCCTTGAAAAAGTATTAATATCCCTTGAAATTTTCCACATTGTCATGTTACAACCAAAAAACGTAAATGTCTTTTATTGAGATTTTATGTGATAGACCAACACAAAGTGGCATATAATTGTGAAGTGGAAGGAAAATGATAAGTGGTTTTCAAAATGTTTTACAAATAAATATGTGAAAGTGTGGCGTGCATTTGTATTCAAGTCAATTGAGTCAATACTTTGTAGAACTAATTATCGCTGCAATTACAGCAGCAATTCTTTTTGGGGATGTCTCTGCCAGCTTTGCACATCTAGAGAGTGAAATTTTTGCCCATTCTTCTTTGCAAAATAGCTCAAACTCTGTTAGACTGGATGGAGAGTGTTTGTGAACAGCAATTTTCAAGTCTTGCCGCGTACACCCGATCGTTTTTCATGATGGGAAAATTGCGTAATGTGTAGGCTCAAGAACTTTTTCTCGATGTGAAAAATGGGCATTAAAAATTTAGAACATGCTCTAATTTTTCTCGTTGTTTTTTCACGTCGTAATTTTTCACGTCGTCATTTTTCACGTTGTGAAAAGCGGTCATGTGTAGGCTTTAACGACGGAAAAAAAACATGCATGCTCAGAAGCAAGTTGTGAGACAGGAGCGCTCGTTCTGGTAAAACTAGCGATTGTAATGGAGATAGCACATTTGTCACAATGTAACAGACTGAAAAGCACGAAGACTGAAAAGCGCAAATCGTCTCTCACCAAACTATTAATAACATGAAATTTGCAAAAGCAGCCCAAAGGGTGGCGCCATCTCTATGGAACTTCCCCTTTATAGTGCCGTCGTACGTGTTGTACGTCACTGCGTTTTGCTCGAGCATTTTTTCTCCACGATCGTGTGTATGCAAGGCAGGCTTGACAAGAATCACGTCGAGAAAAATGTCGTTTTTTCCATGACATTAAAAATGGTTGTGTGTAAGCGGCATAACACATTAATATGCTTTGATCTAAACCCTGTCCCTGCTGAAGAAAAGTATCACCACAACATTATGTTGCCACCACCATGTTTCACGGTGAGGATGGTGTGTTCAGGGTGATGTGCAGTGTTTTTTTTTTATTGCTGTTTCAAACACAAATACAAAAAGAATATATATATATATATATATATATATATATATATATATAAAAATATAATATAATATATTGTAAGATTTGGGGAATCAGACTCCAGCGGCAGGTGCGTTTTTAAGGGCTTGGTAGCCTACTTTTATTTAAAAAACATCAAAAGTTCACATATATTAGCAGGGGTTCCATCATTCCTGTTTCTTGAAAAGAATCAACAGTTCAGCCTCCCGGCTTTCACACTAGCCGTCCTGCTGTTTCAGGCCTTTAGCTTAGGCCCCAAGTTCTGCTCCTCAGAACTACCAGTTTTAGAGTTAAGCACACATCTAGCTTACATCTCGCTGCTCCAACATCAATGACCTCTGCCTCCTGCAGAGACACAACCACTCTGTGACTCCTCTCACAGAGCTTTTGGGAGTCACCTGACTCCTTAGCACAGACCTCCTGTCTGTGGGGTGGGGCCCTGAATGCTGTTCAGGTCAGCCTTAAAAAGCCTAAAACACAGCTGACCCATTAATGTGCGTTTCTCTACAGAATCTGGTGTAAAGCAGCCATTTCTCACCCAGGACAGCGTCCCATCCTCACAATATATACTGTATATATATATAATCAGGCATTTTAGCTCTTATAGAAACAAAAAGAAACAACTCAAACAAATGGCAAATATATTATTTTAATATTAATATCTCTGCTTATAGATTGTTTTATTTTTACCAAAACAAAAGCAAAAACAAAAAGAAGAAGGTGGAGAAGTAGGGAAGAAGGGAAAGAGGATAACAAAAAAAAAATCTACCACACATAGGGCCAGATTCAGTAAGAAGTTACGCGGCTTTATCTCTAGATTAGCCGCGTAACTTCTTAGATGCGCCGGTGTATCTTTTTTCTGTATTCTGTATTCTGAGTTAAGATACAAGCGGCGTAATTGTATTACGCCATCGTATCTTAACTGCATTTTTAAGATGGCCGCTAGGGGCGTTCCCGCTGATTTACGCCTACAATATGTAAATCAGCGAGATACGCCTATTCACGAACATACGCCTGACCGACGCAGTGAATTTACGCCATTTACGTAAGGCGTTTTCCGGCATAAAGATAAACCACCAAAAAGATGGCGCATCCTATGTTAAGTATGGATGTCGGGACCGTGTCAAATTTTTCAGATTTCACGTCGTTTGCGTAACTCGTCTGTGAATGGGGATTTACGTCAATTACGTTCACTTTGAAAACAATGCGTCGTAGCGTCATAATTTGGAGCACGCGCACTGGGATACATCCAAGATCGGTGCATGCACAGTTTAAAAAAATGTAAAAAACGTGGGGTCACAACACATTACCGTAAAACACGCCCACCTCATTCACATTTGAATTACTCGGGCTTACACCGGCCCATTTACACTACGCCGCAGTGACTTAGTTTGGTGAATACAGCATTTGCCTCGCTAATTTATAAGATATGCTACGCCCGCACAAACTTACGGCGGGCTACTTGAATCTGGCCCATAGTGTTTTGCTTTTAGGCCAAAAAGTTACGTTTTGTCTCATCTGACCAGAGTACCTTCTTCCACATGTTTGCTGTGTCCCCCACATGGTTTCTCACAAACTGCAAACAGGGCTTCTTATGGCTTTCTTTCAACAATGGCTTTCTCCTTGCCACTCTTCCATAAAGGCCAGATTTGTGGAGTGCACGACTAATAGTTGTCATTTGGACAGATTCTCTCACCTGAGCTGTGGATCTCTTCAGCTTCTCCAGAGTTACAATGGGCCTTTTGGCTGCTTCTCTGATTAATGCTCTCCTTACCTGGCCTGTCAGTTCAGGTGGATGGCCATGTCTTGGTAGGTTTGCAGTTATGCCATACCCTTTCCAATTTTGGATGATGGATTGAACAGTGCTGCATTAGATGTTCAAAGCTTGGGATATTTTTTTTATAACCTAACCCTGCTTTAAACTTCTCCACAACCTTTATCCCTGACCTGTCTGGTGTGTTCCTTGGCCTTCATGATTCTGTTTTTTCACTAAGCTTCTATAAAAACTCTCTGAGGGTTTCAAAGAACAGCTGTATTTATACTGAGATAAAATTACACACAAGTAGACTATATTTACTAATTAAGTGACTTCTGAAGGAAATTGGCTCCACTAGATTTTAGTTAGGGGTATCAGAGTACAGGGGGCTGAATACAAATGCACGCCACACTTTTCAGATATTTATTTGGAAACATTTTGGAAAACCATTTATTGTTTTCCTTCCACTTCACAATTATGTGCCACTTTGTGTTGGTCTATCACATAAAATCCCAATAAAATACATTTAAGTTTTTTATTATAAAATGACAAAATAGGGAAAATTTCAAGGGGTGTGAATACTTTTTTCAAGGCACTGTATATACAATGGATAGGTGTGGGGAGGGGATAATTGAAAATAATATGGTATTGTAATACATAAAATCATACCGTGAGTATGATTTTAAGTGTAAAAGATTATACATTAAAGATTAGAATATTGTTGGATATCTACTACAAAATTCTATGTGATAAGAATTGCAAACTGCAGAAATAGTCCCTTGAAAATAAATACATTCACGTTTACTAAATTGTCAGGAAAATAATTGTTTGTATTATAATAATAACTTTTACCAACATCTCTGTTTTTTGCTGTTGCCGTTTTAACCACTTAAGACCCGGACCAATACGCTGGTAAATGACCCAAGGTGTTTTTGCGATTCGGCATGGCGTCGCTTTAACAGACAATTGCGCGGTTGTGCGACGTGGCTCCCAAACAAAATTTGCGTCCTTTTCTTCCCACAAATAGAGCTTTCTTTTGGTGGTATTTGATCACCTCTGCGATTTTTATTTTTTGCGCTATATACAAAAATAGAGCGACATTTTTGAAAAAAAAAACACTATTTTTTACTTTTTGTTAAAAAAAAAATCAAATAAACTAAATTTTAGTCAAACATTTAGGCCAAAATTTATTTAGCCACATGTCTTTAGTAAAAAAAAAAATCGCAATAAAAAAAAATAGCTACCTAGCGGGAACAGCGACACTAATACAGCGATCAGAAAAATGATTGCTTAGTGACGCTGGCAATAGGGAGTGAAAGGGTTAACTAGGGCGGTGATCAGGGGGTTAAAACTTTATTAGGGGGGGTGGGGGGGCTGTCCTGAACCTAACACTAACTGTTTTTTACACTGCCTGTCACACTGACACTAAATGCAGTGATTAGATCACTGCATTCAGTGACACTGTGACAGGGGGGTGGGGGGGGCGATCACAAGGGGTTAATATGCCTATGTGAGTGTGTGTCAGTGTTGTGTTGGTGCACACTTACTTGTGATGTCTTCTCTCATCAGCAGCGCTGGGAAACAGCGCTGCGATGAGAGAATACATCATTTCCTCCTTCCTGTGTAAACACAGGAGGAGGAAGTGACAGGTTGGGAGCGCGCTCCCATTGGCTGGGAGCGATCGCGGGGGGGCGAGTATTCGCCGACATCCGCCCCCAGATCCCGGATTCGCTCCCGGAGCCAGGGGGACCCCCGCACGCCGCGGAGGGGGTCCCGATGGGACCCCCGAACCGCACTTAGGCGGGGACGTAAATTTACGCCCTTGTGCCTGTACGTGCCATTCTGTGGCCGTATATGTGCGTGCGGGGGTCCTTAAGTGGTTAAAATATCCATTCTTCAGTGTCAAAAATTATAACATATTGGCAGCATATATACATGTGTAACCCAGTATGTCTCTTGATCCATGAAGTCATTATTAAGTACTGGTAAGCACACAATGAGGGGTAGGGATGAGCTTTATGTTCGCGTCAAACATGAGTTTGACTCCAACATTGGCTGTTTGCCCGTTCGATGAACAGCGAACAATTTGGGGTATTTCCGGCAAATTCGAAAAGCTGCGGAACACCCTTTAAAAGTCTATGGGAGACATCTAAAGTGCTAATTTTAAAGGTTAAAGTGGATGTAAACCCGATTTATTTTTATTTTTTTGCTGGCACAATGTAGTGTATGAGATTTCCTATCATCTGTGCCCAGTCTTGCCACACAGAGTTAATCCAGCTCCAAGCAATCCTCTTTTCTTTTTACAGTGAGATAAATCTGATAAACTGTGAAAACTTTATCGGAACCTCCCCCTTTGCTGTAAGTGACAGGTGATTGTACATATCTCATGCACTAGCCTGTGACAGGCACATCCTGTGTACAAAGTTCACAATGCACATCCACATTCCATCCCCTCCCCTCCAGCTCTACCAAGATTGGTTGCCTTTCCTGTTTTTTGACTGGATGTTTCTCATCATAGGGTGTGATAAGTAAATGTATGGTGCAGTAAACACACAGAACAGCCAGCAGAATATACACAGACAAGTGATTTAGCGGACATGTATCTAGTCAGAGCTGGTCAGAGGAGAAGCTCCAGTGATCTGATTATTATTATAGTGCAGTGTGTGTGTGACCTGGTCACAGTTTCAACATTCCTATCCATCACCAGGATGTGTTATGTGGGGGAGGAGTGAATTTCTCACTTTTTATAATTACACCCAGTAAGGCTGAATGAGCTTAACCGGTTAAGGACCGCCGCATGTACATATACGTCGGCAGAATGGCACGTACAGGCACATTGGCGTACCTGTACGTCTCTGCCTAGACGTGGGTCGGGGGTCCGATCGGCACCCCCTCCCCTGGTAAATGCGGTGATTCCCGTGCCTGTGCGAGCGATCCGGGATGAGGGGGCAGCTGTTGGTTTTTGTCCGCCCCCTCCGGATCGCTCCCAGCCAATGCGCGTCCTCCCCGCCGTGTCACTTCCTCTGCCTGTGTAATGTAAACACTGGCAGGGGAAGTGATGTGAGCTCTCCTCTCTGTGGTATTTTCAATCCGCCGAGAGGAGAGAAGACTCACACAGTAAGTCGCACCAACACTACACTGACACCACACACATAGGCACATTTAACCCCTTCCGATCACCCCCCCCTCACCCCCCTGTCACAGTGTCACTAATAGCAGTGGTCATATATTTACTGATCACTGCATTTAGTGTCAGTGTGCCAGTTAGTGTGACAGGCAGTTAGTGTTAGGTTCAGGGTAGCCCCGTACCCCCCCTAATAAAGTTTTAACCCCTTGATCACCGCCCTAGTTAACCCTTTCACCCCTGACCGCTGTATTAGTGTCACTGTTGCCGCTAGGTAGCAAAAAAAAATTATTGCGTTCTTTTTTACTAAAGACATGTGGATAAATACATTTTGGCCTAAATGTTTGACTCAAATTTTGTTTATTCGATTTTCTTATAACAAAAAGTAAAAAATATTGATTTTTTTTCAAAAATGTCGCTCTATTTTTGTTTATAGCGCAAAAAATTAAAATCGCAGAGGCGATCAAATACCATCAAAAGAAAGCTCTACTTGTGGGAAGAAAAGGACGCAAATTTTGTTTGGGAGCCACGTCGCAGGACCGCGCAATTGTCTGTTAAAGTGACGCAGTGCTGAATTGTAAAAACGCCTCTGGGCATTTAGCAGCGTATTGGTCCGGGGCTTAAGTGGTTAAGGCCGATTCACACTGGTGCGCTGTGCGAGATTCCTTGTGATTTCGCACAACACTGCAAATCACATGCGATGTCTATGCAATGCGATTTCAGCCATACAAACTGTACAGGACCATTTTTTTTGGTCCGCACCAGAATCGGATCGCATGGGTGTTCACACCTATGCGATTCGATTCATAAGTGAGCACACCAGTGTAATCAGTGAACTAAAAAAGTGCACATAAAAGTCAGTCCGTGATGAATACAGTGTCCACACACACTGTGCAGTTGTCAATCCGTGGGAATCAGCCTCACAAGCCTCTCATCTCATTGGCATAGACAATAGCATAAAACAAATCTACCGGACACCTCCACTTCCTTCTTGTGGTACACACTACTGTGTAACTCTCAAACAGATCCTCAATAATCATCAGGAATCTATATGGAACTCCTTATGTTTCCTTGAGTTCCATATAGATTCCTGATGATTATTGAGGATCTGTTCGAGAGTTACACAGTAGTGTATACTTAACCACAAGAAGGAAGTGGAGGTGTCCGGTAGATTTGTTTGATGCTATTGTCTATGCCAATGAGGTGAGAGGCTTGTGAGTCTGATTCCCACGGATTGACACCTGCACAGTGTGTGTGGACACTGTATTCATCACTGACTGACTTTTATGTGCACTTTATGTGCACTTTAAAATTTGTCCGCCGGAGACATGTCCGTCGGATATGTCCGCTGGTTAATACACTCACCAGCGGACATATCTGCCCGCACAAGCAGCGGAAGGATGCGACACATGCATGGACGTTTTTTACTTCCTGGTGCGGTGACGTGGCAGCGTCAACGTCACCGCCACGTCACCGCGATGTCTGCCGGCGGGGATTTTGATCCGATGGTGTGTACATGCCATCGGACCAAAATCCGGAGGAGACATGTCCGCTGGAAACGGTCCATGGGACCGTTTCAGCGGACATGTCCCTCCGTGTGTATGCGGCCTATTAGGTTTTGCTGCAGCTTATGTTTAAATACTGTGTTATTTATTGTATTTCACGATGTGCGATGTGGGAACCTGCAGTGGATTCACACTGGTGCGATTTGGGAACCCTGCAAATCCACTCTGGGTTCCCACATTGCACCCGACTTACATGGCAGTTCACACTGCCGTATGCGAACTGCTGGGAAGTATCGTACAATATTAACGACACCCCCATTTCAGCTCGCATATTGCACTGCAAACTGACAGTTCAGACATATCGGATCGCATAGGTGTGACTACCCATGCGATCCGATTCTGGTGCGGACCAAAAAAAAGGTCTGCACAGCAAATCGGTGCGAATCACATGCAATGTCTGGCATCGCACCGGTGTGAACCAGACCAAGTCCGTACAAATGTCACCTGACTGCTGCCATCAAGTCTCTATAAATGTCATCTGACATTTTGTACTATTTTTTTTTTACAATGATGGGGGTGTTTTTTTTTTAACACAGTGCTTTTGGGAAAGGGGGAGGGGGATGGTGCAGTAGAGCAGTGGTTGATATCAGCAGGTCAGTGGTCGGTGTCAGTAGGGCAGTGGTCAATGTCAGTAGGGCAGTGGTCGGTGTCAGTGGTCTGTGTCGGTGTCAGTAGGGCAGGTGTCAGTGGTCGGTGTCAGTAGGGCAGTGGTCGGTGTCAGTGGTCGATGTCAGTAGGGCAGTGGTTGGTGTCAGTGGTCAGTGTCAGTAGGGCAGTGGTCGGTGTCAGTGGTCGATGTCAGTAGGGCAGTGGTTGGTGTCAGTGGTCAGTGTCAGTAGGGCAGTGGTCTGTGTCAGTGGTCAATGTCAGTAGGGCAGTGGTCGGTGTCAGTAGGGCATGTTAGTGGTCTTGGGGCTCTGGGGGGGCCGTTGAGGTGTCAGTCTTTTTTTTATTTTATTTTTTAATCCCTATATTGTATTTATCAGCCCTATAGGGGCTTTAGTGACATGTCAGGGGTCTAAACCAAGACCCCTGACAACTCCCCTTGGAGACAGAGAGAGGACAGATTCCTCAGTCCTTTTCTCTGCATTGAAGATGAATGGAGAGAAGACAGCGGCTCCTCTCCATTCATAAACACACAGGTTACTCTGCTCAGTTATCACAGGACACAGAGCGATCGATAATGAACGCTCTGTGTCCCATTCAGAAAAGAAAGGGGTCGGTAATTGACATACCAGCCCCTGTCTCCATCCTGACAGATCCCCCCGTGCGCCTGCCCCCCCTAGCAGCCCGCAGGAGAGGAGAGAGAGGAGAGGGAAGCTGGCGGCTGCGGGGGACAGAGGGGGAAGACACAGTGGGATGTGGACACAGGCACAGAGAGGAACAAGGGGGGTGGAGGGGGAAGACACGGGGGATGAGGACACACGGAGGGGGCCAGGGAAGAAGGGGATGGTGGAGGAGCACACGGGCGCTGGAGGAGGAGGAAACAGACAGTCTGGGATGTTCAGTGTAGCAGGGACAGCTGTAAACACCATCCCCTATGCAAGGCTTTTCAGGTGAAGGCTGTGGGAGAGACAGAAGGAAAAGCGGCTGATTAAAAGCCATGCAGGGGGATGTTGTTTACAGCTGTCCCTGCTGCACAGATCATCCCTGACTGTCACTGGACATTTACATGTGTTCAGAAGTGACAGGGGCCGTGAGCATGCTCTGCTTTTAACCAGAACGCGCTCTGCCTCTCCTGTATGCTCTGGCCAAGGGGAGTGTAGAGGTGGGAAGGGTGTCTGCTGCCGTCACAACTCTGTCCACCAAGTGCCAAAAAACAGACCCGCCCACTAAATCTGCACTTTTGGAGGTCTTCAAACAGCTAAACTGGAGACATTTGACAGGTAAGGATACATGCAGAAGGCATGTATATCCTTTTAGATCAGCACTATTGCAGTAGTTTAGAATTGATGAGAGTGGGTTTACATCCACTTTAATATGCAAGTTATTGCCATATACAGTGTTTGGGGACCTGGGTGATTTTAATAATGCTTAAAGTAAAACAATAAAAGTGAAATACTCTTTTAAATTTCATACCTGGGGGTGTCTATAGTATGCCTGTAAAGTAGCGCATGTTTCCCATGTTTATAACAGTCTCTGCACAAAATGACATTTCTAAAAGGAAAAAAAGTCATTTAAAACTACTGGTGGCTGTAATAAATTGTCGTGTTGAAAAACAAATGCGTGGGGGTCCCCCCAAATTCCATTACCAGGCCCTTCAGATGTGGTATGGATATTAAGGGGAGCCCTGCGCCAAAATAAAAGGCCTGGGGTTCCCCCCAAATATCCATACCAGACCCTTATGGTTATGGTTACCCCTTAAAAAATCTTTTCCAGACCCTTATCCAAGCACGCAACCTGGCAGGCCACAGGAAAAAAGGGGGGAAGAGAGAGCGCCCCCCTCCTGAACCATACCAGGCTACATGCCCTCAACATGGGGAGGATGTCCCCATGACCACAGATCCCAAAACTACAAGATTCACCTCAAACATTGTCGGAGTGAACCAAATCCTCATGCCTATGGAGCATTTACTGAGCTATCATGTAGTATAAATGGCCCCTAATGCTGCGTACACACGATCTGATGGAATTTTTCGTCGGAATTCCGATGAAGCTGACTTTTATCAGTCTTGCATACACACTGAACATTATACACATCAGACTAAATTCCGACCATCTAAAAGGCGGTGACGTAAAACACTACGACGAGCCGAGAAAAATTAGGTTCAATGTTTCCGAGCATGCATTGACTTTCTTCTGAGCATGCATGGATTTTTCTCCTACGGAATTCCCCACAGACGATCGGAATTTCCCATCGGATTTTTTTCCATCGGAAGAATTTAAAATATGTTCTATTTTTTTACACCGATGGAAAAAAAAGTCTGATGGGGCCCACACACGATTGTTTTTTCCGATGAAAAAAGTCCAAAAGAGTGTACACGGCATAAATGTTTCGTGGATTACTGTCTGAAATCTTGTACATGCACGTGGGATAGGGTTTTTATAAAAAAATGTGTTTACATGTGAAAAATAAATGTTATCTGTGTATCTGTAAATAACCAACATCTTATAAATGTACAAGACAAATCCTTGTGTTTTGTAAGCAGTTAAAATGCAGCGTCCCTTTCACTCATCACACTTCAACCCATTGCTGGCATGTCTCAGATTTTTCTTGATCCATGGAAATGGTTTGTCAGATCAACACTCTGCCAGATTCATCAGGGATGGCAGGCACATACGAGCTGAGCAAAGGGAATTCTAGCTTTTCTTCTTTTCTCAAAATGAATGCAATACATCTCCCTGGGTCTGCTGACAATATTGTCAGTCAGAATTTGTCTGCGTATAATTTCACCTTTGGGAGCTGTGCGTCCTGTGCTGTTTTACAACTTAATTAACCGCAGAGATGGAAGGAATTTATAAAGTACAGTTTAGATGGAGCCACAACCCAAACAACTACATAAAAATATCTTAGCACCATGGTGTGCTAAACCTGTAAGAACACTTCACACTTAACTTAAGCAGGATGGAATTGGGTTCTGCTACCATCTATCTGATTGTTGTTCACGCTGTTTCTTGCTTTTTATGTGATGGTATCCTGGATAAATGTGGGAAGAATTTCAAGTGGATAGAATATAGACATGAGTACATTTGGAAAAATCAATTCACATTTATTTTGCAAGAATACAAATCAATTTATTTCAGCCCATTTTGGACCCATCAAGACCCTGTTCATATCTGTTCACTATAATGTACGACTTGGTGTAAAGAGGTATCACTAGGGCTCAAGTCCTACGGAAACGCGTGTGAATGGAGTCCATGCACTTTTTTCACAGCAGTTCCCTTTGCAGGACTAGAGCAACCGAGAGCAGCCGAGCAGCCCGAACCAATCATTCACTAAGCGGCGATGCCCAGCTCGAGTCACTGTCAGGGGCAGGCGAACCTTAGTAATCCTTTATGTTACTGGCCGCTTCCTGTATATGGATTCATCGGGTAGTGTGCTGTATTCCGTCACTTCCTCGATGCTGCAATGTCTCCTTGCTTAAAGTTCTTTCTAAATCCCGTGATAACTCGCGGCAGACCTCCACAATGTCTCCTGGGAACAATGACAAAAGCTCCGAGGAGACATCGAGGAAGTGCCGAAATACCTGCACGCTACCCGATTAATCCATATACAGGAAACGGCTAGCTAGCGGGGACATCATCAATCCCAGGGAATACTAGAAGGGGGATAATAAGGAAACTACACGAAGTGCAGCTAGTAGACGCCTGGAGGATATTACACCCAGATGAAAAAGATTATACCTTTTTCTCAAACTCGCACCAGAGATATTCCCGAATTGATCTTTTCCTGATTCCCCACTATTTGATTACAGCAGTTAAGGATATAACAATTGGAAACATAACCTGGTCAGATCACGCCCCGATTAGTCTGTGTCTCTCCCTCTCCAGTGCAGTATTCACTCAAGATAGATACTGGCGGTTGAATGAAAGTTTGCTGCATAATCCAGAGGTTAAAAAGGATGTGGCAAAGGAGATTGCGGCATACTTTCAGGTCAATGACACGCCAGGGAGTGATCCAGGAATGGTGTGGGAGGCACACAAGACAGTCATCAGGGGAATCTTGATAAAACATGGATCATACTTGAAAAAAAAACGGGAGAAACAGATCAGGGAAATATTACTGGAGATCCAGAGACTGGAACTCCAACATAAAAAAATACAACTACCTACAGTAGGAAGGGAATTAGGTCAATTAAGAAGACAGATCTCAGAGATTATGTGATTTAAAGCCAAAGCCACTATACAAAGAGGTAAAAAGGTGAATTATGAGCTGGGGGATAAATGCAGTAAATTACTGGCAGGGAAACTGAAGGAAAAGAACAGGGCAACTTATGTACCGCAAATCAAAGGAAAAGGGGGACAGTTAGTAAAAAAAACAAGAGAAATAGCCCAGATATTCGGGGATTTTTATTCCTCATTATATAATCTGCCTCCAGCAGACAATACAAAGGGGGGATAAAAGAATACCTTTCCGATGCAGGAATGCCTAGACTGCCACCCCAGCCCGGGAGTGTTTAGAGAGTCCTATCACCGCTGTGGAGGTTGAGGAAACCCTTAAAAAGGTAAAATCCGAGAAATCCCCAGGGCCTGACGGTTTCCCAATAAGTTACTATAAAGAATTCCCCACGATTCTAACAGGACAGATGTCAAAATTTTACAATGAGTTGGGCTGTGCTGTGGCATTCCCTCCGGATGCACTTTTAGCCCATATCACCATGATTCCTAAAGACGGGAAGGATCCGGCGGAATGTGGCAGCTACAGGCCAATTTCATTGTTAAATGCGGACTTTTCAAAAATGATTGCCTCTAGACTCCAACCATGGATAACACAGTTAGTAGATCTAGACCAGGTAGGGTTCGTCCCTGGACGTGAGGCCAGGGACAACACGATTAAAACTCTTAACCTGGTGCACTGGGCTGGAGAAAAAAAGATCCCCTGTGTATTTTTGAACACCGATGCCAAAAAGGCGTTTGATAGGGTGAATTGGCGGTTTTTGGAAGAAGTACTGAGACAGGTGGGTTTGGGAAACCGGATGGTCAGATGGATCATGAGTGTTTACACGAACCCACGGGCCTCAGTAAGAGTAAAGTAGATTTCGAACGGAACGAGACAGGGATGTCCCCTGTCACCACTGCTGTTCGCGCTCTCATTGGAACCCCTATTAAATAAAATCCGTCAAAACCCGGATATTCAGGGGTTACAGATGGGAGAGCGGACACATAAGGTAGCAGCATATGCTGACGACCTGCTCTTTTCAGTGACTAACCCCCACGTTTTATTACCCAACCTAATAAGAGAAATTGAGATGTATGGAAGATTATCTAACCTGAAAATCAATAACACCAAATCAGAAGCAATGAGCATCGAGGTCCCAGGCCCAATGGGAGAGGTACTAAAAAAGAACTATAAATTTAAATGGGAAAAGGCCTTAAAATATCTGGGGACACATATTGCATCGGACATAAAAAAACACTTATAGATTGAATTTCCCCCCATTATATAACGAAATAAGAGCACTCCTAGACAAATGGGGACACGGGATGCATTCGTGGTTTGGGAGGGGAAGTATAGTTAAAATGTGTATTCTACCAAAGGTGCTGTACTTGTTCCAGGCCTTGCCAATCTCTATCCCAGCAGTCTTTCTCCGACAGGTGAATGCCTTATTCATGAAGTTTATATGGGCAGGGAAGCGAGCCAGAATCAAAAGAGATCTGCTGAGAATGCCAAAGGCTGTCGGGGGGATGGCAGTCCCAAATATAGTTAAATACTATAGAGCAGCACATTTAACAAGGCTGGTAGACTGGTGCAGACATAGGGAGGGTAAACGTTGGGTTGAAATAGAGCAATATGTCAGCCCGGTTCCTTTGAATAGAGCACCGTGGTGCTATGAAGCACTCCCGGGGGACCTTAGGAGACACCCTATAATAGGAACTACCCTACGAGTTTCAGCAAAAATATGCAGAAACAAGAAATTTTCATCAGGTAAATCACCATTATTACCTATAATAGGAAATCCCAACTTCCCACCAGGGATGGAGAGGGACACAGCTGGGGAGTTTAGAGAGAAAGGCCTTAGCCAGGCCTCAGATTTTGTGATATCGGGTTCGTGGCCTTCCATAGGGGAGCTAATGAGGGTTGGTGGCCCATTTGAGCTTAGGATGTGGCAAGCACTGCAGGTAAGCCATTTCCTGAGATCATTGGGCCATGCAACGGAATTTCAAAGGCAATTGACGTCACTGGAGAGAAGCTGTAGTGGGGTGGAGCCACTCTCAGGAGTGTTATCCAAAATGTACGGGTTTTTGAACACACCCCCAGAATAATATGTGATGCCGAGCATTAGTAAGTGGGAGAGGGATCTGGGGAGAAGTTTCAGTCCAGACCAGCATAAGCAAATAATTGCTCTGGCTCTTAACACCTCAAGATGTTTCGAAAACCCAAGAAGCTAGCTACAAGCTTCTCACCCAGTGGTATTATACCCCAGAAAGGCTACATAAATTCATTAACGAAGTAGAGGAAAACTGCTGGAGATGTGAGGAGGAACAAGGAACGCTTTTACATGTGTTTTGGTCATGCCGAAAGGTCAGACAGTATTGGGAAGAAGTACGGAGAATCTCCCAAAAATGTATTGAAGATCGGATCCCAGATGACCCTGCCTTCTTCTTGCTGCACTTATCACAGATTCCGGGGCAGAAGTATAGGAAGTCAGTAGTGTGTCATCTGGTTAATACAGCAAGGGCGGGAATTACCTTGAGGTGGAGGGACCCAAGGCCCCCATCGGTCGCGGGATGGCTTAATCGGACCCAGGAGGTAGGAGCAATGGAAGACCTGGTTCTTTCTGCTCATAATAGGAGGATGCAATATAAAGAAACTTGGTCAAATTGGAATCATTTTATAAGAACAGAGGAAGGGAAGAGACTTATGGTGGAGGAATGAGGGGAGAGGTGGCAGGGAGAGAACCTAGGATTGATATAACAATTTTTATTTTTTATTTTTTTTGGGGGGGTGGGGATGGGGGGTGGGTTATTTTTTTTCCTTTTTGTTGTGGGGTGGGGGGCGGACGGAGAGGGGGGTAATTTAAGAGAATAAGGGAAATAGAAAGGATACTGTAAATGTATAGACCAATATTAGGTATATGGTGAAGTATAAGGAATTGGTATTTTGGTTTGTAAATGTATGTATATCAGCTATAAGATGTTGTATACTATTTTTTCTTTTTCTTGAAAACTAAAATAAAAGATAAGTAAAAAAAAAAAAAGGATTACTAAGGTACAGTGGATGGAAAAAAAAAAAATAACATGCGGTTTAGTAATTATGCACATGAGCATAACATTTTTTTTTTGGTGGGGGAGTGGATCTTGTGTGATTTAGAATCATTGTAAGTACGATTTTCTCTTTTTTAATAAATGTATATATCGCATGGTTATGCTATGGTCTCCCTTCTCTCTGTTACAACTGACCTTATGATCATACAAGCATGGATGAAGTTGTGCGATCTGGAATTTCTGCCCTGTGTGAATCCATCCTGGTGTCCTGTCCTAACATTTCTGGAGACAGAAAGGCAGCGACTGGGCTATAGCCGAATGCTATATTGAGCTTGACCTCTGGTAAGCGGCCATTGTATTTGGTGGTGGGCTTCTCACTCATTGATGGATTGCTTATGGAGTCACTGTGGTGTTGTCTAATCAATATTTTAAAGACCTGCATATGGAATGAACTGCTGCTGTTTTTTTTTTTTTGCTCTGCTAGGAGTATATTCAGTGCATTTCCTCTTATGCTTGCTTATTAATTGGTTTAAAATTTGGCGCAGCTTCTTTTTATTTATTGTTGCTTTGTGTTTATCCCACTTAAGCTGCTGCCTTTAGCATCCTTCATTTATTTTTGAGTCAGCGCGTTTTTTTCTTTTTGTTAGGGATATGTGTTTCCTGTCAAAGGAATTGTATTTCTCTCCATCCATTCCTGATATTTACATGGCTCTGCCACACAGCACAGCTCTATTTGACATGGCAGGTTACTTGGTTTTGATCCTCTACAGTTCTGAAATACTTACACATTTCCTCATAATTAGAGACTACCTCTAATGTTGCTTCCTCCTCTTGTCAGCATGCTCCTTGCACTCCAACACAATCTTTGGGCTCTCTGTGCTGCCTCTACCTCCCCCAGAATGAGTTCTGCTTTACAGTGGACTACAGGAGGCTAAAGCCCCATGCTAAAGTCATACAAAGACTGCTTTCAAAAAAATACATTTACGTGTCAGTAAAACTTTATTGGGTTTTATAAGAAGATACAAACACATTTGCCTAGCTCTGAAGAAGGGGGTTCGCCCTCGAAACGCGTTAGCTGTACCCCGTGTTCTGTGCATGTTCATGCACTGTGTTTTATGGCCTTTTGTCAGTTGCATTTTGTAAGTACCCACTTGTATACAAAAAAATATATATATATATAAATATTAATAAATTATCTCTGGTAATGCACTAGGTGTGCATGCCTTCCATTTCAGTTTTTGTTTTCCTTTTGTAGAAAAGCAACAATGTTTAGGCAGTCATAATAGAAAAAGAACAGCAGTAATGCACATACAAGATTGCTGCAAACATTTGAAACCCAACAACCAGATGGAGATTCCTAAGTAGAAACAATTTAAACACATAAAAAAAACAGGATACGCCGGGATTGAGTTCATATACGAGCGGCGTAATTGTATTTCGCCGTCGTATCGGAACTGCAATTTTAAAATGGGCGCTCGGGGCGTTCCCGCTGATTTACGCCGAGAATATGTAAATCAGCGAGATACGGCAATTCACGATCGTACGCGGGCCCAACGCAGTGACTTTCCGACGTTTCCGTAAGCGATACGCGGCGTAAAGAAAAACATGTCCCCTAGGTGGAGTATCCTATGTTAAGTATGGCCTTCGTGATCACGTCGAATTGAAAAAGTTTAACGTCGTTTGCGTAAAACGTCCGTGAATGGGGATTGACATCATTGACGTTCACTGACAGAATTTGGAGCATGCGCACTGACAGTCGACGCATGTGCAGTACGTTCGCCGCGGGATCGCGCCTAGTTTAAATAATACACGCCCCCTACCCGCCCAATTTGAATTCCGCCGGCTCATTTTCGCTACGCCGCCGCAACTTTAGGAGCAAGTACTTTGTGAATACAGTACTTGCTCCTAAAGTTTCGGCGGAGTAACGTAAATGACGAACGTTACTCCAGAATAAAGATCCGCTCTCCTACCTGAATCTGGCCCATAAAGTGCATATATGGAGGACTAGATGAGGCAATGTCCCATGTTTGTATATATACAGTATATATATATATATATATATATATATATATATACATACATTGGCAGTGTAGTTCTATATGATCTAAAAAGTTTTTTTATGAGTTTCAAAAATAGTATGGTAACAGCTGAAAAAAAGCTACAGGGGGTTAAGAATTATTTGTTTTTTGCTGCTGGCAAGACCTGCACAACAAATCTTTTTACCAATGTCATCTGCTTCAGGCTATGGCTACATGGATGTGTTTCTAGTAAAAGATTTAACTACTTGTTAGTACTAGATTCATTTGCAGTGCACTAAGATCAATGCTCTGCTAAAATAAATAACTGTAAACACACGGTTCAAAATCTCAGAAAGATGAGATTAAAATGGCCTGTGTAACCTTAGCTTTTCTTGTTCTTGGAAATGCCACACAAGGTAGGTTGTGTCTAATAGTCACATTAAATAATCCATCCACATGACCAAGTGTGATAAGAAAAATATGAGCTGGAAAAATTGATATTTCCCCTTCTAAGAAAACGGAATAGCCATCTAGCTGACCACAGACTGCAGAAGAGATAAATAAAGCAGTATTAAAACCAAAAGGAAACATATATTATATTGCTGCTTACCAACTTTAGGTGTGATGGCCATATTATTTTTTTTTAGGCATTCTTTCTACTATTTTCAACAAGTCTGTTGTTTTTTCACAGCACAAACTCTCCAGCAGAATGTATCAGCTTACATGGGTTAGACCAACCACTTAACACTGTAGGGGAGAGGAAAATGATGAGCTTTTATTTATTCATGCAAAACTTTTGACCCAAAAGGAAAAAAAATGATTATAATTAAGTGCGGGTTGAAGTTTGACACAAAAACTGAGAATACAAACCTACTGTAATTCCATATCTACCACCTCAAAAAAGTTGCTTCAACTCACTAGATTAACTAAGAAAAAATGTATTGGTATCAAATATATGAAGAACACACATTAAAATGGTGCCACATCACACAGAAATCACTCATTCTAATAAAAAAAGCACAGATGTCCTCAATAATCATGTGTATCTATGACAAATGGACTAATTTATTCCCCCTGACTTAGTAAAGTCAGGGGACGGGGACAGCATGATCCTCAAGAGGTAAATGTCTAAGAAAAGAAGGGTCATTTGAATAGATGTATGGGCAATTATTGAACCACTGTTCTGGGGCAACAGCATACGTCCACTCAGAGCGAAAGCCGCACCACTCCTCCGTCATATGATGGTGGGCGGGCAGCAAGTGGTCAAACACTACCCTCTCCCCAGACTGACAATGCTGCTGCCTGCTGTGGCTCCTGTGCTTTCTTTTGGTCATATTTATTCAATACTGTATTTCATTTTTCTTAAATTTTTTTGCTAACTTAATATGTAGCAGAATCTCTAACCTCTTCTGGTCCAATGAGAACTCTACTCTCTCTCTCTCTCTCTCTCTCTCTCTTGCTGCTCCTTCTCCCCAGATCGTGCCCATCCCCCCGTGGCCAGCAACATGACTCTCACCTCTCTCATCTGTTTTTTTGTCCTGCATCAGTCCAGAGTAGAGGAGGAGAAGACATCGCGGCTCACAATGTTCATTGTTTGTGTCCCCCATGCTCTGGCCGTCATGCTCAGTGTCTGGTGCCCTATGATTGGGCATTATGGATGTGGAATTGAGACATTTCTCTTTTTCCCTTTTGAATTTTTTCACGTTTTCATCTTTATTGCTTTATATTAGATGTTGTTGTTTTTTTTGCACTTTAATCATTAAGATCATAGTTTGACAGCGCTACCTGTTTTGACTAGGCCTCATGCACACTGAATGTTAAAATAATGTTATAAAAACACCAGTAGCTTTGCAGTGAGTTTTTCAACTTTTTTCTACTTTTATATGCTTTTTTAAACGTTTTTTCCAATAGCATTTTCTAGCGTTTTTAGCGTCAGCGGCTTTTTTTTATATATATATATATTTTTTTATATATATATATTTTTTTTAATGGATCAAAAACGTCAAAAAACATTGAGGCCCAGATTCACAGAGCGATTACGCGTGCGCAACTGCTGTTGCGCGTGCGTAAGTCTAAATGTGCGCGTGCGTATAGTTGGACGCGATTCACAAAACAATATACGCCAGAAATCTACGTTTTTTGGTCCGGCGTAATTGAGTTAGACATTCGCTTCCCTTCGCGCAAAACTGCGCTAGACACACCATTGATTTGCTAGTCAAATATGCTAATGAGGGAGTTACGGGGATCCACAAAAAAACGCAGTTGCTGCGCAGGCTACGCGATGTGCGCAACTGCAAAATGTCCTGTCTAAAGTTAGAGCACATAAAAGCTGATCTAACTTTTGAAAAAAAGTCTAATTGTCAGATAAAGCAACACCGTTATTGAGGAGCAGACCACACACACGTGTTGCACTACAATTTGACTGCCAACATGCTAGGGGCATCGTCGCTCATAGCTGCACTAGTGAATATAGATGACCAAAGAAGGAGGAGGGCACGGAGGATGGCACGGGAGAGGGTATACCGCACCCGCATACACCTGTTTGGCATGAATGATTCAGAGGTCTTTCGCATCTTCAGATTCCCCCCTCATGCCATCCTGGAATTAACCACAACCTTGCAGGAGGACATCACCAGCCCAACACAACGCTCACATGCAGTGCAGCCACTGGTCAAGGTCCTGGCAACACTCCATGTCCTTGCCAGTGGCTCTTTTCAGCGTACAAGTGGAGTGGTGGCTGGGATGTCACAATCCTCCATGAGCAGATGTGTGCACCAGGTTGTCCCTGCAATCCTCACACGCTTGGCCAACCAAATCATCAAACCCACCACTGAGGAGCTTCGAATCAAGGCAATGGCAGATTTCTACCGAATTGCCAGATTCCCACGCACCATCGGGGCCATAGATTGCACACATGTGGCACTCCAGCCCCCCATGAGACCGAGCACATGTACCGCAATCGGAAGAATTGGCACTCCATCAACGTACATGTGATAGTTGATGCCCAAGGCCTCATATGGCACGTCCGTGCCAAACACCCAGGGTCCAGCCATGACAGCTACATCTACAATCAAAGCCACATCCGAACAGAATTCGAACAGAACGTGTATGGGAACACCTGGCTGGTTGGTGAGTGACATGGGAGTCAGGCATGACTATCCCCTCCCGTGATGCACAACAGAAGTGGCACATGCATGACTAACATTCTCCTGTCTTTTCCTTTACAGGTGACTCTGCATATGCACTGGGACCCCATCTCATGACTCCTATCCGGAACCCCCAAACCCCAGGAGAGGAACGATACAATGAAGCACACATCAAAACCCGTGCAGTGGTGGAGCGCACCTTTGGCCTCCTGAAGTCACGTTTCCGATGCCTGGATAAGTCTGGGGGTACACTGTTGTATTCCCCAAACTTCGTGTGCCATATCATCGCTGCATGTTGCATGCTACACAATCTCGCAGTGAGGAAGGGCCTGCAGGTTGAGCTACGTGATGATCTGACCCCCCAACCAGAAAATCAACCCCTAACCGAGGATACCCCGTCTTCTGAGGGAAGAGCAGTCAGGAGGCAGCTCATATTGGGCATCTTTGCACGTTAAACACACACATTAATCATGGCACAATGAGAATGCATGCATGCACACCACTATGGTCCCTAACACACACACACCACATCCTCATCAAATTGGATTGGCACCAGTCCACCATGCAAGACTGGTGAGCAGTAACGCCACGTCAAGGCTCCAATTATGTCACTGTACATTCATACACCATTCACACGGACCTGGGAATCACTTCTCCCTGGTCCTGGGGAACCCTTCTCCACCAAAATTGAGGATGACACCCCTTTTCCAGCAGGAATGTCACCCCCACATTCAAACATCATTCACAACCCAAAATATGCCAAAAAAGTCAAACAAACAAAAATGCATAGAAACAAAAAATGCATAGGAAAAAAAAAATGCTTAGAAAAAACAAAAAATAGCAGAGAACAAAAATAAAAAAGCTTTCAAAACAAACAAAAGGGGGAAAAAAAAATTATTGCCCTCTGCCTGAGCCACGCCTGGGGCGCCCCCGGCCACGGCCCCGGACCCTCAGGGGAGACGCATGGGGGAGGGGAAAAGCCGGGGAAGGAGGAGCAGCCCCTGAGATCTGCCCACCTGGCGGCCTGCCCTCCAAGGCCACGGCTATTCTGTCCAGGGCAGCACCAAGTGTTGCCGTGTTGCCCTGGATAGCCTGGGTAAGGGCCCTCACATCCTGCCCAACGCCTGCTGCTGTAGTTTGCAGGTCATTTAGGCAGGTTGTGGAGGCCCGGGAGTGGGAGTCCAGGTTACCCAGGCTATCATTAATGGAGGACAGGCTCTGATCCACCCGCCCCATAGTCTGGCAGAGCTGTCTCAGAAGGCGGGTCTGGGTGGCCAGGTTCCTTCTCAGACAGGCGGGCATGAGATTGGGCGCCCCCCTGGTGCTTGGGGATGACCTCCTGGCTCCAGCTGATGGTTGTGGCCGGGGAGAAGGGGAGGCCCTTGTGAGGGGAGCCATGTTGGGGGAGGAGGGGGGGGGCTGACCCTTAGGGAGGGCAGGCTTCTTGCAGCCAGAGGGGAAGAGTCCGCAGAAACCAAAGGGCCAGTGCCTTCCATGGACTCCTCCTCCTCATGATTCTGCTCCTCCTCATGATCGTCCTCCGCATGATCCTCCCCCTCCTCTTGTTCCTCCTCTGCGGACTCTGGCCTTGTTGGGGGGGCCTCATTAGGCTGCTGTCCTGGGGTTGGAGCGGTCAGTCCAGATGGCCCTGCACCCTCCTGCACAGCTGTGGATGACACAAAACATTCACAGGTTGGAGGATCCACACACTTGCCACATATTCCCTTTCACCCCCTCCCCCACACATGCTACACACCTGAGAGAAATAAAAACCTTACCTGGCACCGCGGGGACCGGACTTGTGTCAAAGCCTGGCAGGCCCTCCACTTCATGCCGGTGAAAGGTCAGGGCCACCACACGCTCCGTCTCTGAAAATCTAACCCGGCATGGTGGGCCCCCTCCTGTGCCCCTGGCATGGGCATTTATTGCGGCCAGTTTTTTTTTCACCTCACGCCGGAGGTCATTTATTTTCTTTTCTATCCCAGAGCGGGTCCGTGTCTCCCCCTCCCCCGATGAATTCACCTGCTCCGTGATCCTATCCAAGATCTCCCTCCTCCTGGCCGGGGTGGTGGTGGCACTCTGCGGGCCGTGGAGAAAACGCCCATAGTCGCTAATGGCCCGGGCAAGAATTCTTTTTTCCCCCACAGTAAAATTGAGCTTTCTTTTTCTCTCAGTCATACTTCCAAACAAACTCACTAGCAGTCACCAAAAATCTGTCACAAATACAAGCACAACCAATCAGACAAGAACACACACAAAGAGAAAAAGAACAGCCAAAAATCACACTAGCACTCAGCAAGAAACACACACAAAAAAATCAGATGAAAAAAAAAAGCAAGAAAACAAACGCTCAGAAATCTATCAATCAAACAAACAGTCTCAAACACTTATCAAAATACACTTTCACAAAACTACCAACAAGCACAAGATCACACAGAACACTAATCTCACAACTACAAAACACACTCTAACGAACAACAGAGCAAAAGCACTTGATTCAATGGGAAGGGACACAAAGGGATGTACTTTTGCAATGGAAGGGCGTTTGTGTGTGTCTATTTATGCTGTCTGCGTAGTTCACAACATTGCCCTAGTCCATTTCCAATTTCAATGATTGCGCCGCTCCCGAGTTGTGAGCATGCGCACAACGGAGCTGACATGGTTTCCTTCACGCGCGCATGCGCGAGTCGGCCGGCCCTTCATTTGCATGGGGTCACGGCTCATTTCAATGTAACACGCCCACGTCCCTCCCAATTTGTATTACTCCTCCTTACGCCTACGGAAAAAACCTTACGTTTGCGCAAGCTCTTGCGTAAAAGCTACGTGAATCGCCGGATTACGCGGCTAGATTGCGCAAGTCTAACGGAAAAGTGGTGCGCTACGCCGGAATGATAATGCGCCGATCTACGTGAATCTGCCCCTGAGCGTTTATCGGCATTTATCAACGTTTATCAGTGTTTATCGAAGGCCTCATGCATAACCGGATGTTAAAATAACATTATAAAAATGGCAGTAGCTTTGCAATGAGGTTTTCAACTTTTTTCAGCTTTTTTTTTAATCATTTTTTTGCGTTTATTCATGTTTTTTAACGTTTTTCCGCATTAGTGGTTTTTAGCATTTTTTTTTTCCAATGGATCAAATTTTTTTTAAAAAAAGCTGGTGAGTGACGTTTTTGAGCATGTATCTGTGTTTATCAGCCTTTATCAGCGTTTATCAGCGTTAGAGCGTTTTTACAGCTGAAAACGTTTCTCAGAACCCACTTGTTTTTTTTTTTTCTCAAAATTGCCACTGCCCAAAACTGCTGATAACAGCCTATGGGCCAGATTCAGGTAGATGGAAGCATCTTTACTCTGGAGTAACGTTTCTCATTTACGTTACTCTGGCGAAATTTTAGGAGCAAGTGCTGTTATTCATGAAGCACTTGCTCCTAAAGTTGCAGCAGCGTATCGTAAATGAGCCGGCGGAATTCAAATTCGGCGGGTACGGGGCGTGTATTATTTAACTTACTGCGCATACGTCGACTGTCAATGCATCCCAGTGCGCATGCTCCAAATTCTGTCAGTGAACGTCAATGACGTCAAATCCCCATTTATGTACGTTTTACGCAAGCGACACGATTTTTTTTTTTCGACGCGATGACGACGGCTATACTTAACATAGGATACTCCACTAGGGGGCTGCTTTACCTTTACGCCGCGTATCGCTTACGGAAACGTTGGAAAGTCACTGCGTCGCGCCCGAATACGATCGTGAATTGCCGATTCCCGCTGATTAACATATTTTTTCGGCGTAAATCAGCTGGAACGCCCCCGGCGCCATTTTTAAATTAAAGTTGCGATGCGATGGCGAAATTCAATTACAGAAACGCCGGCTTAAAGTGACAGTTAGGCTGGAGTATCACTGATACTCCAGCCTAACTCTACCTGAATCTGGCCCTATGTGTCCATGGACTCATAGGATAACATGATGGAGAGTTTATTGACTGTAGAAAAAATGTCTACTGCCAAAAACAGCTGCTGTAAAAACGTCAAAAAATATCCAGTGTGCATGAAGCCTAAAAGTCATTGGGCACCAGACACTTCTTGAATGCAAAAGATTTTTTTTTCTTTTAACAGTCCTTTTATATTTTTCAAGGGAAAGAGGGTTAGGGCCAGGACACCCTTAAGTAGTTGCAATCTCAGTAGGCAGACTCTAAGGCCGCAGACCAGTTTCAGCGGACATGTTCGATCGTGTGTACGGCCTATCGGACCGTTTTCCAGCGGACCAAAGTTTCAAAACATGCTTGAAAACATGTCCACTGAAAACATGTCCGTCGGACAGGTTCGATGGTTAGTACACAAAATCATCGGACCAAAAACCCACGCATGCTCAGTAGCATTGAACTTCGTTTTTTCATCACATCGTTGTGTTCTACGTCACCGCGTTCTGGTCCGAGGGGATTTTGGTCCGATGGTGTGTACGCACATTAGACCAACAGACCACTTCAGTATGGTCCGATGAAAACCGTCCGTCGGACAAGTTTCATCGGACATGTCTGATCGTGTGTACGCGGCCTTAGGCTTCAATAGGAGGACAGCCATACAGGGAAAGGCCCCAGCAAGGTGTCACTTCTGCACATGCAGTTTTGCTGTCCCCTATGGCTACAGTACTTAACCGTTCCTAATTCAAATGTAACAGTTCTCTCAGGTTTACTACAACTTTTAGTTCTTTAGCCCCATGAGCTCCTGGTCTCTCACCAGACCCTCTGATTCACTAACTCTGAATCCCATGAGCTCCTTAAGGCTTTTACGGTGGCATCTCCTTCAAGCGTCACCCACACTGCTTCCCTGCTGGGTCCCTAGCTTGGCACTTCAGATACCTTCAAGCTTTACCCCTGCTGACCAGCTAAGTCCCTAGTTTGACACACAAGGCTGCTCTGCAAGCGTCACCTCCGCTGGTTTGGTCACTGACTTGATCACCATCTGAATTTTTCCGGTTCTCCACCATGCCCGATCGGTGAGAATACTGCTCCGGTACTTGCTTTGTTTACTCACTGTGGTCCCTGGTAAATGTGGTTGGTCCCTTAGTGGCGACAGCTTCCCTTCTACCTTTGACCATGACAGCTTCTCCGGCCGGCAGAACTTTTGGTTGGACTGCAAGCCACAGTCCCGCCCCTGTGCTGCCCTCTTACTTCTAAATAGGCCCTCACACAGCCTGGTAGCCAGATGCCCCCGGGATAGGCCCAATCTCTTGCCTAGAAGATGACACACGTCCACCCAGACAACAGTCAGGTTGGCACAGAACACAGATCACCTGACTCCACCCAAATATATAAGCTCTCCCAGCAGGCCAAGGGATTCAAGAAAACCCTTGTCCATTGGCTGAGATACCCCATATACCCATAATCTGACCTTGAGTTGTCCTTCTCATATCTAATATCACCACGTGCCTGGCCAACTAGTGGTAGAAGACAAACGTACAACAAGGCCAAAGTTAGGGAGAAGTCAATGGATCTCTAACAATTTAACTATGGTAGTTACCCCTGACAAGGAATTTGGTAAGGAGCTCCCTGACTAAACCCTTAGGGTGCTACAGATGCAAAAAAGATCGAACATTTTAAAGAAAATATTTTTTTTCTTGTTTCTGTTATAACATTTTGCAAATAAATCATCTTTCTTCAGCCATTTAGGCCAGACTGTATTCTGCCACATTTCTTTGGTGAAAATAACCCAAATCAGTATTTATTATTTAGTCCGTAGGAAAGTTATAGAATCAAATTATAGTATATATCTGAAAATGTATTAATCCTGATGTACCTGATGGCCTATCTCGTTTTTGAGCCTCATAGACTGTACAAATATCCCCCAAATGAAACCTTTTTGAAAAGTAGAAAGTCCAGGAAGCATGGTGATTTTTTTTAAGTTGTAATTTTTTGTCACAATTTTGGGGTAAATGAAGAAATAAAAAAATATATATATTTTACATGACCAGAGCAAATACAGTGTTTGTCTATCATAGGTGTGCACAGCCTATTGCATTAGGGTGTGCATCCTAAAGCTCCATCACATATGCATTTGACATATTTACGGGCCACTTCTCTGCTCGCCATCCTGAAACAATGGGATGAAAGGGGAGCAAGGGAGCACATGGGGGAGCCAGGCAACAGAAGGAAGTGTTAAGCCGCGTACACACGATCGGTCAAAACCGATGAAAACTGACTGAAGATCCGTTTCATCGGTCCAAACTAATCATGTGTAGGTGCCATCGGTCAGTTATCCTTCGGTCTAATAAAATAGAACTTGCTTTAAAATTGAACCGATGGACACCTGACCGATGGGTCAAAACCGATCGTTAGTATGCAAAAGCATTGGTTAAAAGGCTGCGCATGCTCAGAATCAAGTCGACCCATGCTTGGAAGCATTGAACTTTTTTTTCTGCAGGTTGTTGTGTAAAAACACATAAACGTTACCGTGTTCTAACACGATCGTTTTTTTAACCGATGGTGTGTAGGCACATCAGACCATCAATCAGCTTCATCGGTTAACCGATGACAATGGTCCTTCAGACTGTTCTCATTGGATGGACTGATCGTGTGTACGAGGCTTAACAAGGAAAGGAGGGGTGGCATATATTAGTACTGATCCCCTATATTTTCCTCCTATGAAAGCTGAATGTTGACAAAAGGGAGAGGAGGAGAAGCCTACTTTCAGCTGCTGCAGGAGGAAAAATACAGATCGGTTCCACTAAATTTCACTGATATTTGGATATCTGATGGAATCTAATCCGATGGATTTTTTCATTGGATATCCGATGAAGCTGACTTTCATCAGTCTTGCCTACACACCATCGGTCAAAAATCCGACCATGTCCAAACGCAGCGACGTAAAACACTACAACGTGCTGAGAAAAATTAAGTTCAATGCTTCTGAGCATGCGTCGACTTGATTATGAGCATACGTGGATTTTTGACCGATGGACTTCCACACAGACGATCGTTTTTTTTTCTATAGGTTTTTTATCCATAGGAAAAATGTAAAAAATGTTCTATTATTGTTCACCGATGGAAAAGAAACCGATGGGGCCCACACACCATTGGTTTGACCGATGCAAACAGTCTTGATGATGTCACTTCTCCCTCATGTGACAGTACTTCCAAGGTGTGTCTAAAACATTTGGTGTATGGTATCAGAAAACAAACAAAACAGAAGATACAAACAAATTACCTTTATTGACCTTAAAAATAATTGCCATCCTTTACAACACACTTTTGTCAATGTTCATAAAGCTTCTGAAACTGTAAGCAAAAGCCTTAGGAATTAATCTTAGAAGTGCTGTCACACATTCTTGGATTACTGCCATGTCCACAAAACATGTGCCTTTCATGACGCTCTTCAGGCGTGGAAACAGAAAGAAGTCCACAGGCTTCGGATCAGGGAAGCGCATGGATGATTGAGAGCAGGTACGAATCAAACTTGTAGCATCGGGTCTCATCTACTGTGACGATGGTTTGCAAAAAAATGGATCCAGGTCACCACATGGTTTGTCTGTCAGCCTGTGCGGCACAAGCCATGAACAGATCTTAGGCCCCGTACACACGGCAGAGAACCTCGACGGGCGGAAGACATCGTTCCGCCCGTCGAGGTTCTCTGCCGGCCGTCAGAATCGGCGACCCGCCCGTCGGGAAAGGCAACCAGCCATTCATCCCGACGGGCCATCGAGCAAATAGAGAACCTGTTCTCTATTTGCTCGCCGAGAGCGTACACACGGCTGAGGTTCTCGGCAGAATGCGGCTCCCAGCGAGTTTCTCGCTGGTTTCTGCCGAGAACCTCGGCCGTGTGTACGGGGCTTTACACAAATCTTTGCGGACGATGGCGCATACTATGTCCTTGCTAATAACCAATTCTTCTGCCATCAGTCATAGAGTTAGACGCCGATTTCATGACAGCATTTGTTGCACACGCTCAATCTTGTCTGAGGTTTTGCTTGTCAGTGGCTGACCCGAACGTGGCTCATCCTCAGCTGTTTCTTTCCTGTCACTAAAGCATTTAAACCAGTCCTAAACACATTTTCTGCTCACGGCTCACGGCTTCCTTCCCATTACACTTGCACCAACATTTTATGTGTCTCTATCATCTTTTGCCCAAATTTAAACAAAACTTGATGTTCACTCATTGCTCTATTGCACTTTGACCTCTCACAGTGACAACGTTCAACCACCCATTTTACCCTGACACACTCATGTACTCCACGCTAGGTGGTGTTTCTCAGCATGTTCCTGGATAGCCATGTGCATGCACATGCACCTGACCCATGTTGCCGTTAAGATATATGACCATTCACCAAACTTTTAAGACACACCTCATATGTCGGGAAATTGGCCATTATAAACTTATAAACATGTTAACTGACTTTTTTCACTTGGAATATATCTCTAACCTCATGAAAATAAAATGTGTGGTAAAAAATACGAAGGACCGTTTTCATCGGTTAACCGATGAAGCTGACTGATGGTCTGATGTGTCTACACACCATTGGTTAAAAAAACGATCGTGTTAAAACGCGGTGACGTAAAACACAACGACGTGCTGAAAAAAATGAAGTTCAATGCTTCCAAGCATGCGTCGACTTGATTCTGAGCATGCGTGGATTTTTAACCGATGGCCGTGCGTAATAACAATCGGTTTTGACCTATCGGTTAGGCGTCCATCGGTTAAATTTTAAAGCAAGTTCTCTTTTTTTTGACCGAAGGATAACTGACCGATGGGACCTTCAGTCCGTTTTCATCGGTTTTGACCGATCGTGTGTACGCGGCCTGACTCATCATCAGTATATAGCAGTCTTATGCATAAAAGGGTAAATACCGCACAAAAAAATTAAAAAAATATATATAATAAACAAATGTATTGCAGCAATTTAACATAAAACCAAAACAATTGCGTAAATGGGATTCAAATTCAGAAAACAAAATCAATAGGTTTTTTTAGTGCTATGACACACTAGTAAGTTAATTCTTTAGTGTTTTAATGTATGCAGAGTGAATAATGAAAACCACACAAATCTAAATTGCAGAAATGAATAAATTGAGGAAAATTAAAAATAAAATAAAAGCTAAAATAGTAATGAAAAATAAATAGTGGGCCAGATTCAGAGAGCGATTACGCCTGTCTAACTGGTGTTAGACAGGAGTAATTTCAAATTTCGCGCGCCGTATCACTAGTTTGAATCCTCAAACCATGATACGGCGGCTTCGGGCTTCGATCCGAGAGGCCGTAAGCCTTCGGATCTACGCTGCAAACTTTTTGCGGCCGCTGGGAGGAGTCCGCGTCGTTTTCAGCGTCGGGATATGCAAATTACTTTTTACGGCGATCCACGAAGATACGAGCGGCCTTCGCAATCGCTCACGTCATTTTTTTGCTACGTACTGTTAGACCAGCTATTTGCTGGTCTAACGGTGCGTAGCCCATGTTAAGTATGGCCGTCGTTCCCGCGTCAAATAAAAATTATTTTTTTTTTTTTACGTAACTCGTTCGGGAATAGGAATGTCCGTAAACGACGCTACTCAAAAAAAAATGACGTAACGACGTGATTTCGCGCAATGCACGATGGGAAATTTCTGAACGGAGCATGCGCAGTTCGATCGCCGCGGGAACGCGCCTATTTTAAATGCTTCACGCCCCCTACTCGCGTAGATGGCTTGCGCCGGGAGAAATACACTACGCCGCCGTAGTTTACTGGACAAAATCTACCGGGATTCCACGTAGAGCCAGGTAAAATACGGCTGCGTAGAGTATTTCTGATACTCTACGCGAATCTAATTGTATGTGAATCTGGCCCAGTGACTTTAAATAAGTAGTCCAAAATATTAGATACATTTTCCACCACCAAAAGTGACTTTATTGTGAACTTTTCTATGACACACCACACACGGTAGCCAGAGACTCTTACCAAATCATCGGGACCACCTTTCTCTAGGATGGTCAAATGAGCAGGCAGAATACCTCTGTGGGTGAGGTTAGGTGGAAATAGGTCATAGAAAACAAAAGGCTCCAATAGTATAATACCATATGGATAGGTTTTTTGGCTACTTACAATTATTAAAAACCTAGATGCGACATGTTTCGTCACACATGTGTACTGTGTGTGGTGTGTCACCGAAAAGTTTACACTCAAGTCGCTTTTGGTGGTGGAAAATGTATCTAATATTTTGGCCTACTATTTTTATTTCATTTTTAATTTTTCTCAGTTTATACACTTTTGCCATTTAGATTTGTGAGGTTTCCATTATTCCCTCTGCATAAATAGCAGTCTTATGGCTTCTATCAGTGTCTGGTTAAAGCTTGTAGGATGAGTTTTCATTCTACTCGGATTTTCCCATGAGGCTGCAGGACCCTCGACCCTCTGTTTTGACAGTGCTGATTGGCCCTATGCTGATCACATGCAACCTCCTATTCTGTATCAAAACACACCAAACTGAGCATGTGCAGAGTACCTCCAAGGCTGTCAGGATATGGATTGGGGACTGTGAAAGAAGGAGAGGATCAGAAAAGACAGGATCAAACAGCATTTTTACATATTGCAGAGGATTAAGCCCTTAGGTTCCACAGTGAGTATAACAAGCATGCTTTACTGCCCATGCCGACTGATTTTACTGTTGTGGGTTTAGTAACACGTTAAACATATTTTAAAATAAGAGCAGTATAGGTACCAGAATTTGACTTAGTATCCATTTCTTGCAGTTCAATATACAGAAAACCTCAAACTCAGAGTGGGAGAAGCAGCACAAGGAGCAAACCAGTTCATATGCTTACATAGAGCATTCTGATAGGAGGGAAGTGCAGAGAGATAGAACAATGTTTTCATCATCACGTTGCTTCTCCTTCACTGTTGAGTCACAGATTGTGGTTATAGTTATTCCAACCTGGACTCAGAAGGAGTAGGTTAAATGATGTTGGCTGACGTCCAACCAGCAAGAATAAAGACGTCTTGTTGTGAAAAAGAAACATACTGAAGGAAACAGTTCTTTTAATTTTTAATCCTAATTTTAGACAGGCTATTAATTTGTTACTGGAGTTTTGCTTTAAGCATTTGTATTAAAATTCCATTCCTATTCCTAATACAAATGGTGTTGTATCTCTGATATGATGTTATCTTTATCCCAGGTGAGGCACAAGTTTGGTTAGACAGTGTATTGGTATACGCATGTAGTCTGTGTATCTCATTATACACAAAGATTATTTTTCTAACATCACTGTCAGTATCGCATCATGACCTTGTTTGTGTTCTTCTCCCTGAATTCAAATATAGTATACCATTTCCATTTTTTTAACCCAGCTACATATATGAACATTTTGTTATTCTGCTTATGTATACTGTAATGTTCAAAACAATCGGATAACCCTCTGTACTGCAATAGACAGAAGTAATTTCATTGTCCATTAAATACGTGACAGAACTGCACCGAGAGGTTAACTTTTTGCTCAGTGGGAAAGGCATTAATTCCTTGCGTGCAAATGAGCCATCACTGCGTAAGCAGATGCAATAGTTTTCCTCCACACTAGACTGAATGCTGAAAAGAATGCTGAGTTGTAAAACTGTGTTGTCACCTTCTATCAGGTCAGGGACGCTAAGTTGACAACTGTCCAGGAAAAAGTGTGGATCTCAGCAGCTCAACACACAAATGAGCATGTTAATTACTAGTGTTGAGCAGAATATGCCATATTCGATTTCGCGATATATCTCGAATATATAGTCGAATATTCGAGATATATTCTCTAAATACGAATATTCGTGATATTTTTTGGAAATGAAATGATTGCGAAATTTCGCTATTGCGAATGCGAATGCGAATGCGAATTGCGAATGCGAATGAAATTTCGAGAAACGCGGAAGGAGCACTCTGAGGCCTCGTACACACGATCGGACATATCCGATGAAAACGGTCCACGGACCATTTCCATCGGATATGTCCGATCGGGAGTTTGATCCGATGGCGTGTACACACCATCGGATCAAATTCCCCGCCGCCGGACGGCGCGGTGACGCGGCGGTGACGTTGACGCCGCCACGTCACCGCCACGTCACTGCACCAGGAAGTTAAAGACTTCCGCGCATGCGCCGAATCCATTCGGCGGCGGCGCGGCGGCGGTGGGGGACGACATGTCTGCTGGTAAGTGTACTAACCAGCAGACATGTCGGGCGGACAGATTCCACCGGATGGATTTCAAAGCATGCTTTGAAATCTGTCGGGTGGAGAAATCTGTCCGCTAGCCCATACACACGAGCGGAGATGTCTGCTGAAACGGTCCATCGGACCGTTTTCAGCGGACATATCCCCTCGTGTGTACGAGGCCTGATTGGCTCAGAATATTCGTGATATTTTATAATACAAAATAATTGCGAAATTTCGAGAAATGCGGAATGGAGCACTCTGATTGGCTCAGAATATTCGTGATACATTACAATACAAAATAATTGCGAATATTCGGCAAATGCGGAAGGAGCACTCTGATTGGCTCAGAATATTCGTGATATATTACAATACAAAATAATTGCGAATATTCGGCAAATGCGGAAGGAGCACTCTGATTGGCTCAGAATATTCGTGATATATTACAATACAAAACAATTGCGAATATTCGGCAAATGCGGAAGGAGCACTCTGATTGGCTCAGAATATTCGTGATATTTTATAATACAAAATAATTGCGAAATTTAGAGAAATGCGGAATGGAGCACTCTGATTGGCTCAGAATATTCGTGATATATTACAATACAAAATAATTGCGAATATTCGGCAAATGCGGAAGGAGCACTCTGATTGGCTCAGAATATTCGTGATATATTACAATACAAAATAATTGCGAATATTCGGCAAATGCGGAAGGAGCACTCTGATTGGCTCAGAATATTCGTGATATATTACAATACAAAATAATTGCGAATATTCGGCAAATGCGGAAGGAGCACTCTGATTGGCTCAGAATATTCGTGATATTTTATAATACAAAATAATTGCAAATTTCGAGAAATGCGGAATGGAGCACTCTGATTGGCTCAGAATATTCGTGATATATTACAATACAAAATAATTGCGAATATTCGGCAAATGCGGAAGGAGCACTCTGATTGGCTCAGAATATTCGTGATATTTTATAATACAAAATAATTGCGAAATTTCGAGAAATGCGGAATGGAGCACTCTGATTGGCTCAGAATATTCGTGATATTTTATAATACAAAATAATTGCGAAATTTCGAGAAATGCGGAATGGAGCACTCTGATTGGCTCAGAATATTCGTGATATATTACAATACAAAATAATTGCGAATATTCGGCAAATGCGGAAGGAGCACTCTGATTGGCTCAGAATATTCTTGATATTTTATCGTAATTTCGCAAAAATGCGAATGAGAAATTGATTGCGGAATTTCGACAGTAACACTCTGAAATCGAATATATGTGTTATTTTAGCTAAAAACAATATTGCGAATTTCTCGAAAATAATCGCGCGATATCGCTATTGCCGAATAATCGCATTTCGATTTTTCGGCAATATAAAATGATCGCTGCAGCTACTCGGCCCAAGGTCTCTAATCATACCAGCAATGCTTTTAGACGTCGATGGATGTGATCTGTTCTAAAAAAAAATTGAAAAAATACGAATATTCGAAATAGCGAATATTCACCGCAAAATTCGGAATATATCGCGAATACTCGAATATGCCATATTCGAGCCAAATATTCGCAATACGAATATTTGTGAGCAACACTATTAATTACTACAAAGAAAATTACTAATGAGAAATTTATAAAAGCAGAAATGTGGAGTAATTACTGATATGTGAATACGCCATCATCCTTATTTAGTAAACACTTAAACAATATTAAAGTCATATTAATCAATAAACCAGATTCTGCGCTAAACTCTGTGATTATAAATAATGTGAAACATAAAAAACAAAGAAATTTAAAAAAAGGTCATGTAGATGATATGCTCAGTCCACAACCATATGTTTAATCCAGATGATGATAAAAATATCTGTATGTTTCAGCTCCACTTAAAACACCAAACAAAGAAACCCTGTTTTGCATTGGAGGTCAGCCAGTAAAGAATGTTTAGTGCTTTAATTGTGTTATCCCTGCCCAGAATGAATCCATGGTCCAAATATATTATGGAGGGGAGTAATGGTAGCAATCTGTTAGCTAATATTTTGTCATACATTTTTACATCTACATTAATAAGGGTATTGGGGATAATTTGTAACAAGTGTAGTGTCTTTACCTTCTTTACTGAGCACTGCAATATGAGCTTCCACAAGTTAAGGAGAGGGTTCCAAGAAGGACCTTTAGTATTCAAGTGGAAAGCCATCTGGTCTGGGCCTGGAGCTTTACCGACCTTCATATCTTTTAATGCTCTCTCAAATTCTTGTACTGAAAGGAGAGCATTGAGTTTGCTTGATCTCTCAAGAGAGATAGGGAGGGGTCCACATTTTTTAAGAAATTCTTGAATACGTTTTAATCTTTTTCAGAAGCGTAAGGCCACTTAGGGTTTGAGAGAATATTGATTGGCTATGACTTAATTGGAGGAGTGTACTTTTCCTTTTTTGTCTTTATTGTGATGAACTGTAGCACTAACCTTTTTATTCTGTACTGCTTCTGCAAGAAGTCTTCCACTTTTGTTCCCGCTTTTGCTAGTAATACATTTTATGTCTAAGAATATATTGTCTTTTTGTTCTCACGTTTAATTCTTCAAGAAGGAGCTTTCTCATTTGGGTTTTCTTGATGTGTTTATGTGATGTTTCTAGTGAATGTATTTGGTTCAAAAGGGATGAGATATTAGCTTGTTTTTCTTTTAATTCTAGAGGCGGCCATTAGAAATTTCCCCTGATGACACATTTATGTACCTCCCGTTGAGTGAGAGGGGATGTTTCGGGGGTATCATTTATTGAAAAGTATTCTAGGACAGCCCTCAAAATTTCCACTCGCCTACTAGCATTTGGCGAGTGGATTTAGGCTGGGGGCGAGTGATGACAGGGCTTCATGACCAATCTCCCTGAAATCTGTGCCTACACTTAAAGTCCCGATGAGATTGGCGGCTGAAGAGGAAAGGTGGATGCTTGGCAAAAGTAGTCTGGTGAGCCGCACACAGGCAGAGCAGTACACAGGTGCTCTCCTTACAATTCTCATTAAGCCATGGGACCTAACAGTATGACCTCTCTGACCCTGCCCCCCTCCCCCCCAAACAATGTAGCTGGAGAGCAGAAAGTAATGAGTGAGGTGGAGGATTGCGAAAATTACCACTCTGGTGCACCGTTTACTGAAAGTTGCCCTGACATGAGAGCAGCAGCCTTCCAGTTTGTGCAGTTTTCTTCTCCTTGTGCTCTATGTAAGTGTCCAACAGTTCAGCCTGAGCACTGTGAACAAACTGGTCTCAATGTGTGCTGTGCGGTGTCAGTGTGTGCAGTGTCAATGGCTGTGCAGTGATGTGGATCTCAACACTGGATTGTACTCCCTCCCACTGTGCTGCAGCTCTTCTCCTCTCTGCCAGCCTGAATAAAAGGGTGAAGTGGGGACATGCCAGCATGGAGCCGCACACACAGGCTCCTGATGATGAGATGAATAGGAGAGAGAGAGAGGATGCAAGGGAGTTGCAGAGGAGACAGCAAAAGAATGGGAAAGAGACCCAGTTCTAGTGCCCTGTCCCTCTGGTCTGCCCCCAGTGCCCTGTCCATCTGGTCTGCCCCCAGTGCCCTGTCCCATTTTGTTAAAGTTGTTGTTGATAATATTTAATTTTGTAACTTGATTCTGCATAAAACATTGTCATTCCATGAGATAATCTACGAGGGCGTGTTTACAGGTGCAATTAGGCGCAGGGCAGTGTATGAATTAGGTGGGGCAACTGGTGGCGAGTAACTCTTGAGGCCTGGCTAGTAGCTCAGGGCTTGAAATTTTGAGCCCTGTTCTAGGATACAGGCAGTAAATATTTGGGTGTCTACTGGATTTTTGAGTAGGGAGGTGTTGAGTCTCCAGATTTTAGTTCTGGATATGGTTTCTGGAAAGACTAAAGTGATGGTTTTTGAGTGGTGATCTGATAACAGCATAGATTCTATTTGCAGAAAATATTTATTAATGAGATTTCTAAATGTAGCAAAACAGATGTTTTTAATTGTCAGTTACTATCTGTCAAGTTAAATCATTCAGGAGAGGTTGTAAAATTTCCTGTGTACAGGCCGCTGTATAACAGTCTAATAAAGTATCAAATCCAGTTACCATGTAATGCACAGCTTCAAAAGTAAACAAAAAACTTCCTTTACCTTCCCTGATTTAGCCAAATCCTCTATTATTTGTGTCTCACACCCTACCCCTCTCAGGCACCACAGCTCACAGTGTGATGGTCTCAGCAACATAAACAGTGCTGTCATTGTACTGTAGGAACCAGTGGGTCTGCATTGGGTGACACAATTAAGGGGGTGCTGCCTCCACCCGCACTGGAAACTACTGCTTTAAGGGTGTCACTACTGCCAAATAAATGAAATGGACAGGTCTCTCTAACAGTCCTACCCAGTACCCAAACAGTCTTTGTCGTTTCTGTGTGAGGCATTCCAGAGAAGGGGGGCTTCAAAGAAGGCCCTGGACTGGGGGGTGCGGAGGAGTTCCTGGGCTGGGGGGTGCAGTGAATGCCCTGTGCTAAGGGGGGGGCAGAGTTGGCCCTGGACTGGGGGGGTTAGAGGAGGCCCTGGACTGGAGGTTGTAGTGGAGGCCCTGGGCTGATGGGGGGTGCGGAGGTAGTCTTGGGCTGGGGAGTATGGAGGAGGCCCTGGGCTGGGGGGTACAGAGAAGGTCCTGACCCTGAGGGGGGAGGGAGAGGAGGACTTGGGTATAGAAATATCAAGAGAGTAACTCCAAAGGGAAACGCACAGCAGTGTAATAGTCACAAAATAGAAAATATTTATTAATGAGATTTCCACAAAAAGGAAACATTCACCACACCACAGGCATAGAGGAGTCCCTGGACTTGGGGGATGCAGAGGAAATCCTGGTGGGCTGGGAGGATGCAGAGTAGGCCCTGACCTGGGGGTGATGCAGAAGACACCCTGGACTTGGGGGAAGCAGAGGAAGTTTTGGGATGGGGGGTGCAGAGGATGCCCTGGGCTGGGGATGTGCAGAGGGGGTCCTGGAGTGGGGGGAGGTGCAGAGGAGGTTCTGAAGTGGATAGATGGAGAGGAGGTGCTAGACTAGGAGGGGAGTACACAGGAGGCCCTTGACTGGGGGGGTGCAGAGGAGGCCCTGGACTGGGGGTGCAGAGGAGGCCCTGGACTGGGGGTGCAAAGGAGGCCCTGGACTAGAAGAGGAGTACATAGAAGGCCCCTGCCTGGGGGGTGCAGAGGAGGCCCTGGACTGGGGGGTGCAGAGGAGGCCTTAGACTAAGAGGGTAGTGCACAGGATGCCCTTGAATGGGGGGTACACAGGAGGCCCTTGACTTGGGGGTAAAAAAAAAGGTGCCTCTAAGGCCGCGTACACACGAGGGGATATGTCCGCTGAAAACGGTCCGATGGACCGTTTCAGCAGACATCTCCGCTCGTGTGTATGGGCTAGCGGACAGATTTCTCCACCCGACAGATTTCAAAGCATGCTTTGAAATCTATCCGGTGGGAATCTGTCCGCCCGACATGTCTGCTGGTTAGTACACTTACCAGCAGACATGTCGGCCCCCACCGCCGCCGCGCCGCTGCCGAATGGATTCGGCGCATGTGCGGAAGTGTTTTACTTCCTGGTGCGGTGACGTGGCGGTGACGCGGCGGCGTCAACGTCACCGCCGCGTCACCACTACGTCACCGCGCCGTCCGGCGGCGGGGAATTTGATCCAATGGTGTGTACACGCCATCGGATCAAACTCCCGATCGGACATATCCGATGGAAATGGTCCGCGGACCGTTTTCATCGGATATATCCGATCGTGTGTACGCCGCCTTAGTGCAGAATTAAAACTTTTAATATTCCCAAAAGGGATTAAAAACACTAACAGGATCGAAGGTAAGACAGGGCATGACATGAGTATGTACAATGGGTGATCCAGCATCAGGAAGGTCCCAGTATATACAGCTTCCAGCAGAAAATCCAGGGAGACCAGCAGATGTATGCTCCAGACTCTGAAAACACTGGTAAAGCAGTCACACCATCTAGGTCAGCATGGAACAAGGATCCAGGGAATGACATCAGTGGGAGGGGACCACAACCAGCGTGGACCGCACAGTACTGTATCTATTGAAGAGAGAAGGGGACATTAAAGTCAGACATTTATCATATCAGGTGAGGTCAACAATGGATGCCTCAATGTTTGTCTTGCAGCAAGTTTCCTTGAAAATGCTAACTTACATGTATATTTATTATGAACTTGTTTAGTAGGGATTATTATGCCTCCTGGAAGCAGACCTCCATTCAAATAATTAAAAAAAAAGGCATATATGAATGTTCACAAATATGCACATATTCATATCAGAGCATACTGTGATTGACCCTGGGTTCACATATGTGCGATGAGGGAACCAGCGTGATTCCAGCGCTGGTTCTCACATTACAAGCCTTCCACAGGCAGTCCACACTACCTTGTGCAAACCGCTGCGGATGTCATCATGACAACTACAGTTTAGTTCACAGATCGCAGTGCAAACTGTGAACTTGCAAAGGAATCAGACGGCATAAGTGATCCGATTCTAGTGCAGGCAAAAACAAGTCCCTACACTATTTTCTGTGTGAATCCAATGTGAGTTCAGCTGTATGGCTGAACTCGCATTGCTCAGAGATCACATGTGATTGGCACCTGCAGTGCGGGTGCGTATAGCATGCGATCTCTGAGATTGTGCTAGTGTGAACCCAGGCTGAATGATACAGAGAAATAGGAACTGGCGGAGATGTCTGATTAGAATAGAATGCAAAAAGGTAAAAAAATGAATCACAATATTGATCTTTTGTTTTTATTTTGTTGTTTTTAACAAAAGTGCATTCAAACAAATTGTGCCTTGCCTTTAGTTTGCACATTATGATCAATTGACAACAGTATTTTTTTAGCAATGATTTGATTATCCAAAGGAAAATGCCATTTTAGAGTGCAGCCAGTCTTTACCTTTGGATTTGTGTAGTTTGTGAAGCATAGGACAATCCCCTGCTGGTATTCAGCACCCAATTTTCCATGTGAGTGACCTGACTTAGGGCTTGGGAGCAGTGTGCCTCATATTGTGGCCAATTTATACATTCTCAAAATCTGAATGAACCATCAAGATGCATCAAGACATCATTTTGTGCATCTGGAATTCAGAATTACATGGGTGTTCTGAGTATACATCATGTAGTCCATATTTAAACTAAGATTAGGGGGCTGGAAATTCAGATGCCTACAGCTATGGAGGATATTTAAAACCTGTGCCTCCTAGAAACTGGGTAATTTATGCATTTAAATACTTTTTGGAGCATGTTGGATTTATAATGCTCAGTTCTGTGCCTTTTTCTATTTTTGCCATTCTGGAATATAAATATAAAAGAGATATTAAAATGTTTTTCAAACTTATTTTTAGGTGTAAAATAGTTACAGTTTTCAAGATGCATACAAGTTTTAAATGTACAGTAGCTACATATGCTAAAAAAAAAGTGCTTAGAGCAGGAATAATGATACTAATAATAATAAGAGCAAGTACAAACAGAGTTTTGTAACCCAGTGCAAGCACTAAAATTTGTTACCAAAGTCAGATAACTCAAACACATACTTTGCCTTGTTTCCACTGGTCATGTTTTGCGAAACTCTACTTTTTGAATTAGCTGTATAGATCACACAATCCCATCAACATTTTCCAATCTCTTCCCCTTTCCTCAGCATTGCAGCTAAACCATAAACTAAATAGAAAAATGAGGGGGCGAGCAAAATAACAAGAAGCAGAAAATTATAATAACAGCCTTTTGACCAGGAAGACTCTAGTTACAAATGCATTGTGAAACCAAGGTTACAAAGGCGTTAAAAACAATGATTTCTGTGCAAAAACATGAAGGAAAAATAGACGTAAAGAACTAATTTGTGTGTCTACATCCCATCTATGCATTTTGTGACTTGTAAATGACCCTTACTAAAACATCACAGGCAAAAGAGATTATCCATGGAATGAACAATGTGATAGAATTTACATATTTGTGGAATTAGCATGCACAGTCACAATTACATGGGTATTTTAGGTAATTATATGGCTACATACAATAGAATGTATTTTCGGTACAAGCTGCCCCCTGCCATTCTCCACACTTTCTTCTCTAGCTTAGCGCTCTAAGCAACATCATTCATGAATGCTCAGCTGGGAACATTTTTCCCCTCTTTCATCCCTGGCTCTGTAAATTTTCTTACAAGAGAAAAGTGGTGATTTGCAGAGTTTATTTGATAAGAAGCGAAAAAGGATAAGCACAGAGAGAAATGCTCAGCTTTCCCACCAAATACTATCAGGCACACACTGGGGACCCAGCAACATATTGCAACAGAAGAGGGCAGGAGGCAGTGCTCGGAAATGGGAACCTGCTGTGAAATAACCATCTGTGTTTAACTGTAATTTAATTACTGGCACCAGCCTCTGGTGTATAGTGGGGAGATATGCACCATGTCAACACTCTTCTTTACTGCACTGTCTTCAAGACCTTATTGGCCGTGATGCAGTTAACAACATGAGATGCATTTTCCTGAAATGTGAATATATGAAATAAAAACAGAAATCTCTGAGAGTAAATTGGAAAATGACTTGTTTCCATAGAATCCAAAAATTGAAAATAACTTTAACAATACAAATGTTTCAGTCATTTGTTGGAATACAGGGACTGGTACTGTGATGTTTAATTTTAGCCTATATATTTTGATTACTAGATATATAAAGCAATTTGTATAAATCTATATCCAGTGTGCTTAGATTTTTAGATCACTTTGATTCAGTTGTTTACAAACTGGCATTTTTGATTTAAAATGCCTGATAATGTTTCATGTCAATGGAATAAAAGGGGGCAATTAACTGATCATTGAGAAACATCCGGCCACCATAAGGTGCATTTTTCACTTTTGCTGACCAGGATCTCCCATGTGTTTGCCTGATCTAATCATATTTTTATCGGACCAAAGATTGTGCAATTTTTTTCTGTATGCTAGTCTCTAGGGATGAGCTTCGTGTTCGCGTCAAACTCACGTACGACTCGAGCATCGTATGTTCGACCGTTCGTCGAAATACGAACATTATGGCCCGTTCGCGCCAAATTCGAGTGGCGTGTCACGGCCCATAATTCACTGAGGCATTGCAGTGCATTGCTTGCTGATGATTGGCCAAGCATGCACTATGACCTGCATGCTTGGCCAATCACAGCTTGCAAAAATCAGAGAACCATAATTGGCCAAAGCCAGGGTGGCTTTGGCCAATTATGGCTCAGGGGGTTTAGTACACGCCCCACACTATATAAGGCCGCCTGGAAGTCGGCCTTGTGTAATGTGTTGCGGTGGTTAAGAGTAGACAGAAAGAGACAACGAGAGAGAGTGTCATTTTTTTTTACTTTCAAAGATTTTTATTGATTTTCACAAAACAAAGATTATGATGAATTAACAGAAGCACGGCATATAAGACATATTAATGTCCGGATACAGAAAGAAAATAAAAAATATAAGATCAGATTATTAGAAATGATTTTTGGAAACAACACTTAGTAAGATCTTCGTGTCCTCTAAGTCATAAATTTGGAGCCTAGATTGACACAGTATTATAATTACCATAATAAACACTATTGAGAGACAAGCATTCATAAAAAAAAAAATAGGCTTAGTCTGGGGAGAAAGATTGTAAAGGAAAAAAAAAAAGGGAAGAAAAAAAAAAAAATGTTCCCCTTAGGATCCAAGTTATTAAATAAAGAGAATGATCGGTATATTAGCAGCCAGAACTGGTACCCCAAATGGGTGCAGACTGTGCTGAGGCCAGCTGCTACTGAAAACAGAACTTTCTAATTGGACCGATAACATTCAACAAAAAAAAGAAAAATAAGGAAGCTCTGTCCTGATATCTCTTAATAGGTTCTAAGCATGTAAAGTATCAACAATAATATTATTAAAGGGTAAATTTCCCTAGACGGAGAAATCTGTAAAATAATCACAAATACATTATAAATGACAAGTCTTTTTTTTTTTCAAAAGTGTTTATTGAATTTTTTCAACAGGGATAAAGAGTACAATAATGCACATTGGTGAGCATTGGGAGCATGTGCGGACGCAGCCTCCATATTGAGCTTGTAACATATAGAAATACAAACAAGGAGTCCAGATACTGCAGAACTGTAGCCATTAGTGGTAACAAACAAAATAAACAGAAACATGCACAAAGGAATAAAATGTCGTGGGTGGGGTCCCCTGTTCGGGAGCCCGTGAGAAGCGTCAGTCACACCCACCCTGGAACAATCGATCGTGGGAGATGCTTTGTCAGAGCACGAAGCGTTCGCTTTAGTCTCCCCATTGTCACAGGGGAAACGGCTTGGTTCAGGATACAGGAGACCAACTTACTTCTCATTCAGACACTTACGCCAGTCTCATTAATAATTGTCCGAATGGTAAGGTGGTGGTGTCTGGCAGTAGACAGCAGACATTGGAAGCAATCAAGGTATTATAGAGGGAGGGAGTAGGGGTCATGGCCATAGGGGGGATAGCACTGGGGGGAGAAAATAGGGAGGGGGACAGGCCGCCACAGCTCGGTAGGGCAGTGGGAGGTGAGGGTATCTGGCCAGGGTCGTCAGGGTCTGATAGTCTTGTATTTGTCAGTCGTAGTGAAATGGACCCTGGCTGCCCAAGTTTCGGTAAACTTAGTAGGATTATCATTAGTCTGGT
The DNA here is from genome assembly GCA_029574335.1 of Rana kukunoris. Lineage (NCBI taxonomy): Eukaryota > Metazoa > Chordata > Amphibia > Anura > Ranidae > Rana > Rana kukunoris. The sequence continues at coordinate 124,540,386 of CM056055.1, read as the reverse complement.
GGATTAGTTCTTCCATCTCCATTGTTTTTTGGAGACGCTTGAACCAGTCGGTTAGAGATGGGGGGTGCGGAGAGAGCCACTTAAGCGGGATGCACATCCGAGCAGCATTCCCCATGTGCATGGACAGGGACCTGCAATAGCCCCTCGGGAGCGTCTGGGAATAGTGGAGAAGAAACTGGGCAGGTGTGTAATTTAAGTTGTCAGTCGTCACGTGTGTAATGAGTCTATGGACCTCTGTCCAATAGGGTTGGATTTTAGGGCAGGTCCACCAAACGTGAAGGAAAGAGCCCATCTCCAAGTGGCACCGCCAACAGACCCCAGGGAGTGCGGTATTAATTCTGTGTAGTTTGAGCGGGGTTCTATACCACCTGGAGAGGAGCTTGTAGGCGTTCTCTTGCGTTTGAACATTGACTGAGCCTTTGTGGGCGAACCTATAGACTGTTTCCCATTCCCCCTCTGTAAGATCGAGTGCGAGGTCGCGTTCCCACTGTTGGTTAGCCCAGTGGATTTTGGAGGAGTGTGTGGAAAATAATAGACCATAAATAATAGAGATTAGGTGAAATGACAAGTCTTACGTCACCATTTGAAAACCAAAAATTAAAAGGAAAACAGACTGAAAAAAAAAAAAAAAAGGAAAGTGTGTAGATGATCACGATCCATAGAAAGAGATGAAAAAAGAGAATATAGAAGGGAGATAAAGAGAGAGGAAAGAGGAGCACCGAGTCAGCTTGTGGAGACACTCCTTACAAAATGGCTTCCTGAATCTAGTGGAATAGAAATCCACAGTTGTTCAAACCATGATATGCTGAGATACCTGGCCTAAGGGAAATACCTACATGTTGAGCCCATGGTTCCCAGATATTTTCGAACTTGTCCTTGGAATCAAGCAAGATACTAGCCAATTTTTCCTGGGTCATAATCCAAGAAATTTTGCGCTTGGCAGCCATAAACGACACCTTGGGCTGTTTCCAGGCCTTGGCTAATGAAGATTTAGCCCCCAACAAAATAAAATGGATCAGACTCCTTGAAGATTTTGGGGTCTTGGGATCGTAGGTGTTTAGGAGAGCGACTTCCGGGGACCTAGATAATTGCATACCTGTAACTCTATATATAAGATTAAATATTTTGTTCCAATACCGTCTAATTCTGGGGCACTCCCACCATATATGGACCATGGAGCCAAAAAGACCGCATCCTCTAAAGCAAATAGCCTCCGAGGAGGGATACATGATTGATAAATTGGCGGGGGTAAGATACCATCTAGATAGAACTTTCAGGTTGGCCTCTATTAGAGCCACATTCAGGATGCCTTTATACGCTCTCGAAAAGATTAAAGACAGAGGCCCAGATTCACAGAGCGATTACGCCTGCGCAACAGGAGATGCGCGTGCGTTAGTCTAAATGTGCGCGTGCGTTTCGATGCACGGCATCACCAAAACGAGATACGCAAGAAATCTGCTTTTTTTGGTCTGGCGTAATTTCGTTAGACAGGCGCGTCCGTCCGCGCAAAACTGCACTAGACAGACCATTGATTTGCTAGTCAAATATGCTAATGAGGGACTTACGGGGATCCACAAAAGAACGTTGGGGCAGCGCAGGCTACGCAGTGTGCGCAACAGCAAAATGTCCTGTCTAAAATTAGAGCATATAAAAGCTGGTCTAAAAAGAGAAAAAAAGTCTACTTGTTAGATAAAGCAACACTGTTAGTGAGGAGCTCAGCAGTCACACGTGTTGCACAACAATCTGTATGCCAACATGCCGCACATAGCTATACAACTGACTTTAGATGAACAAAGAAGGATGAGGGCACGGAGGGCACGGAGGATGGCACGGAGGATGGCACGGGAGAGGATATACCGCACCCGCATAGACCTGTTTGGCATGAGTGATTCTGAGGTGTATCGCATCTTCAGATTCACCCCTCATGTCATCCTGGAATTAACCACAACCCTGCAGGAGGACATCACCAGCGAACACAACGCTCACATGCAGTGCAGCCACTGGTCAAGGTCATGGCAACACTCCATGTCCTTGCCAGTGGCTCTTTTCAGCGTACAAGTGGAGTGGTGGCTGGGATGTCACAATCCTCCATGAGCAGATGTGTGCACCAGGTTGTCCCTGCAATCCTCAGACACATGGCCAACCAAATCATCAAACCCACCACTGAGGACCTGCGGCTGAAGGCAATGACAGATTTCTACAGAATTGCCAGATTCCCACGCACCATCGGGGCCATTGATTGCACACATGTGGCACTCCAGCCCCCCCAGGAGACAGAGCACATGTACCGCAATCGGAAGCATTGTCACTCCATCAACGTACAGGTGATAGTCGATGCCCAAGGCCTCATATGGCACGTCCGTGCCAAACACCCAGGGTCCAGCCATGACAGCTACATATACAATCAATGCCACATCCGAATGGAATTCGATCAGAACGAGTATGGGGACACCTGGCTGGTTGGTGAGTGACATGGGTGGCAGGCATGACTATCCCCTCCCATGATGCGCACATCACAAGGGGCACATGCATGACTAACATCCTCCTGTCTTTTCCCTTACAGGTGACTCTGCATATCCACTGGGACCCCATCTCATGACTCCTATCCGGAACCCCCAAACCCCAGGAGAGGAAAGATACAATCAAGCACAGGCCCAAACACGAGCAGTGGTGGAGCGCACCTTTGGCCTCCTGAAGTCACGTTTCCGAAGCCTGGATAAGTCTGGGGGGACCCTCTTGTATTCCCCAAACTTTGTGTGCCAGATCATCGGTGCATGTTGCATGCTGCACAACTTCGCAGTAAGAAAGGGCCTGCAGATTGACCTACGTGATGACCTGACCCCTGAACCAGACAATCCCCCCCTAACCGAGGCTACACCGTCTTCTGAGGGAAGAGCAGCCAGGAGACAACTCACATTGGGCATCTTTGCACGTTAAACACACACATTAATCATGGCACAATGAGAATGCATGCATGCACACCACTGTGGTCCCTAGCACACACACCCCACATCCACATCAAATTGGATTGGCACCAGTCCACCATGCAGGACTTGTGAGCAGCAACGCCACGCCAAGGCTTCAATTATGTCACTGTACATTCATACACCATTCAGACGGACCTGGGGATCACTTCTCCCCGGTCCTGGGGAACCCTTCTCCACCAAAATTGAGGGTGACACCCCTTTTCCGGCACGAATGTCACCCCCACATTCAAACAGCATTCACAACCCCAAAAAAAAAAATTACCAGCAAAATCAAAAATTTTCCAGCAAAAAAAAAAAAAATCAAAAAAGGGGAAAAAAAATTATTGCCCTTTACGTGAGCCACGCCTGGGGCGCCCCCGGCCACGGCCCCCGGCTCCTCAGGGGAGACTCATGGGGGAGGGGTAAAACCGGGGAAGGAGGAGCAGCCCCTGATCTCTGCCCACCTGGCGGCCTGCCCTCCAAGGCCACGGCTATTCTGTCCAGGGCAGCACCAAGTGTTGCCGTGTTGGCCTGGATAGCCTGGGTGAGGGCCCTCACATCCTGCCCAACGCCTGCTGATGTAGTCTGCAGGTCATTTAGGCAGGTTGTGAAAGCCCGGGAGTGGGAGTCCAGGTTCCCCAGCGTATCCTTGATGGAGGACAGGCTCTCCTCCATCCGCACCAATGTCTGGCTGACCTGTCCCAGATGGCGGGTCTGAAGGGCCTGGTCCCATCTCAGAGTGGCGGGCAGGAGATCGGCCACCCCCCTGGTGTTCCGGGATGAAATCCTGCCTCCAGCTGATGCTTGTGGCCGGGGAGAAGGGGAGGCCCTTGGAGGGGAGCCATGTTGGGGGAGGAGGGGGGGGGCTCCCCCTTAGGGAGGGCTGCCTGCTGCCAGCCAGAGGGGAAGAGTCCTGAAAAACCAAAAGTCCAGTGCCTGACATGGACTCCTCCTCCTCATGATTCTCCTCCTCCTCTTGAACCTCCTCCGCGGACTCCGGCCTTGTTGGGGGGGCCTCATTAGGCTGCTGTCCTGGGGATGGTGCGGTCAGGCCAGATGGCCCTGCACCCTCCTGCACATCTGTGGATGACACAAAACATTCACAGGTTGGAGGATCCACACACTTGCCACATATTCCCTTTCACCCCCTCCCCCACACATGCTACACACCTGATATTAAAAAAAATACTTACCTGGCACCACGGGCTCCGGACTTGAGTCAAAGCCGATCAGGCCCTCAACTTCATGCCGATGAAAGGTCAGGGCCACCGCACGCTCCTCCGCTGTCAGCCTAATACGGCATGGTGGGCCCCCTCCTGTGCCCCTGGCATGGGCATGTATTTTGGACAGCTTCTGTTTGACCAGACGCCGGAGGTCATTAATTTTTTTGTCAATCCCAGACCGGGTCCGTGTCTCCCCCTCCCCCGCTGAATTGACCTGCTCAGTGATGAGGTCCAAAATCTCCCTCCTCCTGGCCGGGGTGGTGTTGGCACTGTCTGGCCCGTGGAGTAAACGCCCATAATCGCTAATGGCCCGGGCAAGAATTCTTTTTTCCCCCACAGTAAAATTGAGCTTTCGCTTTCTCTCTGTCATACTTCCAAAAAAAATCACTCCCAGTCAACAAAAATCTGTCACAAAAACAAGCACAACCAATCAAGCAAGAACACACACAAAGAGAAAACTAACACCCAAAAAATCACACAAGCACTCAGCAAGAAACAGTCACAAAAACAAACAGCAAAAAATCAGCAAGAAAACAAACGAACATAAATATATCAAACAAACAGTCTCTCAAACACTTATCAAAAAACACTTTCAAAGATCTACTAACAAACACTTGATCACACAGAACACTAATCTGACAACTACAAAACACAACGCAACGAACAACAGGACAAAAGCACTTGGTTAAATGGGAAGGGACAAAGGGATGTACTTTTGCAATGCAAGTGCGTTTGTGTCTGTCTATTTATGCTGTTTGCGTAGTTCACTAAGTTTCCCTAGTCCATTTACAATTTCACTGATTGCGCCGCTCCCGAGTTGTGAGCATGCGCACAGCGGAGCTGACCATGGTCTCCTTCAAGCGCGCATGCGCGAGCCGGCCGGCCCTTCATTTGCATGGGGTCACGGCTCATTTCAATGTAACACGCCCACGTCCTTACCAATTTGTATTACTCCGCCTTACGCCTCTGAAATAACGTTACGCATGTGCAACTTTCTGCGCAAAAGCTACGAGAATAGGGTGATTACGCTGCAAAATTGCGCAAGTCTAACGTAAAGGCGGTGCGCTACGCCGGTCCAATAATGCGCAGATGTACGTGCCGCACCATGTTTCATATGTTGTGAAATGTGGTGGTAGAGGTTTTTCCTTCCAAATTTTATGGAGGAAATGTTGTATCTGCCCATATCTAAAGAGTTCAGAGTTCGGGAGCTTAAGTTGCCTCTTACAATGGTAAGAGTCAAGGGTCCAGAGGCTGAAAAAAAAATGTCCGATTCGGTATAGTCCTTTGTCCAACCACCACTTAAAAAAATTAATATCTAAACCCGGGATAAAGTCCGGGTTATTAAAAATATGGGAAAGTGGTTTACTTCCCGAGATTAGCGTTGGAATAGATCTCAACCTATCCCAAAGCGAAAAGGAGTGTGATAAGACCGGGGAGAGAATAGCAGGTCTGTCCTTAGGAGGAGCCCACATCAAAAAGTCTAACGTGTACGACGGAAGAGCTTGTCTTTCTATCCGAATCCAGTCCGGTTTTTCAAACTTTGAGTAAATCGTCGAAAGTTGCGCTAATCGCGCTGCTTGATAATACCAGACTAGATTTGGCAGGCCCAATCCCCCGTATTTCTTGGGTCTAAGAAGGGTATTACGGGGTAATCTATGACCGGACCCACCCCAAACAAAATGAATATTTTTTCTCTGCATGGTTTGGAGGTGATCCTTTCGTATTGTGATTGGAATGGCCCTAAACAAATACAACAGACGGGGAAGAAGGGTCATCTTTATAGAATGAATTCTGCCTAGCCAAGATAATCCACTTTTAGCCCAAGCTTTTAGATCTAGTTCAAGTTTCCTGTAAGTGAGGGGGGGGAAATTTACTGAATACAATAATTCAATTTTGGAAGGAAGATTAATCCCGAGATATTCTAAGTGGTCGTCCTTCCATTTACAATCAAAGGAGGCCTTCAGAGCTTCAACCGTACTATGGAGCAAGGAGACGTTAAGAGCAAAGGATTTCTTGTAGTTCACTTGGAGGCCAGAGTGTCATTTTTTTAAGTTAGATAGAGCAGGCAGGCTAGTCAGTTAGAGTTACAGCGTGTAGAGGATATATATGCATTCCAGGTGTTGTATATATATTTATACACTGTATTGAGTTTATCTAGATCCGCTCTTCCTAATATACTAACAGGCAGGCAGGTGATTGTGCTAGCTGCAGTATTTTCACGTGGTGTACTGTCTGTGTCCTTTGCACAGTGTGCACCTAAAGCTACGTGGTGTGTGTACAGTCTGTGTCCTCTGCACAGTGTACACCTAAAGCTATGTAAAGCTGGTGTTTCTCATATTGATTCCTAGAGGCAGGTTCATATTAATACCACAGGCACAGGATCATTCTGCAAGTACTTTCACGTGGAGTACTGTCTGTGTCCTCTGCAAAGTCCCTGTCTTGTTTGCACTGCCTGTATACTGCTGTTCAAATAACATAGGGTCAAAGGGGCTGGCAATGACCTGGGGGGAGCCATGCTATTTTTCTCAATGATTTTTATCCATATTGCAGGGACCAGACATTACATTTTTCATTTTTTTTCACTTTAAGCATCATTAAAATCTCCGCTCGAAAAAACTTTTTTTTTTTTTTTTTTTAACCCACTTCAGACTCAACCGCCCATGAGACCTGCTCACAGTATATATTGCTTATGACCTCTCTGTTTAGGTTTCGCATCATTTGTGGGTGGGTTTTTTTTTTTTTTTCCTCATTCACAAAAAGGAGAAAACAAATATACATTTTATTTACTTTCACTAATTGTAGTCTCCCCAATAATCCTTTAATTATTATATCCCTTATACCCTATTTCTCTTCCTTCCCCCCCCCTCCTCTCCTCCCCCCTGACCTCTAGTTACCCATTTTACCTCTTCTTATTGTCTCTCTATATACTTATTATATCATATGTTGTAAATTAAGTTCCTATGTTATAAATTGAGGTCCTATGTTCCCATCAGCTCCGCAAATACTATTGATTGTTTGAATTCTGTCCACTTAGACCAGATCTCCTCATAATCCTCCACACCATCTACGTCGCTTAATCTTAAAAATTCTAAGTTTTGCCTGTAGTTTATTTTATTACACCATTCTCTAAAAGAGGGACTTTCCATATCTTGCCAGTGCCTGGCTAGCAGGCCTTTGGCTACGGTTAACATATGGGGCACTAGACTTTTCTGGTATAGTCTAGACGATATTCTGATCCTCTGGTGTAGACATCCCCAAGGGTCATCTGGTATTTCTATGTCCGTTATTTTGGATATTAAGTCTCTGATCCTTCTCCAATACTCTTTTATTTTTGGGCATGTCCACCATATATTGTCAGGGTATCAATCCCACTCACCTTCCGATTCCCCAGCTGCGTGACTGCCCAGCGTCATCGCGCTCCCTTGGGCGGCGCGTGCGCGCGCGTGGTGCGCCTGCCCGCCGCGTGCACGCACAGGCCCGTCCCGCTCTCGGCCAATCAGTGGCCTGAGCGGCCTATTTGAACCAGCCCCTTCCTCCTCTCTGGTTGCTGGTTTGTAAACAGCTTCTGTGTTATCTGCTAAATACTACCTGTTGGATTCCTGTGATACCTGACCCTTGGCTTTGTTTTTTGGACTGCTGCTTTCTGGAATTACTTGACCCCGGCTTGAACTTTGATATCCGATCTTCTTCTGCCCTTGACCTCCGGCCTGAACTTGGACTACCACTGTCTCTTTAACCCCGGTCCACGGCTTGTTATCCGGACCTGTTTCCAGCCCTACCCAACCTACGAATTACCTGATCCCGGTGATATACCTCTGTGCACGGACTACCGTCTGCTTCATTTCCTGCAGCCTTCCAGCCGGTGACCTGCTTGTATCTACTCCACGCACCTGTCTTGATCTGCTTGTACCTGCTTCACGCACCAGACTTTCACCTTCCGCTGGTACCGGTGCCTCCGGGTGCGTCTGTCCCTCTGTTCCCATTCCAGGGGACAGATCGCATCAGGTCGCAAAGGTGAGCCACCCTCAGCATCTCGGTCTTGGTAAGTGAACTTTCTGACAGTACAAACCAGCCAATGTCTGAGGCCGACAGGGTGCGCTCACCTTTTGAGACTCTTTGCCAACAAGTCTCAACCTTAACGGACGCCGTTCAAAAGTTACAGGAGGGCTATCTTCAGATGGATGGCCGCCTTCAACAGTTGACCACCGCACCTGGATCATCAGTCCCCCCTGCAGTCCCGGGAGCGGGGACCTCTACCTTCCAGCCCGCTCCAGCACCAGCAATGGTCGTGACTCACCCGGAGCCCCGGGTACCTACCCCCGTGCGGTTTACGGGCGACCGCAAGAAGTTTCGGGCCTTTAAAAACGCCTGTTCTCTGTACTTAGCCTTGCAACCCCGGACTTTCTGCTCCGAAGCTGTGAAGGTAGGCTTCGTGATGTCGCTCCTTGCTGGTGAACCACAGTCCTGGGCACACAGTCTTATGGAACAAAGAAGCCCGATTCTGGATACTATGGACTCTTTTTTTGAACACATGTCCAAATTATATGCCGATCCTCTGCTCTCAGCCACAGCTGAGGCCACTCTTCATAATTTGAACCAAGGCAGGAGACCTGTGGAGGATTACATTGCAGAGTTCAGAAAATGGTCTGCTGACACTGGGTGGAACGAGCCTGCCCTCAAGTACCAATTTCGTCAAGGACTGTCCGAGTCCCTCAAGGACGAGTTGGCTAGGCTCGATCCTCCTGCTTTACAAGAGGACCTGATTCAGTCAGCCACCCAGCTTGACCGACGTCTCCGGGAACGACGGGCGGAACGCTTCCAAGCGAACCGTCCCAACTGGACTCCACCAAGGTTCTCTCCTGCTCCTCCACCTCTTCCGGTCCCACCGGTTCCTACTCTTCCAGATCCTGAACCCATGCAACTTGGCCTAGTCCGGGGACCCCTCACTCCCGAAGAGAGACAGCATAGACGTCGGTCCAACTTGTGCCTGTACTGTGGCGGAGCTGGCCACTTCCTTCGTTCCTGTCCAGTAAGACCTTGTAAGTTGAAGTCACCACCTGCTTTCAGTTGCCACATTGCTAATTCACAGACTCATGTGGTCCTCTTTCTTTCCTTGCAGCTCCCGGAGGGGGCAACCCGGCTGCCAGCCATAATTGACTCCGGAGCATGCAGCTGCTTTCTGGATTCTGCCCTGGCCCAGAAGCTGCGCGTTCCCTGCCATCCTAAAGACTTCCATCTACAAATCCATCTGGCGGACGGCTCTCTTCCCTGTTCCGGTCACCCAGGAAACCCAGCCTATCCTTGCCATCTCTGACACCGGGCATCAAGAATTTGTTTGTTTGGACCTTATACCGTCCCCAATGTTTCCCATCATCTTGGGACTTCCATGGCTGCAGGTTCATCAACCGTGCATAGATTGGTGCAAGAAAGAGATCACATTTTCATCCTCTTACTGCTCCCAGTACTGCCTCCTACCTCCCAAGACCTCTTGTTCCATCCTGTCTACCACACCGGACAATCCCCTTCTTATTCCGTCTGCTTACATCGAGTTTAAGGACGTTTTTGACAAGCAACAGGCCGATCGCCTTCCCCCACACAGGCCATACGATTGTCCTATTGACCTTTTGCCTGGCTCTAAGATCCCTTTCGGTCGTATCTTCCCCTTGTCTGAAACGGAGTTAGTTGCCCTCGAGGCCTATATTGATGAAAACTTGACAAAGAAATTCATTCGCCCTTCTTCTTCACCAGCCGGAGCTGGAATTTTCTTAGTCGAGAAGAAGGATGGCTCCCTCAGGCCTTGTATCGACTACCGGGAATTAAATAAGATTACCATCAAAAACCGTTACCCGCTACCCCTCATTTCAGAATTGTTCCAACGTTTCCGTGCGGCCCAAGTCTTCTCCAAACTAGATCTCCGAGGGGCCTACAATCTCATCAGGATCAGGGCCGGAGATGAGTGGGAAACTGCCTTCAGATCCAGGTTCGGGCATTTCGAGTACCAAGTAATGCCTTTCGGCCTCTGTAATGCTCCCGCCACGTTCCAGCATCTGGTTAACGATATTTTCCGCCAATATTTAGATGATTTTCTGGTTGTTTATTTAGACGACATCCTTATTTTTTCAGTTTCCCTCGAGCTACACCGGACCCACGTCAAGAAAGTTCTGGCCATTCTCAGAGAACACAAATTGTACCTTAAGGCCGAAAAATGCGAGTTTGAGAAAACAACCATCCAATTTCTGGGGTTCATCATCTCAACCAACGGGATTGCCATGGATCCACAAAAAGTTAAGGCTGTCCAAGACTGGCCCGCTCCGGTTGATAAGAAAGGCATACAACGATTTATTGACTTCGCCAATTTTTACCGGAGGTTTATTGTTGGCTTCTCCTCTATTGTAGCCCCTATTACCGAGCTGACCCGTCAGGGTTGTCGCTTTCACTGGCTCCAGAAGGCTCAAGAGGCTTTCACACAACTTAAAGCTACCTTCTCCTCCGCACCTGTTCTACGGCATCCCGACCCGGCTCTGCCTTTCATTTTGGAAGTCGATGCTTCTGAGACGGCCATTGGCTCTATTTTGTCACAAAGACAGGGGCTAAAATCTCTCCTTCACCCGGTGGCATTCGCTTCCTGGAAGTTAACCCCTCCAGAAAAGAACTATGACGTTGGAGACCGGGAACTGTTGGCTATTAAATTTTCTTTAGAAGAGTGGAGATACCTTTTGGAAGGCGCCCTTCATCCCATATTAATTTTCACTGACCATAGAAATTTGGAATACCTGCGTTCTGCTAAACACCTAAAACCTAGACAAGCCTGTTGGGCCCTCTTTTTTACTCGTTTCAACTTTCACATCACTTTTAGACCAGGCTCAAAGAATGGGAAGGCTGACACTCTATCTAGAATGTTCTCGGACACCTCCGCCAGGCCAGAACCTAGTACCATCCTTACCGTCCAGAATTTTTTTTTTGGTTTCTCAAACAGACCTGCTAAACGCTCTAAAAGAGACCTCCAAATGCTGCTCTGACCCAATCACGTTTTCTCTAGAGAGACGAGACGACCTGCTGTGGTCACGGAATAAGATCTTTGTACCAGTGGAACTAAGACAACAAATTCTAAGTATGTTTCATGATCACAAATTAGCGGGCCACTTTGGAACACGAAAAACTGCTGAATTGATCAACCATTCCTTCTGGTGGCCGAAGTGGAGACATGACTGCAAGATCTACGTCTCTTCTTGTCCCCGCTGCCAGCGCTGCAAAGGGCCAAAGACCAAGTCCTGGGGTCTATTGAAACCTCTTCCCGTTCCGGAACGCCCATGGACAGAGGTTTCCATGGACTTCATTGTCGATCTGCCCCCCTCTGAAGGTTTCACGACGATCTTGGTTGTAGTTGACCGTCTATCCAAACTGGCTCATTTTCTGCCTATGATCGGCACACCTTCTGCGACAGAGACGGCCAAAAATTTTTTCAAAGAGATAGTGAGACTGCACGGTGTGCCCAAGAGCGTTGTATCCGACAGAGGGGTGCAGTTCACATCCAAGTTCTGGAAGGAGCTCTGCAAAGCACTGGAAATCAAAGTCTGTCTATCTTCTGCCTATCATCCGCAATCCAACGGTCAGACGGAAAGAACCAACCAAACATTGGAACAATATCTCCGTTGTTTTTGCTCTGTCTCCCAGAATGATTGGTCATCCTTACTGCCGTCGGCAGAATTTTCCTATAACAATTCAATACATGCATCTACTAATCAAACTCCTTTTTGGGCCAATTTCGGCTATCACCCTTCATTCCTTCCGGATTCCATCCCTGAAACACCTGTCCCAGCGGTCCAGGAGCATTTAGTCCACATTCAGCAGAACTTTCAGAAACTTCAAGAAGTCATGCAACACGCACAGGAAAATTTCAAGAAATACTATGACAGGGAAAAAAAGGAGTGTCCGGCCTTCAGAGTTGGGGAAGAGGTTTGGCTATCTGCTCTTAACCTTAAATTACCAATTCCATCTCAGAAGCTGGGCCCCAGGTTCATCGGCCCATTCAAAATCAAACGACAAATTAACCCCGTGGCCTTTGAACTAGCATTACCTGGAAACTACAAGATTCATCCAGTTTTTCATGCCTCTTTATTTAAACCAGTCTTGTCTAGCCCGTTCCTTGGGAGAGAGGAACTTCCGCCTCCACCAGTAGAGGTTGAGGGAGAAGAGGAATTTGAGGTGGAAACTATCCTAAGCTGCAGAAAGAGGGGGAGACAGCTCCAATATTTAATCAAATGGAAAGGATATCCTCCAGAAAATAACTCCTGGGAGCCTTCCAGAAATCTACACGCTCCCCGTTTAATTAGGGCTTTCCATCGGGAACATCCAGAATTGATGGACAGTTTGGGCGTCCGGAGTCCGCCCCTTGGGGGGGGCACTGTCAGGGTATCAATCCAACTCACCTTCCGATTCCCCAGCTGCGTGACAGCCCAGCGCCATCGCGCTGCCTTGGGCGGCGCGTGCGCGCGCGTGGTGCGTCTGCCCGCCGCGTGCGCGTGCACGAGCGCGCACCCGTTCTCGGGCGTGCGCGCGTGCACGCACGGGCCCGTCACGCTCTCGGCCAATCAGTGGCCTGAGCGGCCTATTTGAACCAGCCCCTTCCTCCTCTCTGGTTGCTGGTTTGTAAACAGCTTCTGTGTTATCTGCTAAATACTACCTGTTGGATGCCTGTGATACCTGACCCTTGGCTTTGTTTTTTGGACTGCTGCTTTCTGGAATTACTTGACCCTGGCTTGAATATTGATATCCGATCTTCTTCTGCCCTTGACCTCCGGCCTGAACTTGGACTACCGCTGTCTCTTTAACCCCTGTCCACGGCTTGTTATCCGGACCTGTTTCCAGCCCTACCCAACCTACGAATTACCTGATCCCGGTGATATACCTCTGTGCACGGACTACCGTCTGCTTCATTTGCTGCAGCCTTCCAGCCGGTGACCTGCTTGTATCTACTCCACGCACCTGTCTTGATCTGCTTGTACCTGCTTCACGCACCAGACTTTCGCCTTCCGCTGGTACCGGTGCCTCCGGGTGCGTCTGTCCCTCTGTTCCCATTCCAGGGGACAGATCGCATCAGTTCGCAAAGGTGAGCCACCCTCAGCATCTCGGCCTTGGTAAGTGAACTTTCTGACATATATGTACCATATCTCCTGTCTGTCCGCATTCTCGCCAACACAGTTCTGAGACTTCTGTCTTATATTTGTGCGCCTTATCTGGAGTAATATACCACCTCGTTAGGCATTTGTAATTTAATTCCGTTACTTTACTATTTACAGACGAGGTATACACTCTTCTCCATATTTGATTTAAATCTAGCTTACTCAGAGGGGACCCCAATTCCTCCTCCCATTTTTTGATATATGGTGGAGTGCCTGGCTGTTCTAAGTCTATAAAGCATTTGTATATTTTGGACATTACTCTTTTACCTCCTTTCTCTACACATATTTTCTCCAGGGGGCGAAGGTTTTCCATCGATCTATTCGGCTGAGGGAGACCTTCAAAAAAATGTTTTAACTGGCCATATTTCCATTTATCAATTTCCAGAACTTCCCCTCTGTCTTTTAATTCCTCATAAGTGCTTAACTTATCTCTCGTCATGATGTCTTTCAGCTGAGCATTTTTTTTTATCCAATTCCCAAATACTTGCTCTATCCCTGGTGGAAAAAAAATTGTTTCTTTTAGTGGCATTAACAGTGAATTGAAACCCCATTTGTCTCTCTTATGTACTTTATCCCATATTTTCATTGTGTGCCGTGTAATATCGTGTGTCTGTTTATTTAACTCCCTGTATTTATCTGGAATCCAGATGATATTTCCTAATGTTGCCTTACTTATCTGGAATTCCATGCCTACCCATCTTTTTTGCTTAGTGTCTCTGACCAAATCTATTACTCTAGTGAGAATTATTGCTTGATAGTAACTTTTTAAGTCTGGTGCTCCCCAACCCCCTTGTGTTTTTTTTTTTTTTAAGTTGCCCAGCTGATGCAAGCTTTTTTTCCCTGCCAAATACATTTTAGGAATAATGTTTGTATAGACTTGAAAAACTTCTGGGGTAGGGCTATTGGTAACATCTGTATCTTATAAGTAATTTTTGGCAATATTACCATTTTTAGTATATTCATTCTCCCCCCCAGGATATATGTGCTGTCGTAAGTCTACCCAGTTCTGTTTTGTTTTTTTTTTGTTTTTTTTAAATATGTTTTTTATTAAGGAAGTTACACAACAGAGTAATTACAAAACAGGACATATAAACATTTTTGAGGACATTAATAGTAGAAGAACAGTATATGGAGAGAATCTCAAAGAAATAATTAAGGGGGGGGGGCATAGGTTTAGTGGTACATGGGGTAGGTGGAATAGTCCTTCCAAAAAAAAAAACAAGAGGGGGGGGGGTAGGGGAGGAGGGAGGGATGGTTAGAGATTGTCAATCCCGCGAGGGATCCTGGTAAAGAAAGGACATTTTCTCAAAGTTCAATCTCTCCGTGGGAGTGAAAATGTGCAACAGAAAGGGATTCCATAGGTGATAGAAGCGGTTCTTACTCCGTTCGTGGGTCAGGTCCGTGTTGAGCCTGTCTTTGTATAAGAGCTGCAACAGTTCCTTTTTAACTTGAGCAGTGGTTGGGCAGTCAGCAGATATCCACTTCTGGAGGATGGCTCTCCGGGCGATTAAGAGACATATCAGGGTCCAGTCCCTGCTCAGGGGAGTGGTAGGGGAAGACCAGGGGAGCAGTAGGGGGTCCCAATAGCCAAAGATAAGTAGTAGCGGGTCCTTGGGTATGCGCAACAGGGTGACATCGAAAATGTATTGGATGACTTGGTCCCAGAATCTGGCTATGAGGGAGAAAGACCAGAACCTGTGAGCCAAGTTAGGTTTGGGTTGTTTACAGAGGGGGCATTCTGGGGTGGCATGGGCTCGGTGAACAATTTTGATTTGCGTCTCTCTCCATATCTCGTTGGGGATAAGTTTATGGATGGTGGTGAGGCCATGAAGGAGCTTCCCCACCAGCTCAGGGTCAGGGAAGTCCTTTGACCAGTTGGCCGCTGACGTTGATGCTAAGGGGGGGGGGGGTGTTGTGCAGGAGGAGGGGACGATAAATGTCTGAAATTTTGTATGAGGCCCGAGAGATAAGGGTGTCGGTGAAGGAGCTCTGGAACCTTTTTCTGTCATCCCGACAGGCGTTTTTCAGAAAACTGATGCATTGAATATACTGGAATACGTGTGATGAAGGGAGAGAGAATTTGTCCGCCAGGGCTCTAAAGCCCATGGGGCGGCCTGAAAGGGGGTCACACAATGAATAAAAGGATTTGATACCCTTATCCTCCCAGTCGAGGTAAGGCTGGTTATCTAGGCCTGGTTGGAAGCTCGGGTTACCCAGGATTGGGAGGTATCGTGAGATAGAGGATGGGATATTGAGGGCTTTCCTGACCTCTCTCCAGGCAATGACCGTATCCCGGAGAAGGAGATTGTGTTGGAGGGGAGGGGGGGCAGATTTCCAGTGACAATGGAGAAGGGCCGTAAGGGAGAAGGGGCGGACCATCGCCGATTCAAAGGGGTAGTTCGAGCATCTGGAGGACTGGGAGATCCAATCCAGGCCTGTTCTCAATAGACATGCCAGGTTATATAGCCTGATGTTGGGAAGGGCAATGCCCCCCTCTCGCCTGGGAAGATGCAGTTTGGCAAATGCTATGCGCGCCCTCCTGCCACGCCAGAGGAACTTGGAAATGGCAGAGTTCATGGATTTAATGTCTTTGTGGCGCAGAAGTAGTGGGATGGTTTGTAGTGGGTACAATAGGCGCGCAAAACTGACCATTTTGACCAGGTGGCATCTTCCCAGCAGTGAGAGAGGCAGGTCCATCTAGTTCGCCAGTTCTTGGGATATTTTGGTGAACAGGGGGGGATAGTTGAGATGGTATAGGGAGGAGGGCAGTTTACCTATTTTTATTCCCAGGTAAGTGATATGAGACTTCGCAACAGTGAATAGGGAGCTCTGGGACCAAGAGGGGACAGATAGGGAACCTATGGGGAGTATTTCGCTCTTATTATAGTTGATACGAAGCCCAGAGCATTGCCTAAATTCGTCAAAAGTGGTCTTGATCGTGGACATGTCAAGTGAAGGGCTGGATGTGAAAATAAGGACGTCGTCAGCAAATAGTGACGTGCGAAGGTCGTGATCTCCGACATGAATGCCATGAAGGGGGGCGATCTGGGTTAGGTGGCGGGACAGGGGTTCAAGCGCTATGTTGAAAAGGAGCGGGGAGAGCGGGCAGCCTTGCCTCGTGCCTTTGTGCAGCCTGAATTCTTCAGAGAGGACCAATCTCGCGGCAGGGGCAGTGTACATTGACTCTATGAGGTGCGTGAAGGGGCCCGAGAAGCCCATTTTGGACATGACCATGGAGAGCCATTCGAAACTAACGTTATCGAAAGCCTTCTCCGCGTCCAAAGTGATGATGGCATGGTCTCCTGCCGGGTCATTTTTTGCGTGTTCGAGAGCTAGCATTACCTTCCTGATATTCATGGTGGCCGTCCTACCCTTTACAAAGCCCGATTGTGCGGGGTGGATCAGGGAGGGTATAATGGATGCCAATCTAGTGGCCGCTATCTTGGAGAGGATCTTAACGTCAAGGTTTAAAAGTGAAATGGGCCTATAAGAGCCAGGTTCTAGGGGGTCCTTGCCCTTCTTCACCAAGAGTTTTACGATGGCCTGATTGCCCGTTGGTAGATAGGACCCACCCGACCATATATGTTGGTAGACGTCGTGGAGAGGGGGGGACAAAGTCGAGCTAAAGGACTTGTAAAATTCTCCAGTGAAGCCATCTGGGCCTGGAGCTTTAGAGGGGGCAAGCTGTTTGATTACGGATTGGACCTCCAAGATGGAGATAGGGGCATTGAGGGCTTCGAGCTGGGTGGGGGTTACCTGATCCAGGGAAATACGTCGTAGGAAGTTGAGGGCCGTTGGCTTATCAATAGGGTCTGAGGCATATAGGGAGGAGTAGAATTGGCGCATAGTATTATTGATATCTTTTGGGGTGCAGTGTACGGAGCCCGACGGATCTCTGAGGGACATGATATGCGTCGGGCGGTTGGGTCCTTTACTTAATCTGGAAAGGAGTCTACCTGCTTTGTTACCAAACTTGTGGAGGGAGGCGTCTAGATGTGCCTTTTGGGTACGTTCGAGGGTGGCCGCCCAGCTATCAAAGGCCTGCTTGGCAGCAAACCAGGCGCTACGGTTGCTGGGGGAGTCATCAGTATAGAGGACCCGCTGGGCCTGATGCAGTGTTGCGCTGGCCTGTTTGTAGCGTCTAAGGCCCCATACACACGAGCGGACAGATTTGTTCAAATCTGTCCGTCCGACAGATTTGAACAAATCTGTCTGCTGGGATTTTGGTTTGCTCGCGTGTACACACGAGCAAACCAAAATCCCCGCCAGCAGAGAGCGCGCTGACGTGTCGGTGACGTGGCGGTGACGTTGACGCCGCCACGTCACCGCACCAGGAAGTAAAACACTTCCGCGCATGCGCCGAATCCATTCGGCGGCGGAGCGGGACGACATGTCTGCTGGTAAGTGTACTAACCAGCAGACATGTCGGGCGGACAGATTCCCACCGGATAGATTTCAAAGCATGCTTTGAAATCTGTCGGGTGGACAAATCTGTCCGCTAGCCCATACACACGATCGGAGATGTCTGCTGAAACGGTCCATCGGACCGTTTTCAGCGGACAAATTCGATCGTGTGTACGAGGCCTAGGTGTGTGTTTTTTTAATGTGGCGGCGTAGGCTATTATGCAGCCCCTGAGGAACGCCTTGCCCGCTTCCCAGAAAAGGTTAGGGTTGTCGGTGTGTAGCGCATTATCCGACGCGTATCCCGACCAGGCTTTTTCCAGATGTAGGTGGAAATCGGAGTTGTTGTGAAGATAGGAGGGAAACCGCCAGATTCTGGGGTTGGAGGCTAAGTCAGGATCTTCAAGGGTGGTCGAGACCGGGGCATGGTCCGAGATTGCAATGTCGTGTATGTCAGCTTCTGAGATCAGTGGGAGGAGAGAGTCAGAACAGAAAAGATAGTCCAGTCTCGTGAAGACATTGTGAGGGTGGGAGTAAAACGAGAATTCCCTGTCAGCTGGGTGTTTTAGTCGCCATAGATCGTGAAGGTGCAGTGAATCAATAGTCGACGCCAACAAGGTCTGGGTGAGAGGAATCGGTGGAGGACGGGATTGTCTGGTAGAGGACCTGTCGTCTGTCGGGTGCATAATGGAGTTAAAATCCCCGCCTATCAGGTGTGGGCAAGCTGGGTCTCGAAGCGCCCAGGAGGTGAGGTCGCTAAAAAAGGCACTTGTGGGGCTGTTGGGAGCACATACATCGGTGATGTTTACAACCCTGGATCCCAGTTGGATACGGGCAGAGGCGAATCGCCCCTCAGAGTCTGAATCTGAGGACAGTATCTTGCAGGGAAGGTTTTTGTTGACAAGGATTATTACCCCGGCTTTCCGACCACATGAGTCAGAGCCGAGGACCGTGCCTACCCAGAGTTTCCGCAGCCGCGGGAAGTCGGGAGTGGACAGATGGGTTTCCTGAAGGAGGGCGATGTCGGTCTTGAGCCTTTTAAGGTGGCGCAGAACTTTCATTCTCTTATTGGGGGAGCGGAGCCCTTTAACATTCCAGGAGACTATTCTCATGTTGGGAAAACTATCAATGGGGTGTGGGCAGGATGTGGAGGCGAGGTGAATGGAAGCATGGAGCATAGCAGAAGTGGGGTACAAGGACAGCAGATGGAGTGATGGTTGGCTGGGAGAGAGAACGGAGGTGCTAACGGATCCCTAAAAATGGGGTGAGGGCAGAGAAATAGGGAAGGGGAGATGGGGGAGGGATGATGGGGACAAACAAGGTGAACAACAACATTCGGAAACTTCACTTTTTTCCGCATGGAGCCACTGAATAGGCCAACTCCCAACCCAGGGCTCACTATGCAGCACTTCACCCGCAGCGACCGAAGGGGGGGGTGTAGGCAACAGGAGCAATGCGTGGGGGGGCAAGAGCTAAACAGGTATCCCTGCGGAAGAATGGAAGGGCCCACACGCATCATATAAATGTATGCAAAAACCCAATGTAAAACACAAGTAAAATACTAGAACAACTATTACCAAACGTGCAAGAAGAACATAAAACAATGTGAACTAAGAAAGCATTATAGAGCAAAAATAAAACAACATAACGGCATAGTAGCATTGGGCCTACCGTGGCCCCCCCGGGCAAGGGGGGGCACAAGGGAGGAGAAGGACCCGGAAGGGGGTCTAAGACGATCAAGGCGCAGCAAAGTTACACCAAGATGGTGCGGCCATCCAAAAAGGGGAAAAAAAAGAAAAAATAAGAGAAAGAAAAAGGGGGTTCAAGAGGAGGAGGTTTGTTGTTGTCGGTCGGATCCAGAAGCCTTGAATCTTTTAGGAGAGTCCTTGCACGGGCTCCCGTGTTCCAGGGCCCGGTTGGAGGGTGCAGCTCTGGGAGACAGGTTGTGGTGGGGGCCTGGGCGGTGTGACCTCAGGAAGGCCTCAGCCTCGGATGGGTCATGGAAGGAGAGCTGATCCCCGTTAGGTGCCCTGAGTCGAAGCACGGCCGGGAAGGCCAGAGTAAACTTGATTTGCATTCGGTGGAGCTCCGAGCAGACCTGCTGGAAAGCCTTCCTTCTCTTGGAAACGTCCACTGAGTAGTCCGCAAAGATCAAGATATTCATGCCGTCTATCTGGAGGGTCCTGGACTGTCTGAACTTCTGCAGGATGAGGGACTTATCCGAATAGTTGAGATACTTGGTGATCACAGGACGTGGTGATTTGCGTTCAGAGTTGAAGAGGCCCATGCGGTGGGCTCGCTCAACCGTGCAGGGGCCGGGCAGGCCCAAGGCCTCGGGGATGCGTCGTGAGCAGAGATCCGAAAGTGCCTGGGGTTGCAGCGATTCGGGGACGCCAATAAAGCGCAGATTGCTCCTCCTGGATCTATTCTCAAGGTCATCCAGTTTGTCGAGAATATATTTGTTCGTCTTGTCTTGCGCATGTTCAAAGGATTGGGCCTGGTAAAGTTCCTCTTCCATGTGACCGATACGGTGTTCAGCTTCGTTCAGCCGGGAAGCATTCTCCCCTAGTTGAGCCATTATTTTCTGAATCCCTGCATTGATGGTCTTTTCAACTGAAGTTGCTATCATGGGGGATAATAGAGCTGCCACGGCCTGGGCCATCAGTTCAATGTTATGCATATCCCCTATTTGTGGGGGAGGTGAGGAGATGTGGACAGTCTGAGGGGTGGCTGGAGGGGCTGGTGTTGTGCTCACCTCCATAGCAGGCGCCGTTTCTGCGATCGGATCCACGACCGGGTCCGTGTAGGCCGAAGCCGGGGCCTCGATTTGCGGCTGCCCCGTCCGCGCCGCGGCGGCGGCGTACGATCGCGAGCCGTTTTTCTCCAGAAATCTGTCCATCCTCTCTGGGGGGATGGCGGATGGGTCTCCCAGGGGTCGGTGGCGGGTCTGCAGGTGTTTATATGCCGATTTTAGGAGCCTGTGTGCGGGAGCTGAGGGGACACACAGCTACTCCATGCGGCGCAGGAACCGGAAGTCCCAGTTCTGTTTTAATATCTTCGAGTAATGGTAAAAAAATTATCCTATATATTCTCTCCTTAGATATTGCTATTTTTACCCCTAAATATTTTATTTCCTTTCCCCCCCACACAAATGGGAACTCCTTTTGGTACCTGGCTTGATCTTCCTTGGTTATATTGATACTCAGTGTTTCCGATTTTGTAGAATTAATTTTA
Organism: Rana kukunoris; assembly: GCA_029574335.1. Lineage (NCBI taxonomy): Eukaryota > Metazoa > Chordata > Amphibia > Anura > Ranidae > Rana > Rana kukunoris. Next base: position 124,519,380 of record CM056055.1, on the reverse strand, counting down.
AAGTTAGACAACTCTCCGTATTGTTTCATTGCTTTTACTATACTTGGTAGGGTTGTTCTCGGTTGGGTTAAGTAAAACAGGATTTCATCTGCGTAAGCCGCAAGTTTATGTTCCTCCTGGCCTACATCTCTTCCCCTTATTTCCAGGTTTTTTCTTATACTCCTTAGGAATGGCTCTAGTCCTAACACAAATAATAATGGAGACAGGGGGCACCCCTGTCTTGTGCCATTATGGAGCTCGAATGAGAGGGTCCTGTTAATTTTTACTCTTGCCCTCGGTTAATTATACAAAGCTCTGATCCAGTTTAACATTTTTGGTCCTAATCCTATTACTTCCAGTGTCTTAAATAAGAAGCCCCAGTCTACTCTGTCAAATGCTTTCTCTGCATCTACTGACAAGAGTAGACCTGGGGCTCCACTGTCCCTCATTTTCTGAATTGCTAGTAACGTTCTTATTCCATTATCTCTCCCCTCCTGTCCGGCCACAAACCCAACTTGATCCGTGTGGATCAGATCCGTCATAATTTGTTTCAATCTCTCTGCTAATATTTTGGAAAATATCTTGGTGTCAGAGTTCAGGAGGGATATTGGTCTGTAACTCGAACACAATGTCCTATCCTTTCCATCTTTCAAAGTCAGAGTAATAGAGGCTTCTATTGCTTCTTTATGCATAGCCATTCCAGTATGAACACATTTTTGGTGCCAAGACATCAATGAATTTTTTATAGTAGAGGACCGTTAGTCCATCCGGACCTGGGCTCTTACCATTCGGGGCATTTTTTACCGTTTCTCTAATTTCTTCCTCTGAAATCGGGGCTTCCAGCTTATTAAGATAGTCTTCTGGTCTTACCTCCCATTCTGTCTCTTTTAGAAAATCATACGTTTTTTTGTCCTTATCTTTTAGTTCTTCTTCGGTCTCATGTTTCCTAATGGAGTACAATTTTTCATAATACTCTTTAAAACTCTCTGCTATTTCACTCGTGTTATGCACTAGTTCCCCCCGCTTCGTTTGTATTTTCTCTATGTAGTTTGCGTCTTTTTTTTTTTAGTATGTTTGCTAAATATTTCCCTGTTTGTTTTCCCATATGTATCTCTCTTTCTTCACTTGATTGAAGGACCTTCTAGTTTCCTGCTCTATTTGCTCTCTCAATTCTTCTCTCTTAATATTTAAATTTAATAGGATTTCTTTATTTCCTTTCTATTTTATCCACTTAAGACCCGGACCAAAATGCAGGTAAAGGACCTTGCCCCTTTTTGCGATTCGGCACTGCGTCGTTTTAACTGACAATTGCGCGGTCGTGCGAAGTGGCTCCCAAACAAAATTGGCGTCCTTTTTTCCCCACAAATAGAGCTTTCTTTTGGTGGTATTTGATCACCTCTGCGGTTTTTATTTTTTGCGCTATAAACAAAAATAGAGCGACAATTTGCAATATGCAAATGCAATATTTTTTACTTTTTGTTATAATAAATATCCGTGAAAAAATGTTATTGCGCTCATTAATGTGACAAAAGAAAATAAAGCTGCAATCCAAAAGTGTTATACTACACAGAAACCATATGAACAAAAAATAGAGATTGCGCTAAATATTATATATAAGTGATTTGGAATGCTGATTAAGCATGTGCACAGATAAATAAGTCCATCAACATATATAAAAGTTTATAATCCAGTGATCCCACGGGTGCTGACAAATCAACTTGGAAAAGTGTGGTATAGATGAAACCTCCACCGAAATTATATATAGCCTCTTACCAGAAAGACATGATATATAAGCCTGATACGATCTATGATGCCGGGTGATGGTCACAAGGAAGCTCCACTGCATACAGCCTGGTTTACAGATGTAAAGTGTCTCCCGACGGGTCATCAACAGGCACATATAAAACACAAGGCCTCACATAGCATAAAACCCTTTTTATTAAGAATAAAAAGAGACGACTTGCACTTACATCAAGAGTGAAAAAGCAGCGCATAAAACACAGCAGCCGGCTGGCTTGGAACAAACAGCCCGTATTCCGGGTAGAGCGATTGGAGCACGCGGTGACGTCAGAACGTCTCCTCCCTACGTTTCGTCTGAAAGACTTGGTCACGGGATACAGGCGGCGTTCTGACTCACCGCAATAAATGTAAACAGACGTCACATGCAGCCTCGATGTGGATGAAGACACCCCACCGCACTGTCGCCATATTAGTTACTGGATAAAGTTAGGCATAATGCGCGAGGTAAACCCCGCGTCGCCCACACTTAAAATTACATAAGAAAGGAAACAAAAAATAAAAAATATACGATAACTATTTAAATTGCATGAACGCGGAAATGATTCCAAAGGAATTTACCACAATTAACACGGACTCTAATAATAAAAAAAATTTTTTTGTTTTTTTGCAATCAGCCATATGTTAATTTAAAATCTACTGGCGTATTCCCTGTTGGAACATATTGAAAGAACGCCAATGTCACTCTGAGTGACATACTACAGTAAACATAGCTATATATTCAGAATCTCCTAACATAAAAAAAGGATATATCAAAACTGAGAATGCAATATACCATGAAAAAATCTTGGTGTCTATAATTCCATGGACTACACTGAAGACCATGACTTTATACACAATGCCATGCAAATATGCATGGAAATTAAAAATTAGTCCCCATAAAAAAAGGAAGAATGAGGACTAGGGGAGGCCCAACTAGCCCCAATGAGTAAATGAAACAAAAAATTGGGGCCCTCAGTGTTAACTGAATTCCACATCGAGCCTGCATGTATTGGTAACTCGAATATACTTCAGTAAATAACACAAAGAGAACTAAAATGAATGATTAGAAAAAACAAGGAATAAACAATATAATACATATCAATCATGAATTGGCTATAAAACAGTTGACGTCAACTTCTATGTTTAGGCCAAAAGGTGTATAGCTTTTTAATTTATAGACCCAAGACATTTCCAATTTGGAGATAGTTCTCACCAGATGACTCCCTCTCCAGTGAGGGCTGAATTTATCTATCCCCAAAAATATAGTGCCTTTTGGATTTTGTTTATGTTTAGTGAGGTAATGTTTAGATACCGAATGCTTAGTGTACCCTAATCGGATATTATTAATATGTTCGTTTAATCGAACCTGTAGGGGGCGTTTAGTCCTGCCCACATATTGTAGGCCACACGGGCACTGCAACATGTAAACTACCCCTGTGGTTGAACAGGTGATAAATGGTTTGATCGGGTAGTGTTTTGCTGTACAAGTGGAACTAAATGTAGTGGTTCTCTATAAAGTACACCCATTGAGGGAGCATACCTGGCATTTGCCACACTTGTAATATCCTGTAAGTTCTGCAAAGAACTTAGAATCCAAGCTAGGAGGGTTTAGGATGTTAGGAGCTAGTTGCTCTTTAAGGCATGGAGCACCTCTGAAAACCACACAAGGCCTTTCGGGTAGTAGCCCACCCAGAACCTTGTCGTTTTTCAAAATGTGCCAATGTTTCCCCACAATATGTCTCACATTGGCATGTTGGCATGAGTAATTGGTGATGAAGGGGCTCCTGAACTGATCTCTATTTCCTTTGTTTGTTTTGACCGTCAAAAGATCGGTCCTGTTGATTTCATGAACAGCAATCAAAGTGTCGGATAGAAATTCTCTTGAGTATCCCTTCTCCAAAAACCGTTGAGTGAGAACATCAGCTTGTTCAATAAAAGTAGTATTTTCAGTACAATTTCGTTTTAACCGAAGGTACTGGCTTTTCGGCACTGATCTTAACCATGAAGCATGATGACAACTGGTATTAGGAATGAATGCATTTCTATCAGTGTCTTTGAAGAATGTCGAAGTGACAAAATGGCCGTTTGAAATGGAAATGGTCAAATCTAGGAAATTAATCCTGTCAGGACTGATCTCTCGACTCAAATGGATGCCTCTATCATTTATATTGAGGGAATCCATAAAGTCAACAAGATCAACCTCTGGGCCATCCCACAGGAGGAGGATGTCATCTATGTACCTAGCCCAGAGCAAGACTTGGGGTCTAGTTGAAACACAGACGACATCCTCCTCCCACTTGGCCATGTAAAGGTTGGCCAAGCATTCCAAATCACTTATATATAATATTTAGCGCAATCTCTATTTTTTGTTCATATGGTTTCTGTGTAGTATAACACTTTTGGATTGCAGCTTTATTTTCTTTTGTCACATTAATGAGCGCAATAACATTTTTTCACTGTTTGTTCATATACACATTATTGCTGCTGTTAATTGTTATCGTTTTTTCCATCTGCACACTAGTTTGATTTAGGTTTATGATGGATATCTTTGAATTCAGAGCCTCCCGGGTGGTTAACACAGAAGGGGTTTTTGAATCATTCAAAGAGGGGGATGGAGATTTGGGGGGTCTTTTCACGAGGCTCAAAAATCTTACCATTTCTGAATTACATACTCAGTGGGACATTGTCTTTCTAGACACCTATATAAAACAGCAGATGGTGCCCCGCAGTCTGCGATGGGACATTGCCCCTCAAAAGGGAGACACTGACATAGAGGGGTGGTATACGTTTTTTAACGAAACTGGTTTAAGTCTTTTAAAATTCCTTGGAGAGCGTAAGGCCAGCAAATTGGGCAGGTTGGATGATGAAATCAAACTTATCAAAGATAAGCTCGTCCCCTTCATGACAGGAGATGAGTATATTGATAGGTCAAAAAACCTGCTTAAATTGTTAGAAAAGGAAGAAAAAGAACAAAAAAACAAAAAGAAAAAGAAATATAACAGAGATATGGGAGATTATCAATCACATGTAGTTTTTGACTGGCAGAAAAAAATGCTAGCCGAGCTTCAAGCTACATCCAATCAAGCCATGGACACTAACCTTCCCAGTTTGGGCTCCATCAATGCAGTTGGCACTCCACTGTATTCTAATATTGGTAATTCCATTCAGGGGCAGTCTGGCTTCAGTGGTTCCCCAAGAGGAGGAACTTTAAAAACCCATAGAAAACCTCCGGCCACCTATCCCAATAATACGGGAAGAGGTGGAGGGGGCGGAGTGGGACAGAGAGGTATACCCTTTCCTCCTCCGGGTTTTCGACCTCGCGGGGGTTCACGTCCCCATACGGGAGCCCCAACAGTTAGAGGAAGGGGTGGACAACTTCGGACACCAGCATCTAATTTCTACAATAGTGCTAATCATCCCATGAATCAATATCAGGGATACCAAGGGTCAACTGAGGTGAGGACCTCGAATTATCAATGGCCACCAGGTCATATTGATAATGGTGTGGTCCACTATACAGATGACCAAGACAGTGACTACAACATTTCAACATATAACAGTTTTTTACCTCTGGTGGATGGCAATAATCCCGAGGGAGTAGTTTATCAGACTCCGGTGATGCCATATGTTGGTTTGGGCGCCACAGGGGGATACATCCCTTTGGGTGGCCAAGGTTCCTCTCAGTGGGATTTTCCCCGTGTGGGACAAGGCATCAAAAGGTTAGGAGAACTAAAAGAGGGACCCGAGGGGGGTGGCGCATTCAGTCCCAAAAGGTCGAGAAAGTAGTTGGTGCTGGCATATTCAATCTAAGCTCTCACCCACTTACTGATCCAGAATTGGCGGTCTTGGATAAAGGATTAAAATATGCCCCCCCAAAAAACTTAAACAAGTTTAATACATACATGGACATCCATAAATATGTTCGGAAGCTAAATATTCAACGATATTTAGCCTCCAATCCATTTAATCCATCCAAAACCCTCTCTCAAAACTATGTACATTCGGGCCTATCCAATGCCTCTACATACAATCCACCTGGCCATCTGGCTCCCTCATTAAAGGTTTTTAAGGATTTATTGTTGAAGGACTTGGATGACATCCGTGTAAAAAATGTAAGGAATAAACAAATTATAGAATTAGGCATAAAAACTTTATGTGCAAATAAAAATGTCATTATTCGTCCAGCTGATAAGGGGGGTGGCATTGTCGTCCTCAATAAGGTCGATTACATGCAGGAGATGTACCGTATACTTTCCGATACTGATACATACACCCCACTTGTTTTAGATCCTGGCAATAAATATAAAAAGAGGCTCACTAAGTTAGTTACCAAAGGTTTTGAGTTAAATATTCTTAACAAGAAAGAACAAACTTTCTTGATACCAGAGTCTCCTAGGACTCCGATTATCTACTACCTCCCAAAGGTACATAAAAATCCTACTTGCCCCCCGGGACGACCTATAGTCAGTGGAATTGATTCCATCACCTCCCGGGTGGGCAAGTACATTGATTTCTTTTTACAACCATTGGTACGCAAGATGCCCTCATATGTTAAGGACACTAGGCACATTATCAATTTATTGACGGGTCTTACCCCTACTCAAAACCTACTGATGGTGACGGCGGATGTCACTTCACTGTATACAGTGATCCCCCACCATCTGGGTTTGGAGGCAGTATCTCATTATCTGAGAAGGGACTCGGGTTTGCCTCACAGGCAGGTTCTTTACATTATGGAATTATTAGAATATGCGGCCTCTCACAATTTCTTTTGGTTCAATGGGCGATTTTATAAACAAGATAAGGGTGTCGCTATGGGCGCTAAGTTCGCCCCGAGTTTGGCCAACCTTTACATGGCCAAGTGGGAGGAGGATGTCGTCTGTGTTTCAACTAGACCCAAAGTCTTGCTCTGGGCTAGGTACATAGATGACATCCTCCTCCTGTGGGATGGCCCAGAGGTTGATCTTGTTGACTTTATGGATTCCCTCAATATAAATGATAGAGGCATCCATTTGAGTCGAGAGATCAGTCCTGACAGGATTAATTTCCTAGATTTGACCATTTCCATTTCAAACGGCCATTTTGTCACTTCGACATTCTTCAAAGACACTGATAGAAATGCATTCATTCCTAATACCAGTTGTCATCATGCTTCATGGTTAAGATCAGTGCCGAAAAGCCAGTACCTTCGGTTAAAACGAAATTGTACTGAAAATACTACTTTTATTGAACAAGCTGATGTTCTCACTCAACGGTTTTTGGAGAAGGGATACTCAAGAGAATTTCTATCCGACACTTTGATTGCTGTTCATGAAATCAACAGGACCGAACTTTTGACGGTCAAAACAAACAAAGGAAATAGAGATCAGTTCAGGAGCCCCTTCATCACCAATTACTCATGCCAACATGCCAATGTGAGACATATTGTGGGGAAACATTGGCACATTTTGAAAAACGACAAGGTTCTGGGTGGGCTACTACCCGAAAGGCCTTGTGTGGTTTTCAGAGGTGCTCCATGCCTTAAAGAGCAACTAGCTCCTAACATCCTAAACCCTCCTAGCTTGGATTCTAAGTTCTTTGCAGAACTTACAGGATATTACAAGTGTGGCAAATGCCAGGTATGCTCCCTCAATGGGTGTACTTCAAGGAGAACCACTACATTTAGTTCCACTTGTACAGCAAAACACTACCCGATCAAACCATTTATCACCTGTTCAACCACAGGGGTAGTTTACATGTTGCAGTGCCCGTGTGGCCTACAATATGTGGGCAGGACTAAACGCCCCCTACAGGTTCGATTAAACGAACATATTAATAATATCCGATTAGGGTACACTAAGCATTCGGTATCTAAACATTACCTCACTAAACATAAACAAAATCCAAAAGGCACTATATTTTTGGGGATAGATAAATTCAGCCCTCACTGGAGAGGGAGTCATCTGGTGAGAACTATCTCCAAATTGGAAATGTCTTGGGTCTATAAATTAAAAAGCTATACACCTTTTGGCCTAAACATAGAAGTTGACGTCAACTGTTTTATAGCCAATTCATGATTGATATGTATTATATTGTTTATTCCTTGTTTTTTCTAATCATTCATTTTAGTTCTCTTTGTGTTATTTACTGAAGTATATTCGAGTTACCAATACATGCAGGCTCGATGTGGAATTCAGTTAACACTGAGGGCCCCAATTTTTTGTTTCATTTACTCATTGGGGCTAGTTGGGCCTCCCCTAGTCCTCATTCTTCCTTTTTTTATGGGGACTAATTTTTAATTTCCATGCATATTTGCATGGCATTGTGTATAAAGTCATGGTCTTCAGTGTAGTCCATGGAATTATAGACACCAAGATTTTTTCATGGTATATTGCATTCTCAGTTTTGATATATCCTTTTTTTATGTTAGGAGATTCTGAATATATAGCTATGTTTACTGTAGTATGTCACTCAGAGTGACATTGGCGTTCTTTCAATATGTTCCAACAGGGAATACGCCAGTAGATTTTAAATTAACATATGGCTGATTGCAAAAAAAAAAAAAAATTTTTTTTATTATTAGAGTCCGTGTTAATTGTGGTAAATTCCTTTGGAATCATTTCCGCGTTCATGCAATTTAAATAGTTATCGTATATTTTTTATTTTTTGTTTCCTTTCTTATGTAATTTTAAGTGTGGGCGACGCGGGGTTTACCTCGCGCATTATGCCTAACTTTATCCAGTAACTAATATGGCGACAGTGCGGTGGGGTGTCTTCATCCACATCGAGGCTGCATGTGACGTCTGTTTACATTTATTGCGGTGAGTCAGAACGCCGCCTGTATCCCGTGACCAAGTCTTTCAGACGAAACGTAGGGAGGAGACGTTCTGACGTCACCGCATGCTCCAATCGCTCTACCCGGAATACGGGCTGTTTGTTCCAAGCCAGCCGGCTGCTGTGTTTTATGCGCTGCTTTTTCACTCTTGATGTAAGTGCAAGTCGTCTCTTTTTATTCTTAATAAAAAGGGTTTTATGCTATGTGAGGCCTTGTGTTTTATATGTGCCTGTTGATGACCCGTCGGGAGACACTTTACATCTGTAAACCAGGCTGTATGCAGTGGAGCTTCCTTGTGACCATCACCCGGCATCATAGATCGTATCAGGCTTATATATCATGTCTTTCTGGTAAGAGGCTATATATAATTTCGGTGGAGGTTTCATCTATACCACACTTTTCCAAGTTGATTTGTCAGCACCCGTGGGATCACTGGATTATAAACTTTTATATATGTTGATGGACTTATTTATCTGTGCACATGCTTAATCAGCATTCCAAATCACTTATAATAAATATCCCCCAAAAATATATAAAAAAAAAATTTTTTTCCTCAGTTTAGGCCGATACGTATTCTTCTACGTATTTTTGGTAAAACAAATTGCAATGAGCGTTTATCGGTTGGTTTTCGCAAAATTTATAGCGTTTACAAAATAAGGGATAGTTTTATTGCATTTTTATAAATTTTTTTTTTTTTACTACTAATAGCGGCGATCAGCGATTTTTTTCGTGACTGCGACATTATGGCGGACACTTCGGACAATTTTGACAAATTTTTGGGACAATTGTAATTTTCACAGCAAAAAATGCATTTAAATTGCATTGTTTACTGTGGAAATGACAGTTGCAGTTTGGGAGTTAACCACAGGTGGCGCTGTGACTTTCAGTGTTCCCTGTGTGTGTGTTTACAACTGTAGGGGGGTGTGGCTGTAGGTGTGACATCATCGATCGCGTCCCCCTATTACAGGGATGATGCGATCGATGCTGCGGCCACAGAGAAGCACGGGGAAGCCGTGTTTACACACGGCTCTCCCCGTTCTTCAGCTCCAGGGACGGATCGCCGCTGCAGCGGCGATCGGGTCCACGAATCCCGCGGTCCCGGTCCTGGAGCTTCGGACCGGGTCACGGGAGCGCGCCGCGGGCGCGCGCCCGTGAGCCACGGCTGGGTACTAAAATCAACGTATATATACGTTGATGTGCCCAGCCGTGCCATTCTGCCGACGTAAATGTGCAGTAGGCGGTCCTTAAGTGGTTATGCTGTTGTTCCAAATTATAGATTTCTTTTGTAAGCATTGTTCTCTTCTCTTTATTTGTTTTATTTTTTTCCGCCCCTACATTCATTAGTAATCCCCACACAAACGCCTTATGGGTCTCCCATACTGTAGCCTCCGACACTTCATCTGTTAAATTTATCTCAAAAAATTCTACCAATTCTGTTTTTATTCTGGATTCAATAGCTTTGTCTTGAAGGAGTTCCTCGTTTAGCCTCCATTTCGTGTGGTTATCTAAGTGATACTGGCGCATGGTCCGAAAAGGTCGCTATTCCAATGTTAGAATTGCTTATATTTTCTAGGGCCCTATGTTCAGTTAAAAAAAAATCAATCCTCGGGTACGTCTCGTGTACAGGGGAGCGGAATGTATAATCCTGGAGTTTCTTATGTTGTATCCTCCAAATATCTACTAGTTGGAATTGATAGAGTTTTTTTTTTCAGTTTATTTCTCCATGTCATTCCGGTCCCCTGTGCACGAGTCTTACTATCTAATTCGGCATCCATGTGGAAATTAAAATCCCCTTGCCTGGATAGCTGTTCCCTGTTTAAACTCCATAAACTCCGTGATTATCCTTATTAAATAACGAATAGGGTTTTTATTTGGACCATTTGCCAATGAGATCTCTACTCCATTCAGTTTTCCTCTCAAAAATAAATATCTCCCCTCCGGATCTACCCTCTTTTCGTCTAATATAAACCTGTTTTCTTTGGAGAAACCAATGGCTATCCCTTTAGCTCGGCTAATTGGGGAGTCTTCAAAATACCATATAGCGTAAAACTGAAACATATCTTTACGGTTTGCCTTAGCTATGAGATGCGTCTCCTGTAACATAATAACATCTCCCTTCATGTCACTGAGTTCCCTCATTATATTTGCGCGCTTGATGGGTGCATTCAGACCTCTCACATTATATGATATAATATTTATCTCTGACATTTTATTTATTTTTTCCTTAGGATTTTCCTTCTAAATTCATAGTATTCTGAGGTCCCCCCTTCCCTACTGAGATTCCCTCCCCCTCCCTTACTCCCCCTCCCCCTCCCCCATACATCCCCTCCCTCCTCCCCCTCCCCCTCTCCCCATCCCCTTGGAGGAAATACTGCCCTCTCTGGGGCTCTTGGCCGTGGCCCTCCTTTCCATATCCTGGCCCCCGGCTCCTCCTCCTTGAGGTTGAGCTCTATGATGGACCAGAGAACACTCCTCCCCCACCCTTACCCTCCCACCATCCCCCCATTTCTCCATACCTCTCCCGCATATGAACCCCTTTCCCTTTTCCCTTTTAAACTATGTCTTTCTCTCCCCTACCCCTTTTAAACTTTGCTATTTAATGCTACATTTTCTTTCTGCCCGGGAGTTTCTTCCACACTGGTTGCCATGCTTGCCCATCCTCTGGACTCTCTGTTTGGACCTTCTTTTCCCACCATCCTGGGATCTCAATTAAGTTTATGTTCAGCCTCCTACAAAAATTTGGGGTCTCCTCTGGAAATCTAAGTGTTGCTGAACGGCCCTCTTTGCGACCTGTCAGGCAAGCCGGTAAGCCCCATGTATACTGGATGTTATGTGCTCTGAGTAGCTCCAATAGTGGTTTCAGTATTCTTCTCCGGGATAATGTTTCTCCAGATAAATCTGGAAAGATCTGCAAGCTAATCTCTCGGTATTTGGTTGGTTGATTGGATTTCATATAGCTCTTTATTTGCTCCTTGTCTTGATAGTTGTGGAATCTGGCTATCACATTTCTTGGGACCTCTGTTCCCAATTCTGGTGGCTTTCTTATCCTGTGTATCCGTTCAAACTTAATTTTCTTTGGTACATCTTTTTTTCCCAACATGTGACCAAAAATCTCATCCATTTGTTCCTGTAAATTATCTTCTCCCTGTTGTTCCGGAATACCTCTAATCCTTATATTTTTCCTTCTATTTCTGTTTTCCTGGTCCTCTATTTTATACATCATGTATCTTTGTTCTTTACATAATTCCTCCACTTGTTTCTTCAGCCCTTTTATTTCTGCGCCCTGACTATCCATTCTTTCTTCCACTTCCTCCACTCTCTTTAACAGATGTTTCATGTCCCCTCGTAGAATGTATATTTCTCCGTTTATAGAGGATTCAAGTCTTAATTCCATACTTGCTAGCATTTCTGCCATCTCATTTTTAGTTACTTGTTGCTTCTTTTGTCTAGTTTCCATCTCCCCGTCGTCCTCTAGTTCCTCTCTCATCAGGCTAGCAGATTCCGTATTTATATTGGAACTTCTCTTATTACTAGGGCTGGCTTTTCCTCCCACCTGTGATATATACTTTCTTATGGAACCAGGGCTCGCACTTCATCTGGGGGTATTTGCTGCTGCTCCTCTCCCAGATTTCCCCCTTCTTTTTTTTTTTCCCACGCAATAGGTTTCCCAATTGAATGTCCCACAAAAAAAAAAAAAGAGGGCAGGAGAATCCAATAACTAAACTAGTCTTGCGAGCAGTATCAGGATTAACTTAAATTTATGTGGGCTCGTTATATTCTTCTTTACTCTCAATTGTGATTAGTGTAGGTAATATTTATGGTATTTACGTGCGCTCGCAATTATGACTACACACTCCAGGATAGTTATATTTTCCCTTGGATAGTGATTAGATTATGGTTACTCCCATCTCCTCTGCAGATACTGCGTCTAAGGCCTCGTACACACGAGCAGACAGATTTGTTTAAATCTGTCCGTCCGACAGATTTGAACAAATCTGTCTACTGGGATTTTGGTTTGCTCGCGTGTACACACGAGCAAACCAAAATCCCCGCCAGCAGAGAGCGCGCTGACGTGGCGGTGACGTGGCGGTGACGTTGACGCCGCCACGTCACCGCACCAGGAAGTAAAACACTTCCGCGCATGCGCCAAATCCATTCGGTGGCGGTGCGGGACGACATGTCTGCTGGTAAGTGTACTAACCAGCAGACATGTCGGGCGGACGGATTCCCACCCGATAGATTTCAAAGCATGCTTTGAAATCTGTCGGGTGGCCAAATCCGTCGGCTCGGCCGTACACACGATCGAATCTGTCTGCTGAAACGGTCCAGCGGACCGTTTCCAGCGGACAGATTTGATCGTGTGTACGAGGCCTAAGTCTTCCACGTTTACTTAATATCGATTTGACCGCGTCAGCCGTAGGGCCTTTACCTCTTTCTATAGCGAAAGGCTGCCTCAGGGTGCCTAAGATCTCACCGAGGCGCAGGGTATGTGGTGGTGCTCACACTTAAGCTTCCCATACTAGCCGATATATCCCATATATACACCAATAAGATCAGTCCAGAGGATAGGAATATTAATCTCACCATAGAGATTGCTCAGACACAATAATTATATTCTTCTAAAACTTCATAAGACCATATGATAGTAAGGCAGTATGGCGGTGTAAATATATCTGATATATCTGATATTATAAATCATATCCCTTGAGCATTCAATCAGTCATCACCTCTGCAATAGTATTAGAAATATGGAGACCATATAAGACCATGTAGTGAAATTTGCTTATGTACACCACTTAGAACTATTTTAGCAGGTGTAACAAAGAACATCACTATCCTGTCCATTAAATCCCCATGAGGTTCCCATGAGGTTCTCAGAAGCAGGTTCCCACTTCTCTACTCCGCAGAAAAATGCGGCAGAACAATTAGAAATACAGAGACAGTAAAAATAAATGAAAAATAAATAAGTAATAAAAATGGATGGTTATGCGAAACCACTAAGGCCTCGTACACACGAGCGGATATGTCCGCTGAAAACGGTCCGATGGACCGTTTCAGCAGACATCTCCGATCGTGTGTATGGGCTAGCGGACAGATTTGTCCACCCGACAGATTTCAAAGCATGCTTTGAAATCTATCGGGTGGGAATGTGTCCACCCGACATGTCTGCTGGTTAGTACATTTACCAGCAGACATGTCGTCCCGCCGCGCCGCCGCCGCGCCGCCGCCGAATGGATTCGGCACATGCGCGGAAGTGTTTTACTTCCTGGTGCGGTGACGTGGCGGCGTCAACGTCACCGCCACGTCACCGCCACGTCACCGCGCCGTCCGTCGGCGGGGAATTTGATCCGATGGTGTGTACACGCCATCGGACCAAACTCCAGATCGGACATATCCGATGGAAACGGTCCGCGGACCTTTTTCATCGGATATGTCCGATCGTGTGTATGGGGCCTAAGAGCTATTTAGCAAGTATCATATAGTTCATGACCATCCCGTCCTATTTATGGCGTCATGGCATCTCCCTTAGGTTCCGACTTCTCCATTAAGATCCATTAATATCTCTCTATATTTTTTTTTTTCATACAGTTTAGTACACCTGCGTTTTGGCAGTCCTAGCAGGCTCTCCCCTTTGTGTCCTTTTGGCCAATGACCTTTATTAAGCTCAATAAAAAATAGTACAATATAGTCCTGTGATTTTAATCCAGCCTGGACCTTCCTACCTGCATCCCGTATTCATTACTTGGTCTCTGGTGTGGTTTCCTGTGTTCTCAGCTCTTTCGCCCCTTCAGCCCTCCTTTGGCTCTCACTAGCTCTCTCCAGTGTTAGCCAGCTTCAATATGCAGTCAGCAGGTAATTGTAGCAGGCCAGGGACCAACGCCGACCAACCAACAGGCCAGGGAGCTCCTCAACCTCCTCAACCCCAAGCGCGAGCGGCGAGCAGCGAGCAGCGAGAGTGAGCACCCCCCGCCACCCGAGACAACGCGGACAGCCGCTGTGAGGAGCCAGCCCAGATCTCAGACGCCTGTACACCCGAGATTCACCGGGACCGACGCGCTCCACAGCGCAGCAAGGCGCCCTGCAAGCAAGCAGCCCCCACCGCCGTGTAAAGAGTAAAGGTAAACAAAAAAGTAAGCCACAATGCGCTAGTAGCAGCGGGGGACAGGCAGGGGCAGGACAGCAATAGGCTTCATAAACTTCATAGACTTAGGGAAAGATACAGACCGGGTTTCGAGCGATGGATGGAGTCTCGTATTAAAAATATAGAGTTGACTAAAGCTGTGAAAGTTCTTGTAAGACTGAATAAAAGTCTGTCATTTACACTACGCCGCCGCAAATTACTGGAGCAAGTGCCGTATTCTCAAAGCACTTGCTCCATAATTTGCGGCGGCGTAGTGTAAATGGCCCGGCGTAAGGCCGCGTAAAGCAAAGGGGCGGCTTGTATTTAAATTAAGTGCGCCCCCGTGCCGAACGAACTGCGCATTCACCGGCCTTAAACGTAGGCCACTGCGCATGCTCCGTAGTACGCCACAAATACATTGGTTGTGACGTGAACGTAATTAACGTATAGGCCTATTCGCGATGAGTTACGCAAACGACGGAAACAGCGGAAAAACCCGACGCCTTTCCGACGGCCATACTTAACATGGCATACGGCGGACCGACATAAGGTTACCCCTCATATAGCAGGGGTAACCTTACGCGTACGCAAACTACGTAAACTACGTTGACGCGGCGCAAAAATGTTCGGGAATCGGCGTATCGGCTCATTTGCATATTTGGCGATGAAATCAACGTAAACATCACCTAGCGGCCAGCGTAGTATTGCATTTAGGATCCGACGGTGTAAATGACTTACGCCAGTCGAATCCTAGCGTAAAACCGGCGTATCATGTTTTCAGAATAGAAAACAATGATACGCCAGCGGGAATTTCGAATTACGCCGGTGTATCTTTAGATACACCGGCGTAATTCCTTTGAGAATCTGGCCCTATGGGACAAAATGTGAAAAATAAAAAGTGCTCATTTTAAAGGTTAATATGCATGTTATTGTCATAAAAAATGTTTGGGCATAAGTCTTTGGGGATAAGGGTCTGGTATGGATTTTTGGGGGGACCCCTACGCCATTTGTTTTTTAAATTTGGCGCAGGGTTCCCCTTAATATCATTTGGGGTGACCCCCACGCAATTTTTTTAAAATTTTGGTTCTGAGTTTCCCTTAATATTCATACCAGAACCATAGGGCCTGGTAATGCACTAGAGAGGAACCCATGCCCTATTTTTTTTATGACTTTTATCTGTTTTGCGGGACCTGACAATTCATTATAGCTGCAAGCAGTTTTAAATTACTTTTTTCCTTTAGAAATATAATTTTGCTGCAGGGACTTTTCTAAACACGGGAAAAATGTGCCTCTTTACAGGCATACGAAAGGCACCCCCCAGGTATGAAATTTAAAGGAATATTTCACAAATTGTATTGTTTCACTTTAAGCATTATTAAAATCACTGCTCCCAAAAAAAAAAAATTATGTTTTTAAAACTTTGTTTGCATTGATACATGTAGCTCTTTCAGTCATGCTACACAGGATGGCATACTTTTACAGTTCTCCTTGATATGCTTTACCACTGACACTGATGTATGGCGAGAAAGAATTATGTGGTCCAAGGCACTATAAGTAATTGGCCTCCATTCCAAATTTGGACAAAAAAGGAGAGAGTTTTGCCAGGGGGACTTTGAATGAGGCCAATCATTTAATAGGGTAAGCATGTGGGATAAAAAAAAAACACAGTATTGTTTATAGTCTTTGGGTTCCGACCAAAAAGGGGGGAGTTAGTTAGGGACTTTGAATGAAAGATATCAATCTTGTCCCTTACCCCCTTTACTTTTCTCTTTCGTTTATAGACGGACAACGCCTTAATCTTGACAAAGTGGGTATTAGCCTTCCTTTAGGAGTGACTAGGCAGAAACTTATAGTAAATGTTTAACCACTTGCCTACTGTGTACCTACACCCCCTTCCTGCCCAGACAAAATTTTAGCTTCCGGCACTGCGTCGCTTTAACTGACAATTGCACGGTCGTGGCTCCCAAACAAAATTGGCATCCTTTTTTCCCCACAAATAGAGCTTTCTTTTGGTGGTATTTGATCGCCCGTGCGGTTTTTATTTTTTGGGCTATAAACAAAAAAATAGCGTACATTTTAAAAAAAAACACAATATTTTTTGCTTTTTGCTATAATAAATATCCCATTTAAAAAAAAAATGTTTTTATCTCAGTTCAGGCCGATACGTATTCTTCTACATATTTTTGGTAAAAAATAAATAAAAAATAACCGTATAGTGACTGGTTTGCGCAAAAGTTATATTGCCTACAAAATAGGGGACATAATTATGATTTTTCTTTTTTTTTACTAGGAATGGCGGTGATCTGCAATTTTTTTTCGGGACTGCGACATTATAGCGGACACATCGGACACATTTTTGGGACCATTCACATTAATACAGTGAACAGTGCTATAAATATGCATTGATTACTGTATAAATGTGACTGGCAGGGAAGGGGTTAACCGCTAGGGGGTGGGGAAGGGGTTAAATGTGTGTCTTAGTCAGTGTTCTAACTGTAGGAGGAGGGGAGTGACTGGGGGAGGTGACCGATTGTGTCCCTATGCACAAGGGACACAGATTGGTCTCCTCTCTCCCTGACAGGACGTGGAGCTCTGTGTTTACACACAGAGCTCCACATCCCTGCTTAGTTACTGGGTAATCGCGGGCTGCCCGGCGGCCATCGCAGCCTCCGGGCACGCGCATTGTGTTCCCAGTAACAGCCCCCTAGCAACTTTAAATGACAGGACGTCATAACAATGTCAATGTCAGAACAATAGGGTATTCCGCCCGCCGTCATTTGATGGTGTGCGGTACCCTAGTGTTTAAACACATCATACACAACCTACAGCCCCGCCCAGGGGGCGGGCCCTCTGGGTATAACCCCTCTCTCTGCATCTCGCAGATCAGTTTTTTTCTGCCTAGTTAAGGAGAAGAAATGGCTCCCTTCAGGCCCATAGGCCTGGAGGCTTTATCTCAAATTCAGTGTTGGATTTTTTTTTTGCTTTTATTTTTTTTATGTGATCTTCGATCAACTGCCGACTGAGCAACAGGCTGGATCCCAGATCCTTGTAGTCTCCCCAGTTTCGGCCATTGAGCGTGTGCCGACCATAGTTAGGCACTGGGTCATCCACAACATGCCCGTCGCTCTACGGGTGGCCAGTGAGCTAGACGCTCCAGGGCACGCATTGGACTGGTCTATAGGGCCGAGTCGCAGCAGCCAGGCCGACAGTCACCTCCATTACCATGCAGGAGATGATCTGTCTAGGATGCTTCCAGCACAACCCTCAGGAAGGGAAAGTAGTAATCCCCTGCTTCGGGAGGAAGACAAAGCTGGGCATCCCTGGAGAGTTGAGTAAAGGGCCTTATCCCCCTTCTGCTCTCCCTCCCTCCCTCCCTTCCCTCCTCCTTAAACTCTCTATGCTAGCCTGAGTAGGGGTTCCTCTGGGGAGCTTCACTTGGGGAACCATAAGTCACTAAATCAGTGTATAAAGCAGCATAAGAGATTCTGCTTACCTGTGTGTCCTGCTCCATGCTGTCGGCGGCCATTTTTGCTGTGCCCATGCTGTATTTCTTTACTTGCACTGACGGCCATGTTCTTGTAGCCACATTTGTATTGGCCTCTAGCGACGCTCGGTGGTCATTTTCTTGGTGATTCCTGTTGATGTGTACTGACTGCTGCATTACTCTGCTGCACTGTGGTTTCTGCTAAAATGGTCTCCTCCACATTTTTTTCTCCAGAATGGGCAAAGATGCTGCTCAATGGGTTACAAGCACATCAGGCTTCCCTGAACGAGGTAGCCCTAGCTGACCAACTAGTACAAGGCCTAAAATTTGTTTGTGAATTAGCCTTGGACACTATTCCTCTGCTGGCCAGGGCTTCAAGTCAGGTGGTGGTGTTACGCGGTCTATTTTGGTTAAAGATTTGGTCCGCCAACCAATCTTCCAAGAAAGTTCTGATGGACTTGCTCTTTAAGGGCGACAGACTTTTTGGAGCTTCCCTGGATGACATAATTAAAAATGCTACAGGAGGTAAGAGCACACTGTTCCCACAGTCCAAAAAGGGGAAGGAGCCATGCCGCACACAAGTGTTTTTTTTCATCCGTCCAGTATGGCGGGTAAAAGACCACAGGCCGATAAAGCGCCTGCTCAGGGACAAAGACGTCCCTGGTTTCGCAAACCCAACAAACCTGCAGACAAAGCTACATTGGCATAAAGGTTTGCCCCCATCCATCTCTCGGGTGGGGGGACGTCTTCGCGAATTCCCGGTGGACATCTCAGGTCCCCGACCAGTGGGTTTGCGAAGTAGTGTCTTCAGGGTACAAGATAGAATTTCTATCTTGCCCACCAAACAGGTTTTTTCTTTTTATAGATCAATTTTACTTAAGCAATGTTATGTTATATTTTACACCAGTGGTCTCCAAACTGCGGCCCAAGGGCCAGATGTGGCCCTTTGCTTGCCTTTATCCGGCCCTTGGAGCACTATCCCTCCCTATGATACAAGACACTATTCTGCCATCTAACTCTGACAATGGAGCACCATTTCTACCACTAACACCACTAATGGGGCACTATTCCTCCCTATGATACTAGCAATGGGGCACTATTTCTCCCCTAATACCAGATGTTTACTACCACTGATGCCAGGAAAATGTTCACTCCCGCTTGTCAAAGTCTGGCCTCCAAGAGTCTGAAGGACAATAAACCGGCCCTTTGTTTAGAATGTTCGGAGACCCCTGTTCTACACCATTGAATCTGTTACAATCTCTGATCACTCTCCAGTGATGTTGTCTTTTTGCACCCTTAATGAAACCCTCCTAACTGATCTAACTGTGGTTGAAACCCTTTTCGATCCTTACAATTTTATTTTCAAACAAATTATTCTGGGGATGTGTCCTGGGAAGACCACAAAGCTGTGATCAGGAGGGGGATGATTGCTCATAGGTCTCGCATCAAAACACAAAACAAAAAAACAAAAACAGAAAGAAATCACATAGTTGATTGATAAGATTCATACACTTGAACTTGCACTAGGCACTTTTTAACCCCGTTGATGCTTGGCAATTGGCAACCTTACACACTTCTCTTTCTCAGTGTCTTGATCTTAGGCCGCGTACACACGACCGAGAAACTCGACGGGCGAAACACATAGTTTTCCCCGTCGAGTTCCTTGTTCGGCTGTCAAAAAACTCGTTGAGCCAAATTTTCCCATTGCCCATCGAGGAAATAGAGAACATGCTCTCTTTTTGGCTCGACGAGTTTCTCGACAGTTTTCTCTGCGAAAAAGTGTACACACGACCGGTTTTCTCGGCAGAATACGTCTCCCATCGAGTTTCTTGCTAAATTCTGCTGAGGAAACCGGTCATGTGTACGCGGCCTTAGGGTTTGAGAGAGATTTTTTGCCCATTGCTTGTATCAGTACTGGAATAAATGTGTATTTCTATTGGCAAGACAATTTATGAACTAACAGGCCCTATGTCTGTCCATAGTCTGACAGTCCAAAACAGGCAAAAAGTGAAAAAATAAGCCCTAAGGCCAACGCTGCACTCATTAAAAAAATATAAAACTATAGGTTGAACCATGATAATAAAGTGTTAAATAGCAGCTAGCACATCGAGTTTGGTACCAAAAAAAAGTATATAAATGGCAAATAGTGGATACTCTTGTTATAGCTAAGAAGTTTCAACAGTTTTCTGCATCCCTTTACAATCTTCCACCTCCCTCTCCTGCTGCAAATGACAAGACTCAGACTGATAGAATTCAGGCCTACCTGCGGGACTCAGCATTCAATGGTGAATGCCCAACCATCATTGAAGAATTAAGCAATGCTTTTGCCTACATCCTTCTGGCTAAGAGCCTGGGCCCTGATGGCTTCTCTAATCAATACTATGCAAAGAAAAGGCGATACCGACTGTGGAAAAAAAACTCTGCACACCCCTGATAGAACTTGGAAAAAGAACAGGTACCCCTAGGGGCCTTGAATTGCAGCAATGAATAAAGATGATACAGATAGTTAAAATTTGTATAAAAGTATGAAGTTTATTACAAATCAAATGGTATCAAAATGTAAAAAATGTCTGATAGGAATCAGGGCATGAGCTCTAAAAAAAAACATTGGCAAAGGCTAATACATGTATAAAAAACGCCAATAACAGTCAGTACAACATTGGAAATAATTACTATGGTTGCAAAGCTCCAACGCGTTTCTGACCATTTTACCATTCACAATGGGACCGGACAAGGCTGCCCTTTTATCCCTCTCAGATGACCTCCCCTTTTACTTTCACAAACCCCTCATTTCCCTCTCGGTCCTTATGTCAGAATTATGTAAGTTTGGTCTCATGTTAAATTTTAAAATTAATTATAATAAGTCTGAGCTCCTGCCCATCCATGTCCTCACCGCGTTGGCTGACTTTCCACAACCATATTTTATTTTGTGTGGTGAAAGAGCTCTTTTCCATACTTAGGCACTCACATTTTCCCTGACCTGAAATTCCCTTACGACCTCACATATTGCTCACTGTTGGTGGGGATACTGAAAGACTTGCAGCTTTGGAAGGCCTATCCCTTAACCTGCACCACAGACAGTACAAGCCTCTCACCTTCTTCAATCGACCACTAAGCATTTTCCCACACCATGGGTTATAATCCTTCAACGAACAAATCATGATGTAGATAGCATTCACGCCACAGCATATATGTAAAGGAGAATAGACAACACTTCTATTTTTAAAAGGATTAAAAATGACTTACAAGTCAGGCACTACAAACTAGTGCAAGTATAATAACATTTTCGTGTACAAGCAATTACACCATAAAGATGGTCATGGGTGACGTCATATGTTGCCCCTCCCCCTGTACGAGTTACGTCCATGAGTAGGACATCAGTCAGGATATGGCCCAGAAGTTGATTGACAGCATGCCAGGGTGAATTGCAAAGGTCTTTTTTTTTAACATTCAGATTTTTTGGGGATTTGAACAAATACAGAGTTACATAGTCACATTTTATCTTGGAATCCAAAGTAGTTGCTTAATTCCATACAGGTTCCCTTAGAACAGGGGTTCTCAACCTTTCTAATGCTGTGACCCCTTGATAAAACTTTCCAAGTTGTGGGGACCCCTAACAGTAAAATAATTTTCGTAGCGTGGTTTGTCAGCACCCAAGTCATTTGCACCCCTAACTCACTCTTTCTCTTTGTTCTCCTTTCTTTCCCTTTCATCTTTCTCTATCCTAATTTCTTTTTTTTCCCCATCCCTCTCTTTATCCGTCTTTTTTGTTCTTTCTTCTATTCTTTCTCTCCCTTTTTCGTTGTTCTTCCCCCTCTTTTCCTCTCCCTTTCATGTATTCTCTATTTTTATACCTTCTCTTACTCCTTGGTGGGGAGGTGGGGGAATGGAATGAGTGGAAGTGCTGGCGGTGGGTACGGGATGAGTAGCAGTACTGGTGGGAGGTTTGGGATGAGTGGCAATGCTGGGGGGAGTTCTGATCAGCCAACTTGGGTGCTCTTGATCAAGGTCATCTGTTGATCTGAGAACTGTAGTGGGCAATTATGGCAACTATAATGACAGGTAGTCTTACTCACTGTGTCTCCGACTTTGTGGTGTCTCGTAGCACTGACACCTATGCCGAAATCAGGAGGTAGGGTCTCCTCCATCCAGTCAGCTGACCTCTAGTCTCTGCCCCCCAGTCATCCTGTGAACTGAATGGGTGGCTGCGAACAGGGTGAGTGGAATGCCGCAGGTTTTAAGAACAGCCCAGCTGGGTGGCCACAGGCTCCAGGGACAGCCCTGCTGGGCGGCAGCAAAAAGGCTGGGAGAGCGGTGCAGGCTTCAGGAACAGCCCAGGATTTGGTGACCCCTGGCAAATCATCATTCGACTCCCAAAGGGGGTCCCGACCCCAGGTTAAGAACCACTGTGTTAGAAGAAGTAGACAAACAGTAGCTACATACAATGTTAAGTAGACGTTATGACCCAAAGGTTCCTAAATGATTCACATTAGCTCTAAAGTACAGTTATTTGTCTTATGCATAAACATTTAGCTTATAAGACAGATAGTTATGACCAAAGATATAAATCCGTACCTTGTAGAAAACAAACACTAAACAAAATGAAAAACAACTACTGTAAGAAAACAATTATTGTACATCAGCAATAACAACTAATCATCACTTACTATACTTAGGTTTATTACGTTTCCATTTCCTGGTAAAAAGGAGCTCTAGTAACCTTTAAAGGGTATTGGTTAAATTATAGGTGTTTATCCTTACTTCCCACTTGCGTTTGAAGGTGTCTCTGTTGCCATGAATATCGCAGTGAATTGCAGAGGTCTTAAAAAAA
The DNA here is from genome assembly GCA_029574335.1 of Rana kukunoris. NCBI lineage: Eukaryota > Metazoa > Chordata > Amphibia > Anura > Ranidae > Rana > Rana kukunoris. Next base: position 124,496,372 of record CM056055.1, on the reverse strand, counting down.
GGGTCACCAGAGCAAATATTGACTCTTTGCATTAACTTAATGTAATTGTCAATAAAAGCCCTTGACACTTGTTTGTAACTAGATTTCAGTATACCATAGTAACATTTGTCAAACGGATCTAAAAACAGACTTTGTGAATATTAATAAATGAAACCGGCCAATACGCTCCTAGAATATCCCCACTAGCCCTTTTAAGCCTCAGGCTGAACAATGGGTACACAGATGAAATTTAAAGATGTATGGTCGGGCTGGATGTATTATTCTACAGAAATCGCCAATTATTGATAATTTCTCTGTGTGTTGTTTAGCAGCGTGCTTACTGGAGCATTTAATCATTTCATTTTTTTTTCCGCCCGAGTATAAATCAGTTGGGATTTTCTTTTCTTTTTTGTGCTAATCTTTTTTTCTCTTATTTCTTAATTAAGTGAACAGTAGTATATCTCATAATTTGTACGCTTCTTTAGGTTTGACTGGAGTTGTTCATAATACTTTGTAAGATGCCTAGACTGTACCTGGATCTTACTCATGTTGTTGTTATTCTAGAATTGTGAGCTCTGCTGTGCAATGTTTGTACTTGACATCAGCTTTTCATTGACTTTCTAATGTATTTCTGTCTTAAAACTTTTATTATAAAAAAAAAGGTACCAAAATTATTTTCCTGACAGACTCCATGGCAGCCAACGTATGGGTTTAGCCCCACCTCTACTACTACTACTACTACCCTATAGGACTCCACTCGCAAAAATCTTTGCTCCTAGCCAGCGACCATGTTCTTTTTTTGTCCTCCTCCGAAGGATCTAGCTAATAGTCTTGCAATTAGCAGAGTATGGAGTGGGTATATGGATGAGGCGCTGAAGATGCTACAGTCCTAGCCACTGGTAGGTAAAGCAGTGCATTGGCTGTTCAGCCTAGCTACTAGCAGATGGCCCTATCGCCCTACAAAGTCCGGCTTGTGTGTCTTACCTCGGCCCAATGACAATCTTAGCAGGAGCGGTGAGTTTTTCAATTTTTCTTTATAGCAGCAGCAGTTTTTGTGACATTCTCCCTTTTGTGTGTCTCTGGCTTTACTTTTCCTTTCCTGTGTTCCCCCACATGTCTATCGAGTGCAGCATGGCTGGCAGGCATGGTGGCCAGTTTCTTTTGTGTTCTAGTCGCCGTTTACTTTCAGGTTTTGTTTTTTTCGCAGTCATTCTGCACATGCGTGAGTCACGCGCAAGAATGAGGCTTGGTCCGCACATGCGCGTTGTCATCAAAATGGCCATGCTCGCGAATGCACCTTTGCAAGGGTGAATAACTTGCAAGCTTGGGAATGCTTGTGGGCTTATAGTGGCGACTTCCTCTAGCCCTAATCTTTCTTTACCAGGTAAGAGGCTTAAAGGGGACTGGTACAGCCTGGCTGTGCTTTTTTTTCTCCCCTGACACATCACCGCCTGCCTGTGGCCAGCCCTATTTCAGCAGGTACATGGCAGGGGATCTTCCCTGGGTGTCACTTGCCAGGGGGTAGGTTGAGCATCATTACTGTTGTCTCCCTTAAGCACAAATGTCTCTTGTTTTCTTTTTCTGTCAGTCCTTCTAGGTCAAACCAGCAGCGCAGTTCACACAAAGGAAGTGACTCTTTAAAGTCTCATTGCCAGCACTCCTCTTCCAGATCTAGACACCATGGTTCTCCCTCAAGATTGAGACACCGTAGCCTGGAACCATCTCACCCTACCATGGCTCACTCCAGCTGAGGGTGTCTGCTATGGGTGTAGGTCACATTCTTTCTGACCTGGGTGAAGTCATCACGCACGAGTGGGGCAAGGTAGAGAAAAATAACTCCCTGCTCTCAAAGGCACTGAGGCTTTTTTCCTTCAAAGAGGAAGAGGTTAGGCCATTGGAATCAGCTCCTTTGGTGGATGCAGCCGTGATGAGGTTGGTCAGACATGTGATCCTTCCTCTGGAAGATATTTCAGGGATGTCTTGAATAGGCGGATAGACTCTGACCTAAAACGGGTCTATCTTACAGCAGGTATGGCCTGCAAGCCAGCCTTGGCTCTGGCTGCAATTTTAAAAGCCAACTGACATCCATGACATCAGAAGAGAGCGGACTTCAGCCTGCTCCCTGCTGAAAATTGGTCACAGGAGTACAAAACAAATTGCATTTCTGTGATCCATAGGAGAAGCACAGCCAAATGAACTTGGGTTGGACTTCTCCTTAAAGTCTAATGATAGGTTTCCTTTCAATACCAACTCCAGTCAAAACTTAAAAAAAGTGACCCAAAAGGTGTTTAAAACTAAAAAAAGCAGTTCAGGTTGGAATGCTCACCTCATTACCAGAGTTGTCCTCTGCAGTAATTCCTTTTGTCACATGTCCTCAGTCTTTTGCAATAAATTTCACCAGCAACATTCAATCTAGAAGACATGGATTTACGAAGGCACACTGCCCTCCCATACAATGATGAAGAAAGTGGTGCTTTTGTAAAGCACTATGCTCTTCATCAATGTGGACTGTCCACCACCAAAACAAGATCCAAAGAGGACCTTGCACATTGTGTGACTAGCTTTAAGGTATCTTTAAAAAGTAAGTATAAAACGAATAAATGAACTATGGCTAAGATGAGCACTGGGGGAAGGTGGCATGGGGAGCAAAAATACTTGTGCTTTAAACGCAGATGTTTAAGCATATAATTCTCATATTGCAATATTACAGTTATGTTATATATAACATGCAAAAATAAAAGATAGTTTGAGATGTATGCCATCAATTGAATCCGATTACAGTGGTCATAGCCATAACCCCATAAAAAACCTGCTACTTTCATAATACTTTAGCTGCATCCAGTGCATGTTAGGCGGCGTACACACGAGGGGATATGTCCGCTGAAAACGGTCCGATGGACCGTTTCAGCAGACATCTCCGCTCGTGTGTATGGGCTAGCGGACAGATTTCTCCACCCGACAGATTTCAAAGCATGCTTTGAAATCTATCCGGTGGGAATCTGTCCGCCCGACATGTCTGCTGGTTAGTACACTTACCAGCAGACAGGTCGGCTCCCACCACCGCCGCGCCGCTGCCGAATGGATTCGGCGCATGCGCGGAAGTGTTTTACTTCCTGGTGCGGTGACGTGGCGGTGACGCGGCGGCGTCAACGTCACCGCCGCGTCACCACTACGTCACCGCGCCGTCCGGCGGCGGGGAATTTGATCCGATGGTGTGTACACGCCATCGGATCAAACTCCCGATCGGACATATCCGATGGAAATGGTCCGCGGACCGTTTTCATCGGATATATCCGATCGTCTGTACGCCGCCTGACTGTCAGATGCTTGAAATTAAATGAGCCATTTACTACAAACCACTTAATTCCACTGAAATAAAAATAGATTTTCAGCAAATCTCTTGAAATAAAAACGTAACTCATAGTTCCATAGTGTTCTACTTCATGTTTAGAAAACATCAACGTGATGCACTTCAGAGAATGTTACCAAACACTAATGTTTTTTGGATTTTTTCCACCTGATACCTGTAGTTGTTTCTTCAAAATACATTTTTCAGATTATTTTAAATAGTTACACTTTATTCTTACCACATAGGTGTACATAATGATTAATGATGGTTTCTAATAACAATGTGGAAAATGCAAATTAGCAGTGTCTGCACGGCAGAATTCAAGGTAGTCAATTTGGCAGATTGTATAGCAATACATAGAAATAGTTACACTTTATTATTACTGCATAGCATTTCATAATGATTATTCATAGTTTCTAATAACAATGTTATAAACACAAAATAATAGACATGTGCATTCGTTTTCGTCCGAATACATTTTCGTCCGAATTTCAGGTATTTTCATTATCATTTTAACGAACGATAACGAAAGCACAGATAACGAAAACCGAAAGATCCGACATAAACAAATGCTTTATTTTAGTTTTTGTTGGGGTCGAATGTGCCTAACCTTAACTCTATTAGTCCAATATTATTTTACATAAAGAAAAAAGATTCGTCATAGAGAGAAAAGATTCGACATTATAGAGACATGAAGAAGAGTCGACATAGAGAAAAGATTCGACATAAAGAGAAAAGATTTGACACAGACAGAAAAGATTCGACATAGAGAGAGACATGAAGAGTTGATTTTTTTTTTTTTTTTTTAAAGATTCTGTTGAATCTTTATTTTATTTTTTTCTTAGAACATTCGACGGACACCATAAGCCTTCAATGACAGATTTGACGTAGAGAGACATGAAGATTTGACGTAGAGAGACATGAAGATTTGACGTAGAGAGACATGAAGATTCGACATAGAGAGACATGAAGAGTCCGTTTTTTTTTTTTTTTAAGATTCTGTCGAATGATTCAACCTTAATTTGGATTTGCGGACGAATACATTTTTTTTACTAAAAACTAATTTCGGGTGTAACTTAATAAATGTATTTTTCGGACGAAAATGAAATTATGAAACAAACTATTTCAGTGTGCACATGTCTACAAAATAACAGTGTTTGCACCAAAGGTAAATAAAGTAGTCATACATGCTATGGGGTTAGCCAAACCACTAAATAACAACATAAGACAGTCAGTGTCCAGTGCCAAACCTGTGGGGGGAAAAACATACTGTATTTAAAGCTAAACTCCAGGAAAAGTAAAAATGCTCCCTTGCAGTGGGGTTACAATCACACTTCAAGGGGTAAATTCTCATTTCTGTCTAGGGTACTTGTAAAAGCAGTTTTACTTGATGATGATCTGATCTTGTGCTTCTCTGTGCTGCTAGACCAGCCCATCCTCAAGGCCATCACATGGTCCCTAGTCCTGCAATGGACAAAATGGAAATTGACAAACAGTCCACACCTGGAACATGGGAGAGTGCTGTCTGCTGGGGGAGAAAAGGATTGGGTAAGCGAGTGTGCTTTTGTTTGCAGTTGTAAATCTACCCTCCTAGTGTCAGCTTGATAGATGAGTTCTTCTGTCTTTCCCCACAGATGACCCACCTTGAGTTGACACAGAACTCTGACACACTAGTGATGTAAAATGGGCTTTATTTAAAGACAAAGCTCTGCAGAAAAAGGAACAATAGTAAAAAAGCAGGTCTAACAGCAGTTTTAAAATTAACCATGGCTGTGAATAACAAGAGTCCTAGCTATGTTGCCTATCTCTACATAAGAGACCCTGCCTATATCAATGGCCAGTGGGACTATATACAATCTGCTGGCATTGGGGTCCTCTATTTTCTGTTGGAGCACTTAGAATGCAACAAGTACCTCAAACTCAGATGGCCAAGAAGTCCCTCTTCACAGACTTTGATTTTGGTCCACCCCTCAAACGCCAGGCTCGGGCATGATGTCCGGTCATGTATAGACCCAGATAGCAAGCAGTTGAGCTGCCAGTTTAAAAATGACCTGCTAAGCTATCGATAGACTTGCAAGGCTTCACAATTTGTTACAGAATTGCAGCAAGTCTGTATTGTATGACTGTATTGTTCTCATTCAGTTATGTTGTGCAATAGCCATCCCACCACAGGGGTCATTGTGGATGAATTTTTATGTTGTAGAATTGCAGAGCTCTTGCTGTAGACTCACCACTGCAACTTTGCTCCTGCTAGAGTCTTGCCATGCACATTTGCTACAAATTGTAAAAGTGTTAACTACAACTTGCCAGTAAAAATGTGCATCAAGTTAACAGACTTACAATTCAACACTGCCACAAGTTTGCTATCTGGGCAGAGCTCCCCTTTCAAGCTGGCATCAGCTGGATTTAAGACCTTTTCTACCTAAAGCTCTGGACACCATTCATTTGTCGCCCTTCCCTATTTTGCTCTGCCACTTCAAGTCTCTACAGTTAGTGCCGCTCATTGGAGTCAGCAATCTCACTATCAGAAGCTCAGAAGCTATGTCCTATCCACGACTTAATATACCCAGCAATATCCTGAGTAGCAAAGCCTAACACAACAGTAGCCCCTTTGGTGCTCCATCTTACCAACTTGACTTCTCAAAACTTTTTAGGTATCTTTTTCTCTGTGAGGGCTCTGTTCCCAGCAAGTTCTGGTGGGCAAGGCCAAACACCAACCTCAGTCCCCTTTTGGTCTCCAATAAAATGGATGTTGCTCACTATTATTGTACTAACTTGATTTTTCCTAATAATGGCTTGAAATTAAAAACATTACTTTTTTTTTTTTTTTATAAAATAGCTGTTACCCCTCATATGCTGGAAACACTTTCCATGCTTTGAAACCACAGTTATTCTTTAAATATTCACCATGCCTGTGAAGCCTCAACTGATCAGTACTACTAATATGTGTAGGACACACTTTAATGTACAGAGCTCAACGGGGCAGATCATTTGATGTATTAAATGTTGGAGAAAATGATTATCTATTGTCCATTATATAGTAGCAAATGCTTCCTCCTGTTCTTGTATACTGTATATTACTGGGAGAAGTAAAATGAGATTATAATAAGTTGCTATGGGCAACACAGACTATCTGAAGCAATGCTTCCTTAAGGCAAGGTCCAGTGTTTAGCATTTACAAGTGTTTATGCAAGATGATGCTAGGACGACCCGACAGGCAGTGTACCTGCTTAGGAGGAAGCATACACCATACCAAATCCAGCCGCTGTAATATTTCATGCCATACACAGAGTGGTGCACTGACACACCTGGTACATGTGAGTACCCCATTGGGGGGTTGTTCTTATTTGTTTAATAACATTTTTAAGCAATATCACACTATCAAAGCTTTGTATTCCCCATTATTCCTGAGATACTGTGTGGAAAGCCCAGGATCCTGTTACCATTATAGAATCCAGGGGTGGTTCACAAGTGTGTATTGACTGAGAGTAATTGCTAAGTCACACGCTCCAAGGTGAGCATTTAATACCTAGGGGGTCACATGAATGAGAGCACCAATGCATGATCTGTAAGGCCGCGTACACACGATCTAACATATCTGCTGAAACTGGTCCGCAGACCAGTTTCGGACATATCCGATCGCGTGTACGGGCTAGCAGACAGGTTTCCAGCAGACAAGAGTTTTAAAGCATGCTTTAAAACTTGTCTGCTGGAAAGCTGTCTGTCGGACATGTCCGCTGGTTAGTACGCCTAACCAGCGGACCGAAATCTCCCGCATGCGTCAAATGGATTCGACGCATGCGTAGAAGCATTTTACTTCCTGGTTTGGTGACGTGGCGGCGTCAACGTCACCGCCATGTCACCGCGCTGTCTGTCTGCAGGGATTTTGGTTTGATTGTGTGTACACACATCAGAGTAAAATCTCCCAGGAGACATGTCCGATGAAAATGGTCCGTCGGACCGTTTTCATCGGATATGTCTCCTCGTGTGTACGTGGCCTAACACCTGTCAATCATGTTCAGACGCATGGATTTATAAGCATGTCAGCAGTGCTATTACTGGATACCACGCATATGCACTTTTTTCAACAGGACTGTCACAGCATTGTTTTATAAAAAAAAGTTGTTTTTGCACAATAGCATTTGTTGTTCCCTATATACCACGGGACACTATCTGTGTTACAAAGCACTTGATGCACATGAGCACTTTGTTATTAATGTTAAATGGACATAATTATTGTTTTTATTTTGGTCATATCACATCTATGTCACATATGTCACTTACGTCACATTAACACTAGATGTGTTTGTTTTAATCTTCAGCATGCATTTATTGTGTGATATTCCAAAATGCAGCGTATAATTTACTATTTTTGTCTACGTGCACAAGCTTATGAGATGTGTGTAACGTTTGCTGCTGGTTAGTGATATCTATTAGGCTTTGGGTTGATTGAGGCTCGCAAGGAATTCTTTGACTTTCCTATGATGCCAATTTCTGCCACCACTGCTACCAACACCATATTCAGCGTCATTAACAGTACGGCTGTGGATAGAAAGAGCCTCAGGACACTCAATGACCTCTCAGAAAATATACATTAATGCCTGTGAACTTTACCATGATTATGCAGTGAGCTGTAAAAGAAGGTATGAGTACATATTTTAGACACACAATTTACAGTTAAATGAACTGGTAACTATATTCAGTTTGTCCCTGTAGTGTCTTGTGTGAATGCGGAATGATAAAATGCTTAGCTTTTTGGTCTGTAAGTAAAAGTGTCTAGTGCTTTAAAACTGTGTATATTTCTATCTTTTTACTGAATTTGTCCAGGGATATGGGGCCCCTTGTGGCTCTGACATCTGCGCTCTCAGAAAACCTTTGCCCGATGTTTTTATTAACTCGATTTAATGGAAATCTTCTTTTATGGTGACCTTAAGAATTTAATAACTCTTCAATGCAAGGACAATACCATCTGCAGGTCCTGTGGGATTACTCTGTACTGCTCAATATGTCTGCAGGAAAACATTAGCAAGGAAGCAGAGGGGGGAAGAGGTGTAGTGAGAAGCACGATCCTGTCAGTCTTTCATCTGTATGTTGCTGCATATACTGGCCTCGGTATTCTACTGATCATGTGTAAAGTCTTGTACATTTCATGAACATTTGCTTTTTCTTAGTCCTAATAACTAGTCCTAATAACTAGTAACAGGTGGGAATAAGATATTTGGGAGAACATATTATTGGTAAATACTTAATAGCTTGAGCATAATTTGCTCATGAGAACCTTTGGTTGCTAATACCCCATGTAATTTCCAGACTCTAAGCTGTAGACGAAAAAAATACTGGAATATTGAAAGTCAAAATGTACAGCAAACCTCATATAAGCCATATGATTTTTTATTTTATTTTAATTTTAAATTCATAAAAACAGGTGTCACAAAGATGTCTGTATATTTGTTTTCATCTTATAAACATTGCAGTGATGCAGTTCAGGGGCTACTGAACCCATAGTGGGCTTTAAGTGCAAATTAGTCAGCTTCCCGTTAAAGTGCACCTCTTGCCAAAACTTAATATAGGGATTATTTAAATCATGTGTCCAGTTTTTTTCTGTTAAATTTTCTTCATTGCATATATTTCCCTACACTTCCTGTCCTAGAGACACAACAGGAAGTGATAGCTAATAGTTACACACAAGCAATGCGGATATTTTGCTCTTCTTTTGACACCTGGGAAAGCTTTAAAAGCTCATTGGCAACACCACTGCTCCCCCTCCGTGGCCCTGACATGTATGCCTGTCAGTAGCCAGGTAAAGCCTAGCTTTATCTGCCACAACTTTTTTAGGTAGTGGCACCACCATCCCCTCATATTTCTCAGTAATCTCTTGTTATGCAACAGTAATCTGAACTTTTCCCGAATAATAGTATAAAAAAATATATAATAAAAATGCCATAAATCAATAACCGATTTTGTAGGCTCTATAACTTTTGTGCAAACCAATCAATATACGCATAATGCAATTCTTTGTTTTACCAAAAATATGTAGAAGATTACATTTTTTTTTTTCAAAATTGGGATATTTATTATAGCAAAAAGTAAAAAATTGTCACTTTTTGCTCAAAAAAAATAAACCGCAGAGGTGATCAAATACCACCAAAATAAACCTCTATTTGTGGGGAAAAAAAAGGATGTTAATTTTGTTTGGATACCACGTAATACGACTGTGCAATTGTCAGTTAAAGCGACACAGTGCCACATCGCAGAAAATGGCCCGGTCAGGGAGGGGGTAAATTCTTTCCGGGGGTGAAGTGGTTAAAGCTTAACTGAACAAGCTGATGTTAGATGCTGATTGGCTACCATGCAAATCTGGACCAAATTTTGCACTCTCCGTTTATTATAAATCAACCCCATAGGGTTTTAGTGCACTAGGTTGTTTCTTGCAGAGCATTTTTTTATTTTTTTAGGCCTTGCCACTACAAAACATATGAAACATATAAGACATTGCTTCACATGTGCAATATTCTTTCAAATGATTTTTATTAAATTTTTTTGTTCAGACAACATACATAAACCAATGTACAATATCGGCATATAGAGTACTGACAACATGTCGGTACAGAGTAGGGCCATTGAAGAAAAAAAAAAGAGAAACAAAAAACAAATAATAAACAAATACAAACCAATTCGCTAAGGCTATGCCTGTAAATTGAATAGAGTAGAACGGGCCTAGCATCCTACGTCTATATGTGGATGCGTCGGCCCTTAGGGCCGGTGAAAAACAGGCATCACTACATAGATCTCCACTTATACCAAAATTCAATGGGCCTGCAACTAACAATCCTGCAGTTGGAACATATATTAAGTAGCCCATCAGTCACAATCCCATGGGACTTATAAAGTAGAGCAACACAGTATAAACATAAGAGGGAGGGGAAGATGAGATAGAACACACACAAAAAAAGAGAATAAAAAAGAAACTTGTAGGGAAAACTAAACCAAAAAGCGTCATAATATGAGATAATTCACAAATCACATAATGCAGTATTAATGCGAATATCAGTACAAGTGGGAGGAGGTTAGCATGTATCCAGAAGATTGAGAGTGTCAACTCACAGTATAAACATGTATCACTGGCCTATTGTTCAAGATGTCAGGCAATTCACGGGGTGGCACCTATCCCAAGGGATTGAATTTGGATAGCCACGGATCCCACCAGTTATTAAAGGCTTGTAGTTTTTGGGATTGAATGGCAAAATGTTTTTCATACGAATGTTGAACATTGACCCTGCGGATGACCTCAGATATGTCAGGGGCCTGATTGGATTTCCACTTAGAGGTGATTGTCAGTCTTGCAGCTATTAAAACATGAGTAACTATCATTCTGAATTGCTTGGAGACACTGTTAATCGTCAAGGAAAGGAGAGCGAGTTGAGGGGAGGGCGCCACCAAGGCGCCAGTAACAGAGGATACTATTTTGAAAACGTCGCACCAGAAGTTGCGCACCACTGCGCAATCCCAGAGAATGTGGTATAAGTTCCCCCTTGAACCACACTGTCGCCAGCATAAACTGGAGTCTAGTTTAAAAATCATAGAAAGTCTTACTGGAGTAAGATATGATCTGTGAAGAATTTCTAAAGCAAGATCCCAATGGTTAGTGCAGTGGGAGTACTTGAAACAGGAGCTTAAAGCTGCTTTCCATTGCACTGGGGAGAAAGTAGATCCTAAGGCCCAGATTCAGGTACATCTGCGCATTATTGGACCGGCGTAGCGCACCGCCTTTACGTTAGACTTGCGCAATTTTGCCGCGTAATCCCCCTATTCTCGTAGCTTTTGCGCAGGAAATTGCGCATGCGTAACGTTTTTCCCGAGGCGTAAGGAGGAGTAATACAAATTGGGAAGGACGTGGGCGTGTTACATTGAAATGAGCCGTGACCCCATGCAAATGAAGGGCCGCTCGGCTCGCGCATGCACGCTTGAAGGAGACCATGGTCAGCTCCGCTGTGCGCATGCTCACAACTCGGGAGCGGTGCAATCAGTGAAATTGGAAATGGACTAGGGCAACGTTGTGAACCACGCAAACAGCATAAATAGACACACACAAACGCACTAGCATTGCAAAAGTACATCCCTTCCCATTTAACCTAGTGCTTTTGTCCTGTTGTTCGTTGCGGTGTGTTTTGTAGTTGTCAGATTAGTGTTCTGTGTGATCAAGTGTTTGTTAGTAGATCTTTGAAAGTGTTTTTTGATAAGTGTTTGAGAGACTGTTTGTTTGATTGATATATTTCTGTTCGTTTGTTTTCCTGCTGTATTTTTGTTTTGTTTTTTTGTGACTGTTTCTTGCTGAGTATTTTTCTCTTTGTGTGTGTTCTTGCTTGATTGGTTGTGCTTGTTTGTGTGAGTGAATTTTGTTGACTGGGAGTGAGTTTTTTGGGAAGTATGACAGGGAGAAAGAGAAAGCTCAATTTTACAGTTGGGGAAAAACAAATTCTTGCCCGGGCCATTAGCGAGTATGGGCGTTTCCTCCACGGCCCAGACAGTGCCAACACCACCCCGGCCAGGAGGAGGGAGATTTTGGATATGATCACTGAGCAGGTCAATTCAGCGGGGCAGGGGGAGACACGGACCCGGTCTGGGATTGACAAAAAAATCAATGACCTCCGGCGTCTGGTCAAACAGAAGCTGGCCAGAATGCATGCCCATGCCAGGGGCACAGGAGGGGGCCCACCATGCCGTATTAGGCTGACAGCGGAGGAGCGTGCGGTGGCCCTGACCTTTCATCGGCATGAAGTTGAGGGCCTGCCTGGCTTTGACTCAAGTCCGGAGCCCGTGGTGCCAGGTAAGTATTTTTTTTTAATATCAGGTGTGTAGCATGTGTGGGGGAGGGGGTGAAAGGGAATATGTGGCAAGTGTGTGGATCCTCCAACCTGTGAATGGTTTGTGTCATCCACAGATGTGCAGGAGGGTGCAGGGCCATCTGGCCTGACCGCACCAACCCCAGGACAGCAGCCTAATGAGGCCCCCCCAACAAGGCCTGAGTCCGCGGAGGAGGTTCAAGAGGAGGAGGAGAATCATGAGGAGGAGGAGAATCATGAGGAGGAGGAGTCCATGTCAGGCACTGGACGTTTGGTTTTTGAGGACTCTTCCCCTCTGGCTGGCAGCAGGCACCCCTTCCTAAGGGGGACCCCCCCCTCCTCCCCCAACATGGCTCCCCTCACAAGGGCCTCCCCTTCTCCACGGCCACAAGCATCAGCTGGAGGCAGGATTTCATCCCAGAACACCAGGGGGGTGGCCGATCTCCTGCCCGCCACTCTGAGAAGGGACCAGTTCCTCCAGACCCGCCATCTGGGACAGGTCAGCCAGACATTGGTGCGGATGGAGGAGAGCCTGTCCTCCATCAAGGATACGCTGGTGAACCTGGACTCCCACTCCCGGGCTTTCACAACCTGCCTAAATGAACTGCAGACGACATCAGCAGGCGTTGGGCAGGATGTGAGGGCCCTTACCCAGGCTATCCAGGCCAACACGGCAACACTTGGTGCTGCCCTGGACAGAATAGCCGTGGCCTTGGAGGGCAGGCCGCCAGGTGGGCAGAGATCAGGGGCTGCTCCTCCTTCCCCGGTTTTACCCCTCCCCCATGAGTCTCCCCTGAGAAGCCGGGGCCGTGGCCGGGGGCGCCCAAGGCGTGGCTCACGCAAGGGGCAATAATTTGTTTTTTCCCCTTTTTTTTTTTTTTTTGCTGGAAAATTTTTGCTTTTGCAGGTAATTTTTTTTTTTTGGGTTGTGAATGCTGTTTGAATGTGGGGGTGACATTCCTGCCGGAAAAGGGGTGTCACCCTCATATTTGGTGGAGTAGGGTTCCCCAGGACCAGGGAGAAGTGATCCCCAGGTCCGTGTGAATGGTGTATGAATGTACAGTGACATAATTGGAGCCTTGGCGTGGCGTTGCTGCTCACAAGTCCAGCATGGTGGACTGGTGCCAATCCAATTTGATGTGGATGTGATGTGTCTGTGCTAGGGACCACAGTGGTGTGCATGCATGCATTCTCATTGTGCCATGATTAATGTGTGTGTTTAACGTGCAAAGATGCCCAATGTGAGTTGTCTCCTGGTTGCTCTTCCCTCAGAAGACGGGGTAGCCTCGGTTAGGGGGGGATTGTCTGGTTCAGGGGTCAGGTCATCACGTAGGTCAATCTGCAGGCCCTTTCTTACTGCGAAGTTGTGCAGCATGCAACATGCACCGATGATCTGGCACACAAAGTTTGGGGAATACAAGAGGGTCCCCCCAGACTTATCCAGGCTTCGGAAACGTTACTTCAGGAGGCCAAAGGTGCGCTCCACCACTGCTCGTGTTTGGGCCTGTGCTTGATTGTATCTTTCCTCTCCTGGGGTTTGGGGGTTCCGGATAGGAGTCATGAGATGGGGTCCCAGTGGATATGCAGAGTCACCTGTAAGGGAAAAGACAGGAGGATGTTAGTCATGCATGTGCCCCTTGTGATGTGTGCATCATGGGAGGGGATAGTCATGCCTGCCACCCATGTCACTCACCAACCAGCCAGGTGTCCCCATACACGTTCTGATCGAATTCCATTCGGATGTGGCATTGATTGTATATGTAGCTGTCATGGCTGGACCCTGGGTGTTTGGCACGGACGTGCCATATGAGGCCTTGGGCATCGACTATCACCTGTACGTTGATGGAGTGCCAATGCTTCCGATTGCGGTACATGTGCTCTGTCTCATGGGGGGGCTGGAGTGCCACATGTGTGCAATCAATGGCCCCCACAGTGCGTGGGAATCTGGCAATTCTGTAGAAATCTGTCATTGCCTTCAGCCGCAGATCCTCAGTGGTGGGTTTGATGATTTGGTTGGCCATGCGTCTGAGGATTGCAGGGACAACCTGGTGCACACATCTGCTCATGGAGGATTGTAACATCCCAGCCACCACTCCACTTGTACGCTGAAAAGTGCCACTGGCAAGGACATGGAGTGTTGCCATGACCTTGACCAGTGGCTGCACTGCATGTGAGCGGTGTGTTGGGCTGGTGATGTCCTCCTGCAGGGTTGTGGTTAATTCCAGGATGACATGAGGGGTGAATCTGAAGATGCGAAACACCTCAGAATCACTCATGCCAAACAGGTCTATGCGGGTGCGGTATATCCTCTCCCGTGCCATCCTCCGTGTCATCCTCCGTGCCCTCATCCTTCTTTGTTCATCTAAAGTTAGTAGTATAGCTATGCGCGACGATGCCCCTGGCATGTTGGCATACAGATTGTTGTGCAACACGTGTGACTGCTGAGCTACTCACTAACAGTGTTGCTTTATCTAACAAGTAGACTTTTTTTCTCTTTTTAGACCAGCTTTTATATGGTCTAATTTTAGACAGGACATTTTGCAGTTGCGCACACTGCGTCGCCTGCGCTGCCCCAACGTTCTTTTGTGGATCCCCGTAAGTCCATCATTAGCATATTTGACTAGCAAATCAATGGTCTGTCTAGCGCACTTTTGCGCGGACGGATGTGCCAGTCTAACGAAATTACGCGGGACAAAAAAAAATAGATTTTTTGCGTATCTCGTTCTGGGGATGCCGTGCATCGAAACGCACGCGCACATTTCGACTTACGCACGCGCATTTCCTGTTGCGCAGGTGTAATCGCTCTGTGAATCTGGGCCTAAATCTTTTTTCCAATTGGACATGTTAGAGATTTTGAAAAATGTATCACGTTGCTGGAATAAAGCGTAAAACCATGACAGCCCTTTAGGTCTATCATGGTTAGACAACAGATAACTCCATGCGCCGCTATGGACGTCGTATGAGCAGTTAGGATGTTTAGATCTAAAGTGAAGTATTTGCGCTTTAGCGTATGCATGTGAGGAGGGGTTTCTGAGGAGTAGGTCTCCCCATGACTGAATACCCTCTTCCAGCCATAAATGAATATTGAGGTGCGGAATTAAAAACACATACATTTTGACATTAGTGACTTCTTGATGCAATTTAGAAGCAGAGTCCGAGACCCTGTGCAATGACTCCCAGACCGAGAGAGTCGCTACAATAGAGGGCAGTGAGGGGGGGGTGAATGCTATACCGGTCAGTTTGGCAAGTAATAATGAGGGAAGGTCCCTATTTTGCACTATGGCCTTTTCGATTTGGACCCAGAGTTTCTCAGACTCTGGCTCAAACCATGCTTTCATTTGGTCCAGAACAGCGGCTTTGTAGTAGGAGCGAATGTTTGGAAAACCTACACCCCCATTGGATCTATGTCTTTGGATAGAGGAGAAGGTAACTCTGGGTAGTCTGCCTTTCCAAATGAATTGCCTGAACAGCTTGTCAACCGTATTGAAAAAAAAACATCTGGTAAACATATGGGTATAGTCCTGAAATAATAAATTAACTTAGGCAAGAGCATCATTTTCAGAGCCGCTATCCTCCCCAACCAGGATAGCTCATACGATGAGATATGTTGCAAATCAGCTTTAACAACAGCAGTCAGAGCAGAAAAATTAGCATCATACATAGAAGATACCGGAGATGTCAATCTAATACCCAGGTAGGGGATGGACTTAGACACCCATTGGAATGGATATTTTTTCGTTTAGCAAAGAGATTTGATGTTTGTTAATGTTGATAGGCAGTAAAGAAGACTTCGTAATATTGAGTTTATAGTAGGACACTTCACTATAATTCCGAAGGATCTAACTAAGTCTGTTGAGGGATGAAAACGGGTTGGATAAAGTTAGCACCACATCATCGGCAAATAACCCTATCTTATGGGATTTATGAGCCACCTCTATTCCAGTAATAGCATCGTCTGCTCTATTGCTAGAGGTTCCATTAATAATGTGAATATTATGGGTGATAAAGGGCACCCCTGGCGCGTGCCATTAGTGATAAGAAATTTGTCAGATAGAGCGTTAAAGGTGAACACCCTTGCTGACGGGGAGGAGTATAAAGCTAGGACCGCAGATAGGATCATCCCATGAGATAACCCCAATGGACCCTATCAAAAGCCTTCTCGGCATCAAGGGCTAACATTACGGTAGGTATTTTCTTGGTTTCAACTGTGTGGAAAAGGTTAAGCAGTATCCTAGTACCATCAGGGGCCTGCCTGCCCTGCACAAATCCAACCTGATCTGCTTTAACTAATTTAGGAGTAATCTTGGCCAATCTGTTGGCCAAGATTTTGCATAGATCTTCAGGTCCGTATTCAATAAAGATATGGGCCTGAAGTTCTGAGGGGAGTCCGGCTGTTTGCCCGGTTTAGGCAGAGTAATGATTGTAGCCTGCAGCATTTCCTCAGGAAACGCGGCCACGGTGGCAGCATTGTTGAATAGTAGACATAGGTAGGGAACCAGGGTGTTGGAGAATGTCTTGTAATATTCCGACGAAAAGCCATCGGGCCTCGTACACACGAGGGGATATGTCCGCTGAAAACGGTCCGATGGACCGTTTCAGCAGACATCTCCGATCGTGTGTATGGGCTAGCGGACAGATTTGTCCACCCGACAGATTTCAAAGCATGCTTTGAAATCTATCAGGTGGAATCCGTCCGCCCGACATGTCTGCTGGTTAGTACACTTACCAGCAGACATGTCGTCCCGCACCGCCGCCGCGCCACCGCCGAATGGATTCGGCGCATGCGCGGAAGTGTTTTACTTCCTGGTGCGGTGACGTGGCGGTGTCAACGTCACCGCCACGTCACCTCGCCGTCCGCCGGCGGGGAATTTGATCCGATGGTGTGTACACGCCATCGGATCAAACTCCAGATCGGACATATCCGATGGAAATGGTCCGCGGACCGTTTTCATCGGATATGTCCGATCGTGTGTACGAGGCCTCGGACCCAGGGGATTTATTATTAGGTAGGGCCTGAATTGTGTCAGTAATTTCTTTGGCCAGGATGGGAGCATTGAGTAGTATTAGGTCCTCTTCCGCCAAAGATGGGAGGGAGACCGAATCTAAAAACGCAGCAATAGAATGGGCCGTAGGTTGGGGCGTAGAGCAGTCAGCTTTCAAATTATATAAGTCATTGTAGTATTTCATGAATGCATTCGCTATCTTAACCGGGTGATGTTCTGCTATACCCGTATGAGGGTCTTTAATGGAATGGAGGTTGGATCTTCTCTGCCTTTTGGATAAATAATTGGCTAGCATCTTGCCTGCCTTGTTACTCTGAGCATAGAATTTAGTCCTAGTACGCCAAAGTAAATTTTGATGGTCAGAGAGTAGTAATAAACGCACCTTCTGCCTACAGCCAAACAAGTCCTGTTCAAGAATGCGGGAAGGATTCTGTTTGTGAGAGTATTCTAACTTTGCCAGTTTGTTAAGCAAATTGTTTAACAATTCCCCCCTACTCCTCTTGTTTCTGGCTGCTGCCTGAATGAGAAGCCCTCTGCAAAAAGCCTTATGGGAACACCAAAGCACATTTATATTGACATCACCTGTATCATTTAGGTCAAAGAATTCAAGAAGTTTCTCATTAATTTTGGAAGAAGTGACTGGGTCTGCTAAGATCCCTAGGTTATTTCTCTACAGGTAGGCCTGCTGAGCGGAGCCCCGACCTCTAATCTGAATGGAGATCGGAGCGTGGTCAGACCATGTGATGGAGTGGATTTCAGCAGACTCAGTCCTTTGGAGCAAATTGAGGTCAGTCAGAAAAAGATCAATTCTAGAATACACCCTGTGGGGAGATGAATAGTAAGTAAAGTCTTTTTCTGATGAGTGTAGACATCTCCACGGGTCGTATAGGCCTCTTTCCTGTAGAATAGAGTGGAGTTCCTGCCTGTTAGCAGGATTGGTTTACCGAGCAGTCCATGTGTTTGTTGACCACAGAGTTGAAGTCCCCACATAGAAGAAGAGAGCCCTTCTTAACTTTGTCTACCTTTTTAAGTAGAGACTTCAAAAAAGAGCATTGTCCCTTGTTAGGGGAGTAAAGAATCACCAGAGTGTAAGTGCTTCCGTTTAGGTCACAAACTAGAATGATATATCTGCCATTTGTATCCTTGATACACTCATGTAATTGAAATGCAACTGGATGTCTAATGGCTATAAACACACCTCTCTTCTTCACCGGGGCTGGAGCGTTGAAAACATGGGGGAATGCTCCATGTGAGCACCTTGGTAGATTGGTAGCCATAAAATGAGTCTCTTGCGCACAAAGAATCTCCCCTTTTAGTTTGTTAACCTCTCTCCACATTGCGGACCTCTTAAAAGGACTGTTCAAGCCATGAACATTCATGGAAACTATAGATAATGCCATCATCCTGGAGTGAAAGGGAATGCTGAGCTTGAAAATGGCCTGATAGGATAATTATGCAATAATGATTTGTTACCTTTAGGTGGCAGCAGAGGATCAGAAACTGGCCACCAGTTCAATGCTGAGTAGAATGCCATGTGAGTAGTGGACCTTCCGACAACAAGCATAGCGGCATTATCTGGGAGTTTCTTAAGTATGACGTGTAAAAAAAGGGAAAGCAAAAAAAAAAAAAAAAAGTAAAAGAAGCAAAACCGTAACAAAAAAACAAAACAGTAGAACCAGTCACAAAGTGCGAATAAATTCCGCATAGTTACAACACAGGGGGTAACGAACTCCACGTGAGCATTACTGAGCTTTTCTCACAGCCCAAGGGGGTAGGACTTGTAAGCAGCCAGTGCTATATGTCCGTGAAACATATCAGGTAGTAGACCACTCAGGGGATAGTCTAGCAGGCATTTGCTTGGGTCTAGGGTCCTGATCATCTTCTGGTAGCAGGTCCCACCTTTTAGCTAAAGTTAGGCCTTCCTCCAAACTTCTGATAACAAAGGTGCGATTTTCCCTGACGATCAGCAGCTTGGTAGGGAACCCCCACGAGTAGGGAATCTTATGGTTTTGAAAAAGCTTAGTAATGGAGGACAGTTTCCTTCGGGCCTGCATGGTATGCTGGGATAGGTCTGCGTATATAGAGACATCTGAGTAGGGAGCTGGCAGTGGTGGTTTTTCCTTGCAAATCTCATTAGCTCGTCTTTAAAGTGAAAAAAGTGAATACGAGCAATCACATCTCTAGGTACAGCGTCAGGAAGGAATTTGGGTTTAGGAAGGCGGTGTGCTCTGTCTACAATAACCTCTCGCTCGGGGGCCTCAGGCAACATGGCGGCTATGAAACGCTGCACATAACGTGTCAATTCCTCTGGGGGTACAGATTCCTCAACCCCCCTCATTTTAATGTTATTTCTTCTAGACCTGTCTTCGAGGTCCGCGATCTTATCTCTCATGTCTTGCATATCCCCCTCTGCGTCATTATGAGCATCAACTAGCTTGTTGTGTGCTACAGCAAAATCCCCCATTTTCTCCTCCACATGGCAGACTCTGTCCCCGATGGAAGTAACATCAGACTTGATCTGCGCTATACAGTGCATCATGTCCCTATGCAGGGACCCCTCAGCGTCACTAGCATGTCCTTCATCACAGTATCACTTAATGGCAGTCCTGAGGTAGGGAATTCATTGATTTGTTCAACGAATACCCTCGTGCTGTCCTGTGAGTCATTTAGGTCATCTTGCTCACCTGCATATGTGTGGTTGGTGGAGCGTTTTTGCGAGGACTTCTGCGGGCTGGATATGGGAGATGAACCTGGGGTAGAGCCTCTGCTTCCTGCCCGGGATGTTGCCGCTGCTTGTGCACCATTCGATTTAGCAGGCCTCCCGCTCCGCTGCGATCCACGCCGCAAGGCCGAGGCTCCGGCGCCATCTTGAGGCCCAGGCGTGCTCGTCGGCGGGTAGAAGTCTGTGAGCTTCCGAGGCTTCTGCTCGTTTTTCCTCTTCCCCATCGTGCCACAGTGCATGTAGGAATCACTGGCTGACTGATGCGGGTCACTAGGGCTTGAGAAGTCGCTGATAGCCGCTTAGATCTGGCTCACTGAGCGGAGCTCTCTCCTCACACGACCGTCCGCATCGGCTGCCGGCCACGCCCCTCACACATGTGCAATATTTAACACACTGACAAACCAGCCCAAAGTGGTATTTTTTTTTTGTTTAATTCTAAACTACCTGCAAAATAAAAAGAAAAAAAAGGAACTACTATTGTTGAAAATTGGAGGGGGTGTACATTAGTTTACCGGTAATTTCAGAATTAATTTAAAAATACTAGAGCTTTAATAGAGCCTGTGCATTTTAGAAACAAAAGTAATTTGGCCAATTATGGCTCTCACTGTACATTGTGTTGTGATTGGCCAAAGCATACAGGTCAGGTGCATGCTTTGGCCAATCAACAGCCCTCAATGCACTGCGATCTTGTTCTACGAACAGACGATCCAACTTATGTTCGACTCGAGCTTTGGGCCCATCTCTACTCAAGAGGTGGGAGCTACACATACCACTAGGTTGCATGCTCAGTTTAAGGGTCTGGTATAGATTTTTAGGCTGATCCCACACATTTTACTGTAGGATATGCTGCAGCAAATGAAGGAGGTGCAAATAAAAAAAATATGCAATTTGAATTGCTACACAGAGCCTTCTCAAGGCCCATCCTTAAAACAAAAAAAAATTGAACCAAGAAGGGAAATGTCATTTACCAGCAATTTAAAATCATTCTCTTGTAAATGTCAGTGCTTTAAAAAAAATCACTGCTCCCGCCAAATTAAATAAAATAAAAAATGTTTACACTGGTACATGTTCACCAGGGCAGTGCCTATCCCCCATTGCCCATCATGCTCTCCACTTCATTCAATCAGAGAATGCTTTGCATTTATTCAGAAGATGCAAAGCTTTCTCCGAATAGTGCCCACGTCTAATGGCCGGTCTCCTGTGTTCACATTGCATTAGGCCAGTGACTCAGCAAGTAGAGATTGCTGAAGTAGCTATGTCTACTTCATGATTTCCATTGTCCAGGATCACTGACCAGATATTGTATATACTATACAGTGCATTGCAATGTATATAATATCCATATTATATGGAGATGATACATAATGCTGATAGAAGGCAGAGGTTTGCGATTTTATAGACTGCTTCAGTAACATTGCTGTCAGAAGGTAGATGCTGCACTGACTGGACATGACCATGAAACTCCAGGTAAAACCAGACTGTGCAATACAAATAGAGGTGGTGCTATTTCAAGAAATCTGAGTAGAGCTGATAACTCCTATAACATGTAACATGTCTGACATGTCTGATAGTTGAACTATTACATCTCCAGCAGCAAGGTTCAGGAGGTGAAAGGTGAACTTTTGGCCAATGAAGCTGTCAATAACATTAAGTCACTAGTAGAGGAGGGTGGTCAAATGGCAACATCAAGTGATTACAGTACTTGTCGCCGAGAATGTGTTTTCAGCACGACGGCATCGCGATGATTCTCGGCTACATGGTGCCGACATCTTGCACTGGCTGGAATAGGAAAAGCACATTCCAGCGAGCGTGTCATAGAAGTGAACGAGATCCGACTTGGATTCCGGCCAATTCTAGCCGCAGCGTTTGGTATGAATTGGCTTGCACGGATTTATATAGGCCTCTTATGACGTCACAGTCCCATCGTGCTCCGGGACCCACGGAACATGATGGGACTGTGCGTCATAATCAAATACAATTTCAATGTATTAGTAATGCAATACACCTGCAAAGTCTTACTAATACCTGTTGGTTCTGCCAATTACATCTATCTGATGCAACATTCTGTGATGGCGTTGCAACAATGCTCTGCTGCTACTCAATTCAGAGCAGAAACAAAGATTTAGAGCTGCGCCTTGTCACCCGGACTCGATACAATCAAAAAGAGTCCATATATCAGTCGTGTGGAGATAAACAATCCTTCAAACATGAGAGAAGTAGTAGGTTGGCTCCAAGACAAATCTCCGCTGGTCTTTAATCAGGATGGACATATAATAAACACCACTGTGCTCGAACTTGGCTTTTCAATGTGGCCCACCACCAGAAGTATAAGCAGCTTACCAGAGGAATGGCTGTAATCAACAGTCGGCTGTGACTCAGCCGCGGCCTTTAGAGAACCAGGACGAATCCCAAATCTAGGGCAGTGTTTACACCGGGGCTCCACTCAGCAACTCCACCAATTAGATCATATGTAAATGATAAATAGAGGCAGACATAGCGTAATCCCGCTGGGACATTTATTTAAAATAGTAAAAACCAGAATACTCACATGGGAGATGAGTTAGACAGGCATATAAAATACAAAGTTGCCGGCCGGCAAACAGATCAGCAAGGACCCTCCTCCAGAGCGTAATGACGTCACCGCACGTCTACCCAGACGCGTTTCGTCGTAGGACGTTGTCAATGGGAGGAGCAGAGTTGTCATTCCCATGTAGGCTGTGCCTGTTTTGCACAATAGGGTGAAATCAGTATTGAATGGGGGCATGACTGTCAGCATTGTCACTGCTAAATCTCTGGTCTATAGCTTTACCAATTAGTAGGGATTCGCCGAACACCCCCACCTTCGGTTCGCACCAGAACCGCCGAACAGATCGACCGTTCGCGCAAACATTTATAACCCTATTGAAGTCTATGGGACTCGAACGTTCGAATTCAAAAATGCTCATTTTAAAAACCAATATTCTAATTATTCTTGGAAAATGTCTTTGAGAACCCGGGTCTTGCCCCAGGGAACAAGTATCAATGGAAAAGAGTGACTGTTTTTAAAACTTTTTTTTTCCATTGATACATGTTCCCTGGGGCAAGACCCGGGTTCTCAAAGACGTTTTCTTTTCAATTGTTTTTATTAAGATTATTAAGAAGAGTAACAGTACAAGTAACATTAACAATGCAGTTTGAATTTACGAACAATTTCCCAGTATACAACAGGATATAATATTCATTAAATGCTGAAGTTAAGATACAATACCAGTCTAAAAGTACTCAGGAAACTAACAGGCCCGCGCTTCCTACTTCACAATGTGGAGCCACGGCACCATTCATAGGTAAGGCACTAGTATGTATAATAAACATAGTTATCATAACATAACATTGTAGGGAGTAGGACATAAGTTCGCACTATTCTAGCTCCACTAGAGGTGAACCTGAAATGAATAGACCGATTCACTACTCCGTAGAGGAGTGAGGACCAGCAACCCCCACCAAAGGCAGAGGTAAGTAAATAAAATCGAGAGCTATTGAAAATGTGAACAAAAAGCGAGTGTAACGTAAAAACAAGAGAAGCGAACAGAAAAAGAGGAAGGAGAAAGGAAGAACAAGAAAGAAAGGAAGAGGGGGAGAAACGAACCACAGTACCACAGGCCACATGAACCATAAGTCAATTATACAGAGTAAACAAAAAAAAAAAAAAACAATACTATACAATATGTATGTCTTATTCAGGGAATTTGGAAATCCAAGGCATCCATTGAGCCTTAAATGACTGGCTCCCATTTGACTGCATTGCGAAATATTTCTCATACAGATATTGTGTAGAGACTCTTTGGATTACTTCACTAATGTTGGGAGCCTGGGTCTTTTTCCACTTAGCAGTGATACTAAGAGATGGGATATTCATGATGTTAATGTTAAGGAGGGCCAGCTGGGGAGAAGGATGTAAGAAAAACCCTGTAACCGATGAGATCAGTTTAAATACGGCAATCCAGAAACTGCGTAAACCCTTGCAGCCCCACAGTATGTGGTAAATGTTACCCTTAGCTCCACACAACCTCCAGCATAGAGGGTTCCCTGGTGGAAATACCAGTGATAGTCTAACTGGGGTCAAATAGGATCTGTGGAGGATTTTCATCAAGTTGTCCCAATGATTAGTGCAGTGGGAGTAAGTATAAATAGCACGTATGGCTGATTTCCACTCAGAATGGGAGTGGGAGGTGCCCCAGTCCCCTTCCCAGTTAATCATACTAGAAATTTTAGAGAAACTACTATGTTTTTGTAACAGGGCGTAGAACCAGGCAAGGCTCTTAGGTTTATGATAGGAAGTACTGAGATATTTCCACACCTCTACAGGTAATGCATACGTTGAGCTAGCTTGGGTTAGTTGGAAGTGTTTAATTTGGGTGAAGGGGTATTAATGAGCAGCCTCCGGATGGTAGAGAAATCCTTCTCCCTCCAGAGGGCCGTACGAAGATCCGGGATAAGGTGTTCAAGAACTGAGATTTGGGTTACTGGGTGACTGATTTTAGCATTAGAGTCCAGGTGTGGTTGGATGGCGTCCCATGCCGAAAGCGTAGCTTCGACAGATGGCAACCAGGTGTCCTTCATTGGTAGGTTAGTTAATTTTGCTAATAGTAAGGATGGGAGGTCCCTGTTTTGCATAACTAGTTTCTCCATCCGCACCCACAGCTTAGGTGAATCAGGCTCAAACCAGGCTTTCATTTGATAAAACAAGGCTGCTCTATAGTAATTACGGAGAACAGGAAGGCCCGCACCACCTGTATGCCTATGCCTCTGCAAAATTGTAAATGTAATCCTAGGCATTTTCCCCTGCCAAATAAATCTCCTAAATAGTTTATCAACATTGGCAAAGAAAGAGTCAGGGATAAGTATAGGGATGGTGCGGAAGTAATAGATAATCTTAGGCAATAGAAACATTTTCAGGGCAGCTATTTTTCCCAGCCAGGATAGTTCAAAAGTGGAGATATGTGCCAAGTCAGCTTTGATAACGTCCAAAAGAGAGTCAAAATTAATACGAAAAGTAGCAGTGGAGGGATAAACCAGTTTAACGCCCAAGTATGCGATACTTGTGGTCATCCACTGAAACTTAAACCTATCTTTAAGTTGAGCTATCTGTTTTTTAGGAATATTAACAGGCAATACACAAGATTTAGCGACATTTAACTTGTAATATGACACTGCACCAAACTCACATAAAACCTTTTGCACTTTGTCCAGGGAAGAAGCCGGATTAGTCACAGTCAAGATCACGTCATCCGCGAATAAGCCTATCTTGTGGACCTCATTAGCCACACTAATCCCAGATATGTCTGTGTCAGATCTGATAGCTACAGCAAGGGGCTCCATCATTAGCGTGAAGATTATCAGGGATAGTGGACAACCCTGGCGGGTCCCGTTAGTGATGTAGAATTTGTCGGAGATGGCGTTGGACGAGAAAACCCTGGCCGAGGGACAATAATAATGTATAATGCAGAGTTGGCTGATAATATAGAGCCTTGAAGTCCAAACCTTTGCAGGGTTGCCCTAAGGTACCCCCAATGCACCCTGTCAAAGGCTTTTTCTGCGTCCAACGCCAAAAACGCTGCAGGGGTTCCTCGACGTTCTAATAGGTACAGCAAATTAAACAATCGCCTAGTGCCATCGGGGGCCTGCCTTCCCTTCACAAAGCCGACCTGGTCGGCTTTAACCAAAAATGGAGTGATGGATGCTAATCGATTTGCTAAGATTTTAGCATAGATCTTGAGATCCGTATTTAAAAGCGAAATAGGCCTAAAATTTTGTGGTGAATCCGGCTTCTTACCTGGTTTTGGCAAAGTCACAATGGTAGCTTCTAGCATTTCTTCTGGGAGCATCGATGAGGAGGCGACATTGTTGAATAGGGTACATAAATACAGAGTTAGTATATGAGAAAATACTTTATAATATTCTGAGGAGAAACCGTCTACCCCCGGTGATTTATTTTTGGGGAGGGCTTTGATAACTTCGCTAACTTCAGCCTGTTGAATAGGGGCGTTGAGTGACATCAGTTGGGAGGAGGATAGAGAGGGTAATGTCAAAGAGTTGAGAAATGAGTTGATGGACGCGTCAGTGGGTTGTGGAGTGTCTGCATCTAGGTGAAGGTTATAAAGGTCTCTATAGTATTTCATGAAAGCATTGGCTATATGTGTTGGGTGATGGACCAACGTGTTAGAGTGCGGATCTCTAAGGGAGGACAATTTAGATTGCTGCTGACGTCTTTTGATATATTTGGCCAGGAGCTTCCCTGCCTTATTGCTGTGGGCGTAGTACATGGCTTTAATCTTTCACAAACACTTCTGATGTGACGTAATCAGCATGAGACGGAGCTTATGTCTGCACGCAAATAAGTCAGATTCCGTTGTGGGGGAGGGATTTTGTTTGTGTAGGGTTTCTAACTTTTGGATTTCCCCTAGCAACCCCTGCAGCAGTGCCGCCCTCCTCCTCTTCTCCCTGGCTGCTGTCTGTATCAATAGACCCCTACTGAATGCCTTATGTGAGCACCATAAAGATGCAATTTTAGTATCCGCATTGTCATTAAACTGAAAAAATTCCTGAAGCTGTGCCCCTAGTCTAGCATTTTGGGTAGAGTCAGAGAGAATGTCAACATTATTCCTCCAAAGATAGACTGGAGGGTCAGTGTTCTTGTCCTGAAGAGAGATGGACACTGGTGCATGGTCTGACCAGGTTATCAAGTGAATTTTCAATGAAATAGTTCTTTGCAAGAGAGGCAGGTCAGAGAGCACCAGGTCTATTCTAGAATATGCCCGATGTGGACACGAGTAATGGGTATAGTCCCTTTCTGAAGAATGGTAGCAACGCCATGTGTCGTACAGATCATGTTCCGCTATAAGTGATCAGAGTTCTATCCTCTTTGTCGACAATTAAAGTCCCCACAGAGGAGCAGGGATCCTTGTTTGATTTTCTCCACTCTTTTCAGTAGGGCCGTTAGAAATCTTGGTTGTCTTTTGTTTGGCGCATATAAGTTGACTAGGGTATAGGTAGATTGATTCAGTTCACATACGAGAATTATGTATCTCCCATTAGGGTCGCAAACAACGTTGTGCAGTTTAAATGCAATAGAGTGCTTAACGGCCACCATCACTCCTCTTTTTTTGACAGGAGCCATTGCCTGAAAAATATGCGGGTAAGCTCTATGCGAGCATTTGGGATGTTTAGAGGACTTAAAGTGGGTCTCCTGGATGCAGACCACATCACTTTTAGTTTCAATAGATTTTTATTGAAGTTTTTCATGAAAACATATACAAACAAGGTATAAGCATACATGGGAAATGTAAGGTACTTTCTATAATGCTCAGTGTTTCCTAAGAGGAGTAGATATCAATAGGTACCACATAGTGAATTAATGAATTAAGATCTTGTATCGCGTTGGATTGAACAGTAGTAGGACATTTGCAGGGTAACGCATTGGGGTATTATGGCCAGTCTACCACGATCCCACACCATGGTCGTGGAGACTAGCGGTAGTAGATGAGCCCATCTCCCTCTGCCCCTTCCCTGCTTCCTGGTCCTATCCCACCACATGTGTTTAGTTAGGCCATCATACGCGACGTAAATTGTATGCTCTTCTGAAGTTATAGTGAAAGTTTTTTAAAACAAAAAGAAATGAGTAACTTATAACATTATAACATTAAAACATTAAAACATTTTCTGCCCTATCCGACCGAGCCCCTCCATGCACTAAATGGTGGGTAGTCAAGCTGTCTGGTTATTGGATTTCCATTCTAACCATGGAGCCCATAGGTTGATCACTGTCTCATAATTTCCGGAGGCGGATGCCTGAAGTCTTTCATATAAACTGTGGGTCTGTATAGTGGATAGGACCTCTGATATCAAGGGAGGGGTTATAGATTTCCAATGCCTAAGAATGACAAGGCGAGTAGCCAAGAGGATATGCGCATAAACAGTCCTCTGTGAGGCTGGGATTAAATCAATACCCACAGAGAGGATCGCCATAGCCGGATCTAACAGAGGGGAGAGACCCAAGACTCTATTGAGCGTGAGTCCAACCTGGGACCACAGTGGGAGAATGAGCGGGCACTGCCATAGTATATGGTAAAGTGTACCTCTTTCTCCACACTGTCTCCAGCAATTTGCTGATGCATTGGGGAACATTTTGGCTAAGCGGTGGGGAGTAAGATACCACCTAAGGAGTAATTTTTGGTGCATCTCTAAGAGGTTTGTACTCTTGGTGGAGGCAATCTGAAGTTTTATGGCTTTTTCCCATGAGCAGGTCGGATATTCCGATCCAAAGTCCTTTTCCACGCTAAAATGTTTGGGGATTTGACCATGACATCTTTTTCTTGAAGTCCCCTGTACATAACTGTTATACCCTTAGACCCAGTATTCGGATGGCGAAAGAATTCAGCTATTTTGACTGGGAGGTGTTCAGAAGTAATGGAATTTTTTCTAAGAAACTGAGAGATCTGGATGTATCTATACCTGTCTGTATTACTGAGGCAAAATTTCTGTTGAAGCGTTTCAAATGTTAGCATCCTAGAGCCCACCATAGTGTCTTCCAGGAAATGTATACCATTGTCCTTCCAGGCACCCAGATTAATATTTGGTATTAGGTTATGGACAGCAGTAATTGGGAACTTGACCATCTCTGTGGGTCCCGTCCATCCCTTAGTTGCACATAGATGGGACCAGGCTCTCAGAGATGCCAGGACCGTAGGAGCGTATCTCCTATGTAAGGACCCGGTAATAGTGGCTGTCCTCAGAAAATCTGCTAAATTCCCTCTTGGGACCTGTCTTTGTTCCAGATCTTTCCATAATACTCTAGAGTCGGGGTTAAACCAGTGTGACAATTGGGCCAGGATGGAGGCGAAGTAGTAGTCTTGTAAGTGTACATGTCCTATCCCTCCCGCCAACTTGCTCTTGATTATCTTCCCAAAGGCACACCGTGCCCTCTTGCCCTGCCATAGGAAACTGTTTAGGATGCCCTGGATAGATTTAAAGTACACCCCCGGTACAGGTATGGGAAGGGTCCTAAAAATATATAGAAGCTGGGGTAATATTAACATCTTGAAAGCTGCCAATCTCCCCAACCAGGACAACTCCGATTTGGCCAGTGTCTGTAATTTAGCTTTAAGAGTGGTCAGGAAGGGAGCGTAGTTAGCAGCCATCAGGTCCTCTGGATTGGGTGTCAGCGTTATCCCAAGGTATGTAATGCCTTTATCATTCCACACGTAAGGGAATCTGCTTCGTAATAGTGCCTCTGTTTTAGGATTCACCCCCAAATTTAGTACATGCGATTTCGCTGCATTCACTTTGTAATAAGACACCTCAGAAAAATCTTGCAGTACTGATTGAGCAGCAGCCAAGGACGACTCAACGTCAGATAAAATTAAAATAACGTCGTCAGCAAATAAGCTTATGACGTGGTTTTTCGGGCCCACTGGCAGTCCAGCAATTTGGGGATGACCACATCACTTTTAAGCCGCACCATCTCTTTCCACATGGAGCTTCGTTTGAATGGGCTGTTCAAGCCATTGACGTTCATGGATACAATTGACAATGCCATCAGAGCAGAAATAAAGAGCGCTCAGCAAAAGATAGATAAAACTCAAAATTTGGAGTAGGTATTATCACATTACCTGGAAGAAGACCAACATATTTCAAGGAGGTACCGAATAGTGAGATTTCAGCATGGATGAGTTTGGTTCATAGTAATCCTGTGGCACAATTAGAACAGAAGAAAAAAAAGGTAAACCAGTACATAAAAACGTCACAAAGTGCGAAAGACTCCGCAATACTTGTGGGGGGTAAACAGCTCCTCGCGTTCCGCCCCAGCAACTGTCAGAGATAAAGAAATGACCAAGGCAGTTGCCACGGCATATGGCAGATTACTTAGGCAATCAGGTCAGGTTTTACGCCACTCTGGGGACAATCTTGGGAGATTTAGATCTCGTACTGAATCACCAGGGTCTTCTGGAAGGAGATCCCACTTTTTGGCCAGGGCCAGGCCATCCTCAAGGTTTGTAATGACATAGGTACGGTTTTCTCTTGTGATGAGCAGCTTAGTTGGGAAGCCCCAAGAGTAGGGAATTTTGTGATTCTGTAGTAATTTAGTCATGGATGACAAATTCTTGCGTGCCTGCATAGTGGGTTTGGACAGGTCGGCGAAAATGGCGATCGCTGAGTAAGGGCCAGGCAGGGGGTGGTTCTTCCTAGAGAACCGCATGAGGTCATCTTTTACATGGAAGAAATGAATGCGAGCGATGACGTCTCTTGGGACTGTATCTGGGAGAAATTTTGGTTTAGGAAGGCGATGTGCTCTATCCACTATCACTTCTTGTTTGGGGGTATCAGGCAGCAATGCGGCGATGAAGGATTGAACATAGAGCCTGAGTTCAGCTGGGGCAATAGATTCTTCCACTCCCCTAAGTTTGATATTGTTCCTTCTGGATCTGTCCTCTAGTTCTGTGAGCTTATCCCACATCACTTGCATGTCATTCTCAGTGTCATTATGCGCATCCACAAGCTCGTTATGGGCTTCTGAGAACTCCCCCATCTTGTCTTCCACGTGTGAGATCCGGTCTCCTATTGCTGACACTTCCCCTGTAAGCTGGGTGACACAGGCCATCATATCTTTGTGCAGGGATCCCCTAAGAGTAATCAGCATGTCCCTCATAGTCGTGTCACTAAGGGGTTGTCCAGTGGTGGGGAATTCATTAAGCTGCTCCACAAAGTCTCTAGTGCTGTCCTGAGAGTCACATGCGGTCCCCATCTCCCCTGCATACCTGTGAGCTGATGAGCGTTTCTGGGCCGATTTCTGAGGGCTGCTGATTGGGGATGCTCCTGGTGACGAACCTCCGCTGGCGCTGTGGGAGGATTGCGGGCCTCTCCCGTGATTCGGATCCGATCCGACACCGCGATCGCCGCGCGGGCTGTAACGCGAGTCCGAGGCCTCAGCGCCATCTTGCGGCCTAGGTGTGCTCGCCGACGGGTAGAAGTCGGTCAGCTTCCGCGGCCCTTTCTCCTTCTTTCTCTTTCCCATTGTCACCCAGGGGTGCTCAGGAGTGACCCCGAGGTAGATAGAGCCTTGGTCGGCTGAAATAGTCGCTGGGATGGTGTAGATGCTGGCGGGTTACACGGAGCTCTCTCCTTACACAGCCATCCGCCTCGGCTGCCGGCCACGCCCCCCCCTCAATGACGTTTTCACAGGCAAACTATAGACACCCAGCAGGTACAATATTTAAAGGAATTTTTTTATTTATTTTTTAAGTTAAGCATCATTAAAATCAGGAGCAGTGATTTTATTGATGCTTAAATAAAAATAAAAAATTAATTCCTTTAAATATTGTACCTGCTGGGTGTCTATACCTGTGATAACATCTTTAAATAGCACAATCACCTGCCTGCCAGTAAATTAGGAAGAACTGATCTATCTAAGCTATACAGTGTATAAATATATATACAACTCCTAGGGATGTATATATATTCTCTACACACTGTAAATTAAGCTGAAATGACTAGCCTGCCTGCCTGCTCTATCTAGCTAAAAAGACAATCTCTCCGTCTTTCTGACTGCTTTCATTAACAAGCCGGAAAACACTACACGAGGCCGCCCAGCAGGCAGCCTTATATAGTGTGGGGTGTGTGCTAAAGCCCTGAGCCATAATTGGCCAAAGCCACCCAGGCTTTGGCCAATTATGGCTCTTCGTTTTTTGCACGCTGTGATTGGCCAAGCATGCGGGACATACAGCATGCTTGGCCAATCATCCGTGCGCAATGCCGCAGTGAATTATGGGCCAATTTGCGTCACTCGAATTTGGCGCGAACGACTGCTTTTGTTCGAATTTCGACGAACGTACGAACATACAATGTTCGCGTCGAACATACGAAGCTCATCCCTACCAGTTAGCAGTGCACCTTGCCATATCTGGCACTACCCATTGCTTTCTTGATTGAGAGAATTGCCTCTCTTTCTGAAAACCTCACACTGTGAGTTGCAATGTCTGGGATCATGCAAGACTGAAAACCAGTCAAAGATTGTAAAGGATGTTTTTTTTGTTTACTTTGTGGGGCCTAATACTGTCTTACAAGAGCCTTTAGTTGTCCTTTAACCTCTTTCAGTTCAATTAATGCACACTACACTGTATGTGTGGAATTTACAAGGGTGGGCTTTAACACCCATACACTGCACTCATGGGCAGCAACATTTTCTGTACTGAGCGCATGCTCATCACAATGATCAAGCTGTAAAATGCACCCCCCACCTCTTCTAATGATTAGTAGCTTGTAAAACAGGCTCCTGGTCATGTGACCACTGTGACTGCCAAACACAGTAGTCACATGATCAACCAATTTGTTCTGTCCCCCTGCAAAAGACCCTGTTAAAGGGACACCAGGGCTGGGTAAGAAGGGGATACATTTGTGCAAAATAATGCCAAAGCGCACACTTTGTACTGTATATAGTAAGCGGAAAAGAATGCTCCTGATTAATTGTGGAAAAATTGCCACATTAATTAAGAGAAATTTGCTATACCTTGTTAATGTTGAAAGATGAACACTGCTGATTCCATTTTTGGCAAACAAGACAGCTGAGCTTTAAGAGTCGGTTCACACTGGGGCGACTTGGGATCCGACTTGAGGTCGCCTCAAGTCGTCCCAAGTCGCGCTGTAGAGAAAAACAATGTTAGTGAATGGGAGCGGTGTTAATACACACTACTCATGTCGCTCCGACTTCAGAAAAGGTTCCTGTACAACTTCAATCCGACTTGTCGCCTCAGAAGTCTGATCACTTGCTACTTTCCAGATAAGATAACATACATTTCTTAGGCAAACCTCTCCCTCCCCCTCCCTCTCCCAGAGCTGATTGTTGTTTTATTGGCCACTGGAATGTCTCCTGTTCTGGAGATGACTTCAAGTCGTGTTGTTAATCGCCCCAGATCACCCTGTGGTTCATGCTCATGTCATGTCTGAGTTGCCTCTGAAAGTCGCGCTGGAAGTCGTGTCGCCCCAGTGTGAACCGACTCTAAAGGCTTCATATGACATCTCAAAGATTGATGAATATTGTTGGATATTTACAGCTTTTAAATCTTCTATTATCTGCTTCAATATGTCATTTTCCCTCTTTTTAACTACTACAAATTGCCTGTGAAATCTTAGATTATTTGCTTTCTGCTGAGCTGAAGACTTGTAATAATTAATTTAAGGGATTAAAACACACAAAAAAAGGACTAAAACATTTTAGTATATTTAACCCAATAATGGCCAGGAGAATACAAAGCTTAGACAGCAGAAACAGAGTAATCATCATTAACTTAATGTAATGGCATTAGGCAAGTTAGCAGTTTCTATTTGCATAGACTGGATGCATACATTACAAAAAGATCAATAGATTATTAGTCAACAAGTTGACAGGGACCCATAGATTAATCCCTTTCTTTTAAAATAGCAGTTTCCATGTTGCTGAAATCTCATCTCCTCAGTATTTTGGAGATCAGGTCTTTGGAGTCCAGTTAATGCAAAAATGTCCAATTTTCAATTGATCGAATTCTCTCTAACTTCCCTTTCTTGGCTCTGATGTAGATCTTAACTGTTATTTTTGCCTGCCAATTTTATATTTTAAACTATAGTCTTAAGCCTCGTACACACAGGCGGACTTCAAACAAACTTTTCGGTGGATTTTTTTCCGAAGGGAGTTGGCCGAGCACACCCATAGCATACACACGGCAGGACTTTTCTGCAAACGTTCCCAACATCATGTGTTTTTTCTGCTCTTTTCTGCTCTTTACCGCCACCCTTTGGTCAACTTCTGCTATTGTTAGTTGATTTTAACATTGGTTCTGGGCATGCGTATTTGTACTTCGGACAATTTTTCGGACAATTGTGTGATGCATTCTGGTGCATTCATGTGTAAAAATGCAGCATGCTGTATTTGTTTTTAAATGCAGGTGAAAGCAATCCAATTATGTAAACTAGGTTACATTAATATTTTTTGCATATGCATTTATACAGTTTAAATAAACATTTGAATGCATATGGTGTAAAGGAGTCTAAGCCTCACCAAATACCTGCACCCAACCCAAAAAGAGTTTCCTTCCTGGCCACTAAGGCCCAATCTTAGGATAGGAAAATTATAACTGAGCTTAGTCAACAGTTTAGGGAAGATAGACCCTTGGTAACAAGCACACAGAGAAGTGTTTGTCACCTAACTATGGTTATAGCCATAGAGACAAAAATAGCTGACAAGTTCTCTTAGACAATTAATATAATTTTGTTTTTCCCCCTAAAACATTTCCTTTTGGTTTACTGTAAAAGTCTATTATGTGCACTCAAGATTGTTAAAAAGAACTCCCAACTAAAAATACTCATTAGACCTGACTATATGTTGAATTGTGTGAAATAATAGAGGCTGCCGGGTGAGAGAGTGCATAGCAGTTATAGCTATACAGAAAAAGAAGAGAAAAACAGCTACAAACAAAACATCTTTGCTAAGCAGTGCAGTTCCATTTGGTACAGCTGCAAAAGCTAATGTGTAACCATTATACAATAAACATGTATAATTTTAAATTGATTATTTCTCAACATTTGAATGTAATTAAAACTACAAATGTGTTATATGTCTGGTTTTAAGCAAGGTTCACTTAAAGCCCCCTTTTTACATTCCATTTACAAAACACTCTGCCAAATAGGAGCTACTCGGATTTAATTTTTTAAAAGGTATTTTTTTATTCATTTTAATTTTACTATTAACAAACCAGAGAAAACACAAAAGGGTACATATTGATAAGCTAGTAAGACCTACCTGTATAAAGGCATTTACTTACATAGGTACATAAGCAGTTTATACTGTACAAGACCCATGATAAGTACAATTCTAACAAACAGCTGGTGAGTACACAACTTAACCTCCCTAGCGGTATGATTATGTCAGATTTTTGATGCTGAAATGTGGCGTTTTATATTGTAGGCCTGTAATTCTTAGGGATAACACACTTAAATCTGTCTAAACAAGAGTCTAGTAGACATCCTGGGTATGATACAATTTGAAACACAAAATCATAAATTATAATATAATAAATAGCTATAAATAATTATCAAAAATAATAATATAATAAAAAGATTTATTCAATAAGGTAATCAACTCGAAAACACTGAAATTTGCTCAGTTGCAGAATTGTCGCTGTCGTCACTTTCCATGTCTGATGACAAATTTCCTCACGATTCACTATCGCTCAGTTCTGCAAGTGTTTTTTTTCTAGCTGATCTAAAAACGCTTTTGACGCAAAGGGACACTTTTTGGTTGCTATGGACATTGGGGTGGAAGACACAGCCACCGCACACACATCACAGGATCCTGAGGATAAAGTAGGTAACTTTCCCTGGATACTGTGGTGCAGCCCCGAGTATGGCTTGGGGTTACCGCTCTTGGTATACAAAATTCACCCTGAGCCCCACTTAGGATTACCACTAAAGCCTCATACACACGACCGGTTTTCCAGGCAAGAACACTACAAGGAGAGCTTTTGGCCGAAAAAAACGGACGTGTGTATGCTTCCTCGCAGTTTTCCCATGAGGAAAACAGCCGGGAATCCCAGTGGGAAAATAGAGAACTTGCTCTCTATTTTACCGCTGGTATTCCCAAAGTTTTTTTCAGTCAGATCTACTACTTACCTATGGGAAACACTGTGAGGCAGTGCCGATAGAGCATACACACGGCTGGGATTCCTGGCCAAAGCTCCATGGCAGTTTTCCTGACAGGTTCTTGGCTTTCCCCTCGGTTTTCTCGGCTGACTTTTTACTGCAGAGAAAACCGAGCGTGTGTACAGTGCTCCAGAAGGTTAAGGCACATAGGGTAAAATAGCTGGTAAAGGCAAGTTATAAGGCATACAGATGACACATCTTAATCAGAACCACTACAGCATCAGAGCATACATCATATGACATATGAAAGAGTTGACAGCATTTAAACCTATATTGACTTTAACTGCAGAAATCCAACTCAACCAAATTTTATTACATTTTTTTGGATAGCCTGTCGTGGCATAAGTCAATTTGTACATAGGTAGGTGACCCTATTCAATCAATAATTTTGAGAAGATCTCCACAATACCATTTGATAGCTCAAATAGAATCAGGTAGCCTGGTTGATGGGCAATGCCCAATGCTTGGACTTATAGATAAGGTCTGGCAGGAAATTAAAGATATTATGCAATATAATTACATATCAGTAAACTCCCCCTTGTGGGGTAAATTATAAGGAACTAGACAAATTAAAAGGATTTGGAATATGGAGATAAAAGGGGATAAAATATATTGCACAGCTTTATACTGACAATTTATTAAAAACATTTCAAGATTTACAGAAAACATATATACTGCCTTCTCACAACTGTTTCAATATTTACAATTGTGCTATGCACTACAGCGTCAGTTTAACCACTTCCCTACTGCCCATAGTCATATGACTGCGACGGGAACCCTTTGTCCCTCCGGGCCACCGTTATGTGATGTCTTTGGCTTCCAGAGCCTCCGCTGGGCATCCGCGGTTGCCTGTCACACAGCAGAACAGTGGATCTGTGTGTGTAAACACATAGATCCATGTCCTGTCAGGTGAGAGGAGACCGATCCGTGTGTTCCCAGTACAGAGGAACACTGATCAGTCTCCTCCCCTTGTGAGTCCCCTCCCCCTATGGTTAGAATCACTCCCTAGGAAACACATTTAACCAGTGCATTTTTATAGCACCGATCATTTATATGTGAATGGTCCCAAAATAGTGTTAAAAGTGTCAAAGTCATGATAAACATTGCAGTTCACCGCCACTACTAGTAAAAAAAAAATAACAGTAAAAATGCCATAAATCTATCCCCTATTTTGTAGGCACTATAACTTTTGCGCAAATCAATCAATATACACTTATTATTATTGCGATTTTTGTCCCGCACTGTGAAAGAGCAGGCTTCTTGTCCTTTTTCCCGGCGCATTCATTGGTTGATTGAAGCAGCTATTGGCTTGTGCTGCTTTCAACCACATCCAATGACACAACGTGTCGGGGGCGGGACCGTGTGATACAGTGAGCGGCTATGGCCACTGGCTGTATCACCGGAGTGTGCCCGCAAGGACTCAACACCATGCAAGCTTGCTTGGGTTTTTAAGAAGGGTTTGATCTCCAATCTTAATGGTTGCCTAATTGAGCTGACAAGAGAAACAAATAGCTGCTTAGCTAGAAAAGGATGGGAAAAAGATCTTGGAAAAATTACATATGAAACATGGCAGGGTATATTGGAATCCTTACAATATGTAAGGTAAGTTTCACATACAGTAAAACCTTGGTTTGAGAGTAAATTGGTTTGGGAGTGTTTTGCAAGACAAGCAAAATGTTTTAATACATTTTGCCTTGGTATACAAGCGATGTCTTGATATAAGAGTAGCATCATGTCAAAACTAAAAAGAAGAGTGGAGACTCTAAGGCCCCGTACACACGAGCAAATAGATCTGTTCAAATCGGACGGACAGACCGATTTGAACAGATCTGTCTGCTGGGATGTATTGGTTTGATCGTGTACACACGATCAAACCAAAGTCCCCGCCGGCAGACAGCGCGCTGACATGGCGGTGACGTTGACGCTACCACGTCACTGCACCAGGAAGTAAAACACTTCCGCGCATGCGTCGAATCCATTCGACGCATGTGCGAGCAGATATGTCTGCTGGTTAGCATACTAACCAGCAGACATATCGGTCCGACGGGTTCCCAGCCGACAGATTTCAAAGCATGCGTTTCCAGCAGACAGATTTGATTGTGTTTACGCAGCCTAAGTGTAGCAATATGGTACATTTAATGAAGGTACAACATCTAGCAACTTATTGCTACACTAAGGCCTTGTACACACGAGCAGACAGATTTGTTCAAATCGGTCGGACAGACCGATTTGAACAAATCTGTCTGCTGGGATGTATTGGTTTGATCGTGTACACACGATCAAACCAAAATCCCCGCCGGCAGACGGCGCGCTGATGTGGCGGTGACGTGGCGGTGACGTTGACGCCGCCACGTCACCGCACCAGGAAGTGAATTACTTCCGCGCATGCGTCGAATCCATTCGACGCATGTCCGAGAAGATATGTCTGCTGGTTAGCGTACTAACCAGCAGACATATCGGGCCGACGGGTTCCCAGCCGACAGATTTCAAAGCATGCTTTGAAATCTGTCGGGTGGCCAAATCCGTCGGCTCACCCATACACACGATCGAATCTGTCTGCTGGGACGGTCGGGCCGACCGTTTCCAGCAGATAGATTTGATCGTGTGTACGCGGCTTAAGAGGTGCCTTTCTTTTCTTTTATACCCTGCAAAAAAAATGCTTTAATATACAAGTGCTTTGGATTACAAGCATGTTTTTGGAAATAATTATGCTCGCAAACCAAGGTTTTACTGTAATGTGCTAGTATGCAATGCATTATAACTTTGCAGTTTACTACCACTTTAATACATAGGTGCATTCACTTTTTTTTTTTATCTGTCTAAAGATCAGTTTTAATACCTGGAACCATGGGCATCTACACCTGCTGACAAAAGGGTACTATAAGTCAAAGCACCCAAAGCATATTCATCTTATCATAACCATCAGTTGCACATTTCTGTTTTCCCTTCTTCAATTATAAAGCATGCAGCCCAAGGGCTTTCCCCGACCTGCTTAACTTTCCGACGCCAGAGTATCGTCAGCGCATAATTTCGCTTGGCGCATCAGTCGCGCCTATTGATTTCCCCTGCAAATATGCAAATGAGGGAGATTTCCCGATTCGCGAACGGATTAGCACCATCCGCTGGCTACATGCGCCGTGCGTATCTCGTCCGTCCGGCGTAAAGTTATTTCTACAAATAGCTAATTTATCTTTACTCCAGACGGCCACAGGTCAGCAGGAGAGCAGCTACAGCAGCAGCGTTACCGACAAAACTAGCAAGCTGAACAACCACACGTGCAAGGACAACACCTCTGTGTGCCAACATGCCAGGGGCAGTCGCGGTCCTAGCACTAGTACTGGGTCCCCCGGTACGGAGGAGGCGGGCACGTGAGAGGGTATACTGCACGCGCATGAGCCTCTTTGGCATGGGGGATAAGGAGGTGTATCGCCTCTTCAGATTCAGCCCTGATGCAATACTTGAACTAACCACAACCCTGCAGGATGACATCACCAGCAAGACACACCGCTCACAAGCAGTGCAGCCACTGGTGAAGGTACTGGCACCACTTCATTTCCTTGCAAGTGGATCATTCCAGCGTACAAGTGGAGTGGTGGCTGGGATGTCACAGTCCTCCATGAGCAGATGTGTGCACCAGGTTGTCCCTGCAATCCTCAGACGCATGTCCAACCAGTTCATCAGACCCACCACTGAGGAGCTGCGGCTGAAGGCAATGACAGATTTCCACAGCATTGCCAGATTCCCACGCACTGTGGGGGCCATTGATTGCACACATGTGGCACTCCAGCCCCCCAGTGCCACAGAGCACATATACCGCAATCGGAAGCATTGGCATTCCATCAATGTACAGGTGATAGCCGATGCCCAACGCCTCATATGGCACGTCCGTGCCAACAACCCCGGGTCCAGCCATGACAGCTTCATATACCGTCAGAGCCCCATCCCAGCAGAATTCGAGCAGAACATGTATGGGGACAGCTGGCTGGTTGGTGAGTGACATGGGTGGCAGGCATGACTATCCCCTCCCATGATGCACACATCACAAGTGGCACATGCATGACTAACATCCTCCTGTCTTTTCCCTTCCAGGTGACTCTGCATATGCACTGGGACCCCATCTAATGACTCCTTTCCGGAACCCCCAAACCAGAGGAGAGAGAAAATACAATGAAGCACATATCAAAACCCGTGCAGTGGTGGAGCAAACATTTGGGCTCCTGAAGTCCCGTTTTCGCTGCCTGGAAAAGTCCGGGGGGACCCTATTGTATTCCCCTACCTTCGTGTGTCAGATCATCGGTGCATGTTGCATTCTGCACAACTTTGCTATGAAAAAAGGCCTGCAGATTGACATACGTGATGACCTGACCCCCGACCCACACAGTCCCCACCTGCCAGAGGAGACTCATTCAGCTGATGGAAGAGCAGTCAGGAGGGTCCTCGCCGTAGGCATCTTTGAACACTAAACCAAAACATTAATCACACAGACAATGCATGCATGCACACCACTGATGTCCCTAGATCACACACACCACATCCACATCACATTGGATTAGCCCAAGTCCAGCATGTAGGACTTGGGAGCAGCAACGCCAGCGTCAAGGCCCCAATGATGTCGCTGTCCATTCATACACCTTTCACACGTCATTCATACAGCCGTGGGGATAACTTCTCCACCACGGCCGAGGGTGACACCCCTTACTGGCAGGAGTGCCACCCCCTCACATTCACACACCATTAACACTGCCCCCTGCACTCCTGACCGTGTGCAGTTAAACATAAAATATAAACTCATAACCTGAGTAATAAAATAAAATATAAACTCATAACCTGAGTAAGAAAAAATAAATAAAAATTAACCCCCCAAAAAAACCAATGACGGGGGCTCCTCCTTGTGGGCACTCTCGGGCTCCTCAGCTGCCTGGAGGGAGTGGGTGGGGGTGGCGGGGCATCTGGAGGAGGCTGATCCCCGGGTGGGCCACTCCTGGCAGCTGTTGGCTGCATGCCCTCCAAGGCCACGGCAATCCGGCTCAGATAGAGGTTGGTCTGGGCCTGCATTCTCAGCTGGCGGGTGACATTATGCCGCTGGGCACGCTGCCTCCCCTCTTCCCGGATGGCAGCTGTGTTGGCGTGGACGGCTGCTGTGAGGTGCCGTACATCAGCCTGCACCTCCCCAGGCTGGTCACAACGTCCTGCACACCACTGGGCAGCTGCGATACGGAGCCCAGGCTGTCAGCAAGCCGGTCCAAGTGGCCAGCAATCTCCCCCATCTGCTGGGTTTGCCTGGCGTGGTCCATCGCCACCTGGTCCTGGACCAGATCAGACACCCCCCTGGTCTTACGGGTCGCCTTCCTGGGGCCAGGAGAAGGTTGTCCCCGTGGGGATGGAGTCGCCCTTGAGGGGCTACCGAGGATGGGTGAGGGGATGACAGAGGGCCCTGCAGAAGGGGAGGACTCTGATAAAACCAAAATAAACTCCTGCTGAGGAACAGGCTCCTCCTCAACCACCTCTGCAGAAGTGGTGTGGGCACTCTCCTCCACCTCGGTGTCTTCAGCACCCAGGGGCTCGTCCTCAGGATCCCGTTGGGGGGTTGGGGTGGAATGGCCGGCAACAGACGATGGCCCAGCTCCGTCATTTGTGGATGACACAAAGCAGACACATGTTGGTGGTCCCACACACTTGGCACATGTACCCTCACCCCCCCACATGCAACACACCAAATAGGGGATAAAAAACACTTACCTGTCCTGGAGCCTTCCTCCATAGAATCATAGCCTGGTACCCCCTCCAACTGCTCCCTCTCCAGGCAGCGGGCGACCACCTCCTCCTCTGTGGTCAGGCTAACCGCACATGGGGGTCCACCACCTGTGCCCCTCTCATGGGTCCGAATGGTGGCCACCTTGCCACGGACCTTGCGCCGCAGGTCGTTTATTTTCTTCTGGATATCACCAGCAGTCCGGGTGGAGTACCCCAACACATTCACCCTGCCAGCAATGGTCTCCAGGATGGCCTGCTTTCTCTCCCGGCTGGTCTTCCGACTTTTCTTTCCGTGGAGAAAGTCATTATAAGTCTCCATAGCGGAGATTAACACAGAGACCTCCTGGGCATTGAAATTGAGGTTCCTCCTCTCTTTGGGGGGAGCGAGAGCAGCCATTATAGAGCAAAAGTAACTTCCCTGGGGTGGGGGGAAACGGAAATACTTTTGCGCCGGAATGGCGCTTCCGCTGGCGCTTTTATACGCGCAACGGAACACATTGCGCTGACGTTTCCCGTGAAGTGGTGCCGATGGAAGTTGTGAGCATACGCACAGGGGGCCGAGTGAAGCCTCACTCACTGCGCATGCTTCGTGGATGATGCGCTGAACGTAAGCCTCTGCGCTGGGCTCCGCCCATCATTTACATATGATCACACCCACTTCCACTTGCGTCGGGTTGCGCCAACGCATCTTCGTTACTCCGTCGCAAAGTAACGGCCATGCGCTTGGTGAATGCTGTACTTCACTCGCTAGTTTGCATCAGCGCAGCGTATATGCGTTGCGCTACGCTGGCGAAAAGATGCGCGCATCTACCTGAATCTGGCCCTATGTAGTATTTTGAACTTTTGATACCGAAAGCATTTTTAATCTTTAAAGGGTAAGAAAATGTTCCTACAAATTAGGTGCTATACTATTTCTCAGGACCAGAGAAGTCTACAGGGCCAAATTGTACATACACACTGGATTAAAAAAGCCAGTGGAGGAAAGTTAACAATCCTATCTAGGTAAGTATAATGATGTGGTGCGAGGAGGTAGGCTACACCTGCTTAGAGTGTGAGGACAAAAGGTTAAGAAAATTAAGGGAAAGTTTCCCTACCCTTTAAAGTGCAACTACATAGTAGGTAAACTGAGAAAATCAGTACATACAGCTATTTAATGGTATTGACACTATTACTTTTGTAAAAACTAATTTTTTAACTCCCCCACCCGCCAATCATAGCAGTATATTGACTAGTGTCAGGAGAGATGGAAGAGGGCATCCTGCATCACATGGTGACCCATACTTCCTGAGTATTGACATTGTTGCTCCTTGTGATGTGACAGGAACAAAGAAGAGGATTACAACACTCAAAGTTAAAGTGTTACTAAACCCAATAACAGTAAAATCAGTGTGTATATGCAGTAAAGCATGCTTCTTATGCTCACAATGGAACCTAAGGGGTTAATTCTCTGCATTGAAGTGTAAAAAATCTGTTTGATCATGTATGCTCAGATCCTCTTCTTCTTCCACTGACTCCACAACAGGGCCAGATGAAACAGAGTTACTGGAGTCAGACTGCACATGCTCAGTTTGGTGTGTATTGCTAGAGGTTTTTCTTTCTCTTGGGAGAGTGCATGTGATCTGCACAGGGCCAATCAGCACTGTCCAGACAGAGGGTCAGGGTCCTGGATCCTGATAGGACAGGTCAGTGCAGTATGAAAACTCCTCCTACAAGCTTTAACAATGAATTGATGGAAGTCACAAGACTGCTATATACTGCTGATGAGAACGGGTATTTAGTTGTTTATATTTACTAAAACAATTGCTTCCATGATTTGTGTACTGTGGAGACCAGATATAGTGAATGCAGGGTCTTAGGCTTAGTAAAGTTAAGTAAGCAAAGAAACAGACTTGTGTAAAATGTATATACTGTATTTACACTATAAACAGGGCTCAAAATTTCAAGTCCTGAGCTACTAGCCAGGCCTCAGGGGTTATTCACCACCAGTTGCCCCGCACAAACCTACCCTGCCCCCTCATAATTCCACCCCTAAACACGTCCTCATAAATGATCTTATGAAATGACACTTACATGTTTTATGCAGAATAAATATTAACAACATCTTTATCTTTATCTGTACCCCACAATGCAGCCTGCCCTTATCCACCAATGCAGCTTGCGTCCGCCAATGCAGCTTGCGTCCACCAATGCAGCCTGTGCCACCAATGCAGCCTGTGCCACTAATGCAGCCTGTGCCTGCCAATGCAGCCTGTGACTGCCAACAGCCTACCTGTGCAGGGGAATAGAGAGGAGAGCCACCGCCAGGATGGTTAGAGTGGCAGGAACATAACAGCTTTAATTTCAATAGCTGCGTGTTCCCCACCGCGTGCCATCATATCAAAGTGCCTGGACAAAGAGGAGGGGCTGTATGTGACAGCGCGAGGTGGGGAACACACAGATATTGAAATGAAAGCTGTTATGTTCTTGGTGCTCTGACCATCTGGGTGGCGGTTCTCCTCTCTCTTCCCCTCCGATAGCTGGGAGATTGGCTCCCATACAACACACCTGCCGGCGGTGCTCGTCCCCCCTCCCCCGCTCCAAGGCAACCATAGCTCGCCAGCCCTCAAAATCCTATTGCAAAATGCAAGCAGGCAAGTGGAATTTTTGAGGGCTGCACTATAATACCAAATGTATTGGGATGCCTGCCTTTACACGCACATTAACTTTAATGGCATCCGAGTCTTAGTCCGTAGGGTTCAGTATTAAGTTGGCCCACCCTTTGCAACTATACCAGCTTCAACTCTACTGGGGAGGCTGCCCATATGTCCTTGTGCTGTCAGTAATCAGTTACTATTTGAGAACATTTTATAATTTCAGGGATGGGAAAGGGTTGGGACTTTGAATGAGGACAAAGACAATTAAG
Source organism: Rana kukunoris (assembly GCA_029574335.1). Lineage (NCBI taxonomy): Eukaryota > Metazoa > Chordata > Amphibia > Anura > Ranidae > Rana > Rana kukunoris. The sequence continues at coordinate 124,452,115 of CM056055.1, read as the reverse complement.
TAAAATTGCCTCCATCCCTGATTAATAACAAAGGGCAATGTTGGGACTTTACAAGATGCATGCATCTGGGAAGCAAATTACTAATGTATTTCTTTGATAATGCTTTATTTGATATTGCACATATATGTAGCACCCCCCTACTTTCAGTATGGGCTCTACGCTAAAGTTAATGGGGAATGGGAGAGTTAATTTTGCTCCCATTTATAATTGTGTAAAATTTGGGCTGCTGTCATTCAGAACTGTCCTGTGGGCCAGTCTGTGCTCCAGGGATGATGTTCACACCCCTGGGCGGCAGGTAGTGCTAGAGGGGTTCTGACGGAGCCACTTTTCCCCAGCAGCCAATTAGAGGAGTTTTCCCTCGCGGGACATGCTGGGGGAGGGTATATCCGTGGCTGACGCCATTTTCTTTGGTTCTTCGCGGGTTCCGGGTGCGGCACCCACCTTTAGGGTGTGTGCATCCAACGGACCCCGGCAACATGGATGCTGAAAGGGGCCCCAGTGACTTACTGGGTCCCTAGCTACACTAAAAAGGATGCCAGGCTGTATGCCGTTCAGTGGGGGATTGGCTTGAGGAGAACACGGAGGCAGGTGATCCAAGAGGGCTTGAACGAACCATCAGGGATCTGGTGACCGGGAGACTGACAGGTACACTTCAAACTGTCAACCCGTGACCCTGATAGAATTTACTGGGAGGATTCGCTCAAGAATCCATTTAGCTCATTCAAGTACTAGGCCTGTGGCAGAGGCCCGAGCCAGGCCTGTGGCAGAGATCTGTTCCTCCCAGCAACCTAAGTGACACTTCAGCTGCCAGGCTCATGACAGGATTCTGGCTAGAGTGACGACGAACTGTGCTATTGATGAAAGCAGGCTTGTGTTCCATAACTATCCTGGGCCTGATACTGAAAATCTTCTTCTGCTTCATCAACCTTCCCTATCCTAATTCTTGTTGATGTTGGCCGTGTTGGTCCTTGGAAATAAAGCATTCGAAAAATCCATTGCTGACTGGACATTCGCTCACTACCTGTACTCACTACTACCGGTATCACCCCTAGAGAAGCCACAAGGGTAACTTATTACGCCGATCCAAAAACCAACCAGCGACTCCTGAATGGGGTAGTGCTACATATAATTGCATTAAAAGGACACAGCGGTTCATAATTAATTAGTTTATACTAACATGGATCCAATTATATTGAATACGACACGTGGCATTAAATTATTGTATAGTATATACAAGTATATACTATACAATAGTATATCGATATTCCAAAAATGTAATAAAACAAACAATAAATCCGACTTGCATAAGAAAGGGGGAGGGAAAGGAAAAACCATCCACTCATACTTACAGGCAAATTATGGATGAAAGTGTGGCAGCGAGCACTGAGGTAGCTGAGGGCATGATCTGGCATAGGAGCTGAGGCGGCACAATCTTTAGCACAGCAGCAGGAAACCATGGGGAGGGTAAGTGTGACTAGGGATGTGGTCCTCACCAAACAATCGATGGTGATGTGTATTTATCACTTATACCATCTGTGAATAAGCGTAAATGTATAAGAAAATGTATGGAAAAGATTGTGTTGGAATAATAATAAAGGATAAACCCTGTGCTTAGCCTATAAAGTAATATTGAGTGATAAAAATGTGATAAAGTGGGAAAGGGTTTTTTTTGTTTTTTTTTTAGAAAACCACAATTGTGTAACAGTGACAGATTGGGTAGTTATCTCAACAATAGGTGAACTCCAGCGAATTAGTGAAAAAAGTACAGAAAAAATGTGAAAAATAAAATACTATGATTATTACCTGGTATGCTGATTTATAGAATGCAATTCCAGTTAGTGCACATTGTCCCTGAAACAATAGCCCTCGTGGATGTACCGGTTCCTCAAAACTGAGAAGCATCAATACTCATCTGTAGCCAATGTTGTCTGCCAACGTTAACTGGCGACTAAGTGGTAGAGGAGGCGTCATCACTCAGGTGACTAGCGCCTGGCAATTGGCGTCAAGAAGCTCCCTCAATTTAATCAATTCAACAGTTTAAGATTATCTAAAATATGGAAAAAAAGGAAATCACTGCGCTAAAACATACATAGGAAAAAAAAAAAAGGAGCTAAAACATAATAAAATGTGCTATCCCAGGTGCTGCAATCTACATGTAAACAATAAATACAAGAAATGAACATAAGAAAAAATTAAATCGCGCTACCACAAATAAATATATAAATGACCACAGATCAATAAGTGAGTAAACACAAATTAAAAAAGGGTGACCTATGATGGCCGCTGGACAATAAACGATCACCTAATAGGTATTATTAATGACGAAAACATATGCTGATGAAAATAAATGTCCATCTGCTGAATTTCCAATTAATGTATAAAAGAAAAAAAGTCCATGAAAAGATAAACACCGGTGCTCCTGAGTCACAACAAGCAAAAACAATCAAATGCTCCACATAGTGTATTAAACTTAATAACATTTATTAAAAAAAGGGGAATAAAATGCACTTACAATTATGCAGTGAAAAAAACGCCTTAAGAATTAATGTGCGCGTCGCTCGCGCTGTTGTCACCCAGTTCCCATATGTTCCACCAGTGGACGAGTGCCTGAAGTTTTTTCTTGTGTTCCGGCCGGCACATTAATTCTTAAGGCGTTTTTTTCACTGCATAATTGTAAGTGCATTTTATTCCCCTTTTTTTAATACATTTTATTACACAATTTTAATACACTATGTGGAGCATTTGATTGTTTTTGCATGGTGGGCATCCTACTGCTGCATATTCCTGGCTACCAGCCCTTACCGGGAGTGACGGTCTGACATCACGCGAGTGAAACTCCGTATATGCTGTATCTGATCCTTTGTCTTTCTGGTAAGAGACTACTCTATAAGCTTGGTGGAGGATACACTTGTTTTGATTTTTGACCACTTCTATCAACTTGTTGTGACTCAGGAGCACCAGTGTTTATCTTTTCATGGACTTTTTTTCTTTTATACATTAATTGGAAATTCAGCAGATGGACATTTATTTTCATCACCATATGTTTTCGTCACTAATAATACCTATTAGGTGATCGTTTATTGTCCAGCGGCCATCATAGGTCACCCTTTTTTAATTTGTGTTTACTCACTTATTGATCTGTGGTCATTTATATATTTATTTGTGGTAGCGCGATTTAATTTTTTCTTAAGATTATCTAAGGCTAGGTTCACACTGCTGTGATCTGAAAGTTACTCGACTTTTTGGCAACTTAAAGTACTACTTTGAGGCATAAGTCTGATAGAAATTGTCTTGAAGTAGTACAGGAAACTTTTCACATGTCACGCGACTTGGGGTCTCACAAGTTAGATCGCAAGTCGCAGCAGTGTGAACTGAGCCTAATGCCTGAACCTTTAATTATGTTGTGAATAGACAATGAATGTTTAGAACCTTTGTCAGGCCATTACCCTCTCTATTTATTTGGTGACAATTGTCAATAATGGGGATGAACAGTTGTTTTCAAATCCTGAGGACCCTCCATTGGCTAACTGTAAAGGATCGGGTCACATTCAAAACCCTTTGCCTCACCCACAAATGTACACAAAGAAAGTTTGCATTTGTAGCGCTATACAAGTTACTCACTCACTCAGTTAAAATCCACCTGTGGTATCCCACCAGAAAACTGTCACTGCACAAATCAGATCATAAGCAGTTGAGGCATTCCCTGCCCCAAGGAAGCACATATACAAGAGGTGTGTATACGTGTAGCTGCATAGCGGAGGGTGCAACCTATAATTGGCTTTGTGCAGTGACAGCCTCCTGGCAAGTTATCTTAAGTTGGTTAGGACTAGGATCCAAACATAACTGAGCTCATCTCTGGTCCCTAGGATAAGTGTTAGGCAGAGATTGAAAGGTTAGTTGATTGGAAGGTTGGCTTTTAGATTTCAGGGTCAATTTAATGGCGCTTTCATACTGCCCCACTATGCTTTGGATGTAGCGCATGTGCAGCACAGTGAACCCATGGTTTTCATGCAGGTTAGCTTTCCCATAGACATATATTATGTCTTGCGTTTTTAGTGGACTTTTATGAAAACCGCAGGTAGACTGCATTTGCAGCCAAAGTGCAGTGGATCAGTGTGAAGTCTCCCTACAGGAAAGAGTAAAGCAAAAAAAATAAGGGCATGTGGGGGTGACACTTTTTAAAACACCATTTTAATGCAGAAAGCCCATGTTGAAAAGGACCACCTCTGGATTCTTGGCTTTGAAACATCGTAACTATATTTAACGCTATGCGAGTTCATAAGGTGGAAAAAGGTTAATTCAAGAATTTTTACAGGTGTTTGTACAGTAAAACATTTTTTTCAATAGAAAAATAAATTTTATTCTATTTATGGCAGGATTAACAAAACACACCACCACTGAGTTTAAAAAGCTTTCATGAAAAAGCAGCAATACTGCCACTTTCTAGCAGCTTCAATATGAAAGTTTAAACGCAATTAACAGCCTGGGGTTTGATTCAGTCCAGTCTAAGTTTTATGGTTTGGCATTTAGGCTAAATGGGATAGCGTGGAGCTGCCCCTGCGGTTCTGCATTAGAGCAAAGCCAAAGCAGGCTGCTTGCACGGTCAGAAAATGAATTTCTGAATGTTTTTAATTGTTAATTGTTAGTGTGGTTCAATAGCAGCTGGAAGTGCTTTTCAAGGCTGTATTAGATGCGACTGAGCCTCAGCCTATGTGTGGGGGTGAGACCAGTTGTTGGGCTTTTAGTCAACTCTCAAGAAATTCTTAACCCTTTCATTACAATATTTATCAGCGTAACTACTAAAAGACTAGCAAAGCATACAGATTGCATTATAAAAGTTTATAGGCAAAATGTTCCTCGTAACTATACAATAGCAGTTGCTTGGTTATACTTATAAATTAATAGATTGTTTTGAAAGTATGGCATTTTGATAATGAATATAGAAGATTTAACAAGATAATAAGTGATGGATGTGAGTTCCTATTGTCCTGCGTATGCAGGTACATATTACATTGCAGTTTTCAGTACTGTCTTAGTAGGAGATGCAAACAGATAACGTCTGCATCTTAAATTGTTATCACATAAGAATAATTATATAAACCCAAACACAAGGGTGCAATATTTTGCAGCTTACAAGTCCTTTATTATGATGGCTACATTCTTTTTTAATATAGTTTTAGTTTCACATTTTTTTACCTGGTAATCCTGCGAATAACGCACATTCTTCGTGGTTAAATGCACTTCTTAACTGTATCTATGAAAGCAGTCATGTTTGTCACCCAAGCTTGACTTTTTTCATATAATTTCTTTTATGGTTGTTGATCTTAGTTCACAAGGAAAAGTAAGATTTGCTGTACTGTATTACAGCAGACAGAAAGTTACAAGGGCATTGTTGAAAATGTTGTTAGCCAGAAAAAATAATAATCCAGCCATCACATTTAAGGACCAGAAAATGAAATTTTTATGTATTGGGTTTAGTTATGCGTTTAAGGCAGATTTTATAATTCATAACTTTCAAGTAAATATTTGACATGTGCGAGGAAATCTACCTATATAAGCTTTGCAGTTTTAGATTAAACTTTGTTCTCTCAAACAACATCCTCATTTAATGAGGCACCTGCGCTGCGTGTAGGATGGTGGACATGTGAGAGAAGAGCTCCGGTCCCCGTCTCTCTGTTCGCGGCTCCCGATCAGCTCACACCACACCATTACCTTCAGGAGCAACACCGCCCGCTGCCAGTGTTTTCCGGGCACCATATGGGAAAATGTGACTTCCAAAAAGCGACCTACAGAGGATTTATCCCACCGCCATCGTCGCAGCCTATCAACACCATGGAGTGCAGGCCGCAATCCCCAGTCTTGAGTGATTTGACCGGCCCACCGGATACCATCGAATCCCACCCAACAGTCAAAAGTGTGGTGGACCACAGCTCCCAGCAATCCCAACCATCCGACACTGCAGCTGCACCATAGTGACCCTGGCTATACTGGATCTCAGGCTACAATCAGTTCTCCAGGACATGAGCCACAATATTGCAAGAGAGGTGGGTAAAATAGCACACAAGCTCCGGGGGGGGGGGTCGATCAATTGGCGGAGCACACTGACTCCTTGGAGAGCAAGTTTGGTGAATTAACTCAGTATGTCCATGTACTGGAGGAAAATAATGCTGCCATGAAGTACACAGTCTCCCAGCTCCAGTTACAGCAGGAAGAATTGGAAAATTGGGAAAGGTGCCAGAATTTGAGAATCCAAAGGAATCCTCAAAATGGTCAGTGATAAGAAGTTGTGTCCCTACCTTCTTGGCCTGTTTGTCACCTTAGCTCCCCACACCCCAGACATAGATTGGCACCTTGACCGGGCCCACAGATCTCTAGCTCCAAAACCCCCTGGCTCTAACTCCAGAGACACTATTGTCCATTTCCACTTCTATGAAAGTAAGGTAGCCCCCACAGTCGCGACCCGCAACAAATCATTATTCAGTGATGTTTCCCCAATTTGGCAAAGAGGCGCAGCTTCTGCCCTGTTACTACTCATCTACAAAACCATCAAGTGCCTTACCGCTGGGGGGTCCCCTTCCGCTTGTCCGCTACTAAAAATGGAGTCCAATTCTCAATGAGACCTCTATGGAAGCAAAGCTTTTGTCCTCAAGCCATCCCTGAGGAATAACTCCTGCTCCAGATTCCACATTCCAAGCCACTCACGATTTGGACCCCAGTTCAACGACAATCCCAGAAGGCCTTCTCCACTCCTCAGTGGGCTAACCCCGACAGATTCCCGACCTGAAGAGAACCTTACTTTGCCACTCTTTGCTTTCCTCATACCATGGCCAGACAATGTTTAGTTTGGCTATGCCAGTGACCCCTTTAGAGATAGGTCACTTTCTCTTACTATAGAGACACCTTTCTCACCCTGTTTTGTACGTTTCATCACCCATTTTACTCTGGAAGCTGATTACTTCCCTTCTGTTACACCAGCTTCATACCACTGTTTGGTTTTGACTGCTATCCCAGAAGAAATGGGGACCCTCCATCAGTCTTGCAGGCTGTTATGTCCATAACCTCAGGCTTCTGCGTGGGTATCATGAAGTTTTTTTTTTACCTTCAGGTTCTTCAAATAATGTTTTTGTGTTATTTTTTCAATTGTTTTTGTTGTTGTTGTTTTTAGATGCCTCATTTTATAGGTCTCTTTTTTTACGTTTCTACAGATGTCACTGCTAACCTTATGACACTCTTTCAACTTCTACGTCTATATGACTCTATGTGTTTTACACCGTGGATGAAAATATACTTGTTTACAGTTAATAATATGCTAGCAATAGTCACCCCTGCTATGTTATGGATTTTAATATATACTCATGTAAAGGGCCTAAACTCCTTTGGGAAGCGATGGCAAGCTCTAAAGGAGTTTAGATCCTCCAACACAGAGGTGATTATGATTCAAGAGACTCTTTTCAAACCCAGTGGATCATTTAAGTTCGCTTCCAAACATTTTCCCATGGCCTATATGGCCTCTGACCCATCTGGAAAGGCAGGTGTGGCAATCCTCATCAAATGATCCTGCCCGATCCAGGTTCTCTCCTCCTACCAGGATCCCCATGGTCGGTTTGTACTCCTGAATTGTAGTCACTTGAACATTCAATTTACTTTGGCTAACATATATGGTCCAAATGTAGGACAGATCAGTTTTCTCTCAAAAGTTTTTGAGAAGCAACATTCCTTTTCTTAGCCTTTTATGATCATAGGAGGCAATTTCAATGTGTGCATGTCCCCAGCCAAGGATAGACAGGCATTATTCCAAGATACCCCACAGACCGCAACCCAGAGACTGTCTGTATCTTTTTGTAAACTAATCATATCACACAACCTTATAGACACCTGGAGAGTAAAATATCTTCTCCCCCCCATAAGCTATATTCTAGATTACACCATTTTTTGTAACCGCCCCTCTACTTCCGTATGTAGTCTCCTCACAGATAAATCCTATCACTTGTTTGGACCATGCACCCATTGAACTTGACATTGTTTTGTCGGCTTCAAGCACCAAGACGTTCCACTGGCATCTTAATGAGTCCCTGATCAGAAATACAGTAACCCAAGCCCACCTGCAACAAAAGCTATCCAAATTTTTTCAGTTCAATGAAGAGTGGTTGCGGAAATTTCCACCTTGTGGGAAGCCCATAAGACTTTTTTCAGGGGTAGTGCATATCTACAGGTTCTCGCCTGAAATGATATTCTGCCGAATTAAAATTTGGTCTCACTGCTCAACTGAAGACTGTAGAGATGCACCTACTTGAATCCCCCACGGTGGAAAGATTGACATCTGTCATCTCACTCCAGAACTGTATTAAATCACTTGAATAAGATTTACAAATTTATGTTATGGGCCAGACAAAAATTATGAATTTGCAAACCAGGCTTAAACCACACCCCTTTTTATCGATACCTGACCACTTGATGCAGCCAGATGGTACCCCTACATATTGTCCTAGAGCTATGTCTATACAGTATTTGGTGACTTCTATAAACAGCTGTATAATTGCTTAAGCTCTGACTCGACACCCCAATTCTCACAGTCCAAGTTTGACATTTTCATGTCTTCCCTAGTCTTACTCAAATTGTCCACTGACCACATTTCTAGGCTTAATGCCCCTATCATTAAGGAGGAGATAGCAGAGGTGATCAATAACTTTCCGGCTCACAAATCCCCAGGCCCAGATGGTCTCCGCTATCACAAAACCTTCTTTCCGATTCTAAACCCCTACTTAAAGTCCTTTCACTCCTCTCTACTTAAAGGTTCCATTCCACACTCACACTTTCTACATGCATACAAAACCGTCATTCCTAAACCGGGTAAAGATCCCTTATTGACAGACAACTACTGCCCCATTGCTTTATTGAATTCGGACTACAAAATCTTTACTAAAATATTAGCAATAGACTCTCATCCCATCTGATGACTTTGATCCATAAAGATCAAGTGGGGTTTGTTCCAACAAGACATGGAGGGGACAATACGAGAAGGTCCATAGACCTGATAGACTTATTGACTAAGGGCCCTTTCACACTAGCGGACGAACGGTCCGCTCATTACAAGTCCGTTTACAGACTTGTAATGCTTCCCTATGGGAGCGGATCCGTTAGCGGATGATGCATCCGCTAACGTCCGCTCGATCCGCATCCGTTTTTGCGGACGGAAGACTGTCCTATTTTTCTTCCGTCCGGCTAAACGGATCGGATGCAAACGGACAGACGGTCCGTTTCCATCCGACTCCCTATAGGGGAGAGCGGAGGAGAGACGGGGCGGTCCCTGCACAGTGTGCGGGGACCGCCCTGTCCGCCCGACAGCTCAGCGGAGACCCCCCGCTGAGCTGACGGACACACGGAGCGGACCGAAAAACGGACCGCTCCGTGTGTAAGGAGCCTAAAACTAAGCAATTCTTTTAAGCCTAAATGCACAAAAACCCTTCGATCATTTAAGTTGGCCATTTATTTTTGCAGTGCTTGCTAAATATGGATTCTTGGGTCTTTTTATACAGGCCCTGCAAGCTCTATATTCTAACCCTACCTCTCAGGTTCAGCTGTCCTCCTATATTTTGCAGCGGTTCACCCTTAGCAATGGCACCAGACAGGGGGGCCCTTTGTGACCCCTGTTGTTTATACTGAGTCTTGAATGTCTTGCACAAGCCATCAGATCTCACCCTGGTATACGGGGGGATCCGCTGCGATAACAGGACTATAAGCTGTCACTTTTCACAGACAACATCTTAATGACTCTCACCCACCCCAACATCTCTTTACCTTCCTTACACGTCACTCTATCCACCTTTGGCTCTCTTTCGAGGTTTAAAATGAAGCAGTTCAAAACAGAAGCTCTACCCATTAACATCCCTTTAGGCGGCGTACACACGACCGAGGTTCTCGCTGGAAACCAGCGAGAACCTCGCTGGAAGCTGCATTCCAGCGAGGACCTCGGCCGTGTGTACACAGAGCGCTCGCCCCGCCCGTCGGGAATCCCGTCGAGCGAAAAGAGAGCACGCTCTCTTTTTGCTCAACGGCCCGCCTGGATGAATGGCTGGTTGCCATTCCCGACGGGCGGGTCGCCGATTTCGACGGCCGGCAGAGAACCTCGACGGCGGAACGATGTGTTCTGCCCGTCGAGGTTCTCTGCCGTGTGTACACGGCCTGAGACTTACTCAGCTATTTACAAGGTAGCTTTAGGTATTGTTGGTGCTCATCTACACTGAAGTATTTAAGCATCCATCTTACCCCCACATATTCCTCACTCTATCAAGCCAATTTTTCCCCTATGTTTGCAGAAATAACCAGACTCCTGAACCTCAGGACCTTCCTCCCTATCTCTCTCCTCGGAAGAATCAACATCCTTAAAATGTCGATACTTCCCAAATTATTGTAGAGAAAGAGAATGACCGCTCCAGGTGGATATGTTGAACAATCAGCAACTGTTCAGGAGATCAAGGGTGCCGGCAATGCACAAAGCAATTAGTAGAGGAAAAAGGGATGGACAGCCGCACTCCAAAAAAACATAAGGTTGTTTTTAATGTAAAAATAGGAAAATACACTACAAAGACAAGCAGAAAATGGGAGTAGCAGCCTACGTGTTTCACACTACAAATCAGTGCTTAATCATGGCTGGTAGTTTAATTAGGCGGAAGACTTTTGTTGTCATCTGGGTGTTATTATGTGCAGTTGATAAGTTCCAATTCTTTGTCAGGATACACTTTTCCTTGCATGTTTTGGAAGCAAAAAACCTCATGCTCTTCTTTTCTAAGCCCCTCTTCTCCATCCTTTTTAATTTATTATTTCCTGCACCCATCACTTCTGCGAATCTTATTGAGTGCTTATAGTCTATCCATTCCTTCCATTTCTCTTCAAACTCCTCTATTCCCTCCTTGTCACTGAACCTTAAGTATTCTAGGTTTCGAAATTAATTTATTTTATTGCATCAGTTCTACAAAGTGTGCCTTTCCAGTTCTTGCCAATGTCTAGGTATTAGACTCTTAGCAGCGTTTAAGAGCTGTGGGAGTAGGGTTCTCACATATTGCTTATTCTGATTCCATGGAGTAAGTACCCCCACAGGACATCTGGGACTTCGATATTTGTTATCTCTTTATTATTTGCCTAATCTCCCCCCCAATATTTATTTTTATTTTTGGGCATGTCCACCATATGTGGGCCATAGTCCAAATTTCTTTACACCCCCGCCAGCATAACTGTGATGTTTCCCTTTGACATTTATGTGGGGGTTATATACCAATGGGCCAGGCACTTATAATTTAACTCTATCATATTACTATTTACAGACGTAGAGTGCACCCTCTTCATTAGTTGCCTTATCTCGAAACCATTCACCTGTGTTCCCAATTACTTTATCCTCTAGAAGTTCTTCATTCAACCTCCAGATGTTACTCCTAATTTGTGTCTCACCTATCTTCAGTTGGAGTATCGCAGGTGTGTGATCCGAGAAGGTCGATATTCCAACTTTTGGACTGACCAATGCTTCCAACAGTCTATGTTCAATCAAATAAAAAAATATTCTTGAGTATTTCAAATGTACTGGGGATTGGATTGTGTAATCCCGCTGTCATGGATCTGCCACCTAAGGGGTGGGTCTCCTGGGTCTCTCCACCCCTCCTTCTTTGGCATCTCTTAGTCTCTCCGTCTCGCTGACACCGCTCACCAGGAGTTTGACCCACTCTCTGCTGTCGCAGTTCTCGTCTACCTTCCGGAAAGCCAGGGATGGATGAGCGTCGGTCACCTGACCCGTGCCTGTGGGGGGATATGGACGCGTTCTCCGTTTTCAATATTACGTGCCAACCAGGGACATACGTGGGGCTGGGGGAGTTTGTGAAGGGTGGGAAAGTGGCCTCTCCTTAGGCCTTCATTGTGCTAGAGGGAGCTTGGCAGGTCTCACAGGCTCAGCATCTACTTCTGTCAGATGCCCACATCAGGCCCCTAACTCCGACTAGATTGTACCACAAATATCCTATCCTACAAATATTTTACCTGCAATTTTTTTTTAACTTTTGCTTTCGTTTTTAATAAAGTGGGGCATGATTAGAGACTTTATCAGGCTTTTAATAGTGATGAGATAACCGTTGTTGTTTACCTCTGTTTGTTCTTCTCTCTACCAAGTAAACACTTCTTGGTTAATCTGCATTTAGTGTGGAGCCTTATCTATTACCATTTGAACAGGTGGTCAGCACAAGGTAATAACATTCAATTGCATTTTTATCACTGTTTGATATCATTATGGTTCCCAACTACCAGTGGGTTCCACAATTTTCTGTGTGGTCCAGTTGTGCCAAGGGAGGGTTCGGGCCAAACTTTTGGGGTTGATAGGCAGAGTACAGACCCAAAATTTAGTCAGCAGCTCCTACGGGGGTAGCGATTAAGGATGAGCTTCGCGTTCGATAAGAACCTATGTTCGTCTCGAACATTGTCTGTTCGTACGTTCGACGAAATTGGAACAAAAGTGGTCGTTCGCGCCAAATTCGAGTGACGCAAAATGGCCCATAATTCACTGCGGCATTGCGCGCTGATGATTGGCCAAGCATGCTGTATGTCCCGCATGCTTGGCCAATCACAGCGTGCAAAAAATGAAGAGCCATAATTGGCCAAAGCCTGGGTGGCTTTGGCCAATTATGGCTCAGGGCTTTAGCACACGCCCCACACTATATAAGGCCGCCTGCTGGGTAGCCTCCTGTAGTGTGTTCCGGCTTGTTCATGAAAGCAGTTAGAGAGACAGAGAGATTGTCTTTTTAGATAGCTAGATAGAGCAGGCTAGTCAGTTTAGCTGTGTAGAGTGTGTAGATAATTTACAGTGTGTAGAGAATATATATACATCCCTAGGAGTTGTACATATATTTATACACTGTATAGATTAGCTAGATCAGCTATTCCTAATTTACTGGCAGGCAGGTGATTGTGCTATTTAAATACGTTATCACAGGCATAGACACCCAGCAGGTACAATATTTAAAGGAATACATTTTTTATTTTTTATTTAAGCATCAATAAAATCACTGCTTCTGGAGCAGTGATTTTAATGATGCTTAACTTTAAAAAAAATAAAAATAAATGAAAAATTCCTTTAAATATTGTACCTGATGTGTGTCTATAGTTTGCCTGTGAAAACGTCTTTGAGAACCCGGGTTTTGCCCGACTGAACATGTATCAATGGAAAAAAAAAGTTTTAAAAACGGTAATTTTTTCAGAAGTCCTGCTCCTGAAAAAACGATAGTGTTTTTTAACTTTTTTCCATTGATACATGTTCCCTGGGGCAAGACCCGAGTTCTCAAAGACGTTTTCCAACAGTAAATTAAATTTTGGTCTTTAAAATTATCGTTTTTGAATTCGAACGTTCAAGTCCCATAGACTTCAATGGGGTTCTAAATGTTCGTGCGAACGGTCGGTCTGTTAGACGGTTCTGGTGCGAACCGAACACGGGGGTGTTCGGCTCATCCCTAGTAGTGATACATACAGATTTGCTCTAAATCTGTATGTGGTATTATGGAACCACTGTGGTTTTTCAGAGAAAGTTGCACGGAAAGTGTACTTTACCATACCTCCCAACCGTTCCTGATTCGCCGGGACCATCCCAGGAATTGATCCCTGTCCCTGAGTCCAGGATCGCTTGCGGCATGTGCGGGGTGTCTTGGTTCCCACACAACATGAACAACACTGTGTATGGCAGCCGCCAGCCAGCATATCTCCCCGCCGGTCTGGCTGCCTCTGACACATACCCACGCACAGTGCAAAGTGGAGCGCACTCAACCCACTCCCTCCTCCTCCTGCTCTGATGTTTTGTTTTCCTGTACAGAGGAGGAGGTGGGGAGCATGCACTCCACTCTGCTAGAACGCCGATCTGAGGTCCAGGGTGCTGCTACTGAACTCCTCCTTTGCCAGATGCAGGGCAGATCGAGACACCCTCAGCTGGAAGACATTGCACCCCTTTAGCCCTTGTAGCGGGGATCGCTGGATCAGCTGCAGTAGTGCAGAGAGGGCCAGGAATGCCTCCAGTTCAGCAGCACACACAGACAATTGCTGAACTGGAGGGTGTGTGAGATAAAAGGGGACCCAGGGGGGATCCTGGAGCTTAGTGCAACCAGGGGGAGAGGCCAAGGCCAGCAAAGGGCCCAGGAGGAGTGTGAGTAGCACAGGTATTACCACGTATAATGATCTCACCATACCATCTCTGTGGAAGGTAGGGCAAGCAAACTGCTTATATCTTTATGATGTCAAAATCTGACTGTGAATAATTATTGTACCAGTCCTGCCCTTGTGCCATGCCCACAGTCTCTGACCGTCTCTCTCTTGTGCCATGTCTGCAGTCTCTGACCAACCTTCTCTTGTGCCATGTCTGCAGTATCTGCCCGATCTCTCTCTTGTGCCATGTATGCAGTCTCTATCCATCTCTTGTGCCCTGTCTGCAGTCTCTAACCATGTCTCTCTTGTGCCATGCCCGCAGTCTCTGCTCAACTTTTGTGCCATGTCTGCAGTCTCTGACCAACCATCTATTGTGCCATGTCTGCAGTCTCTAAGGCGGCGTACAGACGATCGGATATATCCGATGAAAACGGTCCGCGGACCATTTCCATCGGATATGTCCGATCGGGAGTTTGATCCGATGGCGTGTACACACCATCGGATCAAATTCCCCGCCGCCGGACGGCGCGGTGACGTAGTGGTGACGCGGCGGTGACGTTGACGCCGCCGCGTCACCGCCACGTCACCGCACCAGGAAGTAAAACACTTCCGCGCATGCGCCGAATCCATTCGGCAGCGGCGCGGCGGTGGTGGGAGCCGACATGTCTGCTGGTAAGTGTACTAACCAGCAGACATGTCGGGCGGACAGATTCCCACCGGATAGATTTCAAAGCATGCTTTGAAATCTGTCGGGTGGAGAAATCTGTCCGCTAGCCCATACACACGAGCGGAGATGTCTGCTGAAACGGTCCATCGGACCGTTTTCAGCGGACATATCCCCTCGTGTGTACGCCGCCTAACTGTCTCTCTCTTGTGTTATGCCCCAGTCTCTGCCCATCTCTTGTGCCATGCCTGCAGTTTCTTCCCATCTATTATGCCATGCCTGCAGTCTCTGCCCATCTCTTGTGCCATGCCCATAGTCTCTGCCCATTTCTTATGCCATGCCCACAATCTCTGCCCATCTCTTGTGCCATGTCTGCAGTCTCTAACCATCCCTTGTGCCCTGTGGGATAGGGGGTTGCATTGAGGAGGGGAGGGGGGTGGCAGGAGTATAGTTCACCTAAGTAGACAAAAACCCTGCCGTGGTCTGTGTAAATGACAGATGAGGAGGGTATGCTTACAATGAGACACTTGCAGAGGAGGGGCCTCCTTTTCCATGATGGAAAGCTCTGCCCACTGGTTGCTGGACTCGAGTAGAATCAGCCTGTTGTCAGCCTGAAGGTATTTTGATGGGGGTCCCATCAGAGCGTTGGGAGGGGGCAGTCATTGGGGAGTGTAAAGAGTAAAGGGGGGAATATTTGGGGGTGTAAAAGTAAAGGGATAGACTGGGGGGATTTGTGCTATGAGGGGGTGGGGTGATTTGGGTTCTCCTGATTCTCTGTCCCAACCCTTGTACCCTGCTCTATTGACCCCTGGTCCTCCATCCTGCTGATCCCTGTACCCTGCTCTACTGATCCCCTATCTTCTGTCCTGCTGACCCCTTTACCCTGCTCTACTGACCCCTGTCTTCTGTCCTGTTGACCCCTGTACGCTACCCTATCGCCCCCCTGTCTTCTGTCCTGCTGACCCATGTACCCTGCTCTACTGACCCCATATCTTATGCCCTGCAGACCCCTGTACCCTGCTCTACTGACCCCCATCTTCTGTCCTGCTGACTCTTGTACCTTGCCCTACTGACCCCCTGTCTTCTGTTCTGCTGACCCCTGTATGCTTGCCAGAGCTGTATCCTGGCCTAGGCCAACAAGGCCCAGGCCTAGGGCAGCACTTTGCAGGGGGGCAGCACGAAAAGAGTCCCCGCCAGTTTGCGATACACTGTTAGGAAAATTAGTCTGGCGCCCCCATAAAGCGATCGCGCTGCTTCTAGTATGCGGGCGACCGGCATTCCGCAACTGTGGGGGGGGGGGGACACTTCCAATTTTGACTGTTTTGTCATCCTGGACCACAAGCCTTCCTTACTGTGCTATATCTGTTTCTGCTGCACTATCTACTTAAAGTAGAACTATAGACAACACTTTTACCACCCCTGTCCCAGGGCTTTTTTTCTGGGGGAACTTGGGGGAACTCAGTTCCACCACCTTTGGCTCAGACCCTTTGGTGCCCGCTCACCACAATCACTTGTGAACACAGAAGTCCGGTTTCTGTGTTTACAAGTGCCAGCTCTTCACTCTGTGTGTAACCCCCCTGAACTCTGCACTCTGTATTAGTGCAATTCTGGTATTTAATGCCCCTTTAAGACCCTTCTACTGTTTGTGAAATCTGAACGGGGTCGTGGTTGAGTTCCTGCACCTATTTTCTGAGAAAAAAAGCTCTGCCCTGTCCCATTGCAAAGATTTCCCTTCACTTTCTGCTCTATGGGCAACCAGGAAGTAAGAGGAAACCTAAGTAAATTAAGGGAATCCATTGCCCCCCCTAGGCCCTCAGAACTAGTGTCCTCCCTCGAAAATGTCAGGGCGGGTCTTAAACAACATAGGGTGTGGCTGTGACAGAAAGGGGTGGGTCATATTTAAATTAGGGGGTGCATGAGTTTAGTCAGGCCTAGGGCAGCACAAAACCTAAATACCCCACTGATACTCACTTCTGTTTTGCTGACCCTTGTACCTTGCCTTACTGGCTCCCCCTGTCTTTTGCCCTGCTGACCCCAGTACCCTGCTGTACTGACTCCCTGTCTTTTGTCTTACTGAGCCCTGTACCCTGCTCTACTGACCCCCTGTCTTTTTTCCTACTGACTTCCTGTCTTCCATCCTGCTGACCCCTTTACCCTGCTCTACTGACCAACTGTCCTCTGTCCTAACCCCTGTACCTTGCCCTACCGACCCCCTGTTTCCATCCTGCTGACTCCCTTACACGACCCTACTGACCCACTATTCTATGTTCTCTGCCCTTGTGATGTCTCTTCTCTGCCATGCTAACCCCCATACACTGCCCTGCAGACCCTTCTCCTCTTCCATGTCCACCACACACCTTAAGCCCTTCTGAATGTTAAGAGTTTGGCCACACCAACAATTTGCTGCGGTGTGCGTAGCGTGCCACAAATTACCCCCCCCCCCCCCAAGTGTCCATCATTCAAAAGTTGGGAGCTATGCTTTACCAGTACATATCTGGCAATAGAATTGGTATTTTTTTTTGTTAACTAGTTCAGCTCTTTGGATGTGCTATGTGAGCCTTTAACCACTTAAGGAATGAGCCTGTTTTTCAGACTCAGTGTTTACAAGTTTATTAAAACAGTTATTTTTTTGCTAGAAAATTACTTAGAACCCCAAACATTATATTTTGTTTGTTTTTTTCTAATAGAAGTCTGAAGATTATATAACATACACTGTTACACACACATATATTTTTCCAGCAATAGCTCAGCTCAGCTGTCCAATTTTACAAGCAGCAAATTGCAATATATAATTGTAGCACTACCCAGGGCCGATCCTAACATCACATGCGCCTGGGTGCAGAAATATTTCTGGCGCCCCTACAAGGGCGTGGTCACCTTACTAACTCCTCCCCCTTTACAAATGTTTCTATGGCAACGATTTAAACAGAGATTCTCCCCTAAGGAGTTATCGTTACCCTGGGATCCTCCCACGATTTATTAACAATAAACAAAATACAGGAAGAGAAGCAGAGTACATTAATTGGGCCTGGAGGGAGGTCACAGAGAGAGAGAGAGAGGTGAGGCAGAGAGAGAGAGAGAGGTGAGGCAGAGAGAGAGAGAGGTGAGGCAGAGAGAGAGAGAGAGGTGAGAGAGAGAGAGAGGTGAGAGAGAGAGAGAGGTGCGAGAGAGAGAGAGAGAGAGGGGGGTGAGGCAGAGAGAGAGAGAGAGAGAGGTGAGGCAGAGAGAGAGAGAGAGGTGAGGCAGAGAGAGAGGTGAGGCAGAGGGAGAGGTGAGGCAGAGAGAGAGAGAGAGAGAGAGAGAGAGAGGTGAGGCAGAGAGAGAGAGAGAGAGGGGTGAGGCAGAGAGAGAGAGAGAGGGGTGAGGCAGAGAGAGAGAGAGGTGTGAGGCAGAGAGAGAGAGAGAAAGAGGGGTGAGGCAGAGAGAGAGAGAGAAAGAGGGGTGAGGCAGAGTGAGAGAGAAAAAGGGGTGAGGCAGAGTGAGAGAGAGAGAGAGAGAGAGAGAGAGGGTGAGGCAGAGAGAGAGAGGGGGGTGAGGCAGAGAGAGAGAGAGAGAGAGGGGGTGAGGCAGAGAGAGAGAGAGAGAGAGAGAGGGGTGAGGCAGAGAGAGAGAGAGGGGTGAGGCAGAGAGAGAGAGAGAGGAGAGAGAGAGAGAGGGGTGAGGCGAGAGAGAGAGAGAGAGAGAGAGAGAGAGAGAGGGGTGAGGCAGAGAGAGAGAGAGAGAGAGAGAGAGAGAGGGGTGAGGCAGAGAGAGAGAGGGGTGAGGGAAAGAGGTGAGGCAGAGAGAGAGGTGAGGCAGAGAGAGAGAGAGAGAGGTGAGGCAGAGAGAGAGAGGGGTGAGGCAGAGAGAGAGAGAGAGAGGTGAGGCAGAGAGAGAGAGAGAGGTGAGGCAGAGAGAGAGAGAGGTGAGGCAGAGAGAGAGAGAGAGAGAGGTGAGGCAGAGAGAGAGAGGGGTGAGGCAGAGAGAGAGGGGTGAGGCAGAGAGAGAGAGAGAGAGGGGTGAGGCAGAGAGAGAGAGAGAGAGGAGAGAGAGAGAGAGGGGTGAGGCAGAGAGAGAGAGAGGGGTGAGGCAGAGAGAGAGAGAGAGAGGGTGAGGCAGAGAGAGAGAGAGAAAGAGGGGTGAGGCAGAGTGAGAGAGAAAAAGGGGTGAGGCAGAGTGAGAGAGAGAGAGAGAGAGAGAGAGAGAGAGAGAGGTGAGGCAGAGAGAGAGAGAGAGGGGGGTGAGGCAGAGAGAGAGAGAGGGGGGTGAGGCAGAGAGAGAGAGGGGGGGTGAGGCAGAGAGAGAGAGAGAGAGGGTGAGGCAGAGAGAGAGAGAGAGAGGGGTGAGGCAGAGAGAGAGAGAGAGGGGTGAGGCAGAGAGAGAGAGAGGGGTGAGGGAGAGAGAGAGAGAGAGAGAGAGAGAGGGATGAGGGAAAGAGGTGAGGCAGAGAGAGAGGTGAGGCAGAGAGAGAGAGAGAGAGAGAGAGGTGAGGCAGAGAGAGAGAGGTGAGGCAGAGAGAGAGAGAGAGGTGAGGCATGAGGGAGAGGTGAGGAGAGAGAGAGGTGAGGCAGAGAGAGAGAGAGGTGAGGCAGAGAGAGAGAGAGGAGAGAGAGAGAGAGAGGTGAGGCAGAGAGAGAGAGAGAGAGAGAGGTGAGGCAGAGAGAGAGAGAGGTGAGACAGAGAGAGAGAGAGGTGAGACAGAGAGAGAGAGAGGTGAGACAGAGAGAGAGAGAGGTGAGACAGAGAGAGAGAGAGAGAAAGAGAGAGGTGAGGCAGAGAGAGAGAGGTGAGGCAGAGAGAGAGAGAGGTGAGGCAGAGAGAGAGAGAGGTGAGGCAGAGAGAGAGAGAGAGAGAGAGAGGTGAGGCAGAGAGAGAGAGAGAGGTGAGGCAGAGAGAGAGGTGAGGCAGAGAGAGAGGTGAGGCAGAGGTGAGGCAGAGACAGAGAGAGAGAGGTGAGGCAGAGACAGAGAGAGAGAGAGGTGAGGCAGAGAGAGAGAGAGAGGTGAGGCAGAGAGAGAGAGGTGAGGCAGAGAGAGAGAGAGGTGAGGCAGAGAGAGAGAGAGAGAGAGAGGTGAGGCAGAGAGAGAGAGAGGTGAGGCAGAGAGAGAGAGAGAGAGAGAGGTGAGGCAGAGAGAGAGGTGAGGCAGAGAGAGAGAGAGAGAGAGGTGAGGCAGAGAGAGAGAGAGAGAGGTGAGGCAGAGAGAGAGAGAGAGGTGAGGCAGAGAGAGAGAGAGAGAGAGAGGTGAGGCAGAGAGAGAGAGAGAGGTGAGGCAGAGAGAGAGAGAGAGAGGTGAGGCAGAGAGAGAGGGGGGTGAGGCAGAGAGAGAGGGGGGGTGAGGCAGAGAGAGAGGGGGGGTGAGGCAGAGAGAGAGGGGGGGTGAGGCAGAGAGAGAGGGGGTGAGGCAGAGAGAGAGAGGGGTGAGGCCGAGAGAGAGGGGTGAGGCAGAGAGAGAGAGGGGTGAGGCAGAGAGAGAGAGGGGTGAGGCAGAGAGAGAGAGAGGGGTGAGGCAGAGAGAGAAAGAGGGGTGAGGCCGAGAGAGAGAGAGAGAGAGGGGTGAGGCAGAAAGAGGTGGGGCAGAGAGAGCGCGAGATGAGGCAGAGAGAGTGCACAAGAGATGAGGGAGAGAGAGAGGGGCTGAGAGAGAGGGGGCTAAGAGAAGGTATTGGACAGAGAGGGGGCTTAGAGAGAGGGGGGCTAAGAGATGGTATTGGGCAGAGAGGGGGGCTTAGAGAGAGGGGGGCTAAGAGAGGGTAGTGGACAGAGAGGGGGGTGAGTGATAGAGGGGCTCAGAGAGAGGATAGTGGACAGAGAGGGGGGCTGAATGAGAGTGGTTGATGCTGAGAGAGTGGGGGGCTGAGAGAGAGGGTAGTGGTCAGAAGGTGGATTTGAGAGAGATGTGGGGCTAAGAGAGAGAGAGAGAGGACGGCTGAGAGAGAGAGAGATAGGAAGATAGGTCTGTGTCCGTGTACAATGCCAAGTAAGTACCTTCTTGTTCCGGGAGGAGCTCTGCTGCTTCTTCTGGCAGCTTGCGCCTCCCACTCGTCCTTGTCCTCCTGCTGACAGTGTCGCTGGCTGCTTTGAAATCTCCCGCCCACACCCCTTCCCAGGCACAGATTGGCTACACAAGGGGATGTGGGCGGGCACAAGGGGGTACATGAGGAGGAGGTGGGGGCGGACTTAACTCACCTTCTCTTCCCTAGTTCGTGGAATACAGCGGGCACGGGGCAGGAGATGTAGCGGGAGGTGCGCTGCTGCTCTGCTGCTTCTTCCAACAGCTCCTGGCAGCTTGCGCCTCCCGAGTCCCACTCGTCCTCCTGCTGACAGTGTCGCTGGCTGCTTTGAAATCTCCCGCCCACACCCCTTCCCAGGCACAGATTTGCTGCACAAGGGGTTGTGGGCGGGCACAAGGGGGTACATGAGGAGGAGGTGGGGGCGGACTTAACTCACCTTCTCTTCCCTAGTTCGTGGAATACAGCGGACGCGGGGCAGGAGATGTAGCTGCGAAAATAGGAGTCAATGAAAGAGGTCACGGCGCCCTCACTGACATGCGCTCGTGACTTGACTAGCACGAGACATCGGCGCTCAGCAGCGCTATTTACCACCATCGGCAGCCAACTGGTTGGCAACACACTCGGGACCAACGGTGCTCTTTGGCGCCCCCTCCCCTCTGGCGCCTGGGTGCACTGCACCCCGTCTCGGATCGGCCCTGGCACTACCCCCGGAGGAGCTGCTGGGTTGTTTCGGGTGGCACATTTACCTTGTGGCTCTTCGGAATTCCTAGGGGTGAATGGTGCATATAGCAGAAGTAAAGGAATGTCCACAACAGGTGCTCTTTGCTGTGCTCTTTATTACCGAGCCGGGAAAAAACAATAAAACTTGTGATGAGGAAAGTAGAGTTGAAGGAAGAAGGAGACTAGCAAATTCAGGCGTAGCAATAGGGAAACAGTCCTGCTCCCATGTGTAACACTTTTCTGCCCCACTCCTGCTTGACTGGACAGGCCTCTCTCACTGGCCTGGCAGCCAAAGTATCTCTCGAACCTTTGAGGAAAAGTCTCTGCCAAAGACCCTCCTGGAATGAACTTGGATTTGATGAAAAGTCTCTGCCACAGATCCTCCTGATAGGACTTCAGGGAGACACCTCTGCCACAGGCCCTCTCTGATTGCAAACACGGAGTAAACCCTCCTCTGAAGAATTACGCCTGGATCTCCTTCTTAACGTCACCCAGGTATCGACTGACAGGTGGTCAATCCTTCAGTGTCTGGCTACCTTTTTTTTATCTTAAACTTTTCTTTATTGTTTCTCATCATACACAATTTGTGTATTCATTTACAACATCACATAGCACAAGTGCATATTATACATAAATAATTAAATAAATACCAACTTCAAAATCCGTGTATATTCTTTAAGTTAACCTATTCACTCCCACCCTCCCTACCACCCCCCCTACCACCCCCCCTCTAACCCCTCCCCCCGTAGTGACCCCCTCTCCCCTCCCAGGTGTCGATTCTACTAAGGTTTTTACTTTACCATACCTTTATATAGGTATATTTATCTTGATTTTTCTTGGTGCCGTACCACTGAGATAGGGGGGCAGCCGGGGGGGGGGGGTCCCTCCAAGCTACCAATGCAGATATAATCCCTAGAAAGAAGGGTCAGGTTCAAGTCCTTCCTGTATTTAGTGCCTGTATATTGGGAGGTTATTATTTTACAGTGTCGGGGGAAGCTGCCGGTTATATCGGTATTGTATCTCTAAGCGAGGGCTCCTATATCTCTCAGCCATAGTCCCCAGACTCTCTCAAACCTTTTATAGTTTCCCTGTTTAATAAAGGCCACTCTCTCACTCCAAATCAAAGTATTGATAGTTTTGGTCCAATTCCCAACAGAGGGGGGGACGTGCGCCTGCCATCTCTGAGCAATTAACTTGCGTGCCTGAAAGAGGCCTCGCAGTACGCCCTCTAAAGTGTCTGGCTACCTTGATCCCCGGTGGTTTGTCTAAATCATTTAAATCCCCACTGAACAGCAATACCGCTTGGGATCTTCAAAAGTGGGGACCCAGTCGATCAATGGGTCCCCGCCTCTGCTCAAATGTTCCTGCCCAACATGGTCCCAGAACCAGGAACACTGCGTGGCACGCACGCCCTGGCCAGGTAGGCCACAATGCCGGGGCACCGTGGTGCAAACACCCTAAAGGTGGATGCCGCACTTGAAGAAGACCCAGAACCAATGGCGTCTGCCCCATAAATACCCCCCCCGAGCATGCACAGCGAGGCTCAACCCTCCTGATTGGCTGCTGGGGAAGAGCACCTAAACCTTGACTCCACTGCTGCCATCTACTGCACTGGGTTGGGAAGAACACCCCAGCACAATAGAATGAGCACACAGCACAGGCAAGCTGAGACAGAGACCCAGTTTAAACATTTCAACCAGATCAGAGTTTTACTACACTCTGATCTCCCTTTAAATTTAAATAGCACCAGTGCTTTGAAGTAACCAGGCGCTACATAATATTCTCCTCCTAACTGGCACAGTGGTGTGGCACAAGCTGTTCCACACCACTGTGCCAGTTAGGTGGAGAATATTATATATTGCAATTTGCTGCTTGTAAAGTTGGACAGCTGAGCTGAACTATTGCTGTAAAAATATATGTGTGTGTAAAAGTGTATGTTATATAATCTTCAGACTTCTTCACTTTGTATGGAACTGGAAGTCTCTCACTCTCAGGCATAACAGTCCATGATGCCCAGCAGCTCATATAAATATAGCTTAGAGATTACAGAACGTACATCTTTTTGTATTGCAATGTATTGCAATACATCTGTGTTGTGGGCGGCCATATTTTGATCTTGATGAAAACAACCTATACAGTATTGCATCAGGTTTCTCAAACCTTTGCATGCCTGCGCTTTATGTGATAATGACTAAGCCCCTCCCCTTTATGACATTGTCAAAATGGGACCGAGCATGGATGACCTTAACCACTTCCATACCATGCACTTACGCACCTTCCCGCCCAAGCCAATTTTCAGCTTTCAGCACTGTCGCACTTTGAATGACAATTGCGCGGTCATGCTACACTGTACCCAAACAAAATTGGCGTCCTTTTTTTCCCACAAATAGAGCTTTCTTTTGGTGGTATTTGATCACCTCTGCGGTTTTTATTTTTTGCGCAACAACTGATAAAAGACTGAAAATTTAGAAAAAAAAATACATTTTTATTTTTTTCTGTTAACTTTTTTGTAAATAAGTATGTTTTCTCTTTCAATTACAGGCACTTATATGGCGGCACTGATGGGCACTGATGAGGTAGTACTGATGGGCACCGATAAGGTGGCATTGATGGGCACTGATAGGCGGCGCTGGTATGCGACACTGATGGGCACTTATAGGTGGCACTGATGAGCACTCATAGGCGGCACTGATGAGCACTCATAGGCGGCACTGATGGGCACTCATAGGCGGCACTGATGGGCACTCATAGTCGGCACTGATGGGCACTCATAGGCGGCACTGATGGGCACTCATAGGCGGCACAGAATGGCACTCATGGGTGGCACTTATGGGTGGCACTGATGGGTACTTATGGATGGCACTGATGGGTACTTATGGGTGGCACAGATGGGCACTGATAGGTGGGCACTGGGCATGTATTGGCACGGAGGGGTGGCACTGAAGCACACTGTGGGGTGGCACTGATGGACTTTGAGGGGTGGCACTGATGTATATGTTGCCAGTCAGTGCCCATGTGTGGGCACTGACTGGCATCTTTTTTTTTTTTACCTGTATTTTTTTTTTTATCTTGTGTTTTTTTTTTTTTTTACGTTTTTTTTTTTTTTTTGCCCTGCCAGTGTGGGCATCCCTGGTGGTCTAGTATGGGCATACGAGGGGAGGCTGCGCTGATAAACAATCAGCGTGAACCCCCCCTGTCAGGAAAGCTGCCGATCGGCTCTCCTCTACTCGCGTCTGTCAGACGCGAGTGAGGAAGAGCCATCAACGGCTCTTCCTGTTTACATCGTGATCAGCCGTGATTGGACACGGCTGATCACGTGGTAGCGAGCCTCCGCCGGAGACTCGTTACCGAGATCGGTGATGCAGGGTGTCAGACTGACACCCCGCATCAACGATCGGCGCGCTGCGCGCCCCCAAGGGCGCGCGCGGCATTGAAATCGTGCTAGACGTTTGAGAACATCTAGTCACAATTTCATAACCACTTCCCGGCCGTAAATCTGCTATTGGCCGGATGGGAAGTAGTTAAAATGATGCCCCCTCCTGAAAAAAAAGTTCAGCGGACGCCCATGTATGCATGCTGTATATATTGCTCTCAGTGTATGAGAAAAATGCCTGTGTGGCATACAGAACAGTCTCCTGCCATGCAAACATGAAAGGAAAATATTTTATGAAATGTGGTTTCAGCTAATTTGCAGACCTAAAGCCATCAGGAATCACCAATCTAAACGGTTCCACTCCTGTAATTGAGGTCACGCTTACCCAAATACTCTTTGAATTATAAAAGACACTTAATTAGTTCTTATTGTGAGATAAAATGAGAAAATATAATTTTATTAAGGAAGTCAAGGTTTTGGCCGTGAACAAATCATTCCAGCTAGCAGAATACGCTATGATCAGTGATTTAATTTAACATGATGACAACTGGCAAACCTTAGGAGAGCAGCCATTTCTCCCACGAGCAGCAGGCTAGGAGACACTGTGCTTATTATTCAGAGGTAGCCGCTGATGTATTACCCACATCTCAGCCATGGGGCAACACTGCTGCAATTTAGAACGGTTTACTGCATAAATTATTTTTAGTAAAAATAACTTCCTAGAAACTCAACTTTGAATCTTTCCTCTCCTGTGTTGTCAGTTTGCTTATGATTATCAATACGTTTGATTTCTGTAATTAATTATATAGATCCCAAATAAACCAAATTCATATGCACACTGCATGTAGTTTGGCCTCAAACAGTGTCTGTCATGGGAAAAATCTAAATAATAGTTACAGGTGTACAGTACAGAAAACAACATGTACCTGCATGTACCTACTGTAGCCTCTCAGAATCATCTATCATGGCTGAATTTGGTGCTGTTCTGATAGTCAAAGCTTTGACACTTCTCAAAGTTTTTCAGACTTGCCGTCTCCTGAATATTCCTAAATGTATAAGGATGAGGCTTAATTGGCTTAGTAGGCCCCATAACAGGTCCCTATAAAGTAAACTAAAGAGCCTTTTACACCAGTACATATATGCTGTTGTAATGTACTTTAATGATACACACTGATGAATATGTTTTCACTTGAGCTTAAAGCGGAGGTTCACACAAAAAGTGAACCTTCGCTTTTTGGATCTCCCCCCCCTCCGTTGACACCTTTCAGGGGGGAGGGGGTGCAGATACCTGTCTGAGACAAGCATTTGCACCACTTCCGCGTCCGATCCCTGCGTGGGATCCAGCCTGTGACGTCACTCCCCCGCTGTCTTCTGGGAAACACTGTTCCCAGAAGAGAGTGGGGACCAGTGACGACACGCCGCCATCCGCGCGCATGCGCAGTAGGGAATCGGGCAGTGAAGCTGTCAGGCTTCATTTCCTGATTCCCTCACCGAGGATGGCGGCGGAAGCAGCCGAGGACCGAGCGATTGCTCAGCCTCGGCTGCTGACATCGCGGGCGCGCTGGACAGGTAAGTGTGCATTTTTTACAAGTCAGCAGCTGCTGTATTTGTAGCTGCTGAATTAATTTAAAAAAAATGCCGGAACCTCCGCTTTAAACAGTCTTTTTTATGTGTGTTTTTGCATTTATTTTTTAACTACGTGCTTACAGGGCACTTAATCCCCCTTCCTTCCCAGGCCAGTATTCAGCTTTCTGTGCTTTCACACTTTGAATGACAATTGTGAGGTAATGCTACACTGCATCCATATGACTTTTTTGTTTGTTTGTTTGTTTGTTTTTTACACACAGAGAGCTTTCTGTTGGTGGTAGTTAATGACTAAAAAAAAACTTAAAAAGAAAAACACTTTTATTAGTTTATTATAACATTTTGCAAACAGGTAATTTTTCTCCTTTATTGATGTGAGCTGATGAGGCTGCACCTATTGGCACTGATAGGCTGCACTTGTAGGCACTAATAAGGCGGCACTGCTGAGCACCAATCAGGAGGCACTAATGAGGCTGCACTGCAAGCTGGCACTGATGGGTTGCACTGATGGGTTGCACTGATAGGTGGTACTGATGGGCATAGATAGGTGGCACTGATGGACACTGATAGGTGACACTAATGGGCACTGATAGACATTGGTAGGTGACACTGATAGGTAGCACTGGTAGGTGGCACTGATGATGAGGCACTGATGGGCAATGATTGGCAGCACTGATATGTGGCACTGGTGGGCATTGATAGGTGGCACTGGAGGGCACTGGTAGGTGGCACTGGTGGGCACTGCTTAGCAGTGTTTAAATGCACTGGTAGGTGGCGCTGGTAGGTAGCACTGGTTGGCACTGCTTAGCAGCAGTGGGTCTGCAGTGTGCGGGACCATTGTACCATTTACACAACACAGTAATCAGCTTTTTTCTTTCTCCTCACGCTGAAAGCAGATTACCAGCCTCTGTTTACATCACGTGACCAGCTGTCATTGGCTGACAGCTGATCACGTTGTTAGGGGCCAGGATCGGCCCCTTATGCTGATATGTAATCAGCTAAGTCTCATGGACTCGCTGATCACAGAACGTGGCATTTCATGCACAGAAGGATGTACATGGACGCTCTCCAAGAAATTTAGGCCCATGCTGTAGCCATCTTTCGGCTATATTAGGGGGGCGGCAAGAGGTTAAGCATTTTGACAAGTACCTTTTGTCTATGTGCTATACAAAACTAAATAGAAGCCATAAATAAAGATTGTCAACAGTTCAGCTAAACTTAAAATGTGTATGCTTGTGTATATCATTTGTGTGTACCATTTACTTTAACTGACCTGTTTAACAATCGTTAACCACATCAATACCAGGCACCTTCCCGCCCAGACCAATTTTCAGCTTTCAGCGCTCTCACACTTTGAATGTGTTACACTGTATCCAACATTTTTTTTTTATTATTTTCTTCTCACAAATAGAGCTTTCTTTTGGTAGTATTTAATCACTACTGTTTTTTTTTTTGTTTTTTTTTGTGATACAAGCGAAAAAAAAAATAAAAATACATTTGTATTGTAACATTTTGCAAATAAGTAATTTTTCTTTATAAATTTGTGCCAACATTTATACTGCTACATATCTTTGGTAAAAAATAACCCAAATTAGTGTATATTATTTGGTCTTTGTGAAAGTTATAGAGTCTACAAACTATGGTGCCAACCACTGAAAATTGGTCACACCTGATGTACTGAAGGCCTAATTTCTTGAGACACTAGCAAGCCAGGAAAGTACAAATACTTCCCAAATGACCCCTTTTTGGAAAGTATACAGTCCAAGGTATTTACTAAGAGGCATGGAGAGTTTTTTTTAAGTTGTATTTTTTTCCCACAATTCTTAGGAAAATTAAGATTATTTTTTTTTTTATGTTCCTTTATAAGATATTTCTAACACATAGCACTGAAGGTGATATCAATATTCTTGATATAATATTTCACAGCAGGGCCTGTTCCAGCGCCCACCAAGAGTAACTGTGAGGGCTTACAGTGTTCTGGTACCACCAACATCTAAGGCCCAATTTTTCACAGAGTGTATATGGCAGGTTGTATATAATATAATCAGGCGGTCCCCTATTTTCAAACATCCCACTTACAAGCGACTCCTACTTACAAACGGAGGGAGACAACAGGAAGTGAGAGGAAATCTACCCCTAGGAAGGGAAATTCTCTCCTGTAAGAGTTAATATGGGAAAAAGGTGTCTCCACTGATGCTTTATTACCAATCCTTGTTTACTTAATAACCCCTAATTTTCAAAATCTAATTGTCATTGGGACAGAAAGTGAGTTGAAATCTTCTGAACAGGGATATAGACAGCAAAACAAATGTTACAGGGGTGATATTCCTTCCCCATGTTATCCAAAAAGCTTAAAAAATTTATTTTTTGGCTGGAGCTACACTTAAAAAATGTACCTGTTCCAAATTACAAACATATTCAACTTGGGAACAAACCTACAGTCCCTATCTTGTTTGTAACCCAGGAACCTCCTGTATACTGCTGTTCAGAGTATATAGGGCTTGGGGGCCATGCCTTTTTTTTATTTGGGTGAAGGGTTACCCTTAATATCCATACAAGACACAAAGGGCCTGGTAATAGGCTGGGGGGGGGGGGCAATGCCTTTTTTCTCAATGATTTTCATCTATATTGCTGGGACCCGACATTACATTACAGCCGCAAGCAGTTTTAAATATGCAGGGACTTTTCTAAACCCAGGAAAAATGTGCCACTTTACATGCATACTATAGTCACCCCCCAGGCATGATATTTAAAGGAATATTTCACTTTTATTGTATCATTTTAAGCATTATTAAAATCACTGCTCCCAAAAAAACGTTGGTTTTAAAACTTTTTTTGCATTGATACATGTCCCCTGGGGAAGGACCCAGGTCTCCAAACACTTTTTATGACAATAACTTGCATATTAGCCTTTAAAATTAGCACATTTTTTTACATCCAGGTCCCATAGACATTAACGTTGTTTGCGTATTTGCATAAACTTTTGGTCAGTTTGCATGTTGTGCCGGGAACCGAACCGGGGCGGTGTTTGGCTCATCCCTAGTCAGGAGCAATAGCAATTGAGATACATCTATAGTAGAACAGAAAGGCAGAATGAACAGGTCTTTCACACATTGGGGAACACAGGGCAGAAAAGATAGAGAAATTCCCCAATTCTCTTACCTGTATAAAAATTGGATATATAGCGAGTAATAATAATGTAGTAATGCAATGCATGACTGAAGGCACCGTGGCAAAACAGGCATCCCATGGGAGCTGAGGCCGCAAAACCATGGCCCCACTGAGGCCAAAGAATATATCAGTGATAGTGTTGTCCCCAATTATCAAGTAAGTATTAGTGTAGACTGTATATAAGCTGCAGTTCATATTTTGTGAAAGAAAACATGGTATGAAAATATTTATATAATAAGCTGCATATAGGAATATAAGAGCACTACAATATAAAGGGGCATGTAATGGGACAAGAGGAAATGAACCTGGTGAATAAACCAAAACCAAAGAAGTGTTACCTTAAAACTTAGAAAGGAAACCATAACAGACTGTGTGTTGGGGTTTGGAGGTGAGAAAGTTGTGTGCTCCACACACACGCAGTCTTTATAGCCACAGACAGCCATAGAGTGCCGCCAACATTACCCTGTGTAATCAAAGAGGGGGTGATGTCAAATGCCCGGACACCTAGTGTTACTCGGCAACTGGCGCTCAAGATCTCCCCTCAAGATAATTGCTGATAGGAAGCAACACGTCGTAGTGTGGCGTCACATGACGCAACACGTACGGGCTTGTGAGGTGTGGCGTCGATGGGCGTCAGGTGCCCACCAAGGATTGATCAATTTTCAAATATATATGCCAATGTTTGTGGACCCTATAACTTTCACAAAGACTAAATAAAATAAACTGATGTGGCCTATATTTTACTAAAAAAAGTATCAGAATACATGTTGGTCTAAATTTATGAATAAAGATTTTTTATTTGCAAAATTGTATATAAAAAACAAAGAAAAACCCAGTAAAATATGTGATAATTAAATTGTTTTGCCTGCTTCTGTTTTCTATATCTGCAAGCTTAGCTTTTATCCACTCTGTATCTCCTTCTCTTTCCTCATGTGAATCAACCAGATTGTTAATGGTGACAGCATATTCCCTCATTTTATGCTCAATATGCTCCACTCTAGCCTCTACTGTCTGTATATCCAAGTGAAATCTGTGCATACACTGCATCATGTCAGATTGCAATGAGCTGCGCAAAGATAATAACATGTCTTTCAAAACAGTGTCCATCATAGGATAATGAGCAGTGGGGAAGGATTCAATGGAGTCTGGGACCTCACATGTATCATCCCCTGAATCAGCTACAGGGCTGGCTGCATGCATGGATCCCTCTCTGTCCAGCCTAAACTTTGCCTTGGCTGGGCTGTCTGAATTTGGGGAGGGAGAAGGAGACTGCAGGTTGTCAGGGGAACACTTATTCTGGGACCCCCTGGCCAACCCAGAGCGATTACCATGTGCTGTGTGCTCTGGGGTGGATGCCGCTTCGGCACCATCTTGCCTACCTCCATGCTGATGGGGGGAGAAGAAGTCCATCAGCCGCTGTGGCCTCCTTTGCTCCTTGCGTTTTCTGGACATGATCCCAGGGGTCAGACCTGGAACGCCAGGTGAGGTGCCTGAAAAGTGCACCCGGTGGGTTGGTATGAGCCGTTTATTCCCCGCAGACAACGGAGCTCCGGATCTAAGCTGCCATCCAGCTCCGCCGCAAGCCACACCCCCACCCAGTGATAATTAAATACTACCAAAGGAAAGCTCTATCTGTCTCAAAAAATTTAAACATTTTATTTGGGTACAGTGTTGCATTGCTGAGTAAATTCAAAGTGTGGCAGCGCTAAAAGATGAAAATTGGCTTGGACTGAAAGGGGGTGAAAGTGTCCAGGCTTGATGTGGTTAACTGTTGTAAAGTCCTTACAAATTTGTGCCTAGCCCTCCTCATTAAACATTTCCTGCTGCTGGCCTTGTAATTTTTGGAAGAAAAACCCCTGCCTGTACTTTTTTTCTCTATTACATTTTGGCAAATTCCATCACTTTATATATAATGTCGTGTACACACGATCGTTTTTTCAGATGAAAAGGTCTGATGGACTTTTTTCATTGGAAAAAAACTATCATGTGTGGGCCCCTTTTGACTTTTTTCCATCCGTGTAAAAAAATAGAACATGCTTAAAATTTTTCCTATGGAAAAAAACGATAGGAAATTCCAATCGTCTGTGTGGAACTCCTTCGGAAGAAAAATCCACGCATGCTCAGACAGAATTAGGAGATGGGAGCACTCTTTCTGGTAAAACTAGCATTCGTATTGGAGATAGCACATTCGTAATGCTGCAAATTATTGCATCGTTTAATGCAGCACATTGTTTTCTTCTTTCTAATGCTAGAATAAAGAAGTTGTTCTGCTACTGATATTTATACAGAGTTCTTACAAACTTATTTATTTATTGTTTCTTAGGATCTCCTGAATATTTATATTTGATTTTAAAGCCAGATCTCCATAATAATGTTTTTTTTTTTTTGTGATTTTATTCAAGATCTCCTTTTTTTGGGGGGTTTTAATATTTTTTTGTGATCTCCATATGTTTTTTTTTGGTAAAGTTATCACAATAACATTATTATCTTGTATTTTTTTGGTTTGTGTTGGTGTCCCTTGTTAGTTACACATTGTATTTATGAAATGCAATGCTTACTCAGAATAAAAAACACATAGGAAAGTATTAAAATTAAATCAAATATCCATTTATTTATGGTTAACTAAATAAAGAGGAAGGGCAACAATTGAGAAATTAGTTGAATTTATGCAGACTTTGGACCCCAAAGGCAGAAATGTAGTGTATGTTAAATAAAATAAAAAAACATGAGGAGTCCCTCTAATTGGGATCACAATCTGGTCCCCAAATTGCAGAAATCAGGAGCAGCAGCAGATGTCATAAATGTCCCCAAGCTGTGGTACTCCAACAAACTGCGTCTTCTGGCAGAGCAGCTTGAAGCCAGGGAATCACTTCCTGGTCTTCCTTGTAGCCTTCCCTCCATGGTTCCCTGCAGCGTTCCTTCAACGCCCCCCCTGCATTCTGTGGCGCTGGTGTTGCTGGTAATGTGGTAGGAGGAGGATGAGGAGGAGAAGGATGGCCAAGATCACACAGATGTGTGGTCTCAGTCAGCTGGCCCCTCACCACCCTGTAGATAAGAGGCATAAGTCTCTACAGGGTTAAGGGGGGCCCTTATTATCGCAGCTGAGTCCCTTATCATTTTCAGGGATTCCTCCTCCACCTGTGTCTTTCTACTTGGCCTTTTTGGTCTGATATGGAGAGGAGGCACCTGGAACTGGGTGCTGCCACTTGGCCTGGGCACCTGCTGACTACCACTTGGCCCGGGCCTCCTCCTGGCTGCCACTCACTTCTGCCTCCTCCTGGCTGCCACAATCCAGAGCCTCGTCCTCCTGGCTGAGCTCATCCTTTGTATAAAAAGGGACAACAAACTCCACACCCTGTTCATGGACTGAGCTTGGGTTACAACAATATTAACCGCAATATCAAGCCTATACGCAACATGAACTCTACGATGAGAACGTACTTCCAAAATGGCTTAAAACCGGTCGGCTGGTCAGAATGAATTTTAAACAGAACACACTGAGGAACAGCAAGGCCTATGAAGAACGACCTGAAAACCAGTAAAAGAATGCACTGAAAAACAAATACGATCTGACTACACACACTGAGTAGTGTTGCTCACGAATATTCGTATTGCGAATATTCGGCTCGAATATGGCATATTCGAGTATTCGCGATATATTCCGAATTTCGCGGTGAATATTCGCTATTTCGAATATTCGTATTTTTTCAATTTTTTTTTAGAACAGATCACATCCTAGAGATCCCCATCGACGTCTAAAAGCATTGCTGGTATGATTAGAGACCTTGGGCCGAGTAGCTGCAGCGATCATTTTATATTTCCGAAAAATCGCAATGCGATTTTTCGGCAATAGCGATATCGCGCGATTATTTTCGAGAAATTCGCAATATTGTTTTTAGCTAAAATAACACATATATTCGATTTCAGAGTGTTACTGTCGAAATTCCGCAATCAATTTCTCATTCGCATTTTTGCGAAATTACGATAAAATATCAAGAATATTCTGAGCCAATCAGAGTGCTCCTTCCGCATTTGCCGAATATTCGCAATTATTTTGTATTGTAATATATCACGAATATTCTGAGCCAATCAGAGTGCTCCTTCCGCATTTGCCGAATATTCGCAATTATTTTGTATTGTAATATATCACGAATATTCTGAGCCAATCAGAGTGCTCCTTCTGCATTTGCCAAATATTCGCAATTATTTTGTATTGTAATATATCACGAATATTCTGAGCCAATCAGAGTGCTCCTTCCGCATTTGCCGAATATTCGCAATTATTTTGTATTGTAATATATCACGAATATTCTGAGCCAATCAGAGTGCTCCTTCCACATTTGCCGAATATTCGCAATTATTTTGTATTGTAATATATCACGAATATTCTGAGCCAATCAGAGTGCTCCTTCCGCATTTGCCGAATATTCGCAATTATTTTGTATTGTAATATATCACGAATATTCTGAGCCAATCAGAGTGCTCCATTCCGCATTTCTCGAAAATTTCGCAATTATTTGGTATTATAAAATATCACGAATATTCTGAGCCAATCAGAGTGCTCCTTCCGCATTTGCCGAATATTCGCAATTATTTTGTATTGTAATATATCACAAATATTCTGAGCCAATCAGAGTGCTCCTTCCGCATTTGCCGAATATTCGCAATTATTTTGTATTGTAATATATCACGAATATTCTGAGCCAATCAGAGTGCTCCTTCCGCATTTGCCGAATATTCGCAATTATTTTGTATTGTAATATATCACGAATATTCTGAGCCAATCAGAGTGCTCCATTCCGCATTTGCCGAATATTCGCAATTATTTTGTATTGTAATATATCACGAATATTCTGAGCCAATCAGAGTGCTCCATTCCGCATTTCTCGAAATTTCGCAATTATTTGGTATTATAAAATATCACGAATATTCTGAGCCAATCAGAGTGCTCCTTCCGCATTTCTCGAAAAATTTTGCATTCGCATTCGCGATAGCGAAATTTCGCAATCATTTCATTTCCAAAAAATATCACGAATATTCGTATTTAGCGAATATATCTCGAATATTCGACTATATATTCGAGATATATCGCGAAATCGAATATGGCATATTCTGCTCAACACTAACACTGAGAGACATATACGAACCCACAAGCACAAACTGAACGCCAGAAAACAATCTGAAAAGCACAAAGACTGAAAAGCGCAAATCGGCTCTCACCAAACTTTAACTACCATGCGGTAACACGAAATCAGCAAAAGCAGCCCAAAGGGTTGGATTTGAACTTCCCCTTTATAGTGCCTGTAACAGCTACCCAAGTAGGGAGAGGGTATCAGCCGTTGGAGACGTCCTTTTCCCTGGCAAGTTGCTATGCAAGTAAGTCCAGTATAAGCTCATCCACGAGAGCCAAGGGAGAGTCAGGTCCAGTTGTAAAACGCACAGAATAAATATCCCATCGCATGCCCTCCTAAGAACGAGACAGTGCTACGTTTGGAAGGGTCAAGTATCTCAGCTTTAATGGTACATTTCTTGGTTTATATCTAGTTACAAACTGGTGAATACTCAAGGAACAATGAAAGTCTCCGCCCCCCTCCCTCCACAGGGAAGCCCCAAGTTAGACACACTGGCACCAGGCCAAAAGAAACCACATTCCTTTCTCAATAGACTTCAATCACAGATAATCCCATCAGTAGATAAGCATTTCGGCACCGCAAAGCCTGACAAGTGTTCTTCTGAACACAAATGACATGCTAATTCAATACACGGACAGGAGACTGTTAATTGGTAATACAATACACAAAAGAGAGAAGAGACATTTAGAATTCAGCAGTGAAAGACTCACTCTACAATTAACCTTCTAAACTCAGAACTAACAAACCCAAAACAGCCCTCCAGATATCTCAGAATATAATGTGGATAATCCATATCTCAGGTAGTCCCAGATATCATTCATCCTATTGTAACACGTCCTTCGGTTCTTTGTATGTCCCACTGCATGAATATTATAGATGTACAGGCAAAATACATAGTTCCGTTACACTGCTCTCCTTTTGTGGAACACTCCGGCAGACCCGGATTGATCCTTTTCGGGTCAACTTGGGGATGTCCGGTCTGCTGTTAGGGTAAAAGTTCCGTTTGCCTGGACAGTCCATCGGCATTGCCATTAAATCTGCCAGGTCGGTAGCTGATGGTGAAGGTGAATAATGGAATTCAGTTCTGGAACAGTCACTTGCTTTGCTCTCTCAATGGCTCCCAAAACCTGTTGCTGATGCTCTTGGGAGAGATAAGGCACCAACTGAGCGCAGATCCCATTTAACCTTTTGACAATTTCAGCCTGTTTGTGCATTTCAATGTTCAAGCCACGGGACATCTCATAATACATGATGTAGTGTCGTGGCATCTCCGATTTCTCACTGGCCAACTTGTCACATTTCCATTTTAGACTGTGATATTGGGCCAGATCTACAGTACATGTCGGAGCAGGTAGTCTTACCCGGGTCTCAGCAGCAAGCGAGTTGGTTCCAGCAACGCGGGTTGGGGCACAGGTAGTCATGGTGTGGACTTCAGCGGGGCACATCGGAGCGTACGCAGAAACAAGGGGGGGCAAATCATTCCCCAGTAGTACATCTGCTGGCAAATCCTTCATCACCCCCACATTCACATGTCCCGAACCCACCCCCCAATCCAGGTAAACCCAGGCAACGGGTAGCCGGAAGACGGTGCCTCCTGCTACTCTTATGGCTACGGTGTCTCCGGTGTGCTGGTTCTCTGGAATGAGTTTCTTCTGTAGCAGGGTCATGGTAGCCCCAGTATCACGTAACCCATTGGCTGCCTTTCCATTGACCCAGACAGTCTGCCTGTGTTGCTGTCTGTTGTCCTGGTTAGCTGCGTGTATCGGATCTGCCTCGTGCAGAATGCCCCAATGTTCTTCCTCCCCAATGCAGTGGGCCGCAGGCATGGATGTGTGGGGGTTCCCCCTTTCTGGCTGTCTCAATGACTGTGACTGCCTGGGTGGATTTAATGAACAGTCTGACTTTTTGTGCCCTGGTTGTTTTTGAATCTGAGTGATAGTAGCCTCGGTATCTCTTAGGCCTTGTGCTACTTGTCCATTCACCCATACCTCCTGACGGTGATGCTGACGGTTATCTGGAGAGGCCGCTTGTATTGGGTCTGCCTCATACACAATTCCCAGACATTCCTCAGGGCCCACCTCAGTTTCTAGGCAGTGGGCCGCAGAGGGCTGTGATGAAGTGACCTCTGTGTTGGATGTTGGGCGTCTCCAGTTGTTATTTGTAGCTCTCAAAGGACAAAAACTAGCAATATGTCCCGTGTTGCTGTGATGGCACGTCAACCTAGACGAATCCCGGGGGTAGTTGTTGGGTTCCTGAGGACGTGGTGGTCCTGGTGGGACTGGAGCCCGAAACTCTGGGCGTGGGGTGCCGGTTGGAGTACACGGTTCTACCTTATGAGCCAGCCGTGTAGTACCCTGGCTTACTTTCCTTGTTTCCGCATACTCATCTGCTAGCCGCACTGCCTCGTTTAAGTTAGCGGGACGGCGATCTCGTACCCAGTCCTGTATGTCTGCGGCCAGGTCTTGGAAGAAATGTTCCATTAGAAATAGCTGCAATACTTCCTCCCCGGTGTTGGCCTTGCAACCTTGGACCCAATGGGATGCCACCCTTTGTAACTGGTTGGCCCATTCCATGTGGGAGTCCACAGCCTTCTTCTTGGATTCCCGGAAGCGACGGTGGTAAGTTTCTGGGGTTACGGCATATTGGGTTAACAGCGCCTTTTTCACTTGCTGATATTGTAAAATATCCTCTGGAGCAAGAGCCCGAAAAGCTTCATTGGCTTTGCCCGACAATTTCCCAGACAAAATAGTGACCCATTGGTCTGGTGGTACCTGGTGTAGTGAGCACTGCCTCTCAAAATCAGCCAGATATCCATCTATTTCCTCCTCACTTTCTACAAAAGCTTTAAATGCAGTGAACGGTATTTTCTTTCCTGTAGCAGCAGGTGGGGAAGTAGGAGCTGCGTGTGTAATGGGCTGTCTAGCTCTTACCAGTTCCAGTTCTTGTCCCCTCTTGGTTTGAATCTCCTCTCTTGCTTCCCGGAACAGCTGGTTTATTAGTTTCGTGGACGTTTCTGGATACAAGGATAATCTCCGCTGTACAATATCCGTAATTACATCTTCCTCGCTGACAGGTGCTAGAGGCTCAGCTCCTTCCATGGATCCATACATTTGGTCCAGCTCCAGCAGATCCGCTATCAGCTCCCTCCGTGGTCTGTTACTGGCACTCCTACCAAGACTCTCCAATAAATCTTTTAGTGTGGTTCTTTTCAGCCTGGCATACTGAGGCTCCATTCAGAACTTACTCCTTGGATAAAAGCACCATCCCACCGCTGCCAACCAATGTAACGGCTACCCAAGTAGGGAGAGGGCATCAGCCGTTGGAGACGTCCTTTTCCCTGGCAAGTTGCTATGCAAGTAAGTCCAGTATAAGCTCATCCACGAGAGCCAAAGGGAGAGTCAGGTCCAGTTGTAAAACGCACAGAATAAGTATCCCATCGCATGCCCTCCTAAGAACGAGACGGTGCTACGTTTGGAAGGGTCAAGTATCTCAGCTTTAATGGTACATTTCTTGGTTTATATCTAGTTACAAACTGGTGAGTACTCAAGGAACAATGAAAGTCTCCGCCCCCTCCCTCCACAGGGGGGCCCCAAGTTAGACACACTGGCACCAGGCCAAAAGAAACCACATTCCTTTCTCAATAGACTTCAATCACAGATAATCCCATCAGTAGATAAGCATTTCGGCACCGCAAAGCCTGACAAGTTCTTCTGAACACAAATGACATGCTAATTCAATACACGGACAGGAGACTGTTAATTGGTAATACAATACACAAAAGAGAGAAGAGACATTTAGAATTCAGCAGTGAAAGACTCACTCTACAATTAACCTTCTAAACTCAGAACTAACAAACCCAAAACAGCCCTCCAGATATCTCAGAATATAATGTGGATAATCCATATCTCAGGTAGTCCCAGATATCATTCATCCTATTGTAACACGTCCTTCGGTTCTTTGTATGTCCCACTGCATGAATATTATATAGATGACAAGGCAAAATACATATTTCTGTTACAGTGCCTTCGTACGTGTTGTACGTCACCGTGTTTTGGACGATCCGATGGAAACCATCGGATTTGATTCCATCAGAAATCCGATCATGTAAACGCGGCATTAGATATGCTTTAGGTCACATCAACAATTTCTTAGCAAAATACATAATTATTTGTAAAAAGGCAGGCTCAAAAAATAGCAGTAGAACAATCCCAGAATGTCCATGTAGCAAAGCTCTGTTTCCCTACCCAGTGGCGTTACTAGGGTTGGTGTCACCCGGTGCGGTGAAACATGGTGTCACCCCCCCCCTCCCCCCAGCAGGACAGGCAGTAGTGAATTACACGCCTCTCACGTCATTGTTTCCCAGCCTGCCGCAGTGCTAATTGATAGTCACCCAGGTCATTTTTCACAAGGGAAAAGGTGCAGGAACTCAACCTCCCACCACACCTTTCCCCAAAGTAGGTTGTTGAGCGTGCCACAGCAACTGGGTGTCCAAAACACGGTACAGAGGGCAGGGTTCAGGTGATTGCAGGGTGCAGGTGGGTACATAGTGCAGGTAGGTGGTGGATACACTAGAGCCTGGGAT
This sequence comes from Rana kukunoris, assembly GCA_029574335.1. NCBI lineage: Eukaryota > Metazoa > Chordata > Amphibia > Anura > Ranidae > Rana > Rana kukunoris. The sequence goes on along the minus strand of CM056055.1, from coordinate 124,412,732 downwards.
GGAAAGCTGTTCCTAGGTGGCTCTAGGGTAACAGGCGGCAGCCACAGCGAGCAATGCTGGCGGGTGCCCGAGAACCTGGCCGGAGAGGAACGGCTGGAGAGCGGCATTGCTGTGTAACTTCATCGGGATGGACGGTGTCACCCTCTAGTGGGTGTCACCCGGTGCGGACCGCACCCCCTTAGCAACGCCTCTGTCCCTACCTCATTCATTTTATTTTAAAGAATGTCAAAAATACTTGCAAAGTGATTGCAGTTTTTGAAGGTTATTCTGGTTCACCATTGAAGCAGGAAGTGAAGAGTAAAAGACATTGGATTGCTTTTTGAGGGATCTTGTTAACAAGACGTCTTCTGAAGTCTATCAGGTTTTCCATAGAAAAGGGGTTAAAAACACAGTTATTTCCCAGTGTGGGGAAGAAATCAAGAACTGGGGACAGCCTTGTAAACAGATTGTATTCCTGCAGAGATGGAAATTATATAGAAGAGGTGATATAAATAAAAGAGCATTACATGCCAGGTGGATTATTTGTTAGTGGTGTCACTCTGTTATTGTAAGGTGTCCTTGGAAGATAGAGAGGAAGGAAGACCAGGAAAAGAAGCACAGGAGTCACTATGATATGAAGGAAATTTAATTGGACGATGGAGACTCAAGATCAGCAAAAGGTGTTAGGTTTGAAACAGCTTGAATGTATACATGAAGCTTTTTCTGCTATACTGTATTTTATTTTAAGAAAATGCTATTTTCTAAAATGACAAACAGTTATGCACATGAAAAAATACAGTGCCTAGATCTCCAGAAATACATCAAATACATGGAAAAATAGATGTCTGACAGACATCTTACACACATAATACAGTTTTGTATTTAACTTAGTATACCCTGTTTTTTTTTTACAGAGCACCACAGGTTCCAAGGATTCAAATCTGTACAGTGTAGCCCGTTTTTTTCTTGCACAGGTAGTTACAGCATAACTAACAGGTTCAAAGGCATGCTGTAAGGCTTGATGTTCTTTTAGCTAGTAAACGGAATGTTTTTATGTAATTTGCTATCCTATTGTATTCATTTCATAGAAACATTAATTGAGCTGTGGAAAAAAGCCAAGGACAACCTGGAATGTGACAAAACATATTAGTGCAGCCGGTAGAGGACTGCTGGAGAAGCAAATGGATAGAACTAGTTTTCCCACGTACGTTTGAAACAGAAAAATCCATCTTATTTCACAAAACAGCTACACATAGCAATGTTTAGGTAATTTAAAGCTGAATTCCAGCTCTGGATATTTTTTCATAGTTACATTGGTCCTACTTGAACCAATGTAATGCCTTGCCTCAAGTCAGATGAGAGCTTTTGGCTGGGAATCCCTACCATGTGTATGCTCCATCGGACTTTTTCCAAATAGAAAACTGAGGGGAAAAAAAGAGAGCAGGATCTCCAAGCGGGAAAACCGTTCGTCTGTATGCAATTATAAAGCGCCAAAAAACGTGCATGCTCAGAATCAAATCTACGCATGCTCAGAAGCATTGAACTTAATTTTCTTGGCTTGTCATAGTGTTGTACATCACTGCGTTCTTGGCAGTCAAACTTGTGTGACGGTGTGTATGCAAGGCAGGCTTGAGAGGAATTCCATCGGGAAAATCATTGTTTTTTTTTTTTCGGTGGGAAAATCGCTCGTGTGTACGGGCATAAGTATGCATGTTCCATACCTGGGCAATCCCAGTGGAAGACGGAAATCTCTGTAGTTACAGAAGGATCCTCAAACTACGGCCCTCCAGCTGTTGTGGAACTACACATCCCATGAGGCATTGTAAAACTCTGACATTCACAGACATGATTAGGCTCCTCTGTAACTCTAAGTTGGTAACTTGTAAAAAAAAAATTAAGCTGCGCCTATGGAGATTTTTAAGTACTGAAGTTTGGCGCCATTCCATGAGTGTGTGCAATTTTAAAGCATGACATGTTAGGTATCTATTTACTCGGTGTAACTTCACCTTTCACATTATACAAAAAAATTGGGCTAACTTTACTGTTGTGTTATTTTTTATTTCATGAAACCATTTTTTTTTCCCCAAAAAAAGGCGTTTGAAAAATGATTGTGCAAATACCGTGCGAGAAAAAAAGTTGCAAGGACTGACATTTTATTCCCTAGGGTGTCTGCTAAAAAAAAACATATATTGTGTTTGGGGGTTCTGAGTAATTTTCTAGCAAAAAAATATGATTTTTGCATGTAGGCGAGAAGTGCCAAAATAGGCCCGGTATGGAAGTGGTTAAACAAGATTTTATTTTAATAGTTTATATTGTTGTGCATTACCAAGGTACAAACATTGTTACTTAGAAGTAGTACATGGTAAAAAACAGATGACCATAAACATACTTGTAATATAATCAAGAATATGTAAATTTGTCTATTGAACAAATAACTGGGCAGGTAAGTTCAATATCATTATACTGCATAACAGACCTCAAATTTTACACTCGCCTATTCGCATTTTGCAAGTGGAAAATGAGGTCTGGCAAGAAGCTGGGCTGCCTGGGAGTGGGGGATGAGCAGGCAGGGTTGATCAGGAGCTGTTCTCCCAGCAATTGCCCTGATGGCAGAGAGCACTGAGGAAGAGGAGAGCAGCGGATCGCAGAGCGGTATAGCCCGCTGTTAGAACTTACATTGAAATGTCCTCTGCTCTGCTCGCTCACACAGCCCTGCCTCTACCTGACCCCGCACCTGTAATAGACAGAATGTGGGTTCATCAGGAAGCTCTGAGTAGTGATTGCTGCCTGACGTTATGGAGGGGGCCAAACTGCCAGCCCCATCTTGACCTCCTCCACCTTCAGGCCAGTGAAAGTATAGCTGTATGTTTTTTCAGCTTACAGTCTCCCTGCCGTTTCCTCAACATCTCTGGGAGGTAGCTGCTGTAGTCAGGGTTCTGTGCAGAAGTTAGGAGTGGTCGATTGGTGTTCTGTGCCTCCATTTGTCGCTGGCATCTCTGTCAGCGCTTCAGAGCTCCATTCTCAGGCAGCGATCTGCTGTGTGTGAGCCACTCCCCCTAAACAAGACTTAAAATCACTTTAATGCCCAACATTAGAGCCCCTTTGTAAAAGAATGACTTAAATATGTAGCACTACTGGTTTAGATTTGGGCCTGCACTCTGCCTGTCAACCCCCCTGAATTTAGCTCGATCCCCCCTTGGCACAAATGGACAATAATGTAATTGTGGACCCAGAATGGTTATAGGGGTCCACAATGATACCACACAACAATGAATATAGTCAAATATTGTTACCTTGGTGTTGTTCACCTGCCACACAGCTGCTACAGACAGAGTCCCACACAAGATATGGCTTAACCAGTGATAAGGTGTTTACTTCGCAAAAGAATAGAACAATGGTTATGCAAAGAACATTAATTACATACAGCTCTCTGCAATTGTCACTGGAATACAGCTGGTTCAGAATATCCCTGCATTAGACTCAAATGACTTGATCTGAGTGAGAGTATGGTGGAGGAATCTCTCAATGCAATGATGTCAGCACTGGGACACCTCTCCACTAGGTCTTGCATAAAACAGCAAAAACCGCAATGCAATGCAAGCAGTTATATAAAAGAAACACATAGGGCCAGATCCACAAAGGAATTACGCCGGTGTATCTATAGATTCATCTTTAGATACACCGGCGTAATTCGAATTTCCCGCCGGCGTATCATTGTTTTCTATCGCTGTCGTATTTAAGGTGCATATTTATGCTGGACACTAGGGGCGCGTCTGCGTAAAATATGCAAATAAGGTAGATACGGCGATCCACGAACGAGCGAGCGGCGTTTACGTCGTTTGCGTAAGCGTATCTCCGGTGTAAATGTAGACCTTCTATATGGTGGCACAGCCAATGTTAAGTATGCACGTTGGGACCGCGTCGTATTGGACATCGTTTACGTCGTTTGCGTACACCGATCCAGAATGGGCCTGGGCGTAAGTTACGTTCACGACGTTTCATTGACTATTTGCGGCGTGATTTCATGCATGCGCACTAGGATACGTCCATGGCCGGCGCATGCGCAGTTAAAAAAAGCGTTGTTTGCGTCGGGTCATTCATAATTATTCATAAATAAAACACACCCCCCCTCGTCAATTTGAATTACACCCGCGAACGCTGGCCCATTTACGCTATGCCGCCGTAAGTTACAGCGGCATTTCTTTCAGGATAAGGATACGCTGCTGTGACTTACAGTGGCGCAGAGTAAATGGGACACGCCGTGCGGGCGTCCCATCTATGTGGATCTGTCCCATAGACTCCCAACTGTATGGCTCCCCCAGTGGACAGTTCAACTGGTGTGTGTCCTGTAGTAATGACTTGTGTCAATAGAGGCTGGACCTCCTTTAGTTTTTTTTTTTTATTCTGTTGTTGACTTCATGACAAATGTAAAAGGGTGCAAGTGGCAGTGCTGAACGTTTGACTCTGCATAGCGTCTAGTTGAAAATCAATGTACTGGACTTAGTCCAAGTTCAATAACTTGCAGACAGTAAAACAATTGCAAATTTCAATATAATAATATTAACTATAATAATATTAACAGTACATACTTGTCAGATTTCAATCAGCACACTGGGCCTCATCATCTTAATTGACACAGCCATTTGTATAATGCAGACAGACCTCAATCCCTACTTGCTGCTTCTGGCATCCTGGTAGATCAACAGGAGGAACATTTTGCATATTGAGCCTGTTGCCCTTGTGGATGCCTCATGAAGCAAGGTATTAAGACCATGTCTTCCCCACAGTATGTTATAGTGGCTATTTATTTAAGGTTATAATTGCATAGTTTCTCTCCCTGCCTTTTGTACTAAAGGATTTTTATTCCTAAAGGATGTAGAAAAAGTAGGTGTCAACTATCAGAGTTGTACACAGGGTGATTTATATGCATAAGATTCTGCTGCAGTTGAGCCACCATTACAGAGGAAACCCTTTACTGCCCTTTTCCTAATTTAATGCATGATGCTAGATGTACTGCTGTAAATAGAATTGTGAAATATGGTAGTTATTGCCCCAGGTTTTACTTGGACCTGACGCTCCAGGTGACGTCAGGTCGACAAAACTGGTCGAGCGATCCGATAGAACGCCACAACACTTCTGTTTTCTGCATGTTAGCATGAAATACTCTGTTGATTTTACACATTTGTCTGTGCATTAAAAGCTTAATTTAAAATGATAAAATGATATCACACTATTTGGGACCCTTTTCTCCTCCATATGGGATAACTACTGGGAGCACCACCAGGATCACAGCATGACGTATTATTGCCAGAGTGCTGCACAGTGGCATACACTGTGAACACTGTAGACCCCAAGAGGGGGTGGAATATCCGGTGAGTGCGGGCCACATAAGAGCACAGTTTGAAGTGGTTACTGTGTGAAATACAGAAATAGATGTTCACAAGGCACAAAACACTTTCTATTTTTATTTTTATTTTAATTTTAATTTTTGGATTTGGATATCACTAATAACCCATAAGCAGGACATTTATAATTATTAATAGTGTGCACTATTGTACATGCATCCAACTATTCTACCGCAATATTGCATTTATTTATTTGTTTTTGCACATATCATGCACAGGTGCACTTTATACTATTAGGGTAAATTATCCACATTATCAGTTTATATTTATGTATTAATTAAAGTAGCATCACTTCTACCACCATACTTCACTTTACTTGCTTAATGATCAGATTTCTTTATTAATGGCCAACATAACATAGCCAATATGTTTTGTATTTTTTTAATTTTTCATAGCAATAGACAAATGTCTACAGATATCCACTTCGCTATTATAAAAAGTGTAGTAATCACTGTATGTGGTTAACACCAGAAGTTATCAGTGGCGGGCCGCCCATATGGGCGCACGGGCACCGCCCCCCCCCCTCCCGCAGTCACAAACGGGCCCTTTAAGAACTTTTATTCGGCTAAAATGTCATTTTGACATTTTAGCAGAAGTTCTGGCGGCCATCTATAGAGGGCGCTGCAGCGCTACCCTCTCTCACAAATAACTCACATTCAATGCAATGCATTGAACGTGTGTTATTGTTGCCAGCTGCCTGGTCTATTCATATAACCGGACATTGGGCGCCGGTTACCCGAATAGCGGCAGTTGGTTGGCTGAGGGGAACTGCCTATCAAAGCCAGCGGCTCTGATAGGCTTTTCCAGTACCGCCCTCCGGCTTTCGGAAGTCTATGCTCGGAGCGCAGGCAATCTGCGTTCCTTGCATGAGACTGACGGCCGTTTCAGCCAATCAGGTTCCCGGATTCTGGTTATCAGGAACCTGATTGGCTGAAGCTTCTCCACGGCGGCAGAAGACATCGAGGGAGGACATGGAAGCGTCAGGTAAGTGATTTTTACAGGGAAAGGGGCATCATGGGGCACAGTGGTTACAAAGGGCACAGAGGCGACAATGAGCACAGTGGCATGGGGCACAGTGGTTACAAAGGGCACAGAGGCGACAATGAGCACAGTGGCATGGGGCACAGTGGTGACAATTGATGGCACAGTGACTGCATTTGATGGCATGGCACAGTGGTGACAATTGATGGCACAGTGGTGGCATTTGATGGCATGGCACAGTGGTGACAATTGATGGCACAGTGGTGGCGTTTGATGGCATGGCACAGTGGTGACAATTGATGGCACAGTTGCTGTGTTGCATGGCATACACAGTGGTGACAATTGATGGCACAACGGCTGCATTTGATGGCATGGCACAGTGGTGACAATTGATGGCACAGTCTCTGTGTTTGATGGCATGGCACAGTGGTAACAATTGATGGCACAGTGGTGGCGTTTGATGGCATGGCACAGTGGTGACAATTGATGGCACAGTGGTGGCGTTTGATGGCATGGCACAGTGGTGACAATTGATGGCACAGTGACTGCATTTGATGGCACACACAGTGGTGACAATTAATGGCACAGTGGCTGCGTTTGATGGCATGGCACAGTGGTGACAATTGATGGCACAGTGACTGCATTTGATGGCATGGCACAGTGGTGACAATTGATGGCACAGTGGTGACGTTTGATGGCATGGCACAGTGGTGACAATTGATGGTACAGTGACTGCATTTGATGGCATGGCACAGTGGTGACAATTGATGGCACAGTTGCTGTGTTGCATGGCACACCCAGTGGTGACAATTGATGGCACAGCGGCTGCATTTGATGGCATGGCACAGTGGTGACAATTGATGGCACAGTTTCTGTGTTTGATGGCATGGCACAGTGGTGACAATTGATGGCACAGTGGCTGCATTTGGTGGCATGACACAGTGGTGACAATTGATCGCACAGTGGTGGCGTTTGATGGCACAGTGGTGGCGTTTGATGGAATGGCACAGTGTTGACAATTGATGGCACAGTGGTGGCGTTTGATGGCATGGCACAGTGGTGGCGTTTGATGGCATGCCACAGTGGTGACAATTGATGGCACAGTGACTGCATTTGATGGCATGGCACAGTGGTGACAATTGATGGCACAGTTGCTGTGTTGCATGGCACACACAGTGGTGACAATTGATGGCACAGCGGCTGCATTTGATGGCATGGCACAGTGGTGACAATTGATGGCACAGTGGTGACGTTTGATGGCATTGCACAGTGGTGACAATTGATGGCACAGTGACTGCATTTGTTGGCATGGCACAGTGGTGACAATTGATGGCACAGTTTCTGTGTTTGATGGCATGGCACAGTGGTGACAATTGATGGCACAGTGGCTGCATTTGGTGGCATGGCACAGTGGCTGCATGTGATGGGCACAGTAAGGCTGCAATATTTTTTTTTTCGTTTGCGCCCCCCCCAAGCACCAGCCGCCACTGGAAGTTATAGTATTTTTTATAGCCATTCCATTTTATATTTACTTATTTAATTTTAACCACAATTCCATGTCAAGCATGCTGTACAGTGAAAGTGGCAGTGCAAGCCATTGAGAGAAACTACACCCTTGCCTGGGGTCCTTAAAATTGTCACCTTTTTTATAAATATGTGTAACACACTGATGTTTAGGCAGGGCTGCTCTTAAATTTATTTGCCAAGTGATAGTTGCCTTGGCCAATTGCTAGGAGGCGAACTGACTTTGCCCTAATTCTGGAATTGCTGCACTTCTCTCTTCTGTCACTAGGTGGCCAGGTACCTGGTGACATAAGATAAGACAATGGCATTGCAAGGACAGATTAGGAGTATGTGGGGTATCTCAGCCAATGGGCAGGGATTTTCTTGAGTCCCTTGGCCTGCTGGGAAAGCCTATTTATTTGTTTGAAGTCAGGTGTTTGGGGTTCTGTGCCACATTGGATGTCTGTCTGGGTGGACGCGTGTTGCACTGCCCCGGGCTGCTAGGCCAGAGACAGGAGGCCTATCCCAGGGCATCTGGCTGCTAGGCTGTCTGAAGAGCCTATCCAGAAGCATGAGAGCAGTGTAGGGTTGAGACCAACCAGAAGTGACTGTTCTGCCGGCCGGAGAACCTGACGTGGTCAGAGGTAGAGGGGAAGCTGTCGCCACTAATGGACCATCCACTTTGTTATCGGGGACCACTCTGAGTAGCTGAAGCCAGTATAAGAGCAGTGTTCTCACCAACATGGTACTGTGAAGAATTGGGAAACTTTAGCAGGCGCCAAGCCAGGGACCCAGCCAATGGAGATGAAGCTTGCAGAGCGGTATTTTGTGTCAAGCCAGGGACCAAGCAGGGATGCGGGGGTGATGCTTGAGGAAGAGCCTGCATGAGAAGATGTGAAGAGCTCAGGGGATCCAGTGGCAGTGGATCAGCAAGTCTAGTGAGAGAGATTGGGAGCTCAGTGGAGTGCAGATCTACAAGAGGAGATTGTAGAGGAAGTAAAGGAGTTTGTTATAACTGTTACAAGACTGTTGCCATAGGAGACAGTGATCCTACTCATACAGATGTGGTGTCTTGCTGGATGCCTTTCCCTGCATGGCTGTCTACCTGTAGAGATCTTGGATCCTGCCAATTAACATTGTAACTGCTAAAGGGTGTCCTAGCCCTAACCCTCTTATCCACAGTTCTGTTTAAGAGACAATACATCTCTTTGCATTCAAAAAGTGTCTGGCGCTCATTAATCTACCCTGCATTGCACCCACCATGCCTCATAACCCACTCTACATAAAAGGATATCAGCTGCCCCTAACTCTGGATGTCACCATTAGGCCTGAAGAGGTCCATGACTTGGCTATATAAGGTTTAAATTGTCTTTTGAAAAAAAAAACGACAAGCACCCCTGATGGTGTTATAATTTGTCCTGACGTTTGTCACTTTAGCCAGTAGGTTTAGTCTGAAAATAAATGTGGATAAAACAGAAAAAAGGCGGCTAGACATGCTTGACATGCTGCGCCGTCACAGTGGATGTCTTGGTGACATGTGAATGTTTTGCCGTTTTTGTGGCCTATGTTTTTATTACTTTTTAGTCATTTTTGTTCATGTTTTTATGAGGCTGTTACTGCATTGGACCTTGTTAGTTTTTTTAATAAATGCTACACTATATAGTCTTTCTTTCTTCCTATGCCATATCCGGAGTCCTAAAAGATGATAAAGTCACTCACCACTGCAAATATTAAAAGCCATCAGCTGCACATTCTGCAACTGCTGGTTTTTAATAATCAGACATATAACTGTCTTGGAGTCCAGCGATGTCGGCACTGCAGCTGATGTTTCCATCAGCTGTCGGGTGCTGCCGCCACCATTGCAAGTAAAGCCTTACAGCTTCATGCCAGGAACCCTACTGTGCATGCATGAAGCTTCACTCCTCTCTCTCCTACTGGCCCGGTGGCCGAGGAAGGAGGAGGGAGCCACCGCAGTGACGTCAATACTCGCAGCTGAGGTTCCTGTGATTGGGGACAGCAAACCTGTGAAAGACTGGTATCCTGCCCCCCCAAAGGTGCCAAACGTGGTACCGGAGGGGGAGGAGTAAAATGACCGGAAGTTCCACTTTTGGGTTGAACTCCACTTTAAGAATTACAGTTTATGAACTTTTATATTGAATTTTTTAGCACTGCAATTTCATACACAAAACAAACAAAAAAAGCATCTGAAAAAAGAATGTTAATGATGAACACTGTCATTACTTGTGTAAGTTGCCTAAAACTAACAAAATACAGTATTTTTCATGACAGCAGTTCTCTAATTTAGATTAAAGTGGGATGGTCAGTCGGGTGATATTTTCATCTAGAATAGTATTAACATGTCTCTGTATTCAATGCGCCCACTCAGAGTCCTTCAGAATAGGGGTTTGAGCTCTATTAATCACTGTTCATTAGCAGAGTTAAAGGCAGATTGTACATTGTATGTTAGTACAAGCCTGAGAATAAAATGCACTGTAAAAATGACTTATCTCTGCCTCTGTAGCTATTAGTGTTGAGCAGAATATGCCATATTCGAATTCGCGATATATCTCGAATATATTGTCGAATATTCGTGATATATTCGCTAAATACGAATATTCGTGATATTTTTTGAAATTGAAATTATTGCGAATTTTCGCTATTGCGAATTGCGAATTGCGAATATTCGAGAAATGCGGAGGGAGCACTCTGATTGGCTCAGAATATTCGTGATATATTGCAATAAAAAATAATTGCGAATATTCGAGAAATGCGGAGGGAGCACTCTGATTGGCTCAGAATATTCGTGATATATTGCAATAAAAAATAATTGAGAATATTCGTCAAATGCGGAAGGAGCACTCTGATTGGCTCAGAATATTCTTGATATTTTATCGTAATTTCGCAAAAATGCGAATGAGAAATTTATTGCGCAAATTCTACAGTAACACTCTGAAATCGAATATATGTTTAATTTTATTTAAAAACAGTATTGCGAATTTCTCGAGCGCGCTTGCGCAATCGCGCGAACAACACGCACGCGCGACTACTTCCTGGAACTTGGACACTTGCCAGTTTCATTTTCCATAGGTAGCTGTTTTTTGGTCTATTTCCACAACTTTAATTGCAAAGATGGTTGGAAGCAACCTTTCAAGAACTGAGGAGAATATTTTGATCAGTGTGAGTATTTGAATTATCTTTACCTGCATTTTAGACTAGTTTAAAAGTTAGTATATAAGATCAGATATTAGTATTTCCCAAACAATTTCTCTCCTGGTGTTACAAAACTACAAGTCCCAGCATGCCTGTGCAGCTGCAGACACCCTGCTTGGTAAATGTCTATTTAGGCACTTTCCTTGCTATTTTGCATAATGAATTTAACATGTTGTGCACACCGGGCTAATTTGTTCAGATTTGGTGTTTACGAGACTAAAACTTTTTTTTGGCTAGAAAATTACTTAAAACCCCCAAACATTATATATATATTTTTTTCTAACACCCTAGAGCAGGGGTCTCCAAACTTTTTACTTTGAGGGCCACATTCTATATTTTACTCATATCCGCGGGCCGGAAAAATAATTTAACTAAATAAATCCACAGTAGAAGTAGAATAGCATTTTACTTACTGTTGACAGCAGAACTGGATGATGGTCCTGTTGTCTAATAAATCGATGGACCATCGTTCAGCGGGTTAAACTACCAGCGTGCATGAGGTTTTACATCCGTGTCCTCACCAGTCTCCCCCACATCTGTGTCCCCACATTGCTGTCCCCATACATCTGTGTCCCCACATTGGTGTCCCCATACATCTGTGTCCCCACATTGCTGTCCCCATACATCTGTGTCCCCACATTGGTGTCTCCATACATCTGTGTCCCCACATTGCTGTCCCCATACATCTGTGTCCCCACATTGGTGTCCCCATACATCTGTGTCCCCACATTGGTGTCCCCATACATCTGTGTCATCACATTGCTGTCCCCATACATCTGTGTCATCACATTGGTGTCCCCATACATCTGTGTCATCACATTGGTGTCCCCATACATCTGTGTCATCACATTGGTGTCCCCATACATCTGTGTCCCCACATTGCTGTCCCCATACATCTGTGTCCCCACATTGGTGTCTCCATACATCTGTGTCCCCACATTGGTGTCCCCATACATCTGTGTCATCACATTGGTGTCCCCATACATCTGTGTCATCACATTGGTGTCCCCATACATCTGTGTCATCACATTGGTGTCTCCACACATCTGTCTCCTCACATTGGTGTCCCCATACATCTGTGTCATCACATTGGTGTCCCCATACATCTGTGTCATCACATTGGTGTCCCCATACATCTGTGTCATCACATTGGTGTCTCCACACATCTGTCTCCTCACATTGGTGTCCCCATACATCTGTGTCATCACATTGGTGTCCCCATACATCTGTGTCATCACATTGGTGTCCCCATACATCTGTGTCATCACATTGGTGTCCCCACACATCTGTGTCCCCACACCGGTGTCCCCATACATCTGTGTCATCACATTGGTGTCCCCACACATCTGTGCCCCCCACCAGTCTCCTCATACACTTTTGTCCCCACACATCTGTGTCCCCACACTGGTGTCCCCACACATCTGTGCCCCCCACCAGTCTCCTCATACACTTTTGTCCCCACACATCTGTGTCCCCACACTGGTGTCCACACACATCTGTGCCCCCCACCAGTCTCCTCATACACTTTTGTCCCCACACTGGTGTCCCCACACATCTGTCTCCTCACATTGGTGTCCCCATACATCTGTGTCATCACATTGGTGTCCCCATACATCTGTGTCCCCACATTGCTGTCCCCATACATCTGTGTCCCCACATTGGTGTCTCCATACATCTGTGTCCCCACATTGGTGTCCCCATACATCTGTGTCATCACATTGGTGTCCCCATACATCTGTGTCATCACATTGGTGTCTCCACACATCTGTCTCCTCACATTGGTGTCCCCATACATCTGTGTCATCACATTGGTGTCCCCATACATCTGTGTCATCACATTGCTGTCCCCATACATCTGTGTCCCCACATTGGTGTCTCCATACATCTGTGTCCCCACATTGGTGTCCCCATACATCTGTGTCATCACATTGGTGTCCCCATACATCTGTGTCATCACATTGGTGTCTCCACACATCTGTCTCCTCACATTGGTGTCCCCATACATCTGTGTCATCACATTGGTGTCCCCATACATCTGTGTCATCACATTGCTGTCCCCATACATCTGTGTCCCCACATTGGTGTCTCCATACATCTGTGTCCCCACATTGGTGTCCCCATACATCTGTGTCATCACATTGGTGTCCCCATACATCTGTGTCATCACATTGGTGTCTCCACACATCTGTCTCCTCACATTGGTGTCCCCATACATCTGTGTCCCCACATTGGTGTCCCCATACATCTGTGTCATCACATTGCTGTCCCCATACATCTGTGTCATCACATTGGTGTCACCACACATCTGTGTCCCACACACCGGTGTCCCCATACATCTGTGTCATCACATTGGTGTCCCCACACATCTGTGCCCCCCACCAGTCTCCTCATACACTTTTGTCCCCACACATCTGTGTCCCCACACTGGTGTCCCCACACATCTGTGCCCCCCACCAGTCTCCTCATACACTTTTGTCCCCACACATCTGTGTCCCCACACTGGTGTCCCCACACATCTGTGCCCCCCACCAGTCTCCTCATACACTTTTGTCCCCACACATCTGTGTCCCCAACTGGTGTCCCCACACATCTGTCTCCTCACATTGGTGTCCCCATACATCTGTGTCATCACATTGGTGTCCCCATACATCTGTGCCCCCACATTGGTGTCCCCATAAATCTGTGTCATCACATTGCTGTCCCCATACATCTATTTTTTGGCAGAATTTCGGAACATGCTTTACAAGCGCTCTGATTGGCTCATTCTGAAATCGAATATTCGAGATATTTTATCCAAATGTCACAAAATGCGAAGGATAAATTCCTTTCTTGAATTTCTACAGTAACACTCTAAAATCGAATATATGTTTAATTTTATTTAAAAACAGTATTGCGAATTTCTCGTACGCGCTTGCGCAATCGCGCGAACAACACGCACGCGCGACTACTTCCTGGAACTTGGACACTTGCCAGTTTCATTTTCCATAGGTAGTTGTTGTTGGTCTAGTGCCCAGATTTCTTTTCTTAAAAAAATGGTCGGGAGTAATCTAACACCAACTGAGGAGAATTTGCTGATCTGTGTGAGTATTTGAATTATCTTTACCTGCACTTTAGACTAGTTTAAAAGTTAGTATATAAGATCAGATATTAGTATTTCCCAAACAATTTCTCTCCTGGTGTTACAAAACTACAAGTCCAAGCATGACTGTGCAGCTGCAGACACCCTGCTTGGTAAATGTCTATTTAGGCACTTTCCTTGCTATTTTGCATAATGAATTTAACATGTTGTGCACACCGGGCTAATTTGTTCAGATTTGGTGTTTACGAGACTAAAACTTTTTTTGGCTAGAAAATTACTTAAAACCCCAAACATTATATATTTTTTTTTTCTAACACCCTAGAGCAGGGGTCTCCAAACTTTTTACTTCGAGGGCCACATTCTATATTTTACTCATATCCGCGGGCCGGAAAATAATTTAACTAAATAAATCCACAGTAGAAGAAGAATAGCATTTTACTTACTGTTGACAGCAGAACTGGATGATGGTCCTGTCGTCTAATAAAACGATGGACCATCGTTCAGCGGGTTAAACTACCAGCGTGCATGAGGTTTTACATCCGTGTCCTCACCAGTCTCCCCCACATCTATGTCCCCACATTGGTGTCCCCATATATCTGTGTCCCCCACATTGGTGTCCCCATACATCTGTGTCCCCACATTGCTGTCCCCACACATCTGTGTCCCCACCTTGGTGTCTCCACACATCTGTCTCCTCACATTGGTGTCCCCACACATCTGCGCCCCCCACCAGTCTCCTCATACACTGTTGTCCCCACACATCTGTGTCCCCACACTGGTGTCCCCACACATCTGTGCCCCCCACCAGTCTCCTCATACACTTTTGTCCCCACACATCTGTGTCCCCACACTGGTGTCTCCACACATCTGTCTCCTCACATTGGTGTCCCCATACATCTGTGTCATCACATTGGTGTCCCCATACATCTGTGTCGTCACATTGGTGTCCCCATACATCTGTGTCATCACATTGGTGTCCCCACAAATCTGTGTCCCCCACACTGTTGTCCCCACACATCTGTTACCCCACCAGTCTCCCCACAAATCTGTGTCCCCACACTGTTGTCCCCACACATCTGTTACCCCACCAGTCTCCTCATACATCTGTGTCCCCACATTGGTGTCCCCATACATGTGTTCCCACCAGTCTCCTCATACATCTGTGTCCCCACATTGGTGTCCCCATACATGTGTTCCCACCAGTCTCCCCACAAATCTGTGTCATCACATTGCTGTCCCCATACATCTGTGTCCTCACATTGGTGTCCCCATACATCTGTGTCCCCACCAATCTCCACACACATCTGTGACCCCACACTGGTCTCCCCACACATCTGTGTCCACACCAGTGTCCTCATACATCTGTGCCCCCACACTGGTGTACCCACAATTATGTTTCCCCCACACATCTGTTAGCCCACCAGTCTCCTCATACATCTGTGTCCCCACATTGGTGTCCCCACACATTTGTGTCCCCACCAGTCTCCCCACACATCTATGTCCCCACACATCTGTGTGCCCACACTGGTGTCCCCACACATCTGTGGCCCCATCAGTCTCCTCATACATCTGTGCCCCCACATTGATGTATGGTGGACACCCATTTGGGGACACAGATGTATGAGGAGAGTGGTGGGGTAACAGATGTATGAGGAGACTGGTGGGGGTCACAGATGTGTGTGGACACCAGTGTGGGCACCCAGATGTGTGAGGACACAAGTGTGCGGACATAGATGTGTTGGGAGACTGGTGGGGGCACACATGAAGTGTGGGGACACCAATGTGGGTACACAGATGTATGAGGAGACTGCTGGGGACACAGATGTATGAGGAGACTGGTGGGGGTCACACATGTGTGGGGACACCAGTGTGGTGACCCAGATGTGTGAGGACACAAGTGTGGGGACATAGATGTGTGGGGAGACTGGTGGGCACACTGATGTGGGGACACAGATGTATGAGGAGACTGCTGGGGACACAGATGTATGAGGACACTGTTGGGGACACCGATGTGTGGGGACACAAGTGTGGGAACACTGGTTTGTGGGGAGACTGTTCGGGTTACTGATGTATGGGGACACTAATGTGGGGACACAGATCTATGAGGAGACTGGTGGGTCAACAGATGTGTGGAGACACAAGTGTGGGGACACTGATTTGTGTGGAGGCTGGTGGGGACACAGATGTGTGTGTGATCCCCACACATCTGTGACTCCACCAGTCTCCTCATACATCTATGTCCCCACACATCTGTGACTCCACCAGTCTCCACAAAAATCAGTGTGCCAACACTTGTGTCCCCACACATCTCTGTCCACACACTGGTATCCCCACACATCTGGCTCCCCACACTGGTGTCCCCACAATTATCTGTCCCCACACTGTTGTCCCCACACATCTATCCCCACACATCTGTTTCCCTACCAGTCTCCTCATACATCTGTGTCCCCACATTGGTTTCCCCACCAGTCTCCTCATACATCTGTGTCCCCACATTGGTGTCCCCATACATCTGTGGGCCCAATAGTCTCACCACACATCTGTGTCCCCATTAGGGCACCCCCTACTGCTGTCCCCATTAAACCCCCCTCCACTGGTGTCCCCATAAGAGCACCCCCCACTGGTGTCCCCATTAGAGAACCCCCCCACTGGTGTCCCCTTTAGAGAACCCCCCCACTGGTGTCCCCATAAGAGCACCACCCCCTACTTGTCACTTCTATCCCTATTAGAGCACCTCCCACTTGTGTCCCCATCAGAATTGTGTCATATCAGAGTCATTCAGCCACCCTCCACAGTAGTGTACAGTAATCATCTCGCATCAGCCCCCCTCCCTCCTCCACGATTGTGTACTTTACTAGCGCGTCAGAGATTACACACACTGGCTGTTCAGACCTGCTGCATTTCCCGACTCCCGCCACGCCTTAATACACACTCGTTACTGGTTAACAGCGAGGCTAGGATGCCCGTGGACCCTGCAGCCTACACAAACACAGTGAGGCGCCGGGAGAGATTGCGGGACCTGCGCTGCATATTGTTAGGGACGAATAATCAGCGCAGGTTCCACAACTAACTGGTGGACCAGTGACTCCAGCTGCGTGCCGGAGAAAATGGCCTGGCTGGCCGGATGTGGCCCGCGGGCCCGCGGGCCGTACTTTGGTGACCCCTAACCTAGAGAATGAAATGGTAATCATTGCAATATTTCTTGCCACACCGTATTTGCGCAGCGGTCTTACAAGCGCTCTTTTTTTGGAAAAAAATATTTTTTTTTGAATTTGAAAATAACACAACAATAAAATTTGCACAATTTTTTTAGATTTTGTGAAACATAAAGTTACGCCGAGTAAATTGATACCCAACATGTCACGCTCAAAAATTCTGCTCGCTCGTGGCATGGCGTCAAACTTTCACCCTTAAAAATTCTCGATCGGTGATTATTTAAAAATTCAACAGGTTGCATTTTTTCAGCTAAAGAGTAGCTCTAGGGCTAAAATTATTGCTCTTGCTCTAACGATTGCGCCGATAACTCACTTGTGTGGTTTGAACACCATTTTCATATGCGGGCGCTACTCGCTTATGCGTCGCTGTTTCCTAAACGGAGCCTACAGCTGTTGCAAAACAACTCCCCGTTATTACCGGACAGCCATTAACTGTCCAGCCATGCTCCTAGTTAAAGTTTAATTCTTGTACAGCTGGTGACGGGGAGCTACATGGTATATCAGAGCATGCTGGTAGTTGTAGTTTTAAAATAACATCAACTCCATTATTTATTCTAAATTAATTCATCTAAAAGTCTAAAAAATGGCAAGATAAAAAATCTGTCATGTTAACCCTGTCATTGATTAATAAGGCGAGAATGCTCTCAATGTTGAATAACATAGATTTCCGTCATATATCCATAAGGTTTTAAACAAAAGTATTCTAATATACTTTCTTCTTCATCTTGCAGAAGTTCCTGGAAAAGGGCTATGATAACCTGCATAGTCAGGCAGAAAAGAAGGAGGTGGTGAGCTCCGTCCAAGAACTATTAGCAGGACATCCTGGCGGGCCACCGGGTCGCATGGCCATTGTTAAGAAATGGTCCGACCTTAAAAGGCGGCATATGGACCGTGTGAGGCGCCTCCGTGGTAAATTTCACCCAGGTAAGTTATTGTTGACAGTTATGTTTTTTTTATCTATAGTGTATTTTCTGCGTGTACTCTAGAGAGGAGACGGACTGCAGGATTTGGGAGTAGACAGGCCTCCCCCAGAGGCAATATGCCACCTTTCTCCATGCCCCTGGTGACAATGGCGTGTGAGAGGGGGTCCTCACATACAGGCCGTCCTACCTGCTCCGCTTTGAAGGCCAACGTGGCAGAGGGACTCCCTATAAGGTAGTGAGAGGATTGGCCCGCTCAAACAGCCCCGTTAGTCCTTCGCCTCTCTTTTTAGAGACCGCGTGGCCATAGTGCGCGCATGTTAACCCAATTTTCTAGTGCGCGTGTAAGTGTGGATGGTTTTTGTGGGAGGGGGGTAGGCGTACTAAGCGCAGGCTTACCTCGCATAGCACTCCCACCGGAGGCCGGGCTGAGACCACCAAACGCAAGTAACATGTAGCCGAGAGCGGGATCTGAACCCCTAGCTGCAGAGGTGAATGGCTTGTCAGCGCAGTGGCAATCGCGTTGACCCACCGCAGCTCCTTTGTTGACAGTTAGTTAAGGTCATATGTAATTAATGTAAGGGCAGATGTTATTAACCCAGACGCCATGTTGTGGTAACATATATCACCACCAGCCAAGGTATTCATAGCACTGTTGAAAAAAGACATGGGACATCAGACAGCAACACAGAAGTTATGTGGGAACATACATTTCCCATTGCTTTGCATGGGACTTTATACAAAAACCACGACCATCACAAATGGGGGTAGTTAATGGTTAAATTAACTATCCTATGCTTTAAGTGGACGTGTAAGCAACATGTGACCAAGTGTTATCGAAAAATCTACAGCTGTTATGAAGTAACATGTATTACCCATAGAGTTGAATGGGAATTTAAAGAAAAACCACCACCATGGCAAATGGGGGAGGGTAAGGCTTAAATCACCTATACAATGTTGGTGGCTGACATATAAGTAACCTGTGTGCCAAGTTTCATGTAAATATCTTTCGCCGTTTGGACATGATGCTGGAACATACATACATACATACAGACACGTTGAGTTTTATATATATAGATTGCCACTATATTCCTGTGTTAGGCGTGGGGTTTTCATAGTAATCCCGTGTGATCCATCAGGCCCTTTTTTTTTTAACATGATATAGTCTGAACAAAACAAAGGAGACAAAAACAGCTCATTTTACCATGGTGGCAGACCAGCTCACGCTCAGTCCCCTGTAGTGCCCACAAGACCCTTTAATATAAAATTTTCCCATTGGTTAACTGTCTATATAAATTAAGTTGTATTCATATACAATACAGCAGAGCACACCGAATTTGCATACGTCATTAGAAAATATTTTTCTAATATATGAACATTGTGTTATTCTAGGAGTTCCGCTACCCACGGTGCGAAACAAACGCAAAAGGTGCCAGGACACCGATGAGGAGGAAGAAGAGGAGGATGTGCCCGAGGAGGATGAGGCAGAGGAGGAGAGGGATGAGGATCAGCCAGGGACCTCAGAATCGACAGCCACCGCTCCTGTTATGGAGGATGGCCCCCCCCCAAATAGTGCCGACACAGCAGATGGCAGTATGCTGGTGGCTGGAGAGGTGGAGGTGCCTCTAACTGTAGCTCCGGTTAGCCTCCTTCAGGAAGGTAAAGATGTGCACAAAGATTAATAACATTTCAACAATAGAATGTAGATTTAAAAATGGAAAACATATAAAGCGCACCCGTCAGATTGCAGAACCATAATAAGGTATTTATGATAGAAGTATACAGGTAGTGCAGTATTATTAGGCAAGTTGTATTTTTGAGGATTCATTGTATTATTGAACAACAACCATGTTCTCAATGAACCTCAAAAAATCAATAATATCAAAGCTGAATATTTTTGGAAGTAGTTTTTTTTTTTTTTTTGGGGTTAGCTATTTTAGGGGGATATCTGTGTGTGCAGGTGAGTACTATTACTGTGCTGAATTATTAGGCAACCAAACAAAATAAAAATATATATACCCATTTCAATTATTTATTTTTAACAGTGAAACCAATATAACATCTCAACATTCCCAAATATACATTTCTGACATTCAAAAACAAAACAAAAACAAATCAGTGACCAATATAGCCCCCTTTCTTTGCAAGGACACTCAAAAGCCTGTCATCCATGGATTCTGTCAGCCAATTACTAATTTGACAAATAATTCTGCACTCCCGGTCTGTGCTAGACACATAACAAGTGTATAGACATGGTAATGATTGATTAATAAGCAAAAGAAATATTTTATTTTTTTGTTAAGGGTCTTTGAAAAGAAATTGTTTTTTCTTATATCCTAACAGATGTAAATGATTTGGTGGGCAATCAGGCCGCTGTAAGCAAAATGATGGAGAGAATTCTTGTCAATCGGCAGCAAATTGACTACCTGCAAAAGCAAACGAAAGAGCTGGAGAAGGAGCACGCAAAACTGATAGTAAAGCAGACAAAAATTGTGAATCGTATGAGGCTTCACCTCCAGTAATAATTTCTTCAATAAAAAGCTTTATTTTTTTGAAATGTTTCCTTTGTTCTTGAGATAGATTTTTAGGTTTTTCAACACATCTAACTTCACATCTAACACATCAACATCAACATCAACACGTCACACTTCCTAATAAGCAAAATCATTTTATACTATTATTTTATTTAACACAAAACTAGGACAAACTAAAGTACACACACACAGTCACGACGAACACAAACTAAACTGCTTTAAAATGGACATAACAAAAGCAACAATATATATAGATATAGGGCCAGATTCAGGAACAGTTAGGCTGGCGGATCCAGTGATCCGCCAGCCTAACTGTGACTTTGAGCCGGCGTTTCTGTTTTCTGTAACCAGAAAACAAAAAAAGGCCGGGTTGAAGCTCCAATGCGAGCAGCGTAACTGAGTTTCGCCATCGCATCGTTACTTCAACTTAAAAATGGCGCCGGGGGCGTTACCGCCGATTTACGCTCCAAAAATATGTTAATGAGCGGAAATCGGCAATTCGCGATCGAATAACGGCGCGACGCAGTGACGGTACGACGTTTCCGGACGGGATACGCGGTGCATAGATATACCTACATGGGGTTGGAGTATCCTATGTTAGGTATAGCCGTCGTCATCGCGTGGGAAACAAAACCAAAAAAAGACGGTTCCGTTAAACGTTCATGAATGGGAATGTGACGTCATTGACGTTCATTCACAGAATTTGGAGCATGCGCACGGGGAAGTTTTGAGACTCGACGCATGCGCAGTACGTTGGCGGCGGGAACGCGCTTCGTTTAAATACTACACGGCCCGTACCCGCCCAATTTGAATTCCGCCCGCTCATTTGCGATGCGCTGCCGCAACTTTAGGAGCAAGTGCTTCGTGAATGACAGCACTTGCTGTTAAAATTGCGGTAGAGTAACGTAAATGAGAAGCGTTACTCTGGAGCAAAGATGCTCCCATCTACCTGAATCTGGCCCATAGAGAGAGAGAGCAAGAAAGAGAGAGAGAGAGTGCAGATTTGGTCTTGCATACAGGCTAATGGTTGCAGTATAAAGGCCGCAAATCAGGGCTTAACATAAAGTTTATTGTTTTATTAACACTTGCTGTTACGATCTAGTCTGGTAGCTTGTAGCGTTGCCTCATGGTGGATCCGCTGTGCCAGAGAGGACATGAAGCAATACTCAGCATGGAGGCAGCAGCAGTAGTATTAAAATGTAATGTGACTAGAAAAGACAATATTTCAGGGTAAATTATGCGGCGTGTTCATGCCTCCACCAATACTACTGACTGGAGACGGTGCCCCTGGAGATGTAAATGTGATCCAACCGTGTGTCAATCCACTTCGGTCCATTGCCCCATCAAAAACTGCTACATCAAAAAGTAGCCCATCAAAAATGCACCATAAAAACGAGGCCTGCGCATCTTCACCCGTCTCACGATTCGATGCAATTACGATTATCAAGTCCACGATTCGATTCGATTCCGCGATGCATCACGATTGCAGCGCAAGTGCGCATGGCTCTCCCCCCTAAATACTAAAGGAGATGGTCAGAGACTGCAGACACAGTACCGCAGATGGTCAGAGACTGCAGACATAGTACAGGAAATTGTCATAAACTGCAGACATAGTACAGGAGATTGTCAGAGACTGCAGACATAGTACATGAGATGGTCAGAGACTGCAGACATAGTACAGGAGATGGTCAGACTGCAGACATAGTACAGGAGATGGTCAGACTGCAGACATAGTACAGGAGATGGTCAGACTTCAGACATAGTACATGAGATGGTCAGAGACTGCAGACATAGTACATGAGATGGTCAGACTGCAGACATAGTCCATGAGATGGTCAGACTGCAGACATAGTACATGAGATTGTCAGACTGAAGACATAGTACATGAGATTGTCAGAGACTGCAGACATAGTACATGAGATGGTCAGACTGAAGACATAGTACATGAGATGGTCAGACTGCAGACATAGTACAGGAGATGGTCAGAGACTGCAGACATAGTACAGGAGATTGTCAGAGACTGCAGACATAGTACATGAGATGGTCAGAGACTGCAGACATAGTACATGAGATGGTCAGACTGCAGACATAGTACAGGAGATGGTCAGACTGCAGACATAGTACAGGAGATGGTCAGACTGCAGACATAGTACAGGAGATGGTCAGACTTCAGACATAGTACATGAGATGGTCAGACTGCAGACATAGTACATGAGATGGTCAGAGACTGCAGACATAGTACATGAGATGGTCAGAGACTGCAGACATAGTACAGGAGATGGTCAGACTGCAGACATAGTACAGGAGATGGTCAGACTTCAGACATAGTACATGAGATGGTCAGACTGCAGACATAGTACATGAGATGGTCAGAGACTGCAGACATAGTACAGGAGATGGTCAGACTGCAGACATAGTACAGGAGATGGTCAGACTTCAGACATAGTACATGAGATGGTCAGAGACTGCAGACATAGTACATGAGATGGTCAGACTGCAGACATAGTACAGGAGATTGTCATATACAGCAGACATAGTACAGGAGATTGTCAGAGACTGCAGACATAGTGCATGAGAAGGTCAGAATGCAGACAAAGTACATGAGATGGTCAGACTGCAGACATAGTACATGAGATGGTCAGAGACTGCAGACATAGTACAGGAGATGGTCAGAGACTGCAGACATAGTACAGGAGATTGTCAGAGACTGCAGACATAGTACATGAGATGGTCAGAGACTGCAGACATAGTACATGAGATGGTCAGACTGCAGACATAGTACAGGAGATGGTCAGACTGCAGACATAGTACAGGAGATGGTCAGACTGCAGACATAGTACAGGAGATGGTCAGACTTCAGACATAGTACATGAGATGGTCAGACTGCAGACATAGTACATGAGATGGTCAGAGACTGCAGACATAGTACAGGAGATGGTCAGACTGCAGACATAGTACAGGAGATGGTCAGACTTCAGACATAGTACATGAGATGGTCAGAGACTGCAGACATAGTACAGGAGATGGTCAGACTTCAGACATAGTACATGAGATGGTCAGAGACTGCAGACATAGTACATGAGATGGTCAGAGACTGCAGACATAGTACATGAGATGGTCAGACTGCAGACATAGTACATGAGATGGTCAGACTGCAGACATAGTACATGAGATGGTCAGACTTCAGACATAGTACATGAGATGGTCAGAGACTGCAGACATAGTACAGGAGATGGTCAGACTGCAGACATAGTACATGAGATGGTCAGACTGCAGACATAGTACATGAGATGGTCAGACTGCAGACATAGTACATGAGATTGTCAGACTGAAGACATAGTACATGAGATTGTCAGAGACTGCAGACATAGTACATGAGATGGTCAGACTGAAGACATAGTACATGAGATGGTCAGACTGCAGACATAGTACAGGAGATGGTCAGACTTCAGACATAGTACATGAGATGGTCAGAGACTGCAGACATAGTACAGGAGATGGTCAGACTGCAGACATAGTACAGGAGATGGTCAGACTTCAGACATAGTACATGAGATGGTCAGAGACTGCAGACATAGTACATGAGATGGTCAGACTGCAGACATAGTACAGGAGATTGTCATATACAGCAGACATAGTACAGGAGATTGTCAGAGACTGCAGACATAGTGCATGAGATGGTCAGAATGCAGACAAAGTACATGAGATGGTCAGACTGCAGACATAGTACAGGAGATGGTCAGACTTCAGACATAGTACATGAGATGGTCAGAGACTGCAGACATAGTACATGAGATGGTCAGACTGAAGACATAGTACATGAGATGGTCAGACTGCAGACATAGTACAGGAGATGGTCAGAGACTGCAGACATAGTACATGAGATGGTCAGACTGCAGACATAGTACATGAGATGGTCAGACTGCAGACATAGTACATGAGATGGTCAGACTGCAGACATAGTACATGAGATGGTCAGACTGCAGACATAGTACATGAGATTGTCAGACTGAAGACATAGTACATGAGATTGTCAGAGACTGCAGACATATTACATGAGATGGTCAGACTGAAGACATAGTACATGAGATGGTCAGACTGCAGACATAGTACAGGAGATGGTCAGACTGCAGACATAGTACAGGAGATGGTCAGACTTCAGACATAGTACATGAGATGGTCAGAGACTGCAGACATAGTACAGGAGATGGTCAGACTGCAGACATAGTACAGGAGATGGTCAGACTGCAGACATAGTACAGGAGATGGTCAGACTTCAGACATAGTACATGAGATGGTCAGAGACTGCAGACATAGTACATGAGATGGTCAGACTGCAGACATAGTACAGGAGATTGTCATATACAGCAGACATAGTACAGGAGATTGTCAGAGACTGCAGACATAGTGCATGAGATGGTCAGAATGCAGACAAAGTACATGAGATGGTCAGACTGCAGACATAGTACATGAGATGGTCAGAGACTGCAGACATAGTACATGAGATGGTCAGACTGCAGACATAGTACAGGAGATTGTCATATACAGCAGACATAGTACAGGAGATTGTCAGAGACTGCAGACATAGTGCATGAGATGGTCAGAATGCAGACAAAGTACATGAGATGGTCAGACTGCAGACATAGTACATGAGATGGTCAGAGACTGCAGACATAGTACAGGAGATGGTCAGAGACTGCAGACATAGTACAGGAGATTGTCAGAGACTGCAGACATAGTACATGAGATGGTCAGAGACTGCAGACATAGTACATGAGATGGTCAGACTGCAGACATAGTACAGGAGATGGTCAGACTGCAGACATAGTACAGGAGATGGTCAGACTGCAGACATAGTACAGGAGATGGTCAGACTTCAGACATAGTACATGAGATGGTCAGACTGCAGACATAGTACATGAGATGGTCAGAGACTGCAGACATAGTACAGGAGATGGTCAGACTGCAGACATAGTACAGGAGATGGTCAGACTTCAGACATAGTACATGAGATGGTCAGAGACTGCAGACATAGTACATGAGATGGTCAGACTGCAGACATAGTACAGGAGATTGTCATATACAGCAGACATAGTACAGGAGATTGTCAGAGACTGCAGACATAGTGCATGAGATGGTCAGAATGCAGACAAAGTACATGAGATGGTCAGACTGCAGACATAGTACATGAGATGGTCAGAGACTGCAGACATAGTACAGGAGATGGTCAGAGACTGCAGACATAGTACAGGAGATTGTCAGAGACTGCAGACATAGTACATGAGATGGTCAGAGACTGCAGACATAGTACATGAGATGGTCAGACTGCAGACATAGTACAGGAGATGGTCAGACTTCAGACATAGTACATGAGATGGTCAGAGACTGCAGACATAGTACAGGAGATGGTCAGACTGCAGACATAGTACAGGAGATGGTCAGACTTCAGACATAGTACATGAGATGGTCAGAGACTGCAGACATAGTACATGAGATGGTCAGACTGCAGACATAGTACAGGAGATTGTCATATACAGCAGACATAGTACAGGAGATTGTCAGAGACTGCAGACATAGTGCATGAGATGGTCAGACTGCAGACATAGTACATGAGATGGTCAGAGACTGCAGACATAGTACAGGAGATGGTCAGACTGCAGACATAGTACAGGAGATGGTCAGACTTCAGACATAGTACATGAGATGGTCAGAGACTGCAGACATAGTACATGAGATGGTCAGAGACTGGAGACATAGTACAGGAGATGGTCAGACTGCAGACATAGTACAGGAGATTGTCATATACAGCAGACATAGTACAGGAGATTGTCAGAGACTGCAGACATAGTGCATGAGATGGTCAGACTGCAGACATAGTACATGAGATGGTCAGAGACTGCAGACATAGTACAGGAGATGGTCAGACTGCAGACATAGTACAGGAGATGGTCAGACTTCAGACATAGTACATGAGATGGTCAGAGACTGCAGACATAGTACATGAGATGGTCAGAGACTGCAGACATAGTACATGAGATGGTCAGACTGCAGACATAGTACAGGAGATGGTCAGACTTCAGACATAGTACATGAGATGGTCAGAGACTGCAGACATAGTACAGGAGATGGTCAGACTGCAGACATAGTACAGGAGATGGTCAGACTTCAGACATAGTACATGAGATGGTCAGAGACTGCAGACATAGTACATGAGATGGTCAGACTGCAGACATAGTACAGGAGATTGTCATATACAGCAGACATAGTACAGGAGATTGTCAGAGACTGCAGACATAGTGCATGAGATGGTCAGACTGCAGACATAGTACATGAGATGGTCAGAGACTGCAGACATAGTACAGGAGATGGTCAGACTGCAGACATAGTACAGGAGATGGTCAGACTTCAGACATAGTACATGAGATGGTCAGAGACTGCAGACATAGTACATGAGATGGTCAGAGACTGGAGACATAGTACAGGAGATGGTCAGACTGCAGACATAGTACAGGAGATTGTCATATACAGCAGACATAGTACAGGAGATTGTCAGAGACTGCAGACATAGTGCATGAGATGGTCAGACTGCAGACATAGTACATGAGATGGTCAGAGACTGCAGACATAGTACAGGAGATGGTCAGACTGCAGACATAGTACAGGAGATGGTCAGACTTCAGACATAGTACATGAGATGGTCAGAGACTGCAGACATAGTACATGAGATGGTCAGAGACTGGAGACATAGTACAGGAGATTGTCATAGACTGCAGACATAGTACAGGAGATTGTCATAGACTGCAGACATAGTACAGGAGATTGTCATAGACTGCAGACATAGTACAGGAGATGGTCAGAGACTGCAGACATAGTACAGGAGATGGTCAGAGACTGCAGACATAGTACAGGAGATAGTCAGAGACTGCAGACATAGTACATGTCTGCAGTCTGACCATCTCATGTACTATGTCTGCAGTCTCTGACTATCTCCTGTACTATGTCTGCAGTCTGACCATCTCATGTACTATGTCTTCAGTCTGACCATCTCATGTACTATGTCTGCAGTCTCTGACCATCTCATGTACTATGTCTGCAGTCTCTGACCATCTCATGTACTATGTCTGCAGTCTATGACAATCTCCTGTACTATGTCTGCAGTCTATGACAATCTCATGTACTATGTCTGCAGTCTATGACCATCTCATGTACTATGTCTGCAGTCTCTGACCATCTCATGTACTATGTCTGCAGTCTATGACAATCTCCTGTACTATGTCTGCAGTCTATGACAATCTCCTGTACTATGTCTGCAGTCTATGACAATCTCATGTACTATGTCTGCAGTCTGACCATCTCCTGTACTATGTCTGCAGTCTGACCATCTCATGTACTATGTCTTCAGTCTGACCATCTCATGTACTATGTCTGCAGTCTGAACATCTCATGTACTATGTCTGCAGTCTCTGACAGTCTCCTGTACTATGTCTGCAGTCTGACCATCTCATGTACTATGTCTGTAGTCTCTGACCATCTCATGTACTATGTCTGCAGTCTCTGACAATCTCATGTACTTTGTCTGCAGTCTGACCATCTCATGCACTATGTCTGAAGTCTGACCATCTCCTGTACTATGTCTGCAGTCTGACCATCTCCTGTACTATGTCTGCAGTCTCTGACCATCTCATGTACTATGTCTGCAGTCTCTGACCATCTCATGTACTATGTCTGCAGTCTATGACAATCTCCTGTACTATGTCTGCAGTCTATGACAATCTCATGTACTATGTCTGCAGTCTATGACCATCTCATGTACTATGTCTGCAGTCTCTGACCATCTCATGTACTATGTCTGCAGTCTATGACAATCTCCTGTACTATGTCTGCAGTCTGACCATCTCATGTACTATGTCTTCAGTCTGACCATCTCATGTACTATGTCTGCAGTCTGAACATCTCATGTACTATGTCTGCAGTCTCTGACAGTCTCCTGTACTATGTCTGCAGTCTGACCATCTCATGTACTATGTCTGTAGTCTCTGACCATCTCATGTACTTTGTCTGCAGTCTGACCATCTCATGCACTATGTCTGCAGTCTCTGACAATCTCCTGTACTATGTCTTCAGTCTGACCATCTCATGTACTATGTCTGCAGTCTGAACATCTCATGTACTATGTCTGCAGTCTCTGACAGTCTCCTGTACTATGTCTGCAGTCTGACCATCTCATGTACTATGTCTGTAGTCTCTGACCATCTCATGTACTATGTCTGCAGTCTCTGACAATCTCATGTACTTTGTCTGCAGTCTGACCATCTCATGCACTATGTCTGCAGTCTCTGACAATCTCCTGTACTATGTCTGCTGTATATGACAATCTCCTGTACTATGTCTGCAGTCTCTGACCATCTCATGTACTATGTCTGCAGTCTCTGACCATCTCATGTACTATGTCTGCAGTCTATGACAATCTCCTGTACTATGTCTGCAGTCTATGACAATCTCATGTACTATGTCTGCAGTCTATGACCATCTCATGTACTATGTCTGCAGTCTCTGACCATCTCATGTACTATGTCTGCAGTCTATGACAATCTCCTGTACTATGTCTGCAGTCTGACCATCTCATGTACTATGTCTTCAGTCTGACCATCTCATGTACTATGTCTGCAGTCTGAACATCTCATGTACTATGTCTGCAGTCTCTGACAGTCTCCTGTACTATGTCTGCAGTCTGACCATCTCATGTACTATGTCTGTAGTCTCTGACCATCTCATGTACTATGTCTGCAGTCTCTGACAATCTCATGTACTTTGTCTGCAGTCTGACCATCTCATGCACTATGTCTGCAGTCTCTGACAATCTCCTGTACTATGTCTGCTGTATATGACAATCTCCTGTACTATGTCTGCAGTCTCTGACCATCTCATGTACTATGTCTGCAGTCTCTGACCATCTCATGTACTATGTCTGCAGTCTATGACAATCTCCTGTACTATGTCTGCAGTCTATGACAATCTCATGTACTATGTCTGCAGTCTATGACCATCTCATGTACTATGTCTGCAGTCTCTGACCATCTCATGTACTATGTCTGCAGTCTATGACAATCTCCTGTACTATGTCTGCAGTCTATGACAATCTCCTGTACTATGTCTGCAGTCTATGACAATCTCATGTACTATGTCTGCAGTCTGACCATCTCATGTACTATGTCTGCAGTCTCTGACAATCTCCTGTACTATGTCGGCAGTCTATGACAATCTCCTGTACTATGTCTGCAGACTCTGACCATCTCCTGTACTATGTCTGCAGTCTCTGACCATCTCATGTAACAGGAGATGGTCAGACTGCAGACATAGTACATGAGATGGTCAGACTGCAGACATAGTACAGGAGATGGTCAGAGACTGCAGACATAGTACATCTAAACACGTGGGCAGGACTTTACAGCGTCAGTAGTGACCATAGTAGTCCGTAGTGTCAAATAACTAGTGACATAGGTGTCGTGAGCAGCAGCAGTATTAGTAGCAGTAGACAATATAGTGTGTAATGACTCGGGAAAAAGGTGCCATGAACAGCAGCAGCAGCAGCAGTGGTAATAGTAATATAGAGTGGCAAATAACTTGTGACATAGGTGTCTTCAATGATGCAGAGGACTGATGGGAGAAAGTCATGTGGTCAGATGAGACCATAATATAACTTTTTGGTCATAATTCCACTAACCGTGTTTGGAGGAAGAAGAATGATGAGTAACATGCCAAGAACGCCATTCCTACTGTGAAGCATGGGTGTGGTAGCATCATGCTTTGGGGGTGTTTTTGTGCACATGGGACAGGGTTACTGCATTATAATAAGGACAGGATGTTCGGGGCCATGTATTGCGAGATTTTGGGCAACAACCTCTTTCCCTCAGTTAGAGCTTTGAAGATGGGTCGAGGCTGGGTCTTCCAACATGACAATGACCCAAAGCACACAGCCAGCATAACCAAGGAGTGGCTCTGTAAGGAGCATATCAAGGTTCTGGCGTGGCCTAGCCAGTCTCCAGACCTAAACCCAATAGTGAATTTTTGGAGGGAGCTCAAACTCGGGTTTTCACAGCGATAGCTCAGAAAACTGACTCATGTAGAGAAGATCTGTGTGGAGGAGTGGGTCAAATATCCCTCCTACAGTGTGTGCAAAGCTGGTAAAAAACTACAAGAAAGGTTTGTCCGCTGTAATTGCAAACACAGCCTACTCTACCAAATATTTACATTGATTTACTCAGGTGTTCAAATAATTTTTTTCAGCACTGTAAATAGATCAGGGAATGCATGACAAGGGACCCTTCAGTGCCCTGAACCGACGGCGGGTGCCAGAAACTCACCGCCGATCCAGGACTCATTCATCTTTATGAATGTGAGTCTGTCCACGGAGTCTGTGGACAGACGGGTCCTCTTGTCCGTGACCACCCCACCTGCCGCGCTGAATGTCCGCTCAGATAGTACGCTGGAGGGGGGGCAAGACAATAGCTCCAGCGCATACTGAGCGAGCTCGCGGCAGGTGTCCAATCTGGCAACCCAGTACTCCATGGGGTCGTCGGTATTCATACTCTCCGAAGCACCGGCGGACGCCATGTAATCTGCCACCATGTGGGCCAGACGCTGGTGGTGACTGCTTCTGCTGCTGCTGGTACTGGGTTGATCCGATTGGAAGAACATCCTCATCTCTTCCATTAGGTCCCCTGCTCGGCTGCTGCTGGGTGCAGACACCTGCTGGGTGAGATGAGGGGCGACAACTGGAGGACGGGGAGTTGCCTGCTCCAAACGGCTGACAATGCCTGCCTGCAGTTCCTCCATCCGGCGCTGCCTCCGACTGGCTGGGATGAACTGCTCCACTTTCCCCTTGCACCTGGGATCCAAAAGGGTGGCCATCCAATAATCATCCCTGCCCTTGATGGTCTTAACCCGGGGGTCCCTCCTGAGGCATCTCAGCATGTGGGCAGCCATGGGGAAGAGCGCAGCCCGCTGGGACTCCTCACTGCTGCCCAGGTCAATGAGGTCAGACTCTTCTTCCCTGAGACGCTGCTGATCACGCTCAGAGCTGCCCAACCCCCGGACTATCGGTGCCCCCAACACCTGCTGTCCCTCCTGGCCAGGCCCTGACTCCAGGACGACACCAGCAACCTCGTCCTCATCATCATCATCCTCCTCCTCCTCCTCGTCCTGGCCCTGGTCTCGGTGGAGCAGTGCTGCCTCCTCCTGCTCCACCAAGGCACTCTCCCCAGCTTCGAGCAGGCGATCTAGTGTCCTCTCCAGCACGAACACTATAGGGAGCACGTCATTAAGGCCGACATGCTCCCTGCTGACCATCTTGGTCGCCTGCTCAAAAGGGCCCAACACCTGGCAGACCTGGTGTATCTGCCCCCACTCCGCACAGGTGATGTACGGGAGTGTTGATGCTGGGCCGGCAGTGGGTTGCTCCAGCAGGTACTGCCTCACCGCCCTTCGCTGCTCCCACAACCTCTCCAGCATTTGGAGGGTGGAGTTCCACCGCGTTACACTGTCCACAATCAGCCTGTGAGGGGGCAGCCTGTTGACCCGCTGCCACTTGGACAGGGACGCGGTAGCGGTTGGGGAGCGCCTGAAGTGGCTGGCAATCCTACGCACCCTTAGCACAATGTCACTCAACCCAGGATAGGTGCGCATGAACTTCTGCACCACTAGGTTGAGGACATGTGCCAGACAGGGCACGTGAGTCAGACTGCCAGCCTGAAGGGCGGAGAGTAGGTTGCTGCCGTTATCACAGACAACCATACCTGCCTGGAGCCTTCGTGGTGTCAGCCACTTCTGGACCTGAGCCTGAAGTGCGGTCAGCACTTCTTGTCCAGTGTGTCTCCGGTCCCCTAAGCTAACAAGCTGGAGCACGGCCTGACAGCGCACGTGCACCACACCTGAGTAGCTACGGGGGCGCTTGCTGGGAGGCTCAGCAGCTGCGGAGACAGAGGCTTGACGGAGACCAGCAGTTCTCCCCTGGACACCCCGGGGCGGCACCACAAAATCTGTTGCCGCCGATCCCTCCCCGGCGCCTTGGAGGGAAACCCAATGGGCAGTAAAGCTTATGTAGCGCCCCTGCCCATGCCTGCTGGTCCAGCCATCCATTGTCAGATGCACCCTGTCGCTGACAGCGTGATCCAGCGACAGGGTTACATTCTTCACAATGTGCTGGTGTAGGGCAGGGACACCAGTCCTGGCAAAGAAATGGCGGCTGGGGACACGCCATTGTGGTTGGGCCTGCTCCAACATCTGTCTGAAGGGGTTGCTGTCAACGATATTGAAGGGAAGAAGATGTTGGGCAATGACCCTTGCCAGGAGCCCATTGAGGGAACGCACACGTCGGTCTCCGGTGGAGAAGGGAGTGTGGCGTTCAAAGGCGTCTGAAATAGTCGCCTGGCGCCGGACGGCAGTGCGGGACACGGACGCGGAGGGTGCTGTCAAAGTAGAGGTCTGGTTGCCGGTACCAGTACCACTAGTAGAGGGAGCGGGGGGGCATGACCTGCTGGGAAGAGATGAAGCTGTGGCAGGGGCTGCTGTACCCTGCTCACTTGTGGTGGTGGCACTGCTACCACCACCACGCTTCATCTCGTCATGCACCCGCCAGTGATTTATCCTCAGGTGCTGGTTCAGGGCTGTGGTACCCACCCGAGCCAAATGCTTCCCTCTCTTCACCCTGACTGAACAGATCCGGCAGATGGCCACTAGAGGGTTGTCTGCCACCAGGGTGAAGTAGGCCCAGAGAGGTGACTTCAGCGTCACCCTCCCGTCAGATGGGGTAACGCTGACTTGCACCTGCTGGGACTCGGTACGCACAGGTGGAGCTGCCTGCTGCTGCTGCTGCTGCTGCTGCTGCTGCTGACACCTCCTGCTGCCATCCCCAGTGGAGACCCTGACGCTGGTCTCCCTGGTGGTGACCTGGCGCACCGTTTCCACAGGGTGCCTACCTTCCCCGTCGTCACTGTCGCAGTGAGCCGACGAGACAGATGGCAACCATGATGGGTCACCCTCCTCGCCCCCAGAGATGTCAGACCAAGGGCTGTGATGTTGTGGTATGAGGGAACCAGCTGACATGGAGCCGATAGCCTGGCTCCGCTGTTCCCTCACCCACGCCTGGGTCTGACTAGGTGCTGATGTTTCCTGCACCAAAACAGCACCACCACTTTGAAGGGATGTCTCTGGGATACTGACGGCAGGTATCCCATACTCATCGTCCATCCCTTCAAAAAGGTCCTGACCATCAGGACAGAGCGGGAGCTCTGCCCGATGCATGGCCTCCACCAAGACATCCCTCTCACTGTCGCTGTCGAACAGTAAGATGCTGGACTCTTGGGGGCTGGGGGGGGGTACTACAGGCAACGGTGTAATAGTGGAACTACTGTGAGTCGGGACCGACGACTCAGTGGCACTGCTGTGCCCCATGTAGTCCACCACTCCTTGAGCCTGAGATGGCAATATGGGGCGGCTGCCAGATGCAAAAAAATCACGCATGAGGCGGACTCCCCTTCCACCTGATCCTCTAGCAATAGTAGGGGCACGAGAGGTACCCCGTGCTGGCAGCGACCCAGCACTGGGAGTAACTCCCCTACCCCTGCTGCCACGGCCACGGATGCCGCTCATAATTGCTGATGTGTGTGTGTGGGGGGGTAAACTTTATTGGGGGAGGGAAATGTGTGTAAAATGTTTTTTGGTGTTTTTTTAAAAGACAGGCACGCAGACAAAGACCTACACAGACAGCTACTAAACTTTAATAAAACTAGTACACCAAAGACAAGAACTACAAAAAATAAAAATAAATGCACTCAACAAACACTAACTGCTTACACAAACGTATATGACTATAAACTAAGGCTACTTTTTTTTTTTTTTTTTTTTTTTAAAACACTAACTGACAAGGACTACAACTACCAAAAAATAAAGAAACACTAACTAATAACTTTTTTTTTTTTTTTTTTAACCAAGAAAACACAGACACTAAACACACACTAAAGTAAGCTAGCTGCAATAAATGTACACCAACAGTATGTACACTTACTATACAGAAATCTAACTAAAATGAACAACACAAAACCTAGCTTTTAAAAAAGCTCTTGGGCCTTTCAGGAAGCAGGAAAATCTGCAATTAAATGAATAAGAAGCAGTCAATAGCTAAGCTGCAACTTACTACACTAACAGAAGTGTAACAACACAGCAGAAAAAAAAAAGAGCTTTTAAAAAAGCACCTGCGCCTTTAAGGAATGAGGAAATCTGCAATATATGCAATTAAATGAATAAGAAGCAGTCAATAGCTAAGCTGCAACTTACTAAACTAACAGAAGTGTAACACAGCAGAAAAAAAAAAGAGCTTTTAAAAAAGCTCCTGCGCCTTTAAGGAATGAGGAAATCTGGAATATCTGCAATTAAATGAATAAGAAGCAGTCAATAGCTAAGCTGCAACTTACTAAACTAACAGAAGTTGAACAACACAGCAGAAAAAAAAAGAGCTTTTAAAAAAGCTCCTGCGCCTTTAAGGAATGAGGAAATCTGGAATATCTGCAATTAAATGAATAAGAAGCAGTCAATAGCTAAGCTGCAACTTACTGAACTAACAGAATTTGACCAACACAGAAGAAAAATAAAGGGGCTTTTAAAAAATCTATAGGGCCTTTCAGAAATCAGGAAATCTGGAATATCTGCAATTAAAGCAATAGGAAGCAGTCAATAGCTAAGCCTGCAACTTACTACACTAACAGAAGTTGAACAACAGAGCACAAAACAAAAATTAGCTTTTAAAAAAGCTCTTGGGTGTATTGCTTTGCAAAAAGCAGTTTAGGATTATGAGCTGGAAAATATCCACTGGAATCAGTAAGTACTGTAGCAAATAGCAACCATAAAGGACAATGCTGATGATGATGAT
The DNA here is from genome assembly GCA_029574335.1 of Rana kukunoris. NCBI lineage: Eukaryota > Metazoa > Chordata > Amphibia > Anura > Ranidae > Rana > Rana kukunoris. Next base: position 124,376,980 of record CM056055.1, on the reverse strand, counting down.
GCAAGATGCAAAATACCAGCAACACAGAAACAGTCTCCACACTCTCTAGCCAAGTTCTGGATCTGCAATGAAATGCTGCTGGGAGTGACCTTATATAATGCCCATACAGGCAGGTTCCTATTGGTTGCTAACCTATGACGAGTGTGGAAGGAGAACTCTGATTGGCTCTGATGCAGAAGGGCGGAGTAAATAATCGCGCAATATCCCTATTGCCGAATATTCGCATTGCGAATATTCGGCAATATAAAAAATTCGCGTCAACTACTCGGACCAAGGTCTCTAATAATAACAGCAATGCTTTTAGACGTCGAAGGAGATCACTAGGATGTGATCTATTTTAATAATGAAACTGAAATAATCGTTCTGAGGCGGAAGAAAAGATAATCGCGCGATATCGCTACTCTCGCGTAATCGCATTGCGAATTTTTCGGCAATAAACAATGATCGCGCGATAAGCTTAGTGACGCACATTCGCAATGCGAATATTCGGTAATATAAAAGGATCGCTGCAGCTACTCGGCCCAAGGTCTCTAATCATACCAGCAATGCTTTTAAACGTCGACGGGGATGTCTAGGATGTGATCTGTCCTAAAAAAAAAATTGGAAAAATTTGAATATTCGAAATAGCGAATATTCACCGCGAAATTCGGAATATATCGCGAATACTCGAATATGCCATATTCGAGCCGAATATTCGCAATACGAATATTCGTGAGCAACACTAGTAGCTATTATCTTTGCAATTACCATTTTACGAGCATTGTTTCTGCAACATTCAGAGCATGAGCACTCAGGCATATACTGTCGCTTCAGGTTTGTAGTGACTTTTCAATTCAAGCAGAATTTTTTAACACTAGGAGTGTTAATAGCATACAAATCCATTGACAGATGAATTATTTTCTAGGGAAGAATGATGTTAACCTTGGGGGGAAAATTCTTATGTCGTTATATAGTTATTAGGGGTATTCTATTCAAATCAAAACCCAATAAAGAAGTGCACTTGGCTATATCAAACAGGTGCTTATATTCATTATCTTACCTGCATCAGAACAAAATCGGCATCCATTTTCTTTTTTTTTCATATTGTTTAGACAGTAGATAAAAAGGCAGTTAAAATTATTATAATTCCAGGCGCATGCGCGGCAGCTCCAAAATGGCCGCTGGTCCCTAGAGCTCCGCTCCACCGCAGTCCCATTATAACCACCGGAGCTCACAGGGCGCCCCTCCGACGGCATCACCGGGCTAATCCAGCGGGGGAAACACTCAGGAGTAGGTAGATGTCGGCAGCGCCGACGAGGAGAGACCTGACGTGGCAGTTAGCGGCTTCTCCCGGCCCCCTCAGCTACGCCAAAATGGCGGCGGCGCAGCAAGGCCTGGACGTGGCGGACGAGCAGGGGGAATCGATTGCGGACCAGGACCTGGTCCCACCACCTTCACCAGGTACAGACTATCCCCCCTTGCCCCAGGCAGCTTCTTCAGCCTCCACGGAATCCCTGCTTGGGAGGATGAATGTGGGCACCCCCTCCACCCCTATGCTGGATCCTCATACAGGCCTGCTGCTGGAAGTCTGTGAGGTAGCAGAATCCACCCCCATCCCCACTGACTTTCCTTCTATGATGGAGGCTTTTGCCCAGATGTTATCCAAAAGCCTGGCCCTTAATGCAGCACAGATCACCTCATCCATCCATGCAGACCTGCAGCAGATTGGAATGAGAATGGACACAATTGAGAGAAAAGCTGAGCAATCTGTAGCACGGATTAACCAGAACACTGCCAGGTTGCAGGATGTACAGGATCAATTGGACACTGCTTTCGCCAAGATCGACGACCTCGAGAACCGATCAAGACGCTATAATTTTAGGGTCAGGGGGCTCCCCGAATCGGAGAAGGAGGTCCAGGCAGCGATGAAATCGTTAATTAAAAGCCTTATTCCTGACATTGCCGATCACCGCCTGGAGCTGAATAGAGCTCACAGAGCCCTACAACCCCCCCGCTCAGATGGCCTCCCCAGAGACATAATAGTGAAACCTCACTTTTATTTGGTTAAGGAGGAAGTGATGAGGAAGTCCAGGTATGCAGAAAATCGAATGCTACACGGTCACAAGATTCAGATCTTTGCAGATCTTTCCCCATATACTGTACAGAAAAGACGATCGCTTAAACCGTTGTTGCAGCTTTTGTTAGAGAGAGAAATCACTTATAGATGGTCGTTTCCTCTACGCCTCAACTTTTCCTTCAAGAATAAATGCTATGGCTTCTCCTCTCTGGCTGAAGGCGAGCGCCTGCTGACCCATCTGGGGATTCTGTGCCAAGACCCCCCACCTATGCAGACTGGCATGAGCAACTCGGCCTCCACTAAGAGACCCTCGCCTGCTAGTCCGCTGCAGCACACCTGGCTGAAAAAAGGTTCCAAGCGCTCCAAAGGAAACCTCCCGTTTTGAAGGATTGTTTTCCCTCTTGTGTCTTCTCCACGTTTCCAGCCTTCCACGTTGGCCCCCGCTTGAGCCGTCTTCCTGCCTGCAGTGATGTGTTTATTATTGTTAACCTTTTTTTTTTCCCTTCTGCAGGCTGCTCATTGGGGCTTACTCCCCTGGACTGGGGGGGAGGGGTTGGTGGATTTTACCTGGTTCATATGCAGGAATTGGTGAAGGGATTGCTTCGCCCTCAGTGACCTCCCCCTCTAGGACGCTGATGGTTCCCTAAGGGGAAACGTTCGATTTTCAACCGTCATGTTTACGCCTTGTGTTTAGATTACTGTTTGAATTCTTTTATGTCTTATTGAGGGAACCCTATGGGGAGCTAGGTGGGGGCCCGCCTCCTGTGAATGGGGGGGGGGGTGTCTGGGTTGCTCCCTGGGTTTTTTTTTTTGTTCTTCACCAGGTTGATCTGATGGCGCTGTATCACACTCCGCCTGGGCCCTCTTCCCGTCCCCTCCGGTGGCCCCTGGCTCTTTGGGGGGGTTGGTCGGGGGCGGGGGGGTGGGAGGGGGTTGTCTGTTTTTTTTTTGGGTTAATTACTCATGTTTGGTGTTGGGGAGCTCTGATCAGCTTGTTTACCATGGGCTTCAGTCCGAGCCCTCAGCTTCATAGGATTTTAGGTGGCTGGGCTGTGGTGGACTCAGTGCACCTCATCTTAAGACCAGGTGCGCCTATAACGCTCCTAGGTTCTTACAAGGCATCCCTTTACTGGGGTGTTCCGGACATCTCAGGTTTGGGTTGGGACATGGCTGGTCCATTCCGAACCCTGGGTGGGGGGGGATTTGGGGATCCCCGGGCTTTTGATTGTTTTGCTCTTTCATTTATTACACATGTAATTTGTCTCTGTTACCTGTTAGTAACCAACTTCTCTCTTCTCTTCCTATTTTTCACGCCTGTTTGGCTTTCTCCCCTTGATACTGCTCGTCTACACGGATTTCATAGTCATCACAGGGCTCTCATTACAGGGAACAAGGACTCGGCACTTTCACCCCTCAGGCTCTCTGGTGAGTACCGCTCTATAGATCAAGATGCACCTCAATATGCTGTCCTAGTTTTTTCCTCTCTGATCCATGCCTAACGCACACTCCTCTCCCCCCTCCCTTAAAATAATATCTCATAACACACAGGGTATGAACTCCCCAATTAAACGCAGAAAGCTTTTCCAACAATATCACTCTATGCATGCAGATATTCTATTGCTACAGGAAACCCACTTCCCAGCCGCGTTTAAGTCTTCTTTTCTCCACCAGTGTTACCCTCAATTTTTTTTGGCATCAGCAGAAAATAAGACAAAGGGTGTGGCAATATGTTTTGCTAAGCACATTAACCTCTCTCAACCGGAGACAGTGGTGGACCCGGAAGGGCGCTACATCCTAGTTTCTGGTCACATTGATGGAGAACTTTATACTTTTGTTTCGTACTACACTCCCAATAGAGGTCAGAGACCCTTTTTTGCATCCTTACTGCACAAATTGAGAGACCACTTTAACCACTTAAGGACCGCCGCATGTACATTTACGTCGGCAGAATGGCACCGACAGGCACATCAACGTATATATACGTTGGTGCCTTGGGGGGGATCGGGGGTCCGATCGGACCCCCCACCGTACATGCGGCGGTCCGCGCAGCTGCAGGAGCGATCCGACAAGTGGGGGCGGCTATCCGTTTTCACCCGCCCCCTCCGGATCGCTCCCAGCCAATGCGCGCGCCCGCCCGCCCTGTCACTTCCTCCTCCTGTGTAAACACAGGAAGGAGGAAGCGACGTGATCTCTCCCTCGGCGTTTGTTTCAAGCGCCGCTGAGGAGAGATCACCACACTACAAGTAAGTCTGCACTAACAGCACACTTACACACACACACAAACACATTTAACCCCCGCGATCGCCCCCCCCCTCCCCCCTGTCACAGTGTCACTGAATTCAGTAATCATACATGTATGATTACTGTATTTAGTGTCAGTGTGACAGACAGTGTGACAGTCAGTCAGTGTTAGTGTCAGGGTAGCCCCCCCCCACCCCCCCCAATAAAGTTTTAACCCCTTGATCACTGCCCTAGTTAACCCTTTCACTCCCTATTGCCAGCATCACTAAGCGATCATTTTTCTGATCGCTGTATTAGTGTCGCTGTTCCCGCTAGGTAGCTAATTTTTTTTTAATGCGATTTTTTTTTTACTAAAGACATGTGGCTAAATAAATTTTGGCCTAAATGTTTGACTAAAATTTAGTTTATTGGTTTTTTATTATAACAAAAAGTAAAAAATATTGATTTTTTTTCAAAAATGTCGCTCTATTTTTGTATATAGCGCAAAAAATAAAAATCGCAGAGGCGATCAAATACCACCAAAAGAAAGCTCTATTTGTGGGAAAAAAAGGACGCAAATTTTGTTTGGGAGCCACGTCGCATGACCGCGCAATTGTCTGTTAAAGCGACGCAGTGCCGAATCGCAAAAACCCCTTGGGTCATTTGCCAGCGTATTGGTCCGGGTCTTAAGTGGTTAAGGGGACAACTTTCATTGGTGGCGATTCTAACGCCGCTTTCGATTTCTCACTGGACAAATCTGGCAGCGGGAAAACGATACCCAAGCGTCCCTCCAAACAAAGTGTTAAAATAGCTAAACTATTACACTCGGCGGGGTTGATTGATGTTTGGAGAGAAGTAAACCCCCACACAAAGGACTACACACATTTCTCTGCCCCACACCGCTCGTTTGCCAGGATAGACCACATCTTTACACGCGCATCAACAATACCGCTGCTTAGGAGTTCCAAGATCATAGAAACCCCCCTTTCTGACCACTCAATGGTCACTCTGACCACGCTGCGAACCTCAGGCGTACGAGTACCCCCGCGTTGGCGCTTACAGGAATCCTTACAGTGTACAATCCTTGAGAAAGCAATTGAGGAATATTTCCTTATTAACGCGACAAGTGAGGTTTCAGTAGCCACCGTCTGGGCAGCGCACAAAACGGTGATTCGGGGTAAAATCATCCAGATGGTTTCGAATCTTAAGTCGGAACACAGGGCAGAAACGCTCCGGCTTACTGAGGACTTTCGTTCTCTTGCTAAAAATCATAAGAGACATCCCACGGCAGACTCCCTTGATAAATTAGATAGGGCCCGAGCTCTACTTAACCTGAAACTAACAACTGAGGCAGAACGGCATCTTAGATGGACTGGAGCTAGGTTTTATTCCCAGAGGGATAAGATTGGGTCCAAATTGGCGGTAAAACTGACTCCCAAGCCTCGGACATCCGCGGGGGACCTGACGCAGAACCCTACTAAGATTATGGACGCCTTTTTGAGGTTCTATGTCGATCTGTATAAAACTGACAGCTCTCGTCGAACTTTTCTATGTAATACCTTCCTAGATGATCTTCCATTGCCCTCCTTGTCCAAGGAACATAGGACTCTGCTAGAGAGTCCTTTCACCCTGGAGGAAATACTGGACACTATTAAATCCCTTAAGCTTGGTTCCTCACCCAGACCGGATGGTTTTTCCACCGCTTATTACAAAAAATTTGGACCTCATCTGGCACCGCATTTGGCCCGGTTGTTTAATTTTCTCAGGGAAGGAAACCCCTTGGGGAAGGACCTGAACACCGCCTATATCTCAGTGATTCCCAAACCTGAAATGAATGCTAGTGAAGTTAGTAATTATATCGCTTATCAATAACGACATCAAAATTATGACCAAGATCCTGGCTAACAGGGTGGCTGGCTTTATCGCAACTTACATTCATAAGGATCAGGTGGGCTTCATCCCTGGGAGACAGGGTCCGGACCAGGTCCGACGGGCCATTGACATCATTTCGCTTCTCAGATCGCTTTGGGATAAGGGAACCCTGCAAAAAGGTTTTCTCCTCTCCATAGACCTCCACAAGGCCTTTGATTCAATAGATTGGGCATACCTGTCTGATATCTTGGGGAGATGGGGCTTCGGTCCTTGTTTCCTTAACTTGATACAGGCGCTTCACGCGCACCCCACTGCCCAGGTGCGTCTTATGGGCAGATACTCGGACTCATTTAATATCGGCAGGGGTACCAGACAGGGATGCCCACTCTCCCCCCTCCTTTTTGCAATGGCCATAGAGACACTTGCCATAGCTCTTAGATCTAACCCAGACTTTAAAGGAGTGACGGGGGACAAAGGGAACATAAGTGTTCTTTGTACGCGGATGACCTTCTCCTCTTCATTACTTCACCCCTGACCTCCACTCCTGTGATCCTTAAGACTCTAAGGACCTTCAGCGAGATTTCGGGACTGAGAGTTAACATGACTAAGTCGACAGCCATGAACATTACTATGCCACCGGACCTCCTTAACCAAATTTCTAATAACTTTTAGTTTAGCTGGGCTTCTGGGAAGCTCCCCTACCTGGGTATTAAACTTACGTCAGACATCCAGGGGCTCTTCAAAGCTAATTATCCCCCTATGTTCCATAAATGTAGGGGGAATCTGGAGGTGTGGTCGAGGTGTGGCCTGTCCTGGCTGGGGAGAATACATGCGGTGAAAATGACCCTTCTTCCCCGTCTACTGTACCTATTTCGTTCCCTTCCAATCCCGATCAGGAAACATTTCCTAGATGTGCTGCAGTCGCAAATAGTCCGCTTTGTGTGGGGTGGGAAGGGGTATAGATGCCCCTCTGGAATCCTTTTCCTTTTAAAATCGCAGGGAGGTTTGGGTCTCCCGAATTTATGGGGGTACTACCAGGCAGCTCAACTTACCCAAATTTCAACGGTTTTCTTTCGGGGGCCAAAACCTGATTGGGTCTCGATGGAAAGACAGGCTAACCCCTTGAATACTATTGATTACCTCCTTTGTTGCGATCACCGGGTGAGGCCCGCGATAATGTCCCCCACCCTTTCGCACTCGATTGCTCTAAGCTCCAAACTCTTTAGATCTAACGCCCTGACGTCTCCCCTGAAGCCTTTAGCACATTTATTTCATAATGAAGCATTTCCCCTTGGACTGTGCATGGAAGCATTTCGATGGTGGACAGACAAGGGCCTCTATCGTATAGGTCACTTTCTGTCTCCGGCAGGTCCGATATCCCTGTCGTTCTGTAGAAAGACATTGAAAATGCCGGATTCTGAACTATTCAGATTTTCCCAAATCTCCCATTTTTTACACTCCATTTGGTCCAATAAAAAGGTTCCCCCCACAATAACCCCCTACGAGCATTGGTGCTCCAACACAGTGGATCAGAGAGGAGGCATATCCTTGATCTATACAGCACTCGTGACTAGAGAGCAAAAGCCATCCTATGCCCGGGCCTGGGAGGAGGACCTGGGCTACTCGTGGGACACCACAGTTTGGCTCCATGCTACTCGGAAAGCGTTTAAAGGGATTCTCAATGTTTCTCTTGTATAGGCGGGTCTTAAAGTTGTTCTGAGATGGTACTACGTTCCTTCCAGGCTGGCAAGAATGTATCCTGGGACTTCCCCGGTATGTTTTAGGGGGTGCGAGCTGGAGGGGTCTACTGTATGCTCCACACGTGGTGGTCCTGTCGTCGTATTCGATCTTTCTGGCAGAAGGTTTTTCGCACAATTAGCTCCTTGATGGCGGTGGTGGTGACCCCCCACCCTGGTATAGCTCTTTTAAATCAAGACATTCCTAATTTAACCAGACGCTCCCAGGCTTTGACGTTCTTCATATTACTGGGAGCCAGGATGTCCATTGCCAAAGCCTGGAAGAAACCAAGGGTATCCTTTTGTGCCTTCAGGAGAAAAGTTTCCTGGATCATAATGCAAGAACAGATAGTTGCTAAACTCAATGATAAATCGGAGAGATTTTTGGCCACTTGGGCCACATATTGTAATATCTCTCTTATACCGGGAGTACAACCCGGCAACTTGACAGCCCAAGCCATTTCTTAACCGAGCAGGCACGCTACCTTTCATTTCTCCTCTACATTTTCCTCTCATTCCTCTTTCTGCCACCTCACTTGGTGTTTGCCTAAACATTTTTCTTTATTTTTCCTTTTTTCCTCTTTTTTTCTTTCCCTTTCTTTGTGTGGTTACTTTTTTTTTTTTTTTTTCTAAAGTGTATTTTTGTGCGTGAACTCGAGAGAGAGGAGCCGGACAGCAGGAGTTGGGAGTAGGCAGACCCTCCCCCTGGAGGCAATCGCCATCCTTCTCCATGCCCCTGGTGGCAATGGCGGGTGTGAAGGGGGGCCTCCCACTCACCCCGCCCTACCTGCTCCTCTTGGGAGCCCAACTGGGGCCCAACGGGACCCCAATGGGGCAGAGGGACTCCCCCTATGAGGGAGTGAGGGGGCCTAGCCCACCCAGCCAGCCCCGTAGGTCCTTCGCCTCTCTTATTTTAGGAGACCGCATGGCCAAAGTGCATGTGTTTTAAACCAATTTTGTGTGCGTGCAAGTGTGGTGGTTTTGTGGGGGGGGTGGGCGTACTAAGCACAGGCGTACCTTGCATAGCACACCCACCGGGAGCCGGGCTGAGACCACCAAACTCAATTCACATGTAGCCGAGACCGGGATCCGAACCCTTGGCTGCAGAGGTGAATGGCTTGTCAGCGCAGTGCCAATCACGTTGAGCCACCACAGCTCTGTGTGTGGTTACTTTTATCTACTACTGCTGAGAAGAACATATCTTGACGCTGCAATTAATTTAAGTGTCGGCATCGCCCTTCCACCTACTGGTAGTTGACGGCTGGTCTGGGGGGGGGTGGTCTTTGCGTTTCCCGAGCGGCAGTGTGTCCCCGTTGGGGCCTCTCGGGGGATGGGAAGCGCTGCGCCTGGCCTGTGTTCAGCTGATTTACTTCAGGGTGGCTATCTATCCTGAGATTGATAGACTCATTCTACATGCGGTGGGATGATGTTGGCACATTTTACTCTCCTATGTAATTTGCTATTGACCGTTGTGGTTATTACCTCCTAGATTGGGCAGGTTCTGTTTCTCATACTGACACCGTTACACTGTACCTTTCTATGTGATGTATGTTCTTATTTTGAAAATCTTCAATAAAAATTATTAAAATTAAAATTATTATAATTCTGCATATAATATGTTTTCTTACCTTGATGCATTCCTTGCTCAAATATGCGCTGTATCTTATGGAGTTGCAGTCTTTACAGTGTTCAGCTTTATTGTGATGATAATGGACCAGTCCATGTCCCGATGGAGCAGACCAAAATCTATTTGGAGGAGATCTATCTTTGAGGTAAATGTAGCTTGGCATCCACTGATTGACTTGGGCTGTAAAGGTTTGTTGGTCCAGAGTAGCCAGAACACAGTTCTCCATTTGAATCACTATGTTGTTTCTTCCCACTGTGCAAAATTCCACTACAGTAGGAGTTGGTTTAGCTACTCCTGTCCATTTGTGCCCAGAAATCAATTTACTCCTAGTCATCACCAGTGTACAAGTGAAAGAAGAAAAAAAATCCCACAGCTGCAGTCCCATAAAAAGGCCGGATAAAAGACAGCAGCAGATCTCTTCTCTCACGCATATGCTCCAATTACAATTTTAGACATGCCCCCACAAAACTTATATTTGTAAACTTTGTTTGAACTACTAGAAAATAACGGCTCTGGGCTGCTGCTCTCCATTTGTAAACAAAGAGCCAGGGATTCCTTTCATCTATACCAGCATTTTTCAACACTAATCTATATCATACCCTTATCCTTGATCATTGGGTCTGCAGAGATGTTAAGGGTGGATCATACGCAGACACACATTTTGAATCTTTGATGAAGGTCTGGTATGGATGTCAAGGGAAACCCTAAGAACCATTATACAAGTATTCAGTCTGGCAGGCAAAGAAAGGGAAGGGTAAGCATGCAACCCCCTCTCCTGAACCTTACTCGGCCAAATTCGGGTGTACCTTGTCAAATGGAACCTGAACAAAGCACACCATTCCCACGTAAAGGGCATTTTACCTACAACCAAGGTTCATCATCAGTTATGTCATCCAGTGATGCAGATCTTTGTCGATCATGATGAACGACACCTAGCAAACACTGGCACAGTCCACTCTCATTAATTTTCTGATAAAGAATATCACCCAAATCCCAGTACTAAGAGTAAACAAATGGGGTGGAGTCTCTTGGATGACATCATTGATAATTTATGGACATGCCCATATTCAGTCACTGTCATTGCCCAAATATGAGCATATATTCATATAATGTCAACAATATTAGTGCTCTGAACTACAGGACACGCAATGCAAAGCGCACAAAACAACCATGTTGGGAGGAGAGATGAAAGGTCTCTTTCAGTCTCTCGGGACTCCGTTCAACACCTGCCAGCAAGAGGTCTGTGTGTGACCAGGAGTAAGACACTGCGACCTCCAGCTTAGAGCTGGATCGCCCGCCTCAGAGGGATCTTGGAGGATGGCGCCTGCTAATTCAACAGGTGGATCGGCCTGCACTTCAGAGCTTTTGGGGCCACTTGCATTCCAGCCCACCGGGAGTAGCACCGTGGCGTGGTGGCGCCATCTTTACTGAACAAAGGTACCAGGAGGAGAATCTGGATGGAGTCTAAAACATACTGGGATCCATTATGATGAGAGAGCACCTCCCCATCTTTCAAGTAGAGACTACAGTATTGCTGAGTGAGTTTCTTTCCCACAGACTTCTGGTGGGACTTGTGATTCCATGGAGGTGGATCCACTCCTACACAGGCATCATTCAGCTGGACTTTGGGGCCTTGTCTTTCTCCACAGAGCTGTAAGGTCAGCACTGCATTACTCACACATGTAAAGAGGAATCTACAAGTGGGAATAGTTCTTCAATTAAGCGATCATCAGCATAATACTTGTTCTGCAGCCTTTTATTTTTCTTTGTCCCTTCTGGATTACAAGTGTAGCGCCTATGTACTATACAGTACTGGTGCTCTAAATTTATGAGTAGATCAGAGTATAGTTAAACTCTGATCCTGATTGTTAGAGCAAAATGCGGTCTCTGTTTCAGCTTGGCTGTACTGTGAGTCCATTCTGCTGTGCTGGGGTGTTCTTCCAGCCCCGGTGCTGCAGATGGCAGCAGTGGAGTCAAGGTTTAAGTGCTATTTCCCAGCAGCCAATCACAATGGTTTGTCTCCGCTATGCATGCTGGGGAGGGGTATTCATGGGGCGGACGCCATTGGTTCTGAGTTCTTCTTCTTCTAAGCCGTGACGAGGACCCAGCGAGTGACTGGGTTCCAACCTTTGAAGATCCCAAGCTGTACTGCTGTTCGGTGGGGAGTCAGTCTGAGGAGCGCCATTGAGAGGCTGGCAGTCCAAAAGGGCCTGGACAAACTACCAGGGATCGAGGTAGCCAGACACCGAGGGATCACCTGTCGGTTGGTACCTGGGCGACAAGCTGAAGGAGATCCAGATGTAATTCAATTAAGGAGGCATATCTCCAGAATCCAATCCAGAGGGGATATGTGGCAGAGGTATCTTCTGAGGCTCATTGAGAGGGGTCTGTGGCAGAGACTCTCTCCCAAGTGCAAGTTCACCTAGGAGGGTCTGTGGCAGAGACTTATTCCTATAATTGTCCGAGTGATACTCTGGTTGCCAGGTCAGTGAGAGAGGCATGTCCAGGTACACTAAACCCACTCCAGCAAGAGTGGTTCTAAGAAGTGTTACGATTTGGAGCAGGACTTTTTCCTATCATTACGCCTGAATCTGCTAATCTCCTATCCTTCTCAGCTTTACTTTTCCTCACCACAATTTACTGTTTTTACTCGGCTGGGTAATAAAGAGCTCAGCAAAGAGCACCTGTCTGGACATTCCTTCACTTCTACTAGATGTATCACACATCATTCCCCCGTAGGAATTTCGGAGGAGCCAAGAGGTAATATGCCGCTCAAAAAATCCAGCAGCTCCACTGGGGGTAATGCTACACAACCAGATATAAAATCATCACTACAATATAACCATCAGGCTATCTTAAGACATCCAGAATTAAAGGAACATTTACCATCTTCCTCTTTTACTAGGCTTTACTGTACTAAATTGGAGTTGAGCTCTGAATTACACCATAGGGGGAGCCATTTAGTAAGATATCATTAGAATTTGCATAATGTCATTGTGTTCATGTGTTGTGTGTTTTGCTCTGGTTTGTGTGATGTCTCAGTGAGAAGGTATTCAATACAGACATTAAAGGTATTGGATATTTATCCCCCTGTGCACCTGTTTACACATACCCCTTCAGGTTATTACTAAATTACATGTATATGCATGTAAGTGCATTAAGTGATACTTGTTGTCAATTATAACCTGTGTTAATTCATATTCTATTCATACTTTTCATACCCCATTCGGATCGGCACACACTGTGACCCACGGATTGCCACGGCTCCAAAGCTAGGCCGAAGCCACGGCCTTTCCTAATGTTATGGCCACAGCTCCAGAGCTAGGCCGAAGCCACGGCCATAACATTAGGAAAGGCCGCGGCTTCGGCCTAGCTCTGGAGCCGCAGCCATAACATCTTAGTACACACGGCAGCAGCCCTCCTCTCTGTTTACACCCACAGAGGAGGAGGAGCCAGCACTCGTGGGACACACCGCAGGGAGTCATACTACCTGGGGGGGTCCGTCTGCCTGTTACTACCTGGGGGGGTCCGTCTGCCTGTTACTACCTGGGTGGGTCCGTCTGCCTGTTAATACCTGGGGGGGTCCATCTGCCTGTTACTACCTGGGGGGGTCCGTTTGCCTGTTACTACCTGGGGGGTGTCTGCCTGCCTTTTACTACCTGGGGGGGTGTCTGCACCGATGCTGGTGTCTGCACCGAGGGGGTTCTTTACTGGGGGGGGACTATAGTTGGTGGTGGGGGGGGGTGACACCATTTTTGTCTGCACCGGGTGACACCAACCCTAGTGACGCCACTGCAGTGGGGGAGATGTGGATATTACAGTGGGGGGAATGTGGGTATTACAGTGGGGGGGATGTGGATATTACAGTGGGGGGGGATGTGGGTATTACAGTGGGGGGATGTGGATATTACAGTGGGGGAGATTTTTTTTTTTTTTGCTGATCTAAAAAATGATCCGATCCGTGACTCCTGATGCGAGAAACGATCCGAACCGTGAGTTTTTTGATCCGTTGCACCCCTACTGTTAGCACATAATTGCTCTATACTCTTAAAATAAGCATCTTTAGGCAATGGATTTTTTGTTTTTGCAAAACTAGAAAAGCTATGAGGAGACACTTTGGGAGTTGCATAGCCTGAGGAAGACTGCATTAGGCATACAGGGTGGATTTTAGTGCTGGAAGGGATGACTGAATGCTCTAAGGGCAAAATATCTATGCTATTAAGACAGTTAAACAAATTGTTTATATTGCAAAGCCTGCAAAGGCCAATCTGTCACTATCGGCAATGATTTTGAAGTCTCTTCCTGTGTGTCTGACATCAGATGTTAACTGACAATGTCACAGAGGGTATGGGGTCAGTGTGAACGGCAAACTCTGCAATCCCTAAAGAAGTAATAAACCCAAAATCAAACATCCATTATATTGCAGCTTAGCAATTCTTAGAAATGATGGCTGCATTTGTTTTCTTTTTTAGGCTTTCTTTCCTTTATTTTCACTTGATGATCTAGTAGTCAGTAAGTTGGTTAGGGAGTTGAGACAAACCATTTTTTTTTAAATATATATCAAAACATTTTTATTAAAGTTTTCACAGGTAGACACTCTGTGCCAGATTCAGAAACACTTTACACCGGCGTATCTATTGATACGCCGCTTAAGTTAAAAGATGCGCCATCGTATCTATGCCCTGTATTCAGGAACCAAGATACGCCTGAATTCTAGCTTGATACGACCGGCGTAAGTCTCTTGCGCCATTGTATATTAGTTGCACATTTACGCTGGCCGCTAGGGGCACTTCCGTAGATTAACGCGTAGAATATGCAAATGAGCTAGATACGCCGATTCACGAACGTACTTGCTCCCGGCGCATTGATGTACGTTGTTTACAAAAGGCGTACGACCGGCGTAAAGTTACCCCTGCTATATGAGGCGCAGCCAATGTTAAGTATGGACGTCGGAGCAGCCGTCGAATTTCTCGTCGTTTACGTAAGTCGTACGTGAATGGGGCTGGGCGTAAGTTACGTTCACGTCGTATACAGTGTTTGACGTATCTTAGGCATTCTATCCGACGTGAATTTTTTGAGCATGTTCGGCCCCTCATTTGCATGGGGTCACGGCTCATTTCAATACAACACGCCCACTGCCTTGATAATTTGAATTACGCGGGCTTACGCCGGCCCATATACGCTACACCGCCAAAACTTAGGGCGCAAGTTGTTTCTGAATACGGTACTCGCCTCTCTAAGTTACGGTGGCATATCGCATATGAGATGCGTTACGCCCGCCTATAAATATGCCAGTCTTTCTGAATCTGGCCCAAAGGTTATAGCATATGCAGATGCCAAGGAGCACATGAAGTAAATTGTTGTAAGTACAATTTAAAAGAGAAAAATTAAAGTAACAACGGAACATAGCTAGTTCAGAACAGCAATTTATTATCAAAACAATAACAATATATTAGTAAGATTTTATCCAAACTCGAACGTCTAATCTACAACCGACTGAGCGTCCATCTTGCCGATAATAACCTTCTTGATCCCCTTCAGTCTGGATTTCGTCTTCAACATTCCACAGAAACTGCTCTCCTAAAACTAACGATATACTAACGGCCAAAACTAAGGCCTCGTACACACGATCGAATTTGTCCGCTGAAAACGGTCCGATGGACCGTTTCAGCAGACATCTCCGATCGTGTGTATGGGCTAGCGGACAGATTTGTCCACCCGACAGATTTCAAAGCATGCTTTGAAATCTATCCGGTGGGAATCTGTCCGTCCGACATGTCTGCTGGTTAGTACACTTACCAGCAGACATGTCGTCCCGCTCCGCCGCCGCACCGCCGCCGAATGGATTCGGCGCATGCGCGGAAGTGTTTTACTTCCTGGTGCGGTGACGTGGCGGCGTCAACGTCACCGCCATGTCACCGACACGTCAGCGCGCTCTCTGCTGGCGGGGATTTTGGTTTGCTCGTGTGTACACGCGAGCAAACCAAAATCCCAGCAGACAGATTTGTTCAAATCTGTCGGACGGACAGGTTTGAACAAATCTGTCCGCTCGTGTGTATGGGGCCTAAGTGTACACTATTCTGTACTCCTACTCCTGGATCTCTCTGCTGCCTTCGATACAGTTGACCACCCCCTCCTCAAAAAACTCCACACCTTTGGTCTCCGTGACTGTACTCTTTGCTGGTTCTCTACCTACTGATCCAACCGCACCTTTAGCATTACTTACAACTCTACTTCCTCCTCTCCTCATCCATTCCCTGTTGGGGTCCCCCAAGGTTCTGTTCTTGGACCTCTCCTATTTTCAATCTACAGCTCCTCCCTGGGTCAGCTGATAGCCTCCCACGGCTTCCAATACCACCTTCATTCTCCTCACGTATCACTAATTTACTATCAGATATATCAGTTTGGATGTCACACCACTTCCTCAAACTTAATCTATCCAAAACGGAACTTATAATTTTTCCTCCCCCACGTGCCTCTTCCCCTGATCTCTCTGTCAAAATTGATGGCACAACTATCAGCCCATCCCCACATGCCAAGGTCCTAGGAGTAGTCCTGGACTCTGAACTGTCCTTTAAGTCGCAAGTTCAATCACTGTCCAAATCTTGCCGCCTCAACCTCAAAATATGTCCCTTTCTAGCCAATGACACAACAAAACTCTTAATTCACTCCCTGGTCATCTCTCGTCTTGATTACTGCAACTCCCTCCTCATTGGCTTACCTCTGAATACTCTATCCCCCCTCCAGTCCATCACGAATGCTGCTGCCAGATTTATCCACCTTTCCAACCGCTCTGTGTCTGCTACTCCTCTCTGTCAATCCCTCCACTGGCTTCCGCTCACCTGATGAATTCAATTCTAAATACTAACAATTACCTACAAAGCTATCCACAACTTTGCCCCCAGCTACATCAGTGACCTAGTCTCTAAATGCCAACCTAATCGTTCTCTTCATTCTTCTCAAGATCTCCTACTCTCTAGCTCTCTCATCACCTCCTTCCATGCTCATCTCCAGGACTTTTCCAGAGCCTCTCCAAGCCTATGGAACTCCTTAACCCAATCGGTCCGTCTATCTCCTTCTCTATTATCTTTTACAGGATCCCTGAAAATCCTCCTCTTCAGAGAAGCCTATCCTTCCCACACCTAACAACTGTATTTTCACTTGAGTCCATCTGATCATCCCCCACAGCTACTACCCTTTGTTCCACTTGACCCTCCCTTTCAGATTGTAAGCTCTAACGAGCAGGGCCCTCTGATCCCTCCTGTTCTGAATTGTATTGTGACTCTACTGTCTTCCCTGATGTAAAGCGCTGCACAAACTTTTGGCATAATATAAATCCTGTATAATAATCATAATAATCTAAATACCACCATATTCACGTATTGTGACCTAGACACCACTCTATCCAGGGCTGCCTGACCATAACACATTTTTGCTATAGGTAGGAGCTCAAGGCAAGGGCTTTTTCATAATAGAAATTAGTTCTAACCAGGAAGATGGCCTCTGACAGGTTAGTTGCCTGCTGGGATTTTCAGTGTCTAACAATAGTCGTTCTAGCTGCCAAAAGAATACAGGTAATAATTGTACAGAATGCTGTCGGCCTCTGTTCAAAGTCTAAATTTAGTAAGGCTAGGGCTGAATTAATGGGCCATAGCATGCCAGTGATTTCAGAAGAGAAAAACTATTTAACACTTACAGTAGTGCTTACCATGGCAGCTTTTATTTTTTTTATGTAAAACCTTTATCCCCGGGGAAAAAAAATGTTGCTGTAACTGCCTTAAAAGCGTCAGGTGAGTCAATGATCTGTTTTACCACATTTATCGCCTTTATCCCAAAAGCAAAAAATAAAAAATAACTTGTTTTAACTGTTTGTGTAACTGCAGTGTGAGCTGGAGTTTGGCTTCAATTTGTTCGTTTATTTAAATCTGCTAGTGCATCTATCACCCCCCCTTCCCGCCCGACTGATAATTCTGATGTCAATACATGTCTCTGTTGCTTCTTCCAGAGTGCGGACACTGATACAAGAGGAATGTTACTGGCTGGATCCCCAGGTGAAAACAGAGGGGAAAAGCCTAAAAAAGAAAACGAATGCAGCCACCACATATGCTGATTAGTAAGTTGCAATACTGTATACTGCATTTTTGGTTTTAGGTTTCTTGTTCACTCTGTTTATTGGCATTTACAAAGACATAAATGTAAGAAAAGAAAGAAAGGTAAGAAAAACTCAAACTGTAAGATTACAGAAATCCAACAAAGAAAAGGCACAAGACAGTCCAAACCTTCATGGCCTTTTGTGTGCCCGGGCCCCACTGGTGCGTCCATTGACAAAGACAGATCCCCGCCCCCCATTCCCTAGTCACTGGCTTGAATCGACAGTACTGGGAGTCAAAGGCTCCTGGTGCCCCAGCAAAGCTACCGAGATCCAGAAGTGAGGAGAGAGAAGAGCTGCTGGTGTGCACAGTGCTGGATCAAGGAAGTAAAAAAAAAAAATGTTTAGGGTTTACAACCACTTTAAACTGGAAAGTACAAAATCTGGTGCAACTCTGCATAGCAACCAATCAGCTTTCAGGTTTTATTGCCAAAGCTTGATTGAACAAGCTGAATTTAGAAGCTGATTGATTTCCATACTCGAGTGCACCAGTTTTAGGAAATCTCCATCACAGTTCCCACCCCTCTTTTCATAGGATCACTCCCCTACTGCTTTACGACAAAACTAAAGCAGGATCCGGGAAGAGGCTTATGTGCACACAGCATCTAAAAAAACTTTTCTGACCACTGGAAACTTGAGAGCTGGAAACCAACAGTGAAAAATGTCCATTTCACGACTTTTACATACTGAGTTTATGCAAGCTTAGCAACGGTTATGAGAATTTGAGGTTATAAGCAGTAATGTGAAAAGAAAATTAACTAGGGGCTAGTTATTGGACTTTTTAGGCACTGTATGCTGGTAAGGATAGAGTCGTACAGAGAACTTTTCTCTAAAATCAGATTTATTTAAACACAAAAGTGCAGTTTACATATTAAAAATTAGATGTTCCATCAGAACTATCTAGCAAACTAGCTAAACATTGCAGGGTACCTCCAGAGCAACACAGGAAATTGCACACTAATGGTCAAGTTGAGTAGTACAACATTTTTTTTGATTAAATAAAATAACTTTCAAAATTAGTAAAAATAATAGTTAGAGTGTCCTGTAAAGACGATGGAGGTTCAGACGTAGGGGTGTCTGAAAGATGGATCTTGCAATGTGATGACTCGACCGGTTTCGCACGTCTTATAGCGCTTCTTCACAGAGTCTTTTAGATATAGTTTGATAGAATATTGGAGCATAAGTGTAGTCCAATGATGGGTGTAGTTCTTAAAAGAATAAACTTATTGTAAAGAAGCTCAAAAATAAGTCTGGGCTGCTGGACAACTAAATCAGTGTAATGTAACCCTTAAGGGAAAAGGATCTGGGATGGAGTACTGTGCTGCCAACACAGGGAGGCTAAAATACGCGTCCCTAAAGGAAGGTATATTGTAGAAAAGTTTTGCTTATACTGAAGCCTTATGAGCTAATGATTCAACATAGGGATGGTTGATCCTAATAGCATGAATGGCAGCGTTTGGGATCCATCAGTCTCCTGGGAGTGGTTTACATGCTCCAATGTCTGTGTGGCCTTCAGTACGTGGGCAAGACCAAGCACCCACTGCAAGTGCATTTAAATGAGCATATAAACAACATAAGGAGAGGCTTCACAAAGCACTCCGTATCAAAACACTATCTTGCAGTACATAATAGGGATCCCACCAACACAGTGTTTTTAGGCATAGATAAGTATAGCCCCCATTGGAGGGGGAGTTACCTTGTTAAAAGTATCTCTAAATTAGATATGGCGTTTGAGTTCAAATGAAGTTCATATGCACATCCCCCCCCCCCCCCCCATGTGTCTAATATATGAGGATCATGTGGAATATTGTGATTTTCTCATAATTTAGATTTAATTTCTTTTTTTGTTGGCCGATTCCCATTGGATGCTCATGTGAGATCCCTTGTGTATCGATATATTTTTGTTTGCATACAGTATGATACTGGCAGGTTATAGTGCTATGCAAATAAGCACTTTAGATCTGTGTGGATTTTCTCATAATTTAGGTTTAATTTCCTTTTTTGTTTGCCAATACCCTTCGGATACTCATGTGTGATACCCTGTGTATCGATTTATTTATGTTTGCATATGATACCGGCAAGTTATAGTGCTATGCAAATAAGCACTTTATATCGGTGTGGGTCTCAGTGAATGACCCGTATTAGATCTTTTTGCCGTTTACATATGTTTTTATTTTATTCTGTTTTCATGACGTTTTGCATGGGGATCGTCACTACCTATTTGGCTGGAGTATGCTCTGTCTACTTGAGATTTTTTGCCCATACAGTCAGTTAATTTTATATGGGTTTAATTCTTGTTTTCCAGCAGTTAAGATGGCTTTATAGCGGCTTCTCAGCACTCACAACAAGGCTAATATAGTATGTATTTAATCCGGTAATCAGAACGCCGCCCGTATCCCATGGCCACGTCCCTCTAGTGACAAAACGTTGGGAGGAATGAGGTTCTGACATCACCGCGTTGTGCGCCAGACCCGGAAGATACGGACTGCTAAATCGAAGAGCTCGATTGTATTTTATATGCCTTATCTCACTTATTCGATGTAAGTGTGCATTTTTATGTTACTTATTACATTTTTAAGGCTTTTACGCTATGCTAGTCCTTTCCTTTTTTTTTATGTGGTGCATCCCGGATTGCTATGTTGTTTGAGACATCTTCTATGCAATATTGAACCACACTGAGGGATTTTTGCTACCAATAGAGACCCCAGGCTGGGCTATCAACCATATGTGCATATTGATCTCCTATAATTAGAGATCACGTCCATCTGGTAAGTGGCAGTGTTATTGTTTGGTGGAGGCACTATCCTGTCAGCGCTTTTTCCTGGACTATTGGATTAAGTTTTTATGGACACTCTGCATCAATTTTTATTATATTCACATTTTTTACCTTTCACGCTTTGTTAATGGCATTCCTAAGGTTTTTTTTGGTTTGTTCACATGGAATGATTTATTCACTTGATAATTCTCAGGTTTCTACCTAATTTAGGAATTAACCCCTTCTTGTTATCCTATTGAGGTCTCACAGACCTATTTACAAATATAACTTTTTTTTTTTCACTCAGTAAAATAATTTTAATTGATATTTATCTAGCACTTCATTATCACTAGTGTCACATTTTAGCTTACAACAGCGCAGCTCTACCTTTGACCACACATAAGATAACATAGAGGAAAATACATTATGCTAAATACTTTTTTTTTTTTTTTTTTTACCAAAACTATGTAGAAGAATACATATTGGCTTCAACTGAGGAAGAAACATGTTTTTTTTTTTATATATATATATTTTTGGGGGATATTTATTATAGCAAAAAGTTAAAAATATATATATATTTTTTTTTTCGAAATCCTTGCTTTTTTGTTTATAGTGCAAAAAATAAAAAAACACAGAGGTGATAAAATACCACCAAAAAAAAAGCTTGATTTGTGGGAAACAAATGACATTTATTTTGTTTGCTTGAGTACAGTGTTGCACAACTGCGCAATTGTCAGATAAAGCGACTCAGTGCCATATCGCAAAAAATGGCCCGGTCATTAAGGGGGTAAATCCCTCCGGTCCTTAAAGCGGAGTTCCACCCAAAAATGGAACTTCTGCTTAATCCCCTCCCCCTTACATAGCACATTTGGCATGTAATTTTTTTTTGGGGGGGGGGCGAGTGGGGGCTTCAGTAGGAGTGGGACTTACTGTCCCACTTCCTGCTTCCGCCGAGGGGCTGGTAAGGCGATTAGGCCTAAGCGCCTTACTGCAGCCCCTCCCTTTGGCGATCGTCTAGGACACTGACAGGTCCTAGACGATCGCTTGTCCAATCAGCGGCGGGCCGCGCCGCGCGCGCATGCGCAGTGGGTGTCCGGCCGTGAAGCCGAAGGCTGTCACGGCTGGGTGCCCACAGTCGCAATGAGGATGCCGGCCGGGGAGGGGGGGAGAGGAGCGGAACCCCCGGTCGGCGCGTCGCTGGAACGTGGAGAAGGTAAGTGTCTGTTTATTAAAATCCAGCAGCTACACTTTTTGTAGCTGCTGACTTTTAATAAACATTACATTTGGGTGAAACACCCCTTTTAGTGGTTAATAATATGTTCAGTAAATTAACAGGTTGTTTATTTTTTTAAACATTGTAGGTACTTATAAACTTCAGCCACTCCAACAGCACTAAGGATGCTTTTCCGATTAATATAATTCCAATTTGATAAACATGTCTACTTCTATTTACCACAAACCAATAACTACTGAAACATTCTTATCAATCCCTGTCCATGTTTTGGTAGGAATCAAATATCCTATCAGTCACACACTAGTGGCTTGAAACTGTTAAACTGGCCAGCGTTTTGCCTGTGAAATATGTGTTTTTTCTCTGCAGTCAGTTCTTGGTGACCCATGCAAAATGTTTTTTTTCACCCTGAGCCCCAAGAATTCCTTCTGTTGAAGTTCTAATTATTTTTCTAGCATGCCTTACACTGGCTAGCAAAAAACGCACATCTGTGTCTGAGGCAAATACACCCAGGGAATCACTAAACACTTACCTGATCACAATACAGTAAAACCTTGGATTGCGAGCATAATTCATTCCAGAAACATGCTTGTTTTCCAAAGCACTTGTATATCAATGCAAATTTCCCCATAAAAAATAATGGAAACTCAAATGATTTGTTCCACAACCATTTATTAAGTCCTACAGTTTATAGTCCATATAAAAAGATTATAGCAATATGACAGGTTGTGTAACCATAAAATATCCACCCACAAATGGCAGCCTCCAAACGGGGATTAGAAGCAAAATCCAGCAGGAGCTACAGAGTATAAAAGAGAAGAGAGGCGCCTCTAAGTGTAGCAATTTGGTTACCTTTAATGAAGGTACAACATTTAACAACTCACATGGTTGGCTATTAAAAGAGGCACTTTTGTATATGCATCTTGCACTTTTCCATAAGACACAGTGTTGGAGGATAGAAGACCCGATTATAGCACTGCTTTTTAACTCTGTCGGATTGTGTAATTTATTTGGACAAATTTTGTACTTTGTTTAATTTTATTATTAACACTTATGTAATAATTCACTTGCTGTGCTCTTTTATATTGCCAATCACTGTTTATTAGTTTTACAAATTTTGGAGCTGCACTCGTTATATATTATTCATTTGCACATTGGCGCCGGATCCTACTGTATTTTTAAATGTTTCATTAAAAGAGGCACATCTAAGTATTCAGGCATCCGCGCTAAAGCTGTCCACATAGACCATCCTCCGCACCGCTGGCTCTCACAACTGTCAGTCTGCAATCATGACCGGAAAGATTACTCTGCAGTAGAGCAATCTGAATGTGAGGCTTGAAGTGCTCGAGGAGCGCAGCATGGAAGAGAGGACATCAAGGAGGATGGTCTATGTGGACAGCTTTACCCCGGATGCCTGCATACTTCGATGTGCCTCTTTTAATCATCAACCATGTGAGTTGCTAAATGTTGTACCTTCATTAAATGTAACCATACTTCTACACTTAGAGGCAAATCTCTTCTCTTGTTTACTCAGTTGTGACATGACGCTACTCTTATATCAAGGCATTGCTTGTATAGCAAGTCAAAATTTATTAAAAACGTTTGCTTGTCTTGCAAAACACTCTTAAAGGGTCACTAAAGGAAAAACATTTTTTTGCTGAAATGACTGTTTACAGGGTATAGAGACATAAAAGTTAACTTATTCCTTTTAAAAATGATTAAAAATAGATAAAAATCAATCATATAATGTGCCTGCAGGTTAGTTTCACTTTTAAACTGGCTTCATGTTTCTGTGAAGAAGAGAGAGACACAGAACAAAAACAAACAAATCCAGGGCAGTGTTTTGTTTTTAAAATGAATCTGATTGGTTCTGGGAAGTTTTAGACACACAGTAATCACAGCTTAGACTACAGTGAGAAAGCTCCCAGTACTGTGATTATAAGGAAACAGACAAGCAGGAAGTGTGGAGATCAGAGCAGGATTACAGCAACATAAAAAAAAACGCCAAAAAAAAAACAACCGAACAATGAGGACATGAAACCAGTACTGCAGTAAGGTAAAGGAAGCTATTTAGCTAAAAAAAAAATTACTTTAGTAATCCTTTAACCCCTTCCATACAGGGCATTTTCACCCCCTTCCTGCCCAGACGAATTTTTAGTTTTCAGCGCTGTTGCACTTTGAATGACAATTGCGCGGTCATGCAACACTGTGCCCAAATTAAATCGTTATATTTTTTTCCCCACACAAATAGAGCTTTCTTTTAGTGGTATTTGATCATCTCTGCGGTTTTTATTTTTCGCGCTATAAACAAAAGAAGAGTGACAATTTAAAAAAAACACAATGGGCCAGATTCACAGAGCGATTACGCCGGCATAACAGGAGATGCGCATCGCAAGTCTAAATTTGCACATGCGTTTCGATACTCCGCATCCCCAAAACGAGATACGCAAGAAATCTACTTTTTTTTGTCCAGCGTAATTTCGTTAGACAGGCGCATCCGTCCGTGCAAAACTGCGATAGACACACCTTTGATTTGCTATTCAAATATGCTAATGAGGGAGTGATGGGGATCCACAAAAGAACGTTGGTGCAGCGCAGGCTACTCGCTGTGCGCAACAGCTGAACGGCCTGTCTAAAATTAGACCATATAAAAGGTGGTCTAAAATTAGAAGAAAGCAACACCGTTAGTGAGGAGCAGAGCAGTCACACGTGTTGCAAGACAATCTGTATGCCAACATGCCAGGGACATCCTCGCTCATAGCTATACTACTGACTTTAGAGGAACAAAGAAGGAGGAGGGCACGGAGGAGGGCACGGGAGAGGATATACCGCACCCGCATAGACCTCTTTGGCATGAGTGATTCTGAGGTGTATTTGCATCTTCAGATTCACTCCTCATGCCATCCTGGAATTAACCATAACCCTGCAGTAGGACATCACCAGCCCAACACTCACATGCAGTGCAGCCACTGGTCAAGGTCATGGCAACGCTCCATTTCCTTGCCAGTGGCTCTTTTCAAAGAACAAGTGGAGTGGTGGCTGGGATGTCACAATCCTCCGTGAGCAGATGTGTGCACCAGGTTGTCCCTCCAATCCTTAGACGCATGGCCAACCAAATCATCAAACCAACCACTGAGGACCTGCGGCTGAAGGCAATGACAGATTTCTACAGAATTGCCAGATTCCCACGCACCGTGGGGGCCATTAATTGCACACATGTGGCACTCCAGCCCCCCTATGAGACAGAGCACATATACCGCAATCGGAAGCATTGGCATTCCATCAACGTACAGGTGATTGTCGATGCCCAAAGCCTCATATGGCACGTCCGTGCCAAACACCCCGGATCCAGCCATGACAGCTACATATACAATCAGAGCCCCATCCCAATGGAATTCGAACAGAACGTGTATGGGGACACCTGGCTGGTTGGTGAGTGACATGGGTGGACATGATTCCCCCCCCCCGATGCATTCACCTCGTCAGTAATGTTCTGCAAGATATCACACCTCCTGGCCGGGGTAGTGTTGGCACTCTCCGGGCCGTGGAGGAAACGCCCATATTGGGAAATGGCCCGGGCAAGAATTTGTTTCTCCCCCAAAGTAAAATTTAACTTCCTCTTTCTCTCAGTCATACTCATACAAAAACTCTCTCCCAAACAATCAGCAAAAATCACTCACAAAAACAAGCAGGAAAAATCAAGCAAGAAAACAAACAAAAATCTATCAACCAAAAAGTCTCACAAGCAGTCACCAAAGATCACTTTCAAATATCTTCTACCAAACACTAGATCACACAGTCCACAAATATAACAAAGACAAATCACAACGCGAACAAACAACAGAACAAAAGCACCTTGCTGTATAGGGAGGGATACAAAGGGATGTACTTTTGCAAAGGAAGTGCGTTTGTGTCTGTCTATTTATGCTGTCTGCGTAGTTCACTAATTTGCCCTAGTTCACTTCCAATTTCACTGATTGCGCCGTTCCCGAGTTGTGAGCATGCGCACAGAGGTGCTGACCATGGTGTGCTTTAAGCGCGCATGCGCGAGCCGGCCGGCCCTTCATTTGCATGGGGTCACGGCTCATTTCAATGTAACACGCCCACATCCTTCCCAATTTGTATTACTCCGCCTTGCGCCTCTGAAATAACGTTGCGCAGGCGCAAATTTCTGCGTAAAACCGACGAGAATAGGGTGATTGCGCCGATACATTGCGCCAGTCTAACTTAAAGGCGGTGCGCTACGCCGGTCTAAAAATGCGCAGATGTACGTCAATCTGGCCCAATATTTTTTACTTTTTTTTTTAATACATATTACAATTTTTTTTTAACTTTTTTTTGCCTCAGTTTAGACCGATACGTATTCTTGTACGTATTTTTTGAAAAAAAAAAACGCAATAATCGTTTATTGATTGGTTTGCGCAAAAGTTATAGCATCTACAAAATAGGTGATAGATTTATGGCATTTTTATTTTATTTTTTTTACTAGTAATGGCGGCGATGCGTTTTTTGTTTGTGACTGTGACATTGCGGCGGACATATCAGACACTTTTGACACGTTTTTGGGACCATTCACATTTACACAGCGATTAGTGCTATAAAACTGCACTGATTACTGTGTAAATGTGACTAGCAGGGAAGGGGTTAACACTAGGGGGTGCTGAAGGGGTTAAAATGTTTCCTAAAGTATGTTTTAACTGTAGGGGAGGGGGACTCGCAGGGGGAGGAGACCGATGTGTGTTCCTCTGTGCTGGGAACACACATCAGTCTCCTCACCGCTGACAGGAGGTGGATCTGTGTGTTTACACACACAGATCCACACTCCTGCCGTGATCAGCGGTAATCACGGGTGCCCAGCGGCAATCGCGGCCGTCGGGCACACGCGCGGGATCGCGAGTGGTGCCGCGGGTGCGCGCGCGCACCCTAGAACGCCGTGAAGACAGGACGTTGTGTGATGTCCAGTCTCATCGGCGAGGGGTTGTTCAAGACGTAAATCCCCTATGGCCTGGTATTGAAGTGGTTAAACCAAGTTACTCTCAAACAAAGGTTTTACTGTACATGAAATACTGTATATGTTTCCTTGACTGGAGCTCCCAAACAATAACTGCAGCCTGGCTCTCTTATTTCAAAAGCCCTGATGGGATTTTCTTGTATCAGCCTGATATAGAATTTCAAGAGGTGTGCTTCGGCTGCTTCAGTTTTTTAAGTTGAGTCATATCAGTCAAAAACAAATTTATAAGTTGCTTTGGGACACTGTGATTTGCACATCGATTTTTACCTTATTAAATAAGTCTGAAAGTTCGATTTTCAGTTTGAAGGCCAGTTAAAGTACTATTGTATAGTATTTCTGGACTGAGGGAGGCAACGAGAGAAATTTAAGACAGAAAGAACCTACATTTTTTGTTAATAGGAGCTGAGCTATGAAAAATGGAGGAACATATGGGCAAACGTGCTGCACATAAGAGGCTTTTAGACATCAATCTTCTTTCTAACCCTGGAAACGTGAGATGGGGAGTAATATGAAATGCTATGGGCAACGCAAATATGCCTACTTTCTCTTGTTCAATTACTACTTATTCACTGATTTATTGTGCTCTTATATTTATACTCTTGTATAGAACCACTTGTTATTTGCTTATACCTATTGTATGATGTTGTGCTTTATATTATTGCTTTATGTATACTTATATATCTTAAATACCAATAAAACATATTAAAAAAAAAAATATGCCTACTTTCTTCTCTTGTGATAAACAGGTCCCACAATTTCATAGTATGTTGGGAAAATGAGCAAATGTTACTCTCCCAGTGTCACTTCTCAGACTACAATTAAAGCTAGCCTGGCTCTGAACCCATTTAAGAACTCCCTTACGGGGAATAATTCAGACAATGTCAGCCACTGGGAATGCCTAATATTTCATAGGGCAGCAGCCCTCAGCCTCTATGGTGTTCAGTCTTAACTGGTTAAAGCGAAAAGAAACCAGGGACTGATTTTCAGTGATGGGCGGTAAGGGAAACCTCAGTGATCATTTACCAAATATCCATTTAGGTAAAGGAGCATCTGTCATGGATGGTGTGCAATGAAATCCTCTAGGCGCTCTTATAAAGGCAGAATGAAGGTGAATAGCAGTTAGAGCAGAACTAGGAGCCTGATTATTTCAAGCCTCTTTCATTGTGTCTGGTTTGTGTACAGACTCAGAAATGAGTAGGCAAGCCATGCCATGAATGAAAAAATTTAAGAGAGCAAAGCATAGGTCTGCAAATAGCTAACCATTAACCACTTAAGACCCGGACCCAAATGCAGGTAAAGGACCTTGCCCCTTTTTGCGATTCGGCACTGCTTCGTTTTAACTGACAATTGCGCGGTCGTGCGACGTGGCTCCCAAACAAAATTGGCGTCCTTTTTTCCCCACAAATAGAGCTTTCATTTGGTGGTATTTGATCACCTCTGCGGTTTTTATTTTTTGCGCCATTAACAAAAATAGAGCGACAATTTTAAAAAAAATGCAATATTTTTTACTTTTTGCTATAATAAATATCCCCCAAAAATATATAAAAAAACATTTTTTTTCCTCAGTTTAGGCCGATACATATTCTTCTACGTATTTTTGGTAAAAAAAAATCACAATAAGCGTTTATCGGTTGGTTTTCGCAAAATTTATAGCGTTTACAAAATAAGGGATAGTTTTATTGCATTTTTATAAATTTTTTTTTTTTTTACTACTAATAGCGGCGATCAGCAATTTTTTTCGTGACTGCGACAATATGGCGGACACTTCGGACTTTGACACATTTTTGGGACAATTGTCATTTTAATGTGTGTGTTTACAACTGTAGGGGGGTGTGGCTGTAGGTGTGACGTCATCGATCGCGTCCCCCTATTACAGGGATGACGCGATCGATGCTGCGGCCACAGAGAAGCACGGGGAAGCCGTGTGTACACACGGCTCTCCCCGTTCTTCCGCTCCAGGGACGGATCACCGCACTCCAGCGGCGATCGGGTCCGCTAATCCCGCGGTCCCGGTCCTGGAGCTTCGGACCGGGTCGCGGGCGCGCACCCGAGGGAGCGCGCCCGCGACCCACGGCTGGGTACTAAAATCAACGTATATATACGTTGATGTGCCCAGCCGTGCCATTCTGCCGACGTAAATGTGCAGTAGGCGGTCCTTAGTGGTTAAACAGTATCTTTAATGTAAGAAAATTTCCAGATAGAGATATGTAAATGCTTGCACATTATATTGATAAAGAGCATGATTATCTGTCAGTGAAATGTTAGCCCAATAAAAACTGGTTCTGATTGGCCAAAGATATGTACCGTATTTATCGGCGTATATCGCGCACTTTTTTGCCCTGAAAATCAGGGCAAAATCGTGGGTGCGCGATATACGCCGATACCAGCTTTCCCGCGCCGAGTTTTAAATACTGCGCCGACATATACCGAGCGCAGTACACTCGGGTATATTCGGCCAGTCTCGGCTTCTTCCGCGGTCACGTCCTAGACGTACAGGACGTGAGCGTGACAGTTGCCGAGCCTGCCTGAGTGTACTGCGTTCGGTATATGCTGGCGCAGTATTCAAAACTCGGCGCGGGAAACGAGCGGGGAGGATGCGAGGACGCCGCAGAAGGACGGTGGACCCGCCGAAGAGGATACCGGGCCCGCTGAAGAGGACACCGGACCCGCCACAGAAGGACAACCGAAGCCGCAGAAGGACAACCGAAGCCGCAGAAGGACAACCGAAGCCGCAGAAGGATGCCGGACCCACCGAAGAGGACACCCGAAGCCGCAGAAGGACGCCGGACCCGACGAGACCGCTGATGGACGCCGCGCAAGACACCAAAACTGTAAGTACAAAAATAACTTTTTTTCCACAGGATTGGGGGTCACTTTAGGGGTGCGCGGTATACGCGGGAGCTCGTTATACCGCGATAAATACGGTAATTTAAAGCAGTATTAAACCCAAAAGCAAATATCAATTACATTGCAGCTTACCAATACTTAGATGTAATAGCTGCATTAATTTTTTTTTTCCGGTCTTTCTTTCCAACTTTTTACCCGGTGATCCAGCCAGTTATGTATGGCTCGGATTCACGTAGAGAGGCGTATCTTTTTGCGGGCGTAGCGTATCTTCTTTACGCTACGTCGCCGCAACTTAGAGAGGCAAGTGAAGTGTTCACAAAGCACTTGCTCCGTAAGTTGCTGCGGCGTAGCGTAAATTGGACGGCGTAAGCCTGCCTAATTTAAAGTAGGAAGGAGGTGGGCGTCATCTATTTAAATTAGGCGTGACCCCATGCAAATGAATGTCCGGTCGAACTGGGCATGTGCGTGCATGCTCAGAATCACGTTGCATATACTCCCTAAGATACGTTGGCGCAATGCCTACAACGTGAATGTAACCTACACACTGCCTTATTCACGTAGTACTACATAAACGGCATACGCGACGTAAAATTCGACGGCGTCGTTCCCTGGCCCATACCTTTGCATGTGTTTTGAGTGTGTTTTTTCCCCCTTTTACCTATATTGTTACATTAATTTTTCCCCTCCTTCTCTTAAGGTACATACAACTATGACCAATTTCACCAATCTTTTCTGTATACCCCTGAGGTAACGTAGATGCATATGTACATGCATGCCTTACCAGTCAGTACATATCCATGTACTCAACATATATTGCACACGGATGCTTTTCCACCACCTATGTGTGGTCTGTGCATTACATACGAATGGTAGGAGCCAACACTAGTTGTTCTCATATGGGTTCTATTTTTAACATATATTGAAAAAAAAAATCTCTAAAAATAGTCCTAATTATCACAGATGGACAGTTTCCTCTCTTACATACATAAATGGTGGATATGCTTTTCTTATGTTCTTTTTTTTTTAACCTTATTCTATCCATCAACCTAATTGGGCGGGTATTTCCTATACTCAATGTATCCCTCTCTCCCTTTTACAGTACTTCTTCTACCCGAAAACTAACCCCCCTACCCCCCCCCCCATATTCGTCCAAATTCAACCAAAATTATTTATCTTCCATTATTTTTCCTCCAACTTTTTCTTCCCTTCCTCTGAATTAATACATGAATTAATAAATGAATTAATAAATGTCAAAAGGCCAGCGGCAATGGCTCTTGTTTCCCCTAGATTCCCCTCCCCCTATGATACATTTATATGGGGCTTCCTTTGCACTTTCTCCCCCTGCCTCTATTCCCCTTTATCCCTGTGATGTTGTTTTTTTTTTTCCTTTACTTGGGTTTCTTTTTCTTTTTTTTTTTCTAATATACTAATATATTGATTAATTATTAACCATTTGCCCTAAGCTTATTAAACTAGAGAGTTACTAACGCTCCCGGGGTGATGCTATACGATGGAAGTCTACCTCTTTTCCTTTATTTTATTATTATTATTTTTTTATTTTTTTATTTTTTGTTGGGGGAAATTTATTAATCACAAAGACAAAGTAACCACTGTATTGTACCCCCCCTTTTTTTTCTCGGGGGGGTCTGTTACCCTTTATAGGGCAATATAGAAATCACATAAAGTAAACACGTATAGGAACACAATATATTGGGGATAAAGAGACAGGGGGATAGGGGGGAAGGGATAGAGGGGGTAGGGAGAAAGGGAGGAATTGAGAGAGGAATGTTTCTTCCTGGGGGCCCTTGTACACCACAAATTGGTCATATCGGGAAGGCTAAAATAACACATAGATAGGTAGTAGCACACACTGGGAAGGGGGGGAGGGGGATGGGTTTTTTTCTCCTTTTTTTTTTTTTTTCCATAAGAGGTAGAAATAGAAAATAATTTTAAAAAGCGTAGCCCCGGGAGAGCTGTTTTTTTTTTTCCTCTGCTTTGCCTCTCTTCCCCTCAAATTTGTTTTCTCATTTATGGTCCCTTTGTGCCGGGAATGGGCTTTAGAGGGGGAGAGGGGGGGCAGTAGACATAAGTATATTGGTGAAATATAACCAATATGAGGAGGTTTATATAGGAATGTTTAACGTAAATTTTGATGTGGAGACGAGACATATTTATATTCCTCAGCCCTATTATAAGAATAAATTATAAGATATAATGTAAAAGGTTGTCATGACCACTAGTAAAACTATAAACTGTACATATTTTTTTTTTTTTTTGTTTGTGCAATAAGTGTAATTCTGCCAAATATCTTTTTTTCTCTTATTTTTTAGAACAGATTTTTAGTCCCTGTTGATCTTATTTTTTTTTGGAGATTGAGGAATATGAATGGAGATCATTCAAATTTTGCTTTTTGGTACTTTAAATATAGAAATGAAATGATTTGAAGATATCAATTTTACAGTGTATAATTCATGTTCACAGAGGGAAAAATACGGGAGTGAAAGTTGTAATTTATATAAATAAATATTCACACAGGATTGTGGGGATACAAGGGGGAGGGAAAGGAGAAAAAAGGGAGGTATTACTCTGGACGGGATTAAGTTGAAAGTATGGCTTAGACAGGAGGGGTATGGAGATAATAATAGATAACAGCCAGGGAGGTGGGGGGAGCTAGGGTGGGAGCCGCTCAACCATTTTTGGTCATCAATTAGGATTTCACCCACGGAGGTAATTGGGGGAAGACCCAGTCAGGGGTGTTTATTTCCCTTAGGGGTATAGAGGGGGAGGGGGAAGGGACGTTGGGAGGGAAATTAAAATTTTTGTTTGTTGAGGTTCCTTTTTTTTTTTTTTTTCTCTCTGAGATGGCGGCTCTAAAAATAACATCACTGAACGCTAAAGGACTTAATGTACCAGAAAAACGTAGAATGCTCTTAAATGACTTAAGGAGGGAGGGAACAGATGTGGCATATGTTCAAGAGACACACTTCAAGATAGGACATCTACCATTTTTCCAGAACAGATTCTTCCCTTGCGTCTATCATGCAATAAACCAGGAAGCAAAATCTAAAGGAGTATTGATTTTGATCTCCAACCGAATTGCTTGGACATTGTCAGATAAACGCTTGGACCCGAAAGGAAGGTATCTCTTTCTGAAGGGTAACATTGGAGGGACTAAAGTAACTTTGGCCACACTGTATGTACCAAACACCCATCAAGATGTATTTATTAAAAAAGTTCTTACAGACTTGATGGATTTTGCAGAAGGCAAGTTGATCCTTGGAGGAGATTTTAATGTTACTTTAGACTCCGTTCTGGATGTATCTTCAGGAACATCATCGGTCCCGGGGAAAGTTAGAAAAGGGATTCTGCGGAAATTGCATGAGACACAGTTAGTAGATGTATGGAGGATACTACATGCAGAAGAAAGGGATTATTCTTTTTTTTCTAATCCACATCAGATATACTCTCGTATAGATTTTTTTTTGATTCCACACTACTTGATTACATCGGTAACAAAAGTAGAGGTAGGGAATATAACATGGTCAGACCAAGCTCCAGTCAGTGTGTGTCTTTCCCTTTCCAGTACAGTTCTACCCCAGGACAGATGTTGGCGGCTAAACGAGAGTTTATTGCAAAACACGGAAATTAGGAAAGACATTGCCAAAGAAATTGCAGCGTACTTTCAAATTAATGATACTCCTGGGACTGACCCGGGCATGGTATGGGAAGCACACAAGACTGTGATTAGGGGAATCCTGATCAAGCATGGCTCGATCCTAAAAAAGAAACGTGATAAACAAATTAAGGAACTACTGGAAGATATTCAGAAGTTGGAAGTCCAACATAAAAAAACACAATTACCTAGTAGTGGGAGAGACTTAAGTTATTTAAGGAGACAGCTAACAGAGGTGATGCGTTTTAAAGCAAAAGCAACAATTCAAAGAGGCAAGAGACTTAATTATGAATTTGGAGATAAGTGTAGTAAGTTACTGGCAGGAACACTCAAAGAAAAGAGAGGATCAACATACATCCCCTAAATAAAAGGGAAGGAAGGACAACTAATATGAAAACCAAGAGAGATAGCCCAGACATTTGGGGAATACTATTCCTCCTTATATATTCTTGTTTTAGATGAGAAATTCCAACTAGGGATGAAGGAATATTTATCCGCTTCAGAGCTACCTAGATTGCCATCCCCAGCTAGAGAGAGTTTAGAGAGACCTATTTCCAATGAGGAAGTAGATGCAATATTGAAAAAGATTAAGCCAGGAAAGGCACCAGGTCCCGATGGATTTACTATAAGGTACTATAAGGAATTTTCCACACTATTAATAGGCCAAATGACAAAACTTTTTGACGCTCTTGGAAGTACGGCGAAGTTTCCTCCGGACGCACTTCTTGCGCATATCACAGTGATACCCAAGGAGGGGAAGGACCCGGCAGACTGTGGTAGTTACAGGCCTATCTCTCTATTAAATGTTGACTTAAAACTATTTTTAAAAATAATTGCAACCCGTCTGCAACCCTGGATGGCGCAGTTAGTGAACTTTGACCAAGTAGGTTTTGTCCCTGGAAGAGAAGCCAGGGACGATACAATTAAGATAATTAATTTGATTCATTTTGCTGAGACAAAAAAAAACCCTAGCGTCATGGTGAATACTGATGCCGAAAAAGCATTTGATAGGGTGAATTGGGGGTTCCTGGAGGAGATGCTGAGCCAGGTGGGACTGGGGGCACATATGATCAGGTGGATTATGAGTGTCTACACGACCCCACGTGCCTCAGTAAAAGTAAATGGAGTCCTTTCCCGCCCGTTTAAGATCTCAAATGGTACAAGACAGGGTTGCCCCTTATCGCCCTTGTTGTTTGCTCTCTCACTGGAGCCTTTATTAAATAGAATTCGTCGGAATTTAGACATCCAGGGAATTCAGATGGGGGAGCAGATGCACAAGGTGGCAGCATACGCAGATGATCTTCTTTTTTCTTTGACTAATCCTCATATTTCACTTCATAATCTGATAAACGAAATTGAGCTATACGGAAAGATGTCTAATCTAGAAATGAATAGAACCAAATCAGAGGCAATGGAGGTGGCAATGCCAGCCAATATGGGGGAAACCATAAGACGGAACTTTGGATTTAAATGGGGGAAGGCCCTAAAATATTTGGGTACTCGCATACCAGCAAATACAAAGAATATTTTTGGGTTAAATTTTCCATCCTTGTATGACTTAATACGAATACTCCTAGATAAATGGCAACATGGACTTCATTCCTGGTTTGGTCGGAGTAGCATAGTGAAGATGTTGATTTTGCCAAAAATATTGTATTTTTTCCAGGCACTTCCAATTTCAATCCCAGCTTCTTTCCTTCAGCAATTAGATAGGCTGTTCATGAACTTTATATGGGCGGGAAAACGCCCTAGAATAAAGAGGGAATTATTGAAAATGCCGAGGAGAGTAGGGGGGGTGGCTGTCCCAGATATAGTGAAATACTATAGAGCAACCCATCTGACAAGGTTGGTGGACTGGTGCAGGCATAGAGAGTCAAAATGTTGGGTAAATATAGAACAACAGGCTAGCCCAATCCCATTATCTAGAGCATCGTGGTGTTATACAGATTTACCAATATATCTTAAAAATCACCCTACAATAGGACCTACATTAAGAATATCAGCAAAAACATGTAAGAATCAGGAATTCTCATCAAAATATTCACCATTGCTACCTATATTAGGAAATCCGAAATTCACTCCGGGTTTGGAAAAGGGCAACTTTGAGAACCTTAGACAGAAAGGAGGCTATCAGGCCGCATATTTTATACAGTCAGATGACTGGCCTTCAGTGGGTGATTTGAATACAAACGCTTTTATTTGGGAGAGAGAAGAAAGTACATACATAGAGCATTATCATGTTTACAACAGTACACGACAGGCAAACAGTAGCTAATACAGGTGTCAGATCTAGAATCTAATGATGGACATCTGGATTAGCAGTAAAATACAAAAAATCGGGTTAGTGGGGCATTCATGTCAGCTTAGAACCCTAGGATTGGGGGATAAGGCCCTTAAGCGTTAAAAAATGGAGATATTATACATAGACTCAGTCGTGACAAAACAAAGAGAACTTAAAACCAGAACAAACAATAAAAATGAAAGATTTAGTTGCCAAAGAAAAATAACAAGGTGCATGGGGAAGAGTGAGGATGGGAAAATCGTAAAGAATTGGATGCATGGGACCTCTAATTCGGGTATCGTCTGAGACCTTAGGGGGGGGGGGCTCGATAGCATGTCAGTGAGTCAGGGGACCAGGAGCTCCATTTCAAGTCATACACCTGCATAGTATCCATGATGGTATGAAATACTTTTTCCATAACCTGGATAGCCGCCATTCGGTGAAGGACACTATCCCAGGAAACCCCCGGGGTGCGCCATAGCAGAGCAATGGACCACTGGACAGCACTGAAAAGGGTGTGTACCAACCTCTGTTCAGGGGGAGTAGAACCGGGGATGTCTGCAAAAAACAGGCACATCTGATGGGTCAAAGACAAGTTAACCCCCACAATGGTAGCCACCCTATCTGAGACCTTCTGCCACAGATCTCGCAGAGCTGGACAGCTCCAAAAGATGTGTAGGTGAGTCCCTCTCTCGGGGCAACCCCTGAAACAGAGTTCTGAAACATTAGGAAAAAATCTATGCAATTTAGCTGGTGTATAGTACCATCTCGTGTGAAGCTTCACCACAATCTCCTTCACCGCCATGGACTTAGTGCATTTATGCATGTTGGTAATTCTGTCCGCCCACTCCTCGGGGGAAGCGGTGTCCCCCGTTTCGCGCTCCCAACTCAGCATCGCTGAAGACTTCACCGGAAGGCCGAAACCCCCCAGACAGTCATATAGGATAGAAATACCACCCCTGTCTCTGGATGAGGGGCCACAGAGCCCCTCAAACACCGAGACAGGGCCAGCCGAGGCCGCAGGGTATTCAGAGTCGAAAAAGTGTCGGATTTGAAGATATTTGTAAAACTCTGATCGGGGGAAGGCATAGGTAGATTGAAGGGATTGGAATGAGTGGATCACTCCGTCTCTCCTCAGTGAGCCTAAAGTCACAAGGCCTGCAGAGGACCAGAGAGAGAAGGCCCTCAGGTCAGGGAATGCAGCAGGGAAGGATGGATCACCTAAAAAGGAGGCCAGGGCGGGGGCAGAGGGAGAGAGTGAGAATTTGGCTTTGTACAGTGACCAGAGGTAAAACGATTGACCCACCACAGTGTTCAAGGAGGAGAGGTCCCTAAGTCGCACCCCCTTGGACCATAGCAAACCAGGGAGGTAATATGGGCCCACTGAGACGTATTCAAATCGGAGCCAAGGGATGTCACCATGGGGGATATGCCATTGGGCCATTTGCAGGAGCCTAGCAGATAGGAAATATAGCCAGAGGTTAGGAAGGCCCAAACCACCCAAGGACCTAGGTCTATAGACCAAGAGTTTGCCTAATCTGGGCTTCTTATAGCCCCATACAAATTTGTTCACGTCACGTTGTAATGAGTCAATCGTTCTGCGTGGTAAATAACATGGGAGGGCTCTAAATAAAAAGAGCAGTTTGGGAAGGACAGACATCTTAATCGCTTGGACTCTGCCAAGAAAGGAGATGCGAAAGGGGGACCAAACCGAAAGCAAATGTCTAATGTGGGAAAACAGAGGGGGGTAATTGGCCTGAAACATGATCTGTAGTGAAGGGGCCAGCTTAATCCCCAGATAAGACAGGGTCCGAGATTCGATAACAAAATTAAAATTGGATTGAAGGGAAGAAGTAAGGTGTTGAGGGAAGTTAATTGGGAGGGCGGAACATTTAGTAAGATTAACACCCAACCCAGAGATGTCCTGGAAGACTTTCAAGGTGGAGATGAGGTTGGGGATGGTAGTTACCGGGTCAGTCAGAAACAGGAGGACATCATCCGCGTATAGGCTGACTTTGAACTTCTGGTCCCCTTTAGTGTACCCCTTAATACTAGAATTCAAACTTATTGAGCGAGCTAGAGGTTCAATGGCTAGGGCGAACAATAGTGGAGACAAGGGACAACCTTGTCTCGTTCCCCTACCAAGTTCGAAATAATCCGAGTTACAACCCGGAAGTCTAATCCGGGTGCGAGGGTGGTTATAGAGTGCTCTAAAGCCATGGACAAAGGCCCCCGAAAAGCCGAATTTAGCCAGCGTAAGTTCAAGGTAAGGCCACAGCACGCTGTCAAATGCCTTGTGTATATCAAGGCTGAGGAGTAAAACTCTACGGGCATATAGATCGGCGTCAGAGATGATATTAGAGGCTAGCCTAATATTGTCTGTGATTTGGCGGGAAGGGATGAAACCTGTCTGGTCTGGGGAAATTAAACAGGGGACAATATTGTAGAGTCTATTAGCCATAACCCTACCAAAGATCTTTAAATCTGTATTCATAACGGAAATTGGCCTGAAGTTTTGGGGGAGAGAGTGGTCCTTATTGGGTTTCGGGATCAGGGACATATTTGCAAGAAGCATATCATCGGGAAAGAAGTGGCCCTTCAAAACATAATTGAAAAGAGATTTAAGATGGGGGACAAGCTGCTCTCTAAATTTTTTAAAGTATGGGGCTGAGTACCCGTCCGGGCCTGGTGTTTTAGAGGGTTTAAGTGACTTTATCACCTCCAGGATCTCAGCGTCTGAGCAGTCTGCATTCAGGGTCAAACGCTGATCCGGAGTAAGAGAGGGGAGAGGGATGTCTTCTAACCAGGAATTGTGCGTTGGGTCCGGGGGTGAGGAGGGAGGAGAAAGGAGTTTAGAGTAAAAACTGCTAAAAATCTGAGTCACCACAGACGGGTGGGAAACCAAATTGCCACCTGGATTTCTCAATTTGTATGTGTGAGGGGACTGGAGTGACTGGGAAAGTTTCCTCGCGAACATGGTCGACGCGGAGTTGCTGTGTAAAAGAAACCGGGCCTTAGACCATCTCAGGGACTTTTCTGTCCGTCCGGAGAGGATAGTGTCAAGCTGAAGCCTAGTGTCGTTTATACGGGAGAGAAGGTCTGGAGCATGGGAGCTCGAGTGTAAATGATATAGTTTATCTAACTCGACGGTGAGTTTGTTTATATCTATAAGCATTTGCCTTTTCTTCTCAGCCGCTAGCTGAATAAAGTGACCCCTCATTACCGCCTTGTGCGCAGCCCAAAGGATAGAAGGGGACACTTCTCCCGTGTCATTGGTAGAAAAGTACTCGACCATCCGGTCAGCGAGTTGCGAGACCAAAATGGGGTCCGTGAGTAGTGATTCATTAAGCCTCCAACCAGCAACAGAGGGTTTAAGGCCAATATGGGAGAGATCTAGAGTGACTATATGGTGATCTGACCACGGACACGGGTGAATGGCAGCTGCTAAAGAGTTGGCAAGGAGAATGGGGGAGCAAAACAAGTAATCTAACCTGGAATAGGTATCGTGGGGGTGGGAATAGAAAGTATATTCCCTTGCACCCACATTGTGCGCCCTCCAGGAATCCAGCAGGTTATTTTGGTGTAACAGGTATTTCAGAGTTTTGGGAAAGGCGTTAGAAGTATTACCCGCTCTACTCCTATCAAGGGTCGAGTGGGCCACCAAATTGAAATCCCCTCCCAGGATCATGTGTGGGGAATTAAACCTATCCAGGACCTGAAAAAAATTCTTAAAAAAGGTGGCTTGGGAGCTATTAGGGGCGTACACATTGGCTATTGTAAACTGCTTACCCTGCAAGGAGCCCTGTAAGATTAAGAACCGACTGTCAGGATCCCTATATACATTTTCTACATCAAACATCAGATTCTTCCTTATAAAAATTGCCACCCCTCGGGATTTAGCCCCGAATGTCATAAAGTATCCAGGGCCGTAGGCCTTATCAAAATAAGACGGGTGGTTCCCTTCAGAGAAATGGGTCTCCTGCAAACAAACAATATCTGCCTGCAGGCGTTTATAGGCCGTAAAGGCCTTCTTACGCTTCTGGGGGGAGTTAAACCCCTTGACATTATGGGATATCAATTTAACACCCATATTGAAGTAGGGAGATGTCTAGCTTATTCAGAGGTCGGGGGGGGATCCCGAGGGGGAGGCAGACAAAAATGTAGAACATGGGGCCGGAGGGGCTAACCACCGGTGTAAATGCAAGACCAGCCCGGGTATCTAAGGGGGGTCCTGTTAGAGGGATAAGTGTTAAATCTGGGAGCACAATAGAAAAAATAAGAGGTCCACATCCTAAGGAAAAAACATAGCAACAGCAACTTAGAAAACAAACAATAACATAAATGAAAGGTAATGGAGTCGGGAGGGAAGGAACCCAACCGACCATAGAACATAACATATGCCAGCTAGGGGTAAAGCCAGCCTGGCTAACAGGACTACATCGTCCAACACTCTTGTCAACCAGCAGTGGTACCAAAGATGGGGAAAAAAAACAAAATAAGCAGGTGGATGAGAAAAAAAAGAAAAAAAGGGGAGGGTACCACAAAGTTCCAGGATCTTCAAATCGTGACATCCTAAACACAGAGATATCACCAAGAGTGGGGGGACAACCAAGCGGGCACCGCTGAACGGAGACACAGCGGGGAACCTAAATGCAAACAGGTGCATGGAGGGTAGTGTGGAATGAAACACGAGTGAAGGGCACAGGCGGCCGGGGGTCACCGTCAATAAAAAGAATCAACAAGGAGCGTCAGGTTGCAAAAGGGATATCCGATGTCCCGGCCAAACAATCTGTCCCATCGAAGATCTTCAAACCTCCATAGCCGCCGGGGGTAAATCCTCCAAGTCCGGAAGACGGGTAGCTCTCAAAACTGCAAAGGTGCGGGGAGATTAACCATTAAAACAAGCGGTCCCTGAGATCCTGTCTCTGCCGTCTGCGATCTCTCTGTGGTGAAGGGGTAGACCAGATGGCTGACGGGTGGGGGGTAGAGGGCATCCTGGGGAGGTCCTCTTTTGCCAAAAGCCCCAGCTTAACAAGGAGCTCCTTTCCTTGTTGGATGGTGAATACTGTGTAAGTAGTCCCCTGGTGAGGGACTTGGAGCTTGAAGGGGAATCCCCATCTATACCGGATTCTAGCCTCCTGAAGAGGGACAGTGATTTCCTTGAATCTGTGGCGTCTGTCTAAGGTGGCTGGGGAGATATCCGGAAAGATCTGCAGCTTAACTCCATCCAGGGAAATATTAGGGGTATTACGGGAGGCCTTGAGGATTTCTTCCTTCACCAAATAGTCTTTTAGGCAGAGGACAATATCTCTGGGGGGCTTATCTTCCGGAGGCTTAGGGCGGAGAGCCCTATGTATCCTATCACACGCAAAAGCCTCAGGGGAAGAATCAGGGAGCAGTGAGCTAAATAGCTTATTGATGGCAGGGATAAGCTCTGTGACCACCTCCGGGACCCCCCTAATCCTTAAGTTACTTCTACGGTTCCTGTTGTCCAAATCTTCAAGATGGGATTGGAGCTGGGAAAAGGAATCAGAGAGAGCCTCATGGTCCTTGCGGAGGTCAGAATAAGCCAGCTGCAGCTCATCATGCTTAGTCTCCAAGATGTCCGTTCTACCCCCAGAACAGCAATCTCATGTTGTAATGTGTTGGTAGCTTTATGGAGCTCCGTTTGGAATTTCTCCGCCAGCTTGGTATACATCACAGTCAGGCTATCATCCAGGTCTGCCTTAGTGAGCTGAAGGTTATACTCACTGCCCATCGACGAATGTGCAGGGGAGGCTCCTGGACTCTGCGAGGTGACCTGCGAGTGATGCGAGCCAGCGCCATCTTTGGCCTTCCCGTCCATACTCCGGACTCGGAGTAGATAATGAGTGAGGGTCTTCTGCGTCGGTTTACCGCGGCGGGACTTGGCGGACGGCATGCACCGCTCGTTCCTCCGGGGGTGTGTAAGTAAATTAGAATTATCTGTGCGAGATCTAGCCCCGGGGAAGCCTGAGATGTTCCCGCTGTGTACGGAGCTCTCCTCAGATGCGACCGTCCAGCTTCGCGCCGCGCATGCGCCCCTCAGTGGGTGATTTGACGAAAGAGGAGGGCTCCTTTGGGCTCACTTTCTGGCAGGCAATTCAGTTAAGCCATTTCCTGAGGTCACTAGGATCGGTGGAGGACTTTCAAAGGCAGTTGACAGTATTTGAACAATACTGTAGTGATGAGGAACCACTCTCGCAGGTGGTATCAAAGATGTATGGCCTTTTGAATGTTCCTCCAGAAGATTACGTGATGTCGGGAATTGGCAAATGGGAAGAAGCCCTGGAGAGAAATTTCTCTCTAACTGAACGGAAACAGATTATTCTACTGACATTTAACTCTTCGATTTGTACAAGAACCCAAGAAGCCAGTTATAAAATTCTTACACAATGGTACTATACCCCAGTAAGGCTGAATAAATTTGCAAAGGAAAACTCAGACCAATGTTGGAGATGTGGGAGGGAGAGGGGAACTCTTCTGCATATATTTTGGACCTGTAAAAAAATTAGATATTACTGGGAGGAAGTGAGGAGAATATCTCAAAATTTTACAAAATACCAGATACCAAATGACCCTGCCTTCTTCCTGCTTCATTGTTCACAAATTCCAGTCCAGAGTTACAAGAAATCAGTCATATGTCACATGATCAATGCAGCAAAGATGGGAGTCACCCGAAGCTGGAGAGACCCTAGACCTCCCTCTATAGCACGGTGGCTCTCGAGGATTCAGGAGATAGAGGCAATGGAGGATTTAGTTCTCTCAGCTCAAAATAGGAGGAAACAATATGATGATACCTGGTTGAGCTGGAAAACATTTATCCGGTATGTTCTATGTTTACCGTTAAACATTCAATCCACCATAGATAACTATAGACATCTATGAGAGGTACTCTGCACATAGGTGCATGCTGGTTATGCGTATATTTAGACATGCACAGGTTAATTTTGCAGCAGTGCACCGTCTGTGCAGTTCTCTGTGGTATGGTCTGTTTTATTTTATTTTATTTCATTTTATATATATATTTTTACTTTTCCATGCATACTGTTCACGGTTCACTTAATTGTTTCCCACTTATCTAGATATGTTTTATTATACGCCTTGTCTTAAGATATTTTTTGTTTATCACTTACCTATAAACCCCTTTCACACCGGGGCTATTAGGGCTACCGGCGACTTAGACTAAAGGTGGGGAACATATACTTGTTCAAGGGACACACATCTTCAATTAACTCAGTGCTTCACCTTTGCCTCTACCTTTCCCCTCCCCCAGTCCTCTCTAGACACACATAACTTTAATATTTTTTTTTTTAACCCTGAGTCTTTACACGTCACCGTCATTTGCTATGGCACAGGACGGTGTGTGCATATATCGGTCTTACTAGTTATGTCCATACTGACAGCTAACCGAGATATTGCTTTTCACTGGTATCTTCATTGTTCACACACCCCATGAAGGGCAATTCACACATCCTATGAAGTGCTTTTCTCTATAAACTGAGATATCGCTTTTCAGGGATATCATTACTGCTCACACACCCCGTGAAAGGCAGTCCACACACCCTATAAAGTGCACTTCAAGCATTAGGCTAAGCACAGCTTTCACTTTGCACTTGCTTCATATTTTACATGTCTACACACTAGTTCATTACTTGTGTACAATATATATACAACTATGTATAACACATGACAAGCTTTTTTAGTAGCACATTATACGTTGAGATTTTGTTTTGTTTTTCACGGGTACTGTTATATTTTATATTTTACACACCCTATGAAGAGCGATTCACATATTTCATGAAGCACAATTCATGCACTAGGTTTAGTGCAGCGTTTATCTTGCACTTCTCGCTGTTTCACGTACTATTAAGGGTGATTCATTTATCCCATTAAATATAGTATATCTATTAGGCTAAATGTAGCACATACACCGCACTTTTTTACATTACTTGTGCTTTCACATTAGATCATTATCGATATATGACATATAGCGATGTTCCATTTATGCTTTATTTATTTATTTATTTGTTTATAGACATGCTGCTGTTGTTCTTTGAGAGGCCTCTTTTTATTTAATACAATGTTCATTTCATATATATGTATTTATCCATTGTACATATGTTTTGAACCAACGTTCCTATTTAGGGGTTATAGCCATCCTGGTTGCAATCACATTGGCTGTGTTTTTTCAACCAGCAGATCTGCATATTGTGTCTCCACCTGGCTGGGGTGGGTGTTCTCCCTCCACCACTTTTCTCCAACAGGTGCTTGATTATGGACATCAGCCAGGTGAACTGATCATCAGATGGTTTCAGGACTTTTTTCCTATAAATGAGATTGTTTCATTATTTTGTTTAGCTATGACTAAGCATCAGTTATTGATGTGAAACGCGTCAGCATTGTTACCCCACTGTTTGCTTTTTTATTGCTGCGGAGTGTCATTTTTTTACTGGTATTAAAGGCACCCATTTTTTACATTTTTGGTATCGTGTTGGAGTGCGGCTGTCCATCTCCATCTTTTCTTTGTTATTGCCTTGTGCATTGCCCGCACCCACTGGGTGTTTGGATCGTAACTACCACTGGGGAGCAAAAACAAAAAGAACAAGCAAACTCCTGCGCACGGGTGTATTTGTCCAATACTTTTTCAAGAGTCTTCATAGAGAATCACATAAATGTCAAAAAGTAATAACAGAGGCCGTGCTGCCCTTCAAGGTTGGGGGAAGTCCTGGCAGAAAACAAAAGAAAAAAGAAAGGCGCACCAGCCTAGTGTATTACCGCTAGCCAATTTATTAAATAGTAAATATATTAAAAACTACTCACACAGGACATGTCAGACAGGCTTATCAACAAACAATGAGGTATAATCCCCTCGGACCGCACTCCACAATGGGGGGGCTTTGAAACTATGTTGCTGCTGGCTGACGCGTTTCAAGGTGTCTGGGGCCTCTTCATCAGAGCTGAGCTCTGATGAAGAGGCCCCAGACGCCTCGAAACACATCAGCCAGACGTAAGCCTTACGCAAGTCTTGTATATGAAGCGGCCGGGCGCAGTAAAGGGATTTCTCCAATGCAATTCTATTAGCACTGGAGCGCCTCTCTACTAGGCCTCACACAGCTCTCATGATCAACAATACTGTACAATGAATATAGAACAATTATACTATGTATGTGAGTCTCTTTGGCTCCCCCTAGCAATTCTCAGACACGTGTCCTACTATGTTAGCCTAAACAGTCAAACTGAATCCTGTAATCGTTCCTTCCAGTTGACTGTAGTCTTCCCTAGCTTTAGTTAGTGCACATTAACAATTTGTAATCCAATAGGTATGAAGAAAAGGAAGAATCAGACATTCAGAGTAAATATATAGCATGCTGGGGACACAGGTGCCAATTATTTCAACGCACAGTCACTGCCGGATGCAATGTATCCCTGCACATGGCGTGTTAACCTCCAAACAATCATACT
Organism: Rana kukunoris; assembly: GCA_029574335.1. Lineage (NCBI taxonomy): Eukaryota > Metazoa > Chordata > Amphibia > Anura > Ranidae > Rana > Rana kukunoris. The sequence continues at coordinate 124,332,039 of CM056055.1, read as the reverse complement.
GAATCTATCAGATCCACCTTCCTGCGATACAGTTATTATATCATTGGGCAGGTGTCCTCTCACCAAATGAGGTCTCGCCTCTCCGGTACGCCTCTTGGCCCTGGTAGCAGGCCTCAACACAGGCTTCCTGCTTGCTCGAAGATGTCACCCCAAGAGGTCAGATCCAAGACTTCCTCTCCTTTAAGTAGCTCCTCCCAGCAGGCTGCGCCTGATGCAATGCACTCTGGTAGCACCGTAGCACTGTGGGCATTGTACTCTATTAAACACCCAAGGCAATGGAGTCTTTATCTCCCTGTACTTCAAGGTCCACAATGCATTGTTCTAATATAATTAAACCGAACAAGTCACAGCAGAATAACAGTTGAACACTGGAGGAAACTGAGTTCATTCTCAATCACAGACTGTAGTCTATGGGCTACATTGCAAAGTGACACCTTGCTACATTAGGAATGCTAAAGTTGTGTATTTATTAGACATGCGCACACTGAAATATTTTGTTTCGGAATTTCGTCCGAAAAATACATTTAGTAACTCCCGAAATTCGTTTCTTATTTATTTTGTTTTGGTTCAAAAATGCATTCGTCCGAAAATCAGAATTAAGGTTGAATCTGTCATTGAAGGCTTATGGTGTCTGTCGAATGTTCTAAGAAGATTTGCCCGAGCAGCTAAACTGTACGATGCCGCAATTGTACATTTCCGGTCTAATGTTCCGCCTGCAAGCTTTAGAAGAATTCTAATGTTGTATGACACTAGTAATAATTATATTTATTATATAGATGTGGTCCAAGACGGATAGAGTCACCCAGAAAAAAGGCACCTAATCCCAAAAGATAAGTAATTGAAAAAATGTGAAAAAAGGGGATAATTTGCGGTGCACGTTTATGTAAGGCGGTAGTGATGAGAAAGTACAAGTTATTAATTATAAAATTACAAAAAGTACTTTATTCATTGTTACATAGATATATACACAAATACAAAAAATTCTTAAAAAGGAAAAGAGGACAAAACAGTTGTTACCCACAATATATAGTCAACAACTGTTTTGTCCTCTTTTCCTTTTTAAGAATGTTTTGTATTTGTGTATATATCTATGTAACAATGAATAAAGTACTTTTTGTAATTTTATAATTAATAACTTGTACTTTCTCATCACTACCACCTTACATAAACGTGCACCGCAAATTTCCCCTTTTTTTCCCATTTTTTCAATTATATTTATTAATTATTATTACTAGTAAACTATTATTCAAATTCTTCTATAGCCTATGGCCGGAGCATTTAACCGTAAATGTACGATTGCGGCATCGTACAGTTTAGCTGCTTGTCAAATCTTAGAACTTTCGACAGACACCATAAGCCTTCAATGACAGATTTGACGTTTGTTTGTTCTTCGCTTCTTTCTTCGAATCTTCGTTGTTCATGTCAAATGGTCTACTCCAACTACTCCTGTTTCTATAATGTCGAATATTTCCTCTCTATGTAGAATAATCTTGGACTAATAGAATTAAGGTTAGGCACATTCGACCGCAGATTCGATAGACACCGATTGCTATTGTCAGCGTCATGTCGAATCTCCTATCTATACCGAACTGTTGTAGCAATTAAACCAAAATAAAGCATTTTTTTATGTTGGATCTTTCAGATTTTGGATTCTCTGCATTTATTTTCATTTGTTAAAACGATAACGAAAATACACGAAATTCGGACGAAATGAATTTGGACGAAAACAAATGCACACGTCTAGTTTTTTTTTTTTTTTTATATAAACTGCCTTATAGATTCCAAAGTTTATCTTTTCTACATTTATTTAGGCTTTGCTATAAAATTTTAGCTCAGAAAATATGTTTGCTAAGAACATAAACTGAATAGCGCAAAGCCTTGTACACACGATCGGATTTTCCGCAGACAAAGCGTTGGACTTTTGTCTGAAAGGCGTTGGCCATGCACTTGCCTTACTTACAAACAGCACACAATTGTCGTCCAACAAATACGAACGTTGCTATGTATCGCATAGTTTTTCGGCTCTTTAGCACCACCCTTTGGGCACCTACTGCCAATGTCGTGTTTGGTGAGCATTCTGATGGACGTGTGTACACATGATCAGAAAATCCAACAACAGACCGCTGTACTCTGAAAAATTTGAAGCCTGCCATGCAACATTTGTCTGTGGAAAATCCGACAACAATCTGATGGAGCATACAAACGTTTGGATTTTTGACCAACAGGCTATCAACACACAATTCCCATTGGAAAATCTGATAGTGTGTACAGAGCTTAAGCCATGCCACTAGGAAGTGTTGAGCCTGAAAGAAAACTGGATAACCACTCAGGGCTTAACATTACTTTCTAAACTACAGCAGCATGCTGTTACATATAACATAAGAGGAGATTACAATCTTTAACATATATAACTTTTTCTACTCTGCTCAGAAGTCTGAAAAATATACAGAGATGCAGATTTTAGTTCCAAAGTCACAATTCAGCAATACAGTTTAGTTTATATTGACATATCTCTGCTGGTCAGACTCAAAAATATTCTAATCATTATTCTGACGTGTCAGTAATATTACAAAAGTTCAGAACATAAAAAAAATCTCAAACCCAACATGTATCTTCTCTGAAAAACCTTCTAACCCCCCCACAAAAAGTAAAAAAATAAATAAAAAAAAAGAGTACAAGTAACCAGTGGTTGCATTATTTTCATCATGATTTTTGCCCTATTTTCACCTGGTAATCCTGTTAATACCATACTTCCTGTCTGTGACTTTGTTCACTCCTCCATTGGATCTATGGCAAAAGTTATGTTTGTAAGGCGGCGTACACACGACCGAGAAACTCGTTGGGCGAAACACATAGTTTTCCCCGTCAAGTTCCTTGTTCAGCAGTCAAAAAACTCGTCAAGCCAAATTTTCCAATTGCCCATCGAGGAAATAGAGAACATGCTCTTTTTTTGGTTCGACGAGTTCCTCGAAGGGTTTCTCGGCGATAAGTGTACATACAACTGGTTTCCTCGGCAGAATATGTCTCCCATCGAGTTTCTTGCTGAATTCTGCCGAGGAAACCGCTGTGCGCGTCCTGACACAGACTGAACTTCAAACATGTCTGCATATGCTATTCTCCAGTAATTGGTAATTGATAGGATGAGTAGTTTAAAAAAGAAAGATACAATTGTTTTTTCTATCTTCTCATCTCACAGGAAGCAACAAAAACACTAGATTTATGGCAAGATCAGGAAAACAATCTACAAATTCCATACAGTTGCGAGAGGTACCTCTTTTTAATGCAAGAAAAACAGAGAATTGAGCGCACTCCAAAAGATGTACACTGATATAATTCTAAGACAGGTAATTCAGTATTGAAAAAGTGGTGCACATAAATACAGTATATTGGAGTCCATATATAAAACGTCCATAGGCATAATAGCCAAAGAACACACTAACACTTGATGGCAGCCAGCTAACAGATGAAGCACTCTGTAAACGTCAAGAAAAACACAAAAGCGGCGCCTTCTAAGCGTAGCAGTAGTAAAATTTAATTGATGTGTCTAACAATATAAAAAACCTACTCACAAAACAGGTGAATGGTCAGGCATGTGAACAAGAAAGGTTTTCATCCGCAGGTAGTAAGCGTCCATCACGCTGGGTGTCGAGTTGCTGGTTACTGCTGACGGCAAGGACGATGTAGAACAAGGTCCCCCGGAACCAAAAGACAGAGAACCTGTTTCCCGGTGTAGCAGCGCGAGTGATGTCACTTCCTATGCGCGGGCGGATGCGCGCGTTCGAGACATTCGTGTCCCTTCCTCAGGCAATGGGGAATCCATTTTACTGAAGGGCAATATAACCACTCATCGGCCGGCCAATGTTATTCCTGATCATATCCACCTTACCACACTTGCCTGGCCACAGCCACCTCTTTTTAATGCAACTTCAAGGGTTATGTAAGAAAAACACCAATTTGTTTAATTAGTCTTGTGAGATGCCTTTAAGATATACACTATATTGTCAAAAGTATTGGGACACTTGCCTTTTCACGCACATTAACTTATTTTTTTTCCAAATAACAGTTTTTATTTGAATAAAACATTATACAGTTTGTAATACCACATGAATTAAAAGGACAAACGCAATCACGTGGCAGGAAGTATGCAAACTATTCCCACAACACGTGGGATCGGGAGGGATTGGGCCAGAGGCCAGCATAATATGACTATGAGAGATGCACATTAACTTTAATAGCATCCCAGTCTAAGTCTGTAAGGTTGGACATTGAGTTGGTCCACCCTTTGCAGCTATAACAGCTTTAACTCTTTTGGGAAGGCTGCCCACAAGGTTTAGGAGTGTGTCTATAGGAATGTTTGACTATTCTTCCAGAAGCGCATTTGTGAAGTCAGGTACTGGACAAGAAGGCCTGGCTAGCAGTCTCTGCTCTAATTCATCCCAAAGATTTTCTATCAGATTGATGTCAGGACTCTGTGCAGGCCATATAAGTTCATCCACCCCAAACTCACTCATCTATGTCTTTATGGACCTTGCTTTGTGCACTGGTCCAAATCCTTTGGTGGAGGAGGGATTATGGTGTGGGGTTGTTTTTTAGGGGTTGGGCTTGGCCCCTTAGTTCCAGTGAGGGAACTCTTAAGGCGTCAGCATACCAAGAAATTTTGGACAATTTCATGCTCCTAACTTTGCCCCCTTCCTGTTCAAAAATTACTGCTCAATAGTGCACAAAGGAAGGTCCATAAAGACATTGATGAGTGAGTTTGGGCTGGAAGAACTTGACTAGTCCTGACTTCAACCTGATAAAACACCTTTGGGATGAATTAGAGTGGAGACTGCAAGCCAGGCCTTCTCAACCAGCATTAGTGCTTGACCTCACAAATGCACTTCTGGAAGAATGGTCAAAAATTCCAATAGGCACACTCCAAAAACCTTGTGGATGGCCTTCCCAGAAGAGTTGAAGATTTTATAGCTGCAAGCGGTGGGCCAACTCAATATTGAACCCTACGGACTAAGATTGGTATGCCATTAAAGTTAATGTGCATGTAAAGGAGGGTGTAACCTGGTGTTACAGAAAAGTACTATTGTCACATCAGTGTCAATGATGAATCTGACTCATTACAAGTCCTATATATTAGGTCATATTTGTATATTTTTAGGTTGTTTTTATTGTGACACACAATCTTTTTATCCAATGGTAATTGGACTGAATTCAATAGTGGGAGTAGCAGCCATAACAAATCCTAAATTCTTTAGGAAAATATACTCAAAAAAGTACTCAACTTCAAACCAATTGGCCAGTGGCAAAATAGCTTTATCGTGTAGTTTTTGAGCTTTTTCTCACAGTATCACACTGCATTAAAGGTGTTTTTTTTTTTTTTTTTTTTTTTTTAATAACAAACATACTTACCTGCTCTGTGCAAGGTTTTTGCGTAGAGCAGCCTCAATCCTCTTTTTTTGGGGTCCCCCAGTGGTGCTCCTGGCCCTTCCTTCACATCAAGTGTCCCCACGGAGAGCCACTTTCCACAAGGGCACACGTGGGGGCGTGCTCCTGATTCCTGCTGCTGCATCCATTGACTCAGTCAGCAGGACTCGGACTTGGCCCTGCCCCCGGCTCCGTGTCACTGGATTTGATTACAGCAGCAGGAGGCTGCTGCTGTTTTCAGTCTATTCAATGAGAACCCGAAACAGCGTCTGGAGCTGGTGGGCTCGTCCTCAACACTGGAAAGATTGGGTTCAGGTAAGAAAAAGGGGGGCTCTGTGGTGCTGCTGCAGCACAGAAGGTTTTTCACCTGAATGCATAAAATGCATTCAGGTGAAAAACCTTGAGACTTTACAACTTCTTTAAGACCTTTATGGACATTTTGAAACACATTTTAAGCTGTTTATAATTAAAAATAAGGGAATTAGGTTACTTCCATTCTGATTTAATTTGTCTAGTACCTAACGCATATGTAAAAGCCTAACAAAACAGTTCCAAGGTGCTGCAAATATAAGCAGATGGTAAACATTCGGCATCCAATTCTTGGAGGAATTGCTCTGCAGAAAAAAATTGTATCCTGCTGGTGAGAGGCATAAAATTAAATCGAGCGGCGTGCTGGGTATAAAGTGCCTGTTTCTGTCTGCCATCTTTCTTACCCGATCCCTGAGCTGTCTTGTTTATGGGAGAAACAGGGAAAAGAGAGGCATAAGATAATTTTTCGTTTTATACAAATTAGGTTGATTGTTTTTGTCCTAGTTGGAACACTGAAATGGTAGCCTAGAAGCAACAAAGCAGACATTAAGCATCTTTTTAGAGAATTGGGACTTAAGAAAAATTAAGATTATTTAACATAAATATAAATCTTTACTGATTAGCAGTTAAGGATCGGCAAAGGAAAGGTAGGCAAGATACCCCAAGGCCATTATTTGTAAACTGACAAATTTTTATTTACAAGGTTTAAAGCCGCGTGTCGGGTAAACGTAAAGGGCCAGATTCACAGAGCGATTATGCCGGTGTAACAGGAGATGCGCAGCGTAAGTCTAAATTTGCGCATGCGTTTTGATGCGCCGCTTCCCCAAAATGAGATACGCAAGAAATCTACTTTTTTTTGTCCGGCGTAATTTCGTTAGACAGGCGCATTTGTCCGAGTAAAACGGCGCTAGACACACCATTGATTTGCTATTCAAATATGCTAATGATGGAGTTACGGGGATCCACAAAAGAACGTTGGTGCAGCGCAGGCTACACGCTGTGCACAACAGCTGCACGGCCTGTCTAAAATTAGACCATATAAAAGGTGGTATAAAATTAGACAATTCGTCTACATGTCAGAGAAAGCAACACTGTTAGTGAGGAGCTGAGCAGTCACACGTGTTGCACAACAATCTGTATGCCAACATGCCAGTGGCATCCATGCTCATAGCTATACTACTGACTTTAGATGAGCAAAGAAGGAGGAGGGCATGGAGGAGGGCACGGAGGAGGGCACGGAGGAGGGCACGGAGGAGGGCACGGGAATGGATTTTTTTTTTTTTTTTTACAAAAAAAAATTCTTTGCTTGAAGAAACATTTTTTACAAAAAATATACATACATATATACATCAATACATAACATACATACAAATTACAAACACGGTCTCACTATCTTTCAATAGCCCTTTAAAAACTTGATGGATATAATAATCTAATCTGATACAAGCCCCTCACTCTTCACTTGATATATCACACACGCATAGACATCTTTGGCATGAGTGATTCTGAGGTGTCTCGCATCTTCACCCCTCATGCCATCCTGGAATTAACCACAACCCTGCAGGAGCCCAACACCAGCCCAACACATCACACCACCCATGACACCCATGACAGCTACATATACAATCATAGCCCCATCCCCACAGATTTCGAACAGAACATGTATGAGGACAGCTGGCTGGTTGGTGAGTGACATGGGTGGCAGGCATGACTGTCCCCCCCATGATGCTGAAATCACAAGGGGCACATGCACTACTAACATCCTCCTATCTTATCCCTTCAGGGTGACTCTGCATATGCACTGGGACCCCATCTCTTGACTCCTATATGGAACCCCCCTAACCAAGGCTACCCCACCTTCTAACGAAAGAGCAGCCAGGAGCCAGCTCACATTAGGCATCTTTGCACGTTAAACACACACATCATAATCATGGCACAATGAGAATGCATGCATGCACACCACTGTGGTCCCTAGCACATACACATCACATCCTCATCACATTGGATTGGCACAAGCCCACCATGCAGGACTTGTGAGCAGCAACGCCATGCCACGGCTCCAATTATGTCACTGTACATTCATACACCATTCACACGGACCTGGGGATCACTTCTCCACCACAAATGAGGGTGACACACCTTTTCCGGCAGGAATGTCACCCCCACATTCCCAAATCATACACAAACAGAACCAAAAAAAATAAAAAATTGACCAGCAAAAATAAAAAATGCCCAGCAAAAATATAATTTAAACAAAATAACAACAAAGAAAACACATAAAAGACAAAAATCACTCTGCAAAACAGTCCCCAAATATCTCAAAGACACGTCACAAACAAACAAACAAACGCTAATAAACAACAGAACAAAAGCACCTTGCTGTATAGGAAGGGATACAAAGGGATGTACTTTTGCAAAGGAAGTGCGTTTGTGTCTGTCTATTTATGCTGTCTGTGTAGTTCACTAATTTGCCCTAGTCCGCTTCCAATTTCACTGATTGCGCCGTTCCCGAGTTGTGAGCATGCGCACAGAGGTGCTGACCATGGTCTGCTTCATGTGCGCATGCGCGAGCCAGCCGGCCCTTCATTTGCATGGGGTCACGGCTCATTTCAATGTAACACGCCCACGTCCTTCCCAATTTGAATTACTCCACCTTACGCCTCTGAAATTACGTTGCACAGGCGCTATTTTCTGCGCAAATCAACCGAGAATACGGTGATTGCGCCGCTACATTGCGGCAGTCTAACGTAAAGGCGCCGATGTACGTGAATCTGGCAAAAGGGTTTGTTGCTCAAAAAAATAAATAATATATATATATCTATATATATATATATAAATATATCCTGTTCCTTTAAAGCATAATAAACTGCATAATGCTTATGCTGTGTCATTTTTCCTTTTCTAAACTGTAAAAAAAACTGTCTGATCCTTCCAGTTCCTGTGTTCCCCTTTGTGTCCTGTCCATGGTTATCATGGCTGCTGAGTCCTGACATCATGGTCAGTTTACATGCCTCTGTCATCCACAAGTCTGCTCTCTCCTCCTCTTCCCCTTCCTCTCTCCCTGTCAGTAGCTGTGTGTGAGCCGCCCCTCCCCTTCTAGCACCGTGCCAAGAAGTAGAAAAATTACTGCTCACAATCACTGCTAGGATAACATGTACTATAAAGTGTATGTCGTTTTTAAATTGTTCTTCTAAATGCCTTATTTCTCCTCGCCGATCAGGTGTCACGTGACCCCCTGGCAGACGTCAAAGGGAGATCTCCACCCCCTCTGTAGTACATACATACATCGGAGGAAGAGAGCGATTGGCGGTCACGTGACTGCTGATCGGCGAGGAGAAATAAGGTAGCAGAGGGGCTGGCAGTGATTGTGAACATTGCCTTTACAACCCTTTAAAAACATTAGGTAATGCAATTATCTATGTAATAATAAAATAATTAAATATATTTTAAATACAAAATATACAACTACTACTACTATTGGTATCATCTTCTAGTAATACTTTGTACAGCAGAAGTCTGGCAGAGAAAGAAGCAGCACCAGGAACCAAGAAGCTTGACAAGGAACATAGGGATAGGGGAAGAGAGCAGAGTGAGTTCATCTGTCTGTTGCTTCTCTTTCAATATTCTATAATAGGTTGGGGGCAGGGAGGTGATAACATAGTTTTGCTTAAAGAGTTTATAAACCTCCATTTTTAAGTTATACCTATAGGTAAGTTTAGAATAAGGGGTCCCCCAGCAGCGCTCCTAGCCCCTACTCTTTATCATATGCCCCCATGTAGAGTCGCTTTCCATGGGAACATAAGGCTTACTTGTAGGTACAGTAAATATCTCCTAAATGTGTGCTGTTTAAGAGATATTTTACTTTGTACCGCGCTGTGATGAAACAACCCTCCATGCCATTTCTTCAATAGCAAATGCTGTGACTGGTGTGCGGGAGTGATGTCACGCGACTCTAGCCACAGAGTCACAGAGAAGAGGGGCGAACATGGATGTGGCCTCCAGCGGGGACAGAGTGGGCTTCGTCTGCAGGTAAGTGTCACATAATGTGCTAGTATGTGATGCATACTAGCACATTAAGCTTTTACTTTGCAGGAAACAAAAAAGGAAGTAAAACCCATCAGGGTTTACTTCCTCTTTAACAACAGTAGAGAAAATTCAGTAAATTGGCTGCGCAGTCTGATATGGCTGTCCAAATCTCTGTACTGGATGGACAAAAATACAAAACCCTTTGGCAAGTAAACAGCTTCCCTATACTGTATGTATTTAATCTGGACTCCAGCTTTACATGGGGCACTAAAATAAAAATAGGGAAAATACAGCATTTCATTTTGTTACTATACAATTTTTTTTATGTTTACATGCACTTGTGCCCACAGTTTGGACATTTAGCTATTTACATATTATCAACAAGCAACAAAAAAAAATATTTCAAAAGAAGCCACTTTGACCTCACTAGCTGCTTTTAATGTGAAGTTATTCATGTAAAGATTTTCAAAGATCACAACTAAGATGCTAAAATTTGGTTTCAGTCCATTTATAGCAGCCTAGAAAATCTCTTGGTTCTATAAATACAGTAAAAGGCTTGGCAGCTTGCCAAAATTTGTTCTTCACAGCAAAAAGCTTTACATATCTGTGTTGTGAAATGTCTTCATAATACGTATAGATACAGAGATGAATTCAGGGCTTGTTTTAATGTTCTTTTACTTCTTGCTCAGAATATGTAAATACTGTAGTGCGAAGAATCTTGGCACAGGCTCATTTTACTTGTACTACTTGAATATGAGAATAGAACATATCAATTGTGCCCTGGGTATTCCTTTGATTCAAATTAATTGCTGCAAGCCCTGATCTTTGTTTTTCTATATGTGTAAAGAGGAAAAGCTGCGCTTAGGATAATCTGATGCAGGGCAATAGGACTTTAGTATGGATGTGTGACTGCAGCCCCCCCTAAATATAACTCCCCAACGGGGGTATATAGGAAAACAAAAAGAGAGAGGTGGTGGGGGTAGTGGCGCTGTCACTATTAGTTGTTTGCTGGCCAATAACCGAACCCACCTGGGTATATGTAGGCTATGATGGGACAACTATTACCCAAAGAATACACATGCGTTCAAAACAACGCGCAGGCAAGAGGATTTTAAGGTGATATTGGATGTGTGTGTATACTGATGGGAATACTTAGGTAAACCACCAGGGGTGTGATAATAAGATATGCGAGTAAAACAGGTTGAGCTCACCGTGCTACTGGCTAATACAGAGTATACAGTACATACACAAGATATCTAACACAACATCCTAAGTATAATAATATATAATATAAGTTGGAATAAAAGTCCATAAATTAAAATAAAAAACGTGTGACATAGGTGGTACAGGTGCTCCTATGTGAATGGATGGTAGACAGTGCAGCCAGTGACTTTCGCAGTGGGTCCGGTGTGTCCCCTTGTGGATCCCCACTCACCACACCTGCAGTGTACATACAGTAAAGACACACTGCAGGAATCCAGGTGACTTACCAAGGATTGGAGCAACTCAAGGAAAGAATCCACGGGAGTTTGGAGTAACGCGCCGACTTATATGCATTTTACCCCAGCAGGGGTGAGTGCTTCTGGTGAGTGGGGATCCACAAGGGGACACACCGGACCCACTGCGAAAGTCACTGGCTGCACTGTCTACCATCCATTCACATAGGAGCACCTGTACCACCTATGTCACACGTTTTTTATTTTAATTTATGGACTTTTATTCCAACTTATATTATATATTATTATACTTAGGATGTTGTGTTAGATATCTTGTGTATGTACTGTATACTCTGTATTAGCCAGTAGCACGGTGAGCTCAACCTGTTTTACTCGCATATCTTATTATCACACCCCTGGTGGTTTACCTAAGTATTCCCATCAGTATACACACACATCCAATATCACCTTAAAATCATCTTGCCTGCGCGTTGTTTTGAACGCATGTGTATTCTTTGGGTAATAGTTGTCCCATCATAGCCTACATATACCCAGGTGGGTTCGGTTATTGGCCAGCAAACAACTAATAGTGACAGCGCCACTACCCCCACCACCTCTCTCTTTTTGTTTGTTTTTCTATAGACTTAGCATTTTCTGGTTCCATACCTTTTCTGTCTATGATCACCACTGAGGCTGTCAGGGACACATTGGCCATAGTGCAGTTGAAGTTTTGAGGCACACACAAAAGTGAAGGCTTGTCTTGCGGTGCCCAGGGGCGTGAAAATGCAGACTCAAGCATGCGTGCATTCACTACTGACACTGGCACCAAATAGCCTGTATAAGTGCAGCAGCTGCACTAGTAGGTTGCTGTCTGGTCTGAAGCTGTTACCCGTGTTCCTGGTTCTGTTTCCTGTGCTTGACTCATGTGATTGACCCAGCTTATCCTGACCACGCTTGAACTCTACCTGTCCTAAACTTGTCTTGCCTCTAGACTTCGCTGACCTCTTGTTCATCTGCCTGATCTCGTGTTGCCAACCTCTGTCTGTATCCTGACAATTCTCTGCCAGCCGTTTTATGTCTGTATCTGACCATCCGCTGCTGATCTGGCTTGTCTGACCCCGCATTGAGTTATTCATCTCTCCTGCTCTGCATATTTCCTGGTTACGCTGGTCCTCCACTTGTTGTATGTTGCCAATTTTACTGCATCTGCTACCAGCTGCTGTCTACACAGCCTGGAGTCTGCTATTCCTGCTGCTATCCGCTGCTTTAGCTGTCTGTCTCAGCTCTGGTGATGCACCTGCCACGCACCAATGGAAAATCTTACAGGCACTCAGGACGACGTCCTTCTAGTGACAAAATACATAGGGAGAAGCAACGTGCTGATGTCACCACGCTGTTCTCACATTCCGCTTGCTCGGGTGTGTTGGTACTATTTGCCGGCCGGCTTACATGTTTTTATGGAACTTTTTGCATAGTCTGTTTGTCTGCATAGACTTTTTTTACAATAAAACACCACCTGGTTTTACCAATGGTGAACCTTTTTTGTCTTTTTCTATGGGCTTTATTCACTCACCGAGGATACGTTTGTGGACACTTGTTTAATTGCTGAGTATAAATCAAGTCTTCAGGAACACTCTGCTTGCTGGCCACTGGAGGTGTCGGGAGGGTTCAAAGGCCCTGGCTGGGTATTAGCCACAAGCTCTGACAGCTTGTTTAGCTAGCTTAATTCACTCACCAAGGTTACTTTTTGTGTCCACTTGTTTCATTGCCAAGTATACATCAAGTCTTCAGGAACCAAATTATCTAGTTTACTTATTCTCCATATCACATGTATTTGCTCATTCATCATTAGCAATGCTTCCCTTTTGTTTCGTATTTGTTTGGAGCGTATTTTACTTTGGGTTGCAGCTACTTTTAAGTTATTTTTTATGCCACGTATACAGGATCATTTTTAATGTCGTGGAAAAACAATGTTTTTCTCAACGTGATTCTTGTCAAGCTTGCCTTGCATACACACGATCGTGAAAAATGTTTTTTTTGAGCAAAGCGTGGTGACGTACAACACGTACGACGGCACTATAAAGGGGAAGCTCTATTTGATTGGCGACGCCCTTTGGGCTGATTATGCAAATTTCCCTTTTCATAACCTGCTTCTGAGCATGCAAATTTTTTTCCCCGTTGTTAAAGCCTACACACGACCGTTTTTCACGACGTGAAAAATTACGACGTGAAAAACGACGAGAAAAAATAGAGCATGTTCTAAATTGTTAATGGCCATTTTTCATGTCGAGAAAAATGCTCTTGAGCCTACACACGATCGTTTTTAATGACCAATTTAAAAAATTGCATTTTTCTCATCATGAAAAACGGTTGTGTGTACACCGCATTAGTCATCGCACCAGCACGGTTTTCTTCTTTAACATTTCTCAGACACTGCAAATCCAAAGATTATCCACACAAATATTTATTCAGATACAAAAATTAGGACTATCCTGGCATAAAAATAGGAATGTACAATATTGGTCCCAATAGATTTGTATTAAAAGTTTAAAAGTATATGATACACAGTACATCAACGTGTACATAAAGTTGAAAAAAAAAAAGAAATAAATCTTGAACACAGAGTATGTAACATTGGGTCTAAATTTTCTCTAGTATTTCCATTCACGTATTCAGGAAAATACAAATAAAGGTTACACAAAGAAAAGGCCTGTAGAAAAAAAGGCTGATAGGTGGAACATTGACTCACTGCTGGCTGCTGGAAAACCGAGTGCTCCTCCTATCATGGACGAGGACGAGGAGGAGTCGCAGATTTTGTACACTGGATGGCTGCCGTCTGATGGCAAAGCATGACACTGCTCTCATCAGGTATGGCACAGTGAGGCTTGGCAAAGCATGACACAGCTCTCATCAGGTATGGCACAGTGAGGCTTGGCAAAGCATGACACAGCTCTCATCAGGTATGGCACAGTGAGGCATGCAAGTGGCACAGTGAGGCATGCAATGGACACAGTGAGGCATCAATGGGCACAGTGAGACGTGCGATGGACACAGCAAGGCTGCAAATGGGCATTGTTGACCCTCTTTTCTGCTTACATTAGCTGCTGCATTCTCATCCTAAGCTTATACTAGAGTCAATACGTTTTCCCATTTTTTTTGTGGTAAAATTAGGTGCCTCGGCTTATATTTGTGTCGGCTTATACTCGAGTGTATACGGAAAAAACAAAAAGGCCCAGTATAATAATTTGTCTCTATATGTTCCGCACAGGATTTAAATTTCCAAAAGAGAACTATGATTGGCTGTTTTTACTGCTTTAGGCTTTATTCACTCTGTATCGAATGAAGAAAATCATTCAATTAATTGTGCTTTTTGGGCTACAATCCACTCACAACTGAACTGTTGTTCCTCAGCTAAGTAAAGCAATAGACAGCCGTGGCTTCAATGATGCCTATATTGTTCAGGGATGCCTATATTGTTCAGGCCTCTGCACCCCATCGCATTGCTACTTGAATAATGTGTGAATACAGCATTTAGGGAGCATTTAGGGAGCCCTTGCCAGGGGTCAAAACTGCTTGCCAAGAGCCCCTTGCATGCTGTGAACAATTCTGTTAACAATGAAACAATGAATAATTTGGATATTAACAGAAGTAAATAAAATATACTGTAACATCAATTTTTTTTCTTATTCAATGCATTTCTTTTTTCTCTTCACAAGGTGACAGTCTTTTGTTATTTTTGTAAATAAAATAAATTTTACAGGCGTGACAGTAAAGGAAAAAAAAACAAAAAAACCTCTGTGACTTATGAATAATTCTTTGAAAATGCTTAACATCTTTAGTGTGATGTTTGGGCGTGGAGGTGCCTCGAAAATGTACTCTGATTAAAAATAAATGAGGGACTTTATCAGGGGATTGTTAATTGCAAAGGCAAGGGAACGTTAAGAAATAGCAATCATTCAATCAGTTGAGAACACAAGCATCTCAAATCAACATTATTTGGCTCATTGTGAAGCTGAAGGGTGACAGGCTACCATGTAACAAAAAGCATGATTAAAAATAGCTAGTTTTAAAACATCCAAATTCCAATTAGATGGAAATGTTTAAGATTTGGCGGAAACAAGTATATAGTTATGTATACAATTTCTAACATATTTTATGGATTAACATGTCTAATTTGTGCTATTTTCTACTATACCACTCCTAAATGTAGCAAATTGAATCTAACAGTGCAATGAAGTCCTACCCTGAAGCAGTAACAATTTCATGTTGGTGCCTCGGGCGTGTAAGTGACTTGCCCAAGGTCACTAGGAGATGACATCTGGAATGTGAACCAAAATCACCTACTTCAAAGGCAGGATTTCTCAGTTACTACTTCATATGATGACATACTGCCCCAGGGAACAAATGTAGTTCACCCTTTAAGCTCACCATGTAGGAGCAGTGGGAAAAACAATCCAGATTTAGGACATTAATAAATTTTAACTGCATTCAAGGAGATGCCTGGCTCAGATGGCAGTCACCCTGGGGTTCTGAGGAGCTTAGCTCAGTAATTGCCAGGCTTCTATTTTTAATTTTCAAGGACTCAATTTCCACAGGACAATATTGGTTATAAACCTGAGGTGGTGTGTTTTTAAGTAACTCAGAAATCACAGTTTTGAAACTACAGACCTATTAAGTTTTTAGCTAGGAGAACATGCCTTAAAAAATGACTTATAGGCTTTGCTGTTATATACACATCTAGCAAAAGCAATACCATTAATGTAAGATGACTAATAATATGCACGTTAAGCAAAAATGTAAGTAATTCTTGCAACCATAATTTTGGCACAGTTCTTTTTGTCAGCAGTTTAGCGCTAGTAGGTACTGTGACCAAAAACATGCATCACCTGAAAATCTGACACTCCCCATCACTGAATCAAGTGTTAAGCCCTGTTAAGACTGGTACACACAATCGGATATCTGATGGAATCTAATCCGATGGATTTTTTCGTCGGATATCCGATGAAGCTGACTTTCATCAGTCTTGCCTACACACCATCAGTCAAAAATCAGTGCCAAAACGCGGTGATGTACAACACTACGACGAGTCGAAAAGTTCAATGCGTCAATTTGATTCTGAGCATGCATGGATTTTTCACACAGACAATCATATTTTTCTATCGTTTTTTTATCCATAGGAAAAATTTTAAACATGTTCTATTTTTTAACACCAATGGAAAAAAGACTGATGGGGCCCACACACGATCGGTTTGTCCGATAAAAACAGTCCGTCGGTCTGTTTTCATCAGACAAACTGATCGCGTGTACACGGTTTAACACTTTATAATTATTATATTCAAGGCATATATCCACATAGCAATAGTCCCTGTGAAGGTGCATGTATATTTTTTGAATAGGAAAAAAAAACAGTTAATAGATTAGTTGCTTTGTTCGTCAAATGTTTCTCACTGATTTGAAAGAGAAAATACTGCACTTGGCCACTAAATGGCACTAAGTATCATGGTAAATTCCTATTATCCTTTGTGCCACCTAGTGGCAAAATGCAGTATTTTCTCTTGTAAATCAATGAAAAATATTGGACCAGCACATGAAAAAAATCAATCTGCGCAATCTCAATTACTATATGCAATTCAAATGAAATAGCTGCTATCACTAACAAGTCCTCTCACTTCACCTAAACAAATACAAAATAACATAAAATGTGCTGTGGTATTATTACTATTATATAATCAATGATGATACATGTATAATCCATTGTAAATAAACAAATGTTCATATAATAGATTCAGTAATTGATTAAAGTAAATTCAGAAACATCAGTGCATCAATGGTGCAAACAAATGAATAGTGTTGCCACCCCTACTGAAAAAGTCAACGCTCAGACGACATGCATCTAGGGGGGCAGAGCTTGCGACCTGTTGTGTCTAAGCGCTTTTGCAGCTTGAACGGCTCACAGTGCCATCCTTGTGAGTTTTTATTTACTTTTTTTTTTTATAGGAATATACCTTTTTATTAACTTCAATCAATCACTGAATCCATTATATGAACATTTGTTTATTTACAATTGATTATACTTTTATCACCATTGCTTATATCATTGTAAAAATAGCGCAGCACTGTTTGTTATTCTTTCAGCACAGGAAATAGCCTAATGACATTTGTTTTTTTTTATTTTTTATTTTCCTATACACACAGAATGAATGCATTGCCTTTTCACTGTGTGAATTACTATACAAATGTTCCCATAAACACACCCCTTAAAATACATGCCCATGCAAAACCTTTTTTTGTTGGGTAAAACTGGGAATGATTGAAATCACTATTGGGTTTAACTGATATCGGGAAGTAAGAAGAAATCTCCAACATGGACTTATACAACAATATAAAGCTGCCCAGGGTCCTAGCATTATTCTACTCTTCTAAAAAAGAAAAAGGCATTTTTTTTATTGCTGTGGAGAACCATTTTCAACGGGGACAACACCATCCATGGTGGCTGCAAAAGTAGTGTATGTGATAAAGTGATATGTGAAAGGAGAGTCTCTCGTGCCACCATGTGAATGAGAAGAATACATACAAATAAATAAATAAATAAATAAATAAATACTGGGGGGTCGCTGCTCAATCTTAAAGTGTAACAAGTGCACAAAAAACTGGATATAAAACAAATAATGAATTCAAATGAAGTTGAATACCAAAAAAACAATTGAATATAATACATGTAAAAGTCCATACTAAGATCAATGATGAGCAAATACACCAATATAGTCCTTCCAAAATAATATAACTTTAGTGTGGTGAATCTGCATGCATCAAAATCTGTCAAAGAAATTTCTTCTGTGGGTGGATTTGATAATATTGAATGCGCTTATCTCACGCCTGAATATACTGAGCCTTTCAGATCTCCTGGATATCCGGGGCAACAGCAGCTGACCGTCTCCACACTTGTCTGTGCTCCCGATGGTGCGGTTGGATATCTCCTGTGGTGGTATGAATATCCGGGTTTCCAGACGTGGGTGAACCTGTGGGTTAAAACAAAAAAAAAGGCCTCCCATAGCGTAATTTTTTTTAAAATACACATTTATTTAATAGCCAAAAGGGCTCTTACATAAGAACGAAGTAAACAGGCAAATACTGCAAACCGCACGTTAGTAAACACTTCCAGCGTCACTTCTGGTTTCCACAGTACATCCGGCCCTTACGCTTTACATCACACCACGTGAATTTATCAGAGGAACCAGATTAATTGCCTAATGTTTCCTTTTATGGGCTTAAACAGAAAGTGGTTTGGCGGCCATTTTCTCGAAGTATGTTTCTCTATTATGGTGGAAACTATTTTCTTGGTTGGCTAAAAAACAAACTAGGGTGGCAAAATCCTAAAAAGTATACCTTTGGCGGCCATTTTCTCAGAACTAACTTATCCATTATTGTGGTGGCCATTTCCTAAACTAATTAGAGACTAATACCAACAGATCTCAGCGGCCATTTTCTTGCAGACAGGAGACCAAAAACTTCTCCATCATGTTGGTGGTCCTTTTCTTGGTAAAACATATTAATGTTAATCTATATAGATATATATAAAATAAAAAAATAGGAAACAATAAATTAATAAAACACCAAAAATTGCTTAAAAACAGTTTAAATCAAATTCTACATTAAGTCCATCAGGTACAAAAGTTAGTAGAGAATGTATCCACTTGGATTCCTTTTGACTGGTAGATCTTACCATGTGTGCCCCCCTTCAAAGTCTATTGTATCTTTCTACCCCCCAAAAGGATAGCTGTGTGGGGTCATTGTCCTGGTTTAGTGCAAAATGTCTACTCACATTATGTTTCGGGAAGCCCTTAATAATGTTCTGGATGTGTTCCCTAATCCGAACCATCAGGGGTCTCTTAGGCCTACCCACATACTGGGTAGGACTAAGTATTGTTACAGGTACATTGCAAGATGTACACCACCCCTTTCCTGTGACAACTAATAAAATCCTCAATTGGATACTTTTGTCCTGTCTTTGTAGAGGTAAATTATTTTCTTTTCACTTGTGGTTTCTTCTTTTTAGGATTTGAGCGCCCTAGTTTTTTTAGCTAACCAAGAAAATGGTGACACCATAACGGAGAAACATACTTCGAAAAAATGGCCGCCAAACCACTTCCGGGTTAAGCCCATAAAAGGAAACACTAAACATCCAATCCGGTTCCTCTGACAAAGTCACATGGTGTGACATAACGCGTAAGAGCTGGATGTACTGTGGAAACCCGGAAGTGACATTGGAAGTGTCTACTAACATGTGGTTTGCAATATTTTCCGATTTACTTTGTTTTTATGTAACAGCCCATTTGGCTATACAATACATTTGTATTCTAAATGTTTTTACACTACGGGAGGCCTTTTGTTTTTGTTTTAACCCACACATTGAGAGGCTCATCCACGTCTGGAAACCCGGATATTCATACCACCACCGGATATATCCAACCGCACTATCGGGAGCACGGACACGTGTGGAGACGGTCAGCTGCTGTTGGCCCGGATATTCAGGAGATTTGAAATGCTCAGTATATTCAGGCATGAGGTAAGCGCTCTGTGAGCATTCACCATTATGGAAACCACCCACAGAAGAAATTTCTTTGACAGATTTTGATGCATAAAGATTCACCACTGAAAATATTATTAAGGACTATATTGGTGTATTTGCACATCATTGATCTTAGTATGGACTATTACACATATCATATTTAATTGTTGTTATTGTATTCAACTTCACTTAGATAGTCAAGCTTATCATTATTTGTTTATAATCACAGTGCTGCAGCTGCGAATCCAGAAGTAATTCAGGTGGAAGATGTTCTCACTGTACTCAGAGGGCTTTGTTCTAAAGCAGGGGTCTCCAAACATTCTAAACAAAGGGCCGGTTTATTGTCCTTCAGACTCTTGGAGGGTCGGACTTTGGCCAGCGGGAGGTGGAAATTTTCCTGGCAACAGTGGAACTAAACATATGGTATTAGGGGGAGAAATAGTGCCCCATCATTGGTATCATAGGGAGGAATAGTGCCCCATTAGTGTTGTCAGTGGGAGAAATGGTGCTCCACTGTCAGATGTCAGAATAGTGTCTCGTATCAGTGTGAGGGATACTGCCCCAAGGGCGGGATAAAGGCAAGCAAAAGGCCGCATCCGTCCCTCGGGCCACAGTTTGAAGACCACTGTTCTAAAGTAAGTATTGCAGGGCTTCTTTTTTTTTTTTTTGCTTTTTTTTTTTTTTGGTTTACAACCTCTTTAAAATTAAGCAGCCCACATATTAGTCCTTTTTTTCCCTTAACCAGTGTATTGAACAAAAAAAAAGAGCTTAAAGTGGAGTTTCCATCCCAAAATGTTTTTTTTTTCATTATTGTGCTCATTAGACCTAAAAAATTAAAAATAAATAAAAACATTTTTTTTACTCATCTGGAAATGCCTGTTGCTATGTGGTCCCATGAAATCTGCCTTTGAAATCACCTAGGATTATGACATCATCTCCCGTTAATGCTCCTGGGAAATGTGTGTCATCATTTCCCAGGATGCAGTGTGTTGTCCAATTATCACTTCCCATCCAAGACTTCCAGGAAGTAAGTGCTTGTAGGCTTCACAATGCCCACAAGCAAAATGACAACAGTGTGGACATAGTTTTATAAACTATCTTTTTGAATAACTATTGTTCGCGGCCGTTGTCCCACGATCGGGTCACAGAGAGGAAGAACGGGGAGAGGTAAGTGTAAACAAATGTCTCCCTGTGCTTCCTAGTGAGCTTGTGACTGATCATCTACTCCCTGTCATAGGGAACGACGATCAGTGATGTCACATGCCCAGCCACGCCCCCACAGTAAGAATCACACATTAGGGCACACTTAACCCCTACAGCGCCCCCTCCTGGTCAACCCCTTCACTGCCAGTGTCATTTTTAAAGTAACCAGTGCATTTTTATGGTACTGTTCACTGTAAAAATTACAATGGTCCAAAAATAGTGTGGTGTTTTGTTTTAAAAAAGACGGCAGATAAACAGATACAACTTATGCAGGAGTATTTGCTTAATCTATGTGTATCACCTAAGACTAGTCATTTCACTAGGTATATGTAATGATTTACAACCACTTCAACTATAAAACAGAGGGTGCAACATCCTAGTGCATGTGTAAGGAAATGACATGGGCTGTAAGTTTTGTTTAGCATGAATGACATGCATGATGATTCAACCAATATGGTTTATTATTGCAGGTTGATTCACACAAATATGTACCATGTGCAACTTGTTAGGTATTGATAATGTTTGCTTTAGATGGAATGGGTTAACTCCCGCCCATGGTAAAAGTGGGAGGTGTCCTTGCCTTAGGGCAGTTACATCATTTGGTTATGAAGGTAGAAGTCCTTTGGCATGGAGGAATAGGGCAAGGCCCTTGAAATGCGTTAGAAAGTTGGACCTTGATTGTCCCTCTATGCGATATAATGCAATATGCGAAATGATGTGTGGAGGACTTGAAGCTGATGTGTCTTGACAAGTTTGATGTAGCTGTTGATTTGTGAATATATTTATTTTCAATACTTTTCATATATAAAATATGTTTTGAGGCTAATGCACTCGACTGGTACACCCTCTGTTTGTTTTATGGTTGCAATGTGTCCAGACTTCCCCAGTTTTGAGAGGGTAGCAAAGCATGGCATGTCCATGAGAGCCAGGATGCAGATACAGAAATAAGAGTCAATTGCCTCTAGGAACCACTTTGAAGTTCTGGATATTGTGCATTTGTACTGTATATAGAGTATTACAACAAAACTAACAATTACAAAGGAAAAAGTGTTTTTAAATTGTTGACAAAATGGCAGCGCTTTGCAAATATGTTCTGTTTGTAAACAACCTGCCGGGGATGAGCTTCACCTTTATAAGACCCTAATTCTAGATGAGTCTAATATAGATGTTAATGGGAACTCTCAAGCAAAAACTGAGTGGGAGTTCCCCCCATAACTTGTATAATGCCCTTAGGCCCTCTAGTATGGACTTTTGGGTGGACGTCACATTTTTTTTTCTAAATTTATTCGGGGTTCCTCTAAAAATGCATTCCAGGCACAAGAATAGGTCTAGAATTTAGGGAGGACCTCAAAGAAGAAAGCTGTCAAATCTAGGACCTGGAGAAAAAAAAAACACATATTAACACAAAACTATATATTCCTGCAGAAAAGGCTCAAAGTACGGCATTTGGAAGAACATTTGAGCAAGGTACGTTTGGTCTATACCTGTGTTTAGATCAACCAGGAAGCCATCCTGCTTTGCAGCTGTCAATGGCTAAATCTTTAAATAACTATTTGCTTGTCCTACGGAAAATATCTGGCAACAGAACATTGAAACCTTTAAACAGTTAATTAGCCATTGTAATATCATAAGGCTGAAGTCTGGAGGAACAGATCCTCGTTAATGGCTTTATTGGCCTGGAGGAACAGATTACATTTTGAAGTGAAATTTATTTTTTTGCTTGTTTGTCTGAGGATTGCAGTCATTTACCTGCCTCCTGGCCAAGTGTCATGCTTTCCCAGTGACTTTTTCTGCATGGCTACCCTACTTTCTTTCCTCTGAAGTACCCGCCATCATCCTCTGTAACATTCCAATCAATGTTAACACCTCATTCACTTCTCATCTACTCAACCCAACACTCCTCTTTTAATCTAACACAAAACACCACTAATTCCAATGGCAACACTCTCAACTTCATATTCTCCCACCTCTGCACCTCCTACAACCTCTCCAACACCCATTTTACTCTCACTGATCACAATTTTATCAGTTTCACACTCTCCATGCCTCCAACCTGCAAACAATTACTCATAGAAACCTTCGCCATCTCAACCCTTTGCCTTTTCACTCTACTACTGACTGCCTTTATGATAAAATGGCACCCTGTCCTGCCCAGACCTGGCCACGTCTGTCTACAACAACTTACTGACATCCTCCCTGGACACACTCACTCCTCTCTACATGCAGAACCAGGCTTTGCCTGCTATAATTCTGGCAAACAGATGACACCAGAAATTTTAAGAGACACTTGAGCGAGCATGGTTTTAAACAAAACCCTGCAAGACTTCACTCTCTATAAATCTGCCCTTCTCAAATAGAACTCCTGCCTCCACACTGCTAAACAAACTTACACCACCACTTTTATAAAGACTCTATCATCCAGACCTCATCTACTCTTTTCTACTCTTAATACCTTACTTCACCCCCACTGCCATAACCTACCAACTTACTTACTGCCCAGGAGATTGCCAGTCATTTCAAAAACAAAATTGTCACAGTTTGTGATATCAAGTGTCCAGGCTTCTCCTCCAACCAACATACCAGGTCCAACACTCACTAATTTTCTCTTTTGACTCTGTTACCACTGAGAAAACTGCCAAACACCTTTATGAGGCCCACCTCACCACCTGTCCACTGGATTATATCCCCTCACAATTACTAAGACACCCTTTGTGCTCTATCCTAAACTCTCTAACCCACATTTTCAACCTCTCCACTCAAACATGCACTGGTTATCCCCATACTTAAAGAAAAAAAAAATCACTGGACAACACCTGTATGAATAACTTGACCCATCCCCTTTTTCCTGTTTGCCTCCAAGCTTCTTGAATGCCTTGTCCACAACTGTAAAGTCGCTACCTCACTGACAACAACCTCCTCTGTTCCCTACAGTCTAGCTTCTGCCTCCCAGAGCATTTCACTGAAACTTCCCTAAAAAACCTCAATAACGACCTACTAACTGCTAAAACCAACTGCCATTACTTTATACACTACTCTTAGACCTTTCTGCTGCCTTTGACACAGTTAACCACCCGCTCCTTCTCAATAAACTCCACTCCCTCTGGCTCCGTGACTCTACTCTTTCCTGGTTCTTCTCCTCCCTCTATAATGTCACATTCAACACCATTTCCTCTGCTCCCCTTCCTCTTTCTGTTGGGGCACCCCAAGGCTCTGTTCTTGGACCCCTTCTATTTTCTCTCTACACCTCTTCCCTGGGCCAGTTGATAACTTTCCATGGCTTCCAGTACACCTCTATGCAGATGACACCCAGATTTATCTCTCTACTCCCCAGCTCACACCCTCGGTCTCCTCATGTTTTACAAATTTATGCAACATATAATTATGGATGTCACACTACTTCCTCAAACTCCATCTTTCTAAAACTGAGCTTGTAATCTTTCCATCTCCCCGATCAACTCCCCATGACTTTACTATTATAATCAACAGCACAACCATATGTCCCTCTGCACATGCCAAAGTGCTAGGTTTATCCTAGACTCTGATCTATCCTTCAGTCCTCACATCCAATCACTGACTATATCTTGCCACCTCAACCTGCACAATATTTCCAGAATTCACTTCTTGACTAATGACACCACAGAAAAAACTTTTTCACTCTCTAAATATATCTAGCCTTGACTACTGCAACTCCCTGCTCACTGGCCTACCTTTACACAAGCTACCCCCTTCAGTCTATTTATGAATGCTGCTGCCAGGCTTATACACCTTACTAACTGATCTGTGACTGCTGTGCCAATTTCTTCCCTGGCTTCCACTAGTCTAACATAGAAAATTTGAAATACTAACCACAACGTACAAAGCCATCCACAAGATTTTCCCCAGCTATATCACCAACCTCATCTCCATATATCGCCCAAATCGGCCTTTCCGTGCTTCCCAGGATGTCTTGCTCTCTCAAATCTAAACTTATTCTTTTTATTTCCAAAAGTCTCTTATTTAAGGACTAGCCTAAAGGATGTAGTTTTGAATATTTACCCACATCCATTTGGAAGGTAAATCTTAAAGGGGTTGTAAAGACAAAAATATTTTCCTCTTAAATCAAAGTCTGACAGTAGCTGATAAAGTAAAAAGTAATGTTTTGAATTATAACAAGTTTGATATCTGTTGAAATCGAGCTGTTTTATTCACCTCCGTCACTCCTGAATCGCTATTCTCAACGACTTCCAGGTTTGCAGTGCGCATTCATTCTTGCTACATCACGGCCTAATGGGAACTACAGTTTCCATTAGGCTTAGCCTCCATGCCTGTGAGGGATAAGAGAGCATGTTCATGCAGGGCTGTAGTCATAGGGAGGGGGTGAGCACATTCTGCTTTCCACCATGCAAAACGGCTCAGATGCTGGTGGAAAGCAAGAAGAGGAGAGACAGGAAATGGCATTTTCAAACCTGGATTACTGTATTTTGGAGGTCAAAAGGAAAAAAGAGGTAAGTGATATTTAAATGCTCTAGCTTACAGCAATCAATTGATCTAATAAAAAACGAACCTTTAGTGTTCCTTTAAGCAAATGTTTGCTTAAGCATTGACTGTACCTATCCACCAGATGGTGCTCCTAGACTAGGACATTTTCTTGAGGTCTTCTGGGAATACAATTTGATGTATTCAATTTAACTTTAAAATTGGATAATTCAACCCTATATGGGTAATATTTGTATCCTTGGGTTAAATCTAAATATGTTAATACTGTAGGATGTATTCAATCTCCTGGTATGAATAATATTATTTAAGATGTTAATCTTTTATATACCTTCATGTATATATGTATTTATTACTCCTCAAAGGATATCAGGATTCATAATATTATGAAAACAAACTGTAACAATTTCTTATTTTAAGTATCACAATAATGCATATACATGATGCTATATTTCTTGTCATTGTAACTAAGTCTTTCAGATTGTTGTGATTTTTAAGGACAGTTTTCCTGCACAGTATTTATTATTGAGTAATTTTTAATGGGGGTATATTTAAGATACAAAATCAATCTATATGAAACAGTCTATACATATGAAATTTATTCACAGAGATCTGTAATCATACAAAATAGTTACATCTATTGGTAGACAAAAAATAAATATTTACATGAAATTAAAATACTGATTATGTTACATGAACGTCTTGAAAATCCATAGAAACGCCCACAAAATGGGCGTGTAGTACCTTTGACTTAATATCACCATGATAACTTCTTTGTAGAATCAATAACCTTGTGAAAATGACAATTTAAACAGAAAATCTTTATTTCACATGTCCAACCATTACTATACTGCAGGTAAGTAAGTGGTTAACAATGTGAAATAAATTAGACGTTTGTTTTGTCAATAACATTTGGAACAATACAAAAGGAAAAATGTAATGAAAAATGTAATCTTTAGAGAAAAATCTATAAGGCCGTTAATATTATCAATTGCAGAATATTTAATACTTCAATATTTTAGAGAACACAAGTTAAGATCAAAATGACATAATTACCCATTCCAAAATGGCTACTGTCCCGAATGACTGGTTACCAGAGTTAGAATGGCTTCAGAGATCTTCATGAATGTAAAAGATATGTATTGATGCATGATGCATGTGTATCTCAGGGTGTGAGTGTCAGTCTGTCAAATAATATTACCTTCAATCACCAGGTGTCTCACATGTGTTTTGAGTCTCTGGGCCAGATTCAGGTAGTCCAGAGCATCTTTGCTCTGGAGTAACGCTTCTCATTTGCGTTGCGCTGCAGAAATTTTAGGAGCAAGTGCTGTCATTCACGAAGCACTTGCTCCTAAAGTTGCGGCAGCGCATCGCAAATGAGCCGGCGGAATTCAAATTGGGCGGGTACGGGGCGTGTAGTATGCTAACTAAGCGCGATCCCGCCGCCAACGTACTGCGCATGCGTCGAGTGTCAAAACATCCCCGTGCGCATGCTCCAAAATCTGTGAATGAACGTCAATGACGTCACATTCCCATTCATGACCGTTTTACGCAAGCGACGTTTTTTTATTTTTTTCCGACGCGATGACGACGCCTATACCTAACATAGGATATTCCAACCCCATGTAGGTATAACTATGCGCCGCGTATCCCGTCCGGAAACGTTGTAACGTCACTGCGTCGCGCCGGAATGCGATCGTGAATTGCCGATTTCCGCTCATTAACATATTTTTTGAGCGGAAATCGGCGGGAACGCCCCCGGCGCCATTTTTAAGTTGAAGTAACGATGCGATGGCGAAACTCAGTTACGCTGCTCGCATCGGAGCTTCAACCCGGCGTTTCTTGTTTTCTGGTTACAGAAAACAGAAACGCCGGCTCAAAGTCACAGTTAGGCTGGCGGATCACTGGATCCGCCAGCCTAACTGTTCCTGAATCTGGCCCTATCTCTTTAAGTTAATATATTCTATTTTCATAATGTGTATTATTTTATATAATGGTGAGAAGGATATATTTTGAATATTCTGGTAACCAGTATTATATGAAATATGATTGGTATAATCTTGATTCATTGACAGAACATAAAATGGTTTTATATACATGTATATCTTTTAAAAACTGGTTTGTCTCAGAATGACACAGGTTATATATATCAATCAATATCACACAAAATGATTATCTATATGGATAGATGAATAATTCTGATCTATCCGATGAGTATGTGTTAATCTAAACATATGCTAAAATCTTATATATTTATAATCATAATTGGGTGTATTTCATAATGCTAATTAGCTTTTCAAAACATTTCTACTTATAAAATCACACTTTCATATATATTTTCTTTAAAATAAAGTTCTTAGATCATCAGATATTAAAATTATCTTTTGTGAACTACAAATATCATAGATAATTCAAGTGACTTATAATAACATATAGGTATTTTAAAATATTACTGACTTTCATAACCATTCACATCTTTCTAATACCATGTGTTAGGATGAACTTTGAGCAGTCTAATGGATGTTTAAAGATGACTTAGTTATTTATACAGTTTCTCACAAAGTATAACTAAAGAACTTTTTTTTTAGTTATGGATAGAGTGGAGATAGATTAGAACTCCCGGTCAGCTTTTATTGCTGTCTGTGCCCCTGTTGGGGAGTTTCATCCTCTCTATTTGTATCGTTTAGCATTATCACTGAAAGTGAAAGTAAAATACATTTTAGGTTGTCCCCATAAAAGTATTAGAGGGGAAATCATCCAATGAGGACATTAGTTTTGTTGACTTGAGTAAAGGAAAATAGGCCTAACTGGGGTATGCCTAAATATTTTTTATTTATGGAAATGGAATAATGTAGTTAAAAAGGAAGTAACCCCCCCCTGAAAAAATGGGGAAAAAAAAGAATCCTGCAAGAGAAAAGCATAATGAGCTAGTATGCATAGCATACTAGCTCATTATGTGGCACTTACCTGAAATCGAAGCCCCCAAAGTTCTCCTCGTTCCCCGCTGCTGTCACCATGTCCCCTCACAGATTCTTCCTGTTTTCGCTGCTCCGGCGCTGAGATTGGCAGCATGTGCGCGGGACCGGCAGATCCCCGTGCATGTGTGGGAATACGGCATTACTACCAAGTATGCCGTTCACAAAAACAGCATGCTCAGTGCGCCTGCGCTGTTGTCTACATCACAAATGTGCCGTAGACATCGGCGCCTGTCATTATTGTAACTATCTCCTAAACTGTGCACCTAATCTAGGCTTACCTGTAGGTGGAAGTTGTGTGGTTGGGTTTACAACCACTTTAATGTGGGTGATATTATGTGAGGTGAGATGTACACTCTCCTTGCAATAAAAAAAAAAGGAAAAGACCCCAAATGATTGAAAAACTTAACTAATGTGTGGCTATCAATCAATTGTTGTATGTATATATTTCAAATTATAAAGGATATTGGGTGTACAGATCTATGCACACAAAATAATGCACTTGATTCTTTAGAAATCTTGTATAATAATAATAATAATAATAATAATAATAATGTACCTCTGCACTGCAATTCAAAGAACACCACCATGCAAATCCAACCACTAAATTCTCACATACACTTTAACAGCTGTTAATAATAATATAAAGTGCCTTGCTTGGTCTCATGGATATGCTGCTCATAGCCCTGCAACAGGTCTTAGGCGCATTCCAGCTAACAAGTGTGCAGCAGCGAATAGATGTGCCCCAATGCGCATGCACGGACACAGATCACGGAGGTCGTGCATGCCTGCACAGTGATGCTGCTTTGGAGCCCAGTGACCTTTAAAAAGGGCTTCAGCTGCATCTGTCCTTTGCTGTTTGATCTGCAGCTTTACCTGTAAATATGATCCTGAAACCTATTCTGACCCAGTTTACTGACCCTGCTGCTGTCTCCAGTCCTGACCTTTGGCTTTCCTTGACCCTGCTTTTGTTTACCTGTCTGAACCTCTGATACTGACCCAGACTGAACTCTGACCATCCCTTGCCTGCCGCTACTGTCTGACTGATCCGCTGTGTATTACCTGGCTAGTCTGACCTTGTTCCTGCCTGCTGTCTTGCATCTGTGTGCACCTGCATCCGCTACCTTCCAGCACACCTGCATCCGGATGTGTCTGCATCCGCTGCTCCTCAGCACACCTGCACCCTCTGACCTATATCCACAGCATCCAAGCTGGTTCCATTCTCTGCCAGCTGTCATCATCTCCAGCCTAGAGAACCCAGCAGGCACTCACACCTCACTGAGCTCCTACGGTCACTGTCCCAACTCCAGTGACTCCCGAGCCAGGGCTGTACTAGAGGTCTCCCTCTGCACGTCAGGCTCATCTCTAATGCCGCGTACACACGATCATTTTTTGTGATGAAAAAAACGACGTTTTCTGTGAAGTAAAAAACAACGTTTTTGAAACGTCACTTTTCAAAGACGATGTTGCATACACACCATCGTTTTTTTCACAAAAAGCGAGGTTACGTTCACCACTCTTTTCCATTAAAGCTCGCTTCATAACTAGCTTCTGGGCATGCGCGGGTTGAAAAACGTCGTTTTAAACGACGTTTTTGCTACACACAGTGACTTTTTGTGAAACAAAAAACAACGTTTTGAAAAACGACACAAAAAATTCAAGCATGTTGGAATTTTTTTTTGGTCGTTTTTTTTTAAGACAAAAACAACGTTTTGCCCACACACGATCAATTTAAATGACGTTTTAAAAAACAACGTTTTTTTTCATCGCAAAAAACGACCGTGTGTACGCGGCATAAGGTACGTGTCATTCGTGCACTTTTTGTTTAAATATGAAAATATTCTGCCCCAGTCTCCTGCTTGTAAATCGCCCATGTCAAATGCTCTTATCACACTTCACTGTTGTCCCATATTAAATGGTCTGTAAAAAAAAAAAAAGGAAAAACAAATTGCAACCCAAAAAATGTGGTAAATATGCCCTTTGGCAAAAAACTCATGTACCTGTTATCACTCTAATGCTTGTGCAGGGGGCCAGGCTATAAAAAATCTGTAAGAAAAATATTAAATGCAGCAAACAACAATTAGGAAATGTGCCCTGTGAAAAACACATGCCTATTATTAGTATAGTATAGTACATGTAGAAAGGGACAAGCTGTAAAAAAAAACGTGTCAGCCGAAATGTTAAAAAACACATGCCGGCTGTTATGACAGTAGTAAATGTGGATAGGGTCAGGCTGTAGAAAAGCGGCAAGATATCAGTTGCATTGGAATGTAAAAATCACCTGCAGATAAAAGTGAGGGGTGAGGCATAAAATGTCCCCACCCCCACCACTTATGGGATTGTAAGAGACTAAATTAGATTAAGCCCTAGTTCACACTGGGCTGCGGGAGTGAAATTGCGCGATTTCAGCTGAACTCGCGCGATTTCACTCCCTCTGGCAGTCCCGATTTAGGAGACATCTGTGCAGGGTTCTGCACAGATGTCAATGTAAATCGCGTCCTGAAATCGCAAAAAGTAGTACAGGAACTACTTTTTGAAATCGGTGCAGCGCCGCAATTGCCGCTGATTTGAGATGCGATTTCACATGTGAAATCGCATCTCAAATCGAACTAAATCGTACCCAGTGTGAACCTGGGCTAATAAAGATTTTAATAAGCAGCTGTCCAGGTGGCTGCTCCCAGACAATCTTGGAGGTAAAGATGCTGGATGTGGAGGTCCTGGGCTGGTGTGGTTACATGTGGCCGTTTGGATGTACTGGGAAATTCTCTGAAACGCCTTTGGAGATGGCTTACAATAAAGAAATTAACATTCAATTCCAGGGCAACAGTTCTGTTGGACATTTTTGCAATCAGCATGCCAATTGTACGCTCCCTCAAAACTGTGGAATAAGCATGCTGTTTAATCAGCATATATATATTTAAATTACAAAGGCTATGATATATATATACACACACACAAACACACATACAGACACATGCAAACACACTACACAATGTAGCATGCAAAACAGTGAACGTGTGTCTCTCTCTTGCTTACTTTTCTGGCAGCTTAGACAATGCTCAGTTACATGGATAATGAATGTTCCTGCAGACATATTTATATCCTGGTTCAAGGCCGATTGAGCAAAGAAATGATACTGGCATATGCCAGGTTGTGTGAGGCTGAGGATGACAGGCGTTTGTTAGCAGAAGGCAGCCTGTTCCTGCTATTCTATTTCAGGCTGTGACAAATGCGGGTTCATTTTTATGGGTCAGGAACAGCCTCTGGTTAAAATAATTGTAGTGCAGTTTCTGCTCAGTTAACGATCTGCAGAGGAGCAAGGCTGGGAGTAAAGACACATTCCATTCAGCTGGGGGAGAAATGATTTCCATACTTATTTAACCCCTTTTACGTTCTGTATAGAGGACAATGACCACTTTAACCTTAATTAAGCAGAGTAAAACAAGACAAAGTGGCAGAACCAAATGATCAGAGATGTTTCTTCAAACACACAATAATATGTTCTTCGGATGTGCAAACAAGTGTACATTTCTATAACTCTTTTCAGTTACAAGACTGTAACTACCTGCCGCTGCTCATTGTCTTCTTAAAAACCTTGCCCTTTTAAAATATCCAGATTTCCTCTGCCACATTGTCTAATACCTAAGCTGGATTGTAAGGATTTTTTGTAGTGACAATAAGGAATAAAAATTAGTTTTAAAAATCCCAGAATCTGATTGATTCTAAGACCAAATGGTGAATTATAGGACTATACAAATAATAATAATAATAATAAATGAAATAAAATCAGATGTACTAGTTCATTTTGTTAAAGAATTGTTAAAGAACCGCCTGTCCTGCAGAAAAACAATTGATAAGGCAAGAAATTATTAAAAAATCCTAGTCAGAATGTTTAGTATGTTCAGAATGAAAAGGCTTTTCTTACCAACAATCCCACAACTATTCACTACTGTAGCTGATATACGCAGAATGGAGCAATTGACGGCTACAGTGGAGGGTACAGAACAGAAATTTTCTGAAACATGGTCAGCATGGGATGATTCAGTATATGGATCTGAGGGAAATGAACCAAGTTAATATACGTTATTTATAACTCTATGGGCCAGATTCAGGTAGAGTTGCGCTGGAGTAATTCGATATGCGCCGCGGAACTGTGAATATGCGCCGTCGTTTCTATGTGGCCGTACCCACCAAACTAGATGCGCCCGAAAACGGCCATTTCCGATCGGCGTAACTTTCCGGCGCCAGAGTCCCGTCAGCGCATAATTTCGTTTGGCGCATCAGTCGCGCCTATTGATTTCCCTTGCAAATATGCAAATGAGGGAGATTTCCCGATTCGCGAACGGATTAGCACCATACGCTGGCTACATGCGCCGCGCGTATCTCGTCCGTCCGGCGCAAAGTTATTTCTACAAAAGGCTGCTTTATCTTTACTCCAGACGGTCACAGGTCAGCAGGAGAGCAGATACAGCAGCGTTACCGACGATAAGAGCTAGCTGAACAACCACACTTGCAAGGACAACACCTCTGTGTGCCAACATGCCAGGGTCAATCGTGGTCCTAGCACTACTGATGGGTCCCCCGGAACGAAGGAGGCGGGCAAGTGAGAGGATATATCGCACGCGCATGAACCTCTTTGGCATGGGGGATGAGGAGGTGTATCGCCTCTTCAGATTCAGCCCTGATGCAATACTTGAACTAGCCACAACCCTGCAGGATGACATCACCAGCAAGACACACCGCTCACAAGCAGTGCAGCCACTGGTGAAGGTCCTGGCAACACTCCATTTCCTTGCCAGTGGATCATTCCAGCGTACAAGTGGAGTGGTGGTTGGGATGTCACAGTCCACCATAAGCAGATGTGTGCACCAGGTTGTCCCTGCAATCCTCAGACGCATGTCCAACCAGTTCATCAGACCCACCACTGAGGAGCTGCGGCTGAAGGCAATGACAGATTTCTACAGCATTGCCAGATTCCCACGCACTGTGGGGGCCATTGATTGCACACATGTGGCACTCCAGTCCCCCCAGGAGACAGAGCACATATACCGCAATCGGAAGCATTGGCACTCCATCAACGTACAGGTGATAGCCGATGCCCAACGCCTCATATGGCACGTCCGTGCCAAACACCCCGGGTCCAGCCATGACAGCTTCATATACAATCAGAGCCCCATCCCAGCAGAATTCGAACAGAACATGTATGGGGACAGCTGGCTGGTTGGTGAGTGACATGGGTGGCAGGCATGACTATCCCCTCCCGTGATGCACATCAAAAGTGGTACATGCATGACTAACATCCTCCTGTCTTTTACCTTACAGGTGACTCTGCATATGCACTGGGACCCCATCTCATGACTCCTTTCCGGAACCCCCAAACCAGAGGAGAGAGAAAATACAATGAAGCACACATCAAAACCCGTGCAGTGGTGGAGCAAACATTCGGGCTCCTGAAGTCCCGTTTCCGCTGCCTGGATAAGTCTGGGGGGGCCCTATTGTATTCCCCTACCTTCGTGTGTCAGATCATCGGTGCATGTTGCATTCTGCACAACTTTGCTATGAGAAAAGGCCTGCAGATTGACATACGTGATGACCTGACCCCCGACCCACACAGTCCCCACCTGCCAGAGGACACCCAGTCTGCTGATGGAAGAGCAGTCAGGAGGGTCCTCGCCGTAGGCATCTTTGGACAATAAACCAAAACAATAATCACACAGACAATGCACGCGTGTACACCACTGATGTCCCTAGATCACACACACCACATCCACATCACATTGGATTAGCCCAAGTCCAGCATGTAGGACTTGGGAGCAGCAACGCCAGCGTCAAGGCCCCAATGATGTCACTGTCCATTCATACACCTTTCACACGTCATTCATACAACCGTGGGGTTAACTTCACCACCACGGCCGAGGGTGACACCCCTTACTGTCAGGAGTGCCACCCTCTCACATTCACACACCATTCACACTGCAACGTGTGCAGTATCAATAAAATAAAAATCTCATATCCTGAGTAAAAATCAAAATAAAATAAAAATCTCATATCCTGAGTAAAAATCAAAATCAAAAAAAATCTCATATCCTGAGTAAAAATCAAAATAAAATAAAAAGCTCATATCCTGAGTAAAAATCAAAATAAAATCAAAAGCTCATATCCTGAGTAAAAATCAGACAAAAAAACAAAACAAAATCATCGGGGATGCCGGGGGCTCCTTCTTGCCGAACCTCTGTGGCTCCTCAGCTGCCTGGATGGAGTGGGTGGGGGTGGGGGGGCATCTGGAGGTGGCTGATCCCCGGGTGGGCCACTCCTGGCAGGTGTGGCCTGCATGCCCTCCAAGGCCATGGCTATCCGGCCGAGGTAATTGTTTGTCTGGCCCTGCATCCTGAGCTGCCGGGTTACTTGGTAGTGTTAGGCCCGCCGACTCAGCCTCCCCTGGTCCCGGATGGCAGCACTGTTTCCATGGATGGCAGCAGTGTTGGCCTGGACGGCTGCAGTGAGGTGCCTAATATCCCCCTGCACCTCCCCCAAACTGGTCACCACTGCAGCGCAGTTGCAACTCACATCCTGCACTGCGTTGCTTATCTGGCCAACGGAGCACAGGCTGTCAGCCACTTTCTCCAAGTGCCCAACTATGTCCCCCATTTGTTGGGTCTGTCTGGCGTGATCCCTCGCCAACTGGCCCTGGACAAGATCCGACACCCCCCTGGTCTTCTGGGTCGCCTTCCTGGGGCCAGAAGATGGTTGTCCCCGGAGGGATGGAGTCGCCCTTGAGGGGCTTCCAAGGATGGGGGAGGGGATGACAGACGGCCCAGGAGAAGGGGAGGAGAATTCCAACACTAAGGAAAAGTCCTGCTCTGCCACAGCAGGATCCTCCACAACCACCTCGGCAGGTGTGGTGTGGCCACTCTCCTCCTCCACCTCTTCACCACCCAGGGGCTCGTGCACAGGATGGCGTGGGGGGGATGGGGTGGACTGGCCGCCGACAGATGATGGCCCAGCTCCGTCATCTGTGGATGACACAAAGCAGACACATGTTGGTGGTCCCACACACTTGGCACATGTACCCTCTCCCCCCCCCAAATGCAACACATCAAATAGGGGATAAAAAACACTTACCTGTCCTGGATCCTTCCTCCACGGAGTCATAGCCAGGGACCCCCTCCACCTGCTCCCTCTCCAGGCAGCGAGAGACCACCTCCTCCTCCGCGAGGCCACCTTGCCACGGACCTTGTGCCGCAGATCATTGATTTTTTTTTGGATGTCAGCAGCAGTCCGGGTGGAGTACCCCAAAATATTGACCCGGCCAGCAATGGTGTCCAGGATGCCCTGCTTCCTCTCCCGGCTGGTCTTACGGCTTTTTTTGCCATGGAGGAAATGATTAAATGTCTCCATAGCGGAGATGATCACTGAGACCTCCTGGGCGTTAAAGTTTAGGTTCCTCCTCTCTCTGGGGGTAGCGGGAGCAGCCATCACAGCACAAAAGTATCTTCCCTGGGGTGGGGGGAAACGGAAATACTTTTGCGCCGGAATGGCGTTTCCACCTGCGCTTTTAAGCGCCCAACGGAAGGCATTGCGCTGACGTTTCCCGTGAAGTGGTGCCGACGGAAGTTGTGAGCATGCGCACAAGGGGGCGAGTGGAGCCGCACTCACTGCGCATGCTCCGTGGATGATGCGCTGAACGTAAGCCTCTGCGCTGGGCTCCGCCCATCATTTACATGTGATCACACCCACTTCCACTTGCGTCGGGTTACGCCAGCGCATTATCGTTACTCTGGCGCAAGTTTACGCGCAACTGCTATGTGAATAACAGTACTTGCGCTGAAAGGATCGTCAGAGTAACGTAAATGAGAAGCGTTACTCCAGAGCAAAGATGCTCTGATCTACCTGAATCCGGCCCTATATGTGTAGATCTTTTTTGGTGGTTTTACAGTGTGTTTATGTTTCCTCTAAGACCCCTGTGAGGTCAGGACGGGTGACTGTTCCAAATTTATTTAAATTTCTATCATTGTGCTTTACCTATTTCACTATGTGTTTATTATTTCTACCTTTCTTTAATGGGATTGAATTTCTTTATTCCACTCAGGGTACTTGTTTATCCACATCACCATTTCTTTACCTGTACAAAATGTTTGTGCTTTTTAGTTCGCTAAGACATTGTATACCTGCATTCCTTCAAACTGTTATTGATTCATGTGTATTCTCTTTTGTATGACTTAAAAAAATTATAAATAAACAATGAAAAAAAAAAAGGCTTTTCTATACTTGGAAATGTGTATTAACTAAAGGCCATGGATGATTTTTGGAGTCACTGTTATTATAGGTTTGCAGTGAAATTTATTGTCCTGGATGATTTTTCTTTAACCACTTCAGCTGCAGAAGGATTTACCCCCTTCCTGACCAAGCTATTTTTTGCGATACGACACTGCTTCACTTGATGATTTTGCTTTATGCAATGTTTTACCTAAACAAAAGAAGAGCGACAATTTAGAAAAAAACACAATATTTTTTACTTTTTGCTCTAATAAATATGCCAATTTAAAAAAAAGAATCTTCATCAGTTTAGGCCGATATATATTTTTTTACATATTTCTGGTTAAAAAACAAAAACAAAATAAGTGTATATTGATTGGTTTGCACAAAAGTTATAGGGCCAGATTCTCAAAAGAGATACGACGGTGTATCACCAGATCTTAGATGTAATTCTACGCTGGCCGCTAGGTGGCGTTCCCGTCAATTTCAGCGTTGAATATGCAAATGAGCATGATACTCTGATTTCCAAACTAAGTTGCGCGCCGTCTACGTAGTTTACGTAGTTTGCGTATGCGTAAGGTTACCCCTGCTATATGAGGGGTAACCGTGCGTAGCTCCGGCGTAAGCCATGTTAAGTATGAACGTCGGGACAGCGTCGTGTTTTTATGTCGTTTGCGTAACTCGTCGCGAATAGGCCTGTACGTTAATTACATTGCCGTTGTAATCAATGTATTTGCGGCGTACTATGGAGCATGCGCAGTGGGCTACATTTAGGGCCGGTGCATGCGCAGTTCGTTTGGCGTGCAGGCGCGCTTAATTTAAATACAACACGCCCCCCTCCTTCCCTATTTGAATTACGCGGCCTTACGCCGTTCCCTGTACTCTACACCACCGCAAATTAGGGGCAAGTCCTTCGAGAATACAGCACTTGCCCGTAAAAACTGCGGAGGCGTAGCGTAAAGGGGATACGCTACGCCAAAAAGAGGCAAATGTATGAGAATCTGGCACATAGGGCCAGATTCAGGTAGATGCACGCATCTTTTCGCCAGCGTAGCGCAACGCATATACGCTGCGGTGACGCAAACTAGCGAGTAAAGTACAGCATTCACCAAGCGCATGGGCGTTACTTTGCGACGGAGTAACGAAGATGCGTTGGCGCAACCCGACGCAAGTGGAAGTGGGTGTGATCATATGTAAATGATGGGCGGAGCCCAGCGCAGAGGCATACGTTCAGCGCATCATCCACGGAGCATGCGCAGTGAGTGAGGCTTCACTCGGCCCCCTGTGCGCATGCTCACAACTTCCGTTGGCACCACTTCACGGGAAACGTCAGCGCAATGTGTTCCGTTGCGCGTATAAAAGCGCCAGCGGAAGCGCCATTCCGGCGCAAAAGTATTTCCGTTTCCCCCCACCCCAGGGAAGTTACTTTTGCTCTGTAATGGCTGCTCCCGCTCCCCCCAAAGAGAGGAGGAACCTCAATTTCAATGCCCAGGAGGTCTCTGTGGTCATCTCTGCTATGGAGACTTATAATGATTTTCTGCACGGAAAGAAAAGTCGGAAGACCAGCCGGGAGAGGAAGCAGGCCATCCTGGACACCATTGCTGGCAGGGTGAATGTGTTGGGGTACTCCACCCGGACTGCTGGTGATATCCAGAAAAAAATAAATGACCTGCAGGCGCAAGGTCCGTGGCAAGGTGGTCACCATTCGGACCCATGAGCGGGGCACAGGTGGTGGACCCCCATGTCCGGTCAGCCTGACCACAGAGGAGGAGGTGGTCGCCCGCTGCCTGGAGAGGGAGCAGTTGGAGGGGGTACCAGGCTATGATTCTATGGAGGAAGGCTCCAGGACAGGTAAGTGTTTTTTATCCCCTATTTGGTGTGTTGCATGTGGGGGGGGGGGGGAGGGGACATGTGCCAAGTGTGTGGGACCACCAACATGTGTCTGCTTTGTGTCATCCACAGATGAAGGAGCTGGGCCATCATCTGTTGCCGGCCATTCCACCCCAATCCCCCAACGGGATCCTGAGGATGAGCCCCTGGGTGCTGAAGACACCGAGGTGGAGGAGAGTGCCCACACCACTTCTGCAGAGATGGTTGAGGAGGAGCCTGTTCCTCAGCAGGAGTTTTTTTTGGTTTTATCTGAGTCCTCCCCTTCTGCAGGCCCCTCTGTCATCCCCTCACCCATCCTCGGTAGCCCCTCAAGGGCGACTCCATCCCCACTGGGACAACCTTCTCCTGGCCCCAGGAAGGCAACCCGTAAGACCAGGGGGGTGTCTTATCTGGTCCAGGACCAGGTGGCGCTGGACCATGCCCGGCAAACCCAACAGATGGGGAAGATTGCTGGCCACTTAGACCGGCTCGCTGACAGCCTGTGCTCCGTATCACAGCTGCCCAGTGGTGTGCAGGACGTTGTGACCAGCCTGGGGAGGTGCAGGCTGATGTACGGCACCTCACAGCAGCCGTCCACACCAACACAGCTGCCATCCGTGAAGAGGGGAGGCAGCGGCAGCGTGCCCAGCGGCATAATATCACCCGCCAGCTGAGAATGCAGACCCAGACCAGACCAACCTCTATCTGAGCCGGATTGCCGTGGCCTTGGAGGGCATGCAGCCAACAGCTGCCAGGAGTGGCCCATCCGGGGATCAGCCTCCTCCAGATGCCCCCCCACCCCCACCCACTCCCTCCAGGCAGCT
The DNA here is from genome assembly GCA_029574335.1 of Rana kukunoris. Classification (NCBI taxonomy): domain Eukaryota; kingdom Metazoa; phylum Chordata; class Amphibia; order Anura; family Ranidae; genus Rana; species Rana kukunoris. Next base: position 124,292,681 of record CM056055.1, on the reverse strand, counting down.
GAGGAGCCCGAGAGTGCCCACAAGGAGGAGCCCCCGTCATCCCAGATGAGGGGGGGTTTTTTTGGGTTAATTTTTTTTTTTTTATTCTTGTTCAGGTTATGAGTTTATATTTTATTTTATTACTCAGGTTATGAGTTTATATTTTATTTTATTACTCAGGTTATGTGATATTTATTTTATTTTTAACTGCACACGGTCAGGAATGCAGGGGACAGTGTGAATGGTGTGTGAATGTGAGGGGGTGGCACTCCTGCCAGTAAGGGGTGTCACCCTCGGCCCTGGTGGAGAAGTTATCCCCACGGCTGTATGAATGACGTGTGAAAGGTGTATGAATGGACAGCGACATCATTGGGGCCTTGACGCTGGCGTTGCTGCTCCCAAGTCCTACATGCTGGACTTGGGCTAATCCAATGCGATGTGGATGTGGTGTGTGTGATCTAGGGACATCAGTGGTGTGCATGCATGCATTATCTGTGTGATTAATGTTTTGGTTTAGTGTCCAAAGATGCCTACAGCGAGGACCCTCCTGACTGCTCTTCCATCAGCAGACTGGTTCTCCTCTGGCAGGTGGGGACTGTGTGGGTCGGGGGTCAGGTCATCACGTATGTCAATCTGCAGGCCTTTTCTCATAGCAAAGTTGTGCAGAATGCAACATGCACCGATGATCTGACACACGAAGGTAGGGGAATACAATAGGGTCCCCCCAGACTTATCCAGGCAGCGGAAACGGGACTTCAGGAGCCCAAATGTTTGCTCCACCACTGCACGGGTTTTGATGTGTGCTTCATTGTATCTTCTCTCTCCTCTGGTTTGGGGGTTCCGGAAAGGAGTCATTAGATGGGGTCCCAGTGCATATGCAGAGTCACCTGGAAGGCAAAAGACAGGAGGATGTTAGTAGTGCATGTGGCACTTGTGATGTGTGCATCATGGGAGGGGATAGTCACGCCTGCCACCCATGTCACTCACCAACCAGCCAGCTGTCCCCATACATGTTCTGTTCAAATTCAGCTGGGATGGGGCTCTGACGGTATATGAAGCTGTCATGGCTGGACCCTGGGTGTTTGGCACGGACGTGCCATATGAGGCGTTGGGCATCGGCTATCACCTGTACGTTGATGGAATGCCAATGCTTCCGATTGCGGTATATGTGCTCTGTGGCACTGGGGGGCTGGAGTGCCACATGTGTGCAATCAATGGCCCCCACGGTGCGTGGGAATCTGGCAATGCTGTAGAAATCTGTCATTGCCTTCAGCCGCAACTCCTCAGTGGTGGGTCTGATGAAGTGGTGGGACATGCGTCTGAGGATTGCATGGACAACCTGGTGCACACATCTGCTCATGGAGGACTGTGACATCCCAGCCACCACTCCACTTGTACGCTGGAATGATCTACTTGCAAGGAAATGGAGTGTTTCCAGTACCTTCACCAGTGGCTGCACTGCTTGTGAGCGGTGTGTCTTGCTGGTGATGTCCTCCTGCAGGGTTGTGGTTAGTTCAAGTATTGCATCAGGGCTGAATCTGAAGAGGCGATACACCTCCTCATCCCCCATGCCAAAGAGGCTCATGCGCGTGCGGTATATCCTCTCACGTGCCCGCCTCCTCCGTACCGGGGGACCCAGTACTAGTGATAGGACCGCGACTGCCCCTGGCATGTTGGCACACAGAGGTGTTGTCCTTGCACGTGTGGTTGTTCAGCTTGCTAGTTTTGTCGGTAACGCTGCTGCTGTAGCTGCTCTCCTGCTGATCTGAGGCCGTCTGGAATAAAGATAAGCAGCTATTTGTAGAAATAACTTTGCGCCGGATGGACGAGATACGCGCGGCGCATGTAGCCAGCGTATGGTGCTAATCCGTTCGCGAATTGGGAAATCTCCCTCATTTGCATATTTGCAGGGGAAATTAATAGGCGCGACTGATGCGCCAAGCGAAATTATGCGCTGACGAGACTCTGGCGTCAGAAAGTTAAGCCGGTCGGGGAAAGCCCGTTTTCTGTCGCATCTAGTTTGGTGGGTACAGCCACATAGATACGACGGCGCATCTTCACAGTTACGTGGCGCATATCAAAATACTCCAGCGCAAGTCTTGCTGAATCTGGCCCACAGTGTCTACAAAACAGGGGATAGATTTATGGCGTCTAAAAAAAAAATATGAGTAATGGCAACGATTTTTGGGACATTGCACATTTGTGGGACCATTGACATTTATACAGCGATCAGTGCTATAAAATTGCACTGATTACTGTATACATGTCACTGGCAGGGAAGGGGCTAATACTAGATGGCTATCAAGGGGTTAAATTTGTTCCCTCAGTGTGTGTTTTAACTGTGAGGGATGGGTCTGACTTGGAGAGGAGACTGATCAGTGTTTCTATATACTAGGAACACACAATCTGTCTCCTCTCCCCTGACATGACCGGGATTTGTGTGTTCATACACACAAATCCCTGTCCTTGCTCTGTCAGGGACGTGGCAGGCACGTGCACGCCCCCTATACTCCCTAAAGCACCCGACGTACAGCTATGGTGATTTGCACAGGAGTGCCCTTCTGCCACCATCAATCGATGGCGGGCGGTCCGCAAGTGGTTAATCATAATGCACTGCAGGACAGGCCCAATGTATTGAAGCTGTTGGAGGGAAAGGACCAAGCCAGTTAGGTATAATTGCAAGCTTTGCTTTGCTTTGCTTTGCTACCATTGCTGATCTTCTTTAAATTATATGACATGTATTTATTGCACCCCTGATCCACAATGAAAATTAAGCATATGCCAGTTGTGGCCTATTATCCATAAATAAAGCTGTCCTGCTGCAGGCCAATTTGACACTGCTGTATTCATTTTCATCCGAATGCATTTTCATCCAAATTATGGGTATTTTCGTTATCGTTTTAACAAACAAACAAGCAGAATCCAAAATCCAAAAGATCTGACGTAAAAAAACGTTATTTTTTGTTTTCGTTGCTACAACAGTTCGATATAGATAGGAGATTGGACGCTGACGCTGACAATAGCAATCTGTGCCTATTGAACCTGTGGTCGAATGTGCCTAACCTTAAAGGAGCTGTAAAGGAAAAAGTTTTATCACCTTAATGCATTCTATGCATTAAGGTGAAAAAACTTCAGAGTATACCGCCCCCCCCCCCCCCCGTTATAATTACCTGACTGTCATGGATCAGACGTACACCAACGGATGAATGAAAGAAAAGGTTTTTTATTAAAAACCAAACAACAAGGTTAAAGTCCAGACAGATGTAAACAGGCAGGAGAGTCTTCCACCGGAGCCAGGATCGATAGCCAGAGATGGGAGTCAGTCCAGCCGGAGTCTGTAACCAGGAAGGTGGTGAAACGAAGCCAGGGATCAGGAGCCAGAAGGAACGTCCGTGGAAGCTGGGTCGGTAACCAGAACAGCAGCACGATGAAGGTAGAATGAGAGACAGGTCTTAACACAGAAGGCCCAAGCAAGGAAGTGCTGCAGCAAGCGTGGTATATATATGCTGAGCATCCAGCTCCTCCCAGGGGGAAGGAGGAGCCGCAGGGAATGGGAAGTTACAAGAACCTCAGAAACAAGATGGCCGCCAGCACATGTCAGTGATGAGAAGCTAGGAAGGAGGTAAGTCCATGACACTGACCCCTCAAAAGTCCCGCGCTCGTTCCCAAGATCCTCTTCGCCGCTCAGCCTGGCCGCTGATTGGCTAGTACGGATGGATTGAGAGCAGCGCAGCCATTGGCTGGCACTGCTGTCAATCACATCAGGTGACGCGGCGCGCCGAGGGGCTATGGCTGCTCGCTGTATAATGGGAGCGCGCCCGCACGGACTACACACAATGCAAGCTCTCTCGCATGAACGTGTGTAGTTCATGCAGGGAGGACCAGAGACAGCCGCCGAGGGATCCCAGAAGACGTGGATCGGTGACACTCTGTGCAAAACTAACTGCACAGTGGAGTATAACTTGTTTGTTATTTTAAACACATTTTTTTTTTCCTTTAGTGAACCTTTAACTCTATTAGTCCAAGATTATTCTACATAGAGAGAAAAGATTTGACATAGAGAGAAAAGTTCCAACATTTTAGAGAGAGTGTTGGGGTAGACCATTCGACATGAACTGCAAAGTTTTGACACAGCAGAGAAAAACATACAAACGTCGAATCTGTCATTGAAGGCTTATGGTGTCTGTCGAAAGTTCTAAGAAGATTCGACAAGCAGCTAAACTGTACGACGCCACAATTGTACATTTCCGATCAAATGCTCGGCCCATAGGCTATAGAAGAATTTGAATGTTGGTTGACTAGTAATAAAAATGTATAAATATAATTATTACTAGTGTCATACAACAATATAATTCTTCTATAGCTTGTAGGCGGAACATTCGACCGGAAATGTACGATTGCGGCCTCGTACATTTTAGCAGTTTAGCTGCTCCGTTGAATCTTCTTAGAACATTTGACAGACACCATAAGACTTCAATGACAGATTTGACCTTAATTATTCGGATTTTCGGACGAATGCATTTTTTAACATAAATAAATAAAAACTAATTTCGAGAGTGACTAAATAAACATATTTTTTGGACGAAAACAAAATTCCGAAAACAAAATATTTCAGTTTGCACATGTCTAATTTTCAGTGGCATCTTAATATTTGTAGTAAAATACATGCCTGTACTCTGTGGGATTGATTTACTAAAGGGAAATAAACTGTGCACTCTGCAAAGTGTAGTTGCACTCTGCAAGAACAGTTGCTCCACATTTTAGTAAATGAGTTCTGCTGACTTCAATCATCCAATCATGTCAAAGCAAAAATGTTGTTTTGTTAATTTTCCTTGTATGTGATCAGGTATTCTTTGCAAAGTGAAGCTTTACCTTTTTTAGATAATTTGCCTTAATTGGGAATATCTCTGTGCTGGCCAGTCTTATACTGCTGCTGTGTCATCTGCAATCTCTTAATGTGTAGTGGGAGTTTGACAAAGACCACCAAGCAGCAGGACAATTTTCCAAGAAAGCTTTGACGTACCACTGTCCAGTTTCTTTCCACTGGTCAATGTGGGCCTGGTACCGCTTCAAGTAAAACTAAAGGCAAAACTTTTTTTTTAGTTTTGAATAGCGTGGAGAGTGATTAGAGCCCCTGTCGATTGTTATTGCTGACTGTGCCCCGCTTTAGGGAGATTCACCCTCTCTATTTGTCCTGTTTACCATTATCGTTGAAAGTGAAAGTAAAAGAAAACACCACATTTTGGGTTGTCAATTGGGATGAGCTTTATGTTCGGGTCGAACATGACCGCCTGATAACCAACCCGGCCGGTCTGACCTTCCTGTCTGTTCCTGGTTATAGTCCAGTCTGCTCCAGTCTGCTGAACGCCAGTTCCTGTCTGTTCCTGGTTCCAGTCCAGTCTGCTCCAAGCCTGCTGAACAGTTCCTGTCTGTCTGGGTTCCAGTCCAAGCTGTTCCAGTCTGCTGAACTGTGCCTGTTTGTTCCTGGTTCTGGTCCAGGGATCCAGTTCCTGTCTGCCAAATCTGACAGCTGCTTCAGGTCTTGTTTCACAGTTCCTGAGGAGTTCCTGAACATCCAGTCTACCTCTACCTCTGTTGATCCTTCCAGGCACTCGTACCACTCCTCACTCCTGTGCCTTCTGTTACTTTATTGGGGGCTGTGAGTAGGAGCCGTAAGGGAGGCCTCCCTCTGCTATATCGGGCTCACCACCATCAGGTACGTGACAATAGCAGTAAGAGCTGAGTCTTACAGTGGGATGTGTGTCCATTCACTGGGGCCACCCCTAGGATGTGCTTTTTTTTTGTACCTAGTGTGTTATTCCCAAAGGTAGTGCTATAACCCAATGGTCGGAGATCTCAATCTCCACTGTGTCTTTCAAAGAACAGATGAGAAAAAAACTTCTGTCAGTTAAACCAATAATTTGTTCAGTAATCCATCATGGTTGGCATACTTGGGTGTGTGTTAGGGGTGTCACTTGCCTACATATTGTGTGCTTTAGAGGGTCCCTTTCTCCCTTCTTATGCATATGTTACATGTTAAAGTAACATGTATATATTATATAAAGGAAAATCAAAATAATATGTGCTGTGGAGAAAAGAAAGTGGACTGTGGAGGGAAATATTACATTAAAAGCAAATTCGACCTTCTAGATTATAAGAATCTACATCTGAGAATGTCTGTCTGACCCTGGTAGAATGGCGTTGGAGACAGAATATATGGATTATAGAATTATAATAATGTACTATTTCATTTGTTGGCAGAATTTGTTTTTTATTCAGCTTCAATATTATTGGAAGGATTTTGACTATGAATTCTTAATTTTATTCACTTTACATGTTTGCACAGGTGTGAAGATCACTGGCACCTTCACCCTCCATATATATAAAAAAAAAAAAACACAGCAATCACCTTCCACTTCATAAGGTGTAGACTGGGGAGAAGGATGGCAAAGAGGAGTAACGGGTTCTCCCACAATAATACAGAGGTTGCCAATTACACAAGCACAGTTACACACACACAATTTAGGCTCAATCTACAGGATGTCTTTTTAGTATTTATTGCTTGAGAACTTCAACATGAGACAGCAGTGACACCAACAGGAGGAAAAACTTCTCTCTAGTCTTTCAACAGTAGCTTCTGGAGGTAGCAGGGAATGGGAAGTATATCTGAGACCCCACAACAACAGTTTATATAGCAACATCTGGCTTGTTGCTCCTTTCTGGCACTTGCATCACAGTCCCCGGAAAGGTCTTTACTTTGAGTTTCCCAGGAGCTGCCTGCCACCCAGCATCCACAGAGAGTGAAGAAGATCAACTAGATCCTTTTTAGGCACAGGACTTCAGTGCAGTGCCTTCTAGCAAATGTAATCTTCCGGCAATCTTCCCCAGGCTCACAGTCCAGTAGTTGCCGAGACCCACACTGCACTTTCTTGTTTCGGTAGAGCTGCCTCAAGAGCCAGCAACCCCAAAAGTACCTGGAATCTTTGCTTGAAAGAAAGAACACTATTTTGAGGCCTCTTGCATATTCATCACCTTCCCAGACACCTTCTGGATGCCTCCTCCAGGGATTGGCTGGGGCATGATAAGTTTTAAACTGATCATTTAAATTTTCTGTCCATATGCTCTGGAAACTTCTTTCAGATCGGTGGGAGAAAAATCAAATTCTCAGACCTACAAAATCAACAATCACTGCTCTATTCAGTACAATGGACTGCTGTACAGATATAACAAGTGGGTGTTATTTATATTTTAAAGCTGCAAGTGATATTTATTATTTAACTTCAGCAGGTCAAACCAAGACAAGTACAATACTTAGCAACTGTCCCAGATTTGCTGGGAAAGTCAATTTATTTTACTAAACTGTCCCACAATTGCTGTGTACTTGGCAGCATCCCAGAATCAGGGCCACTGGGACAGCAACACATGTCATTGAGCTAAATATGCAATCCATGATTAAATCTAGCCCCTCTACTCCCCCCCAGCAGTTTCTGGTGCTTTGCATTGGTTCAGCAGGAAACCCAGAGGTGTAGCATTTTACTGCTGCTGCTGCTTGTGTGGGTGATATGTGTAATGCTCCGATTTTCCTCTAATGTCCATTACATGTGATGTCAGACACCTGAAACGAATAAGAGAAAGAGAATGCTGATGCCACAGTGTAGCGCTTACCCCCGAAGGAGCCACTGATGTTTGGGACCGGCATGTTGAGTTACCAGTGATTCTTGCCTAGGGATAATATTGGTGAAGGTGGATAAAGAGCAAGTGTCCAGACATCAACTTGAGTTTTCAATGCTTTATTCCAAGGCCCAACATGGCCGACATCAACATGGCACACAATAGAGAAATGTTGATGAGCAAAGAGAGAACTACAGTATCAGGCCTTAGATATCAAAGAGAGAGAGCAAGCCTGCTCTCAGCATCGTCAAGTTCAAACGTCGCCACTCTCGCCAGAGTGGGTAAAGTGCCCACGGACAGGCGATTAACTTTAGCCTGGCAGCCAAAGGGCCACTTTCAAACAAAATCACCGGGAGGAAACAGGGCCTTTGCCACAGGCCTGGTACATTTTTAGGTTGTCAAAAGTTATAACTAATGAATCCTCCCAGTAAGTCCAATTTTAGGGTCACCAATTGACAGACGAAGTGTACCTGTCATGTGGCGTGGTGACGGGATCCCTCGTGGTTCGTCCAGACCTTGCAGACAACCTCTGTCTCTAGTTTCTTCCAAGCCAATCCCCCACCGTACAGCTCACAGCTTAGGATCGGGGACCCAGCAAGCCGCTGGGGCCCCTCTCTGTATCCGAGTGAAGTTCCGCTTGATGCGCAACCTCGGCCAGGCAGGCCTCGATGGCGGGGCCCATGGATGCGCGCACCTTGAAGGTGGATGCCGCACCTGGAACTCAGGCCCCGCGTAGAACAGAACACTAATGGTGGCTGCCCCAGATATACCCCCCACCAGCATGCCCAGAGAGGGAACCGCTCCTCTCATTGGCTGCTGGGGGAAGGTGGGTCTGTCAGAACCCCTCTAGCGCCAACTGTCGCCCAGGGGTGATAACACACCCCTGGCACGCAGACTGACCTACAAGGCAGTTCCAAACCGGCAGCAGCACCAATCTAAATAATTTGCGAATGGGAGTAAACTTAACTCTCCCATTCCCCACTAACTTTAGTGTAATGCCCCACAAAATAAGGAGGGGCGCTACATAAGTAATGTCTGTGCCCACACAATATGACATTTTAAAAGACCAGGATTGTTAGTACAATGGCAACAGCATCAGTAGCAAGCAAACTGGTTCTGCTCCTTGCAACAGTGGCCCATATTTTTGTTCTGTAGTTCCAAAACTCCCTGATGTAATTGTTTGAGATAATTATGTAGAGTGTACAGGACATGGGACAGCACTGGATTTCTGGCATTCTGTTTTTAATTGTTAGTCATTATTAAGCTTTAACAAAATAGTTTTTTTATTTAAAGCTGCACTCCAGAAATTATCTTTTTATAAACTTACATTGACCCAGCTTGGTTCTAACCAATCCTTCATATGTCAAATCTGGAGAAATCATTCCTGGAGTTCAGCTTTAACAGATCAAAAGGAAGAAAATAAATATAGCTTATTTTTAGAGTTTACATATACTTTCAACTGTGAGATGACTTTTTGCAGATAAATCAGCTTTATTCAAGGGTTTGCTCTCCATTTTATCTTTAGTGCTGCTAGACAACTCTGAAATTCATGACAACTCCATCACCTTGCCAATTTATCCTTGCTTCTCATTGTTTTTAAGTGCTCAATGCCATTTGTGCATTTCTTTAAGTCAAATGGGCTGTACAGATGTGGATTTAACTCTTTGCATTGCCCATTCTTAGTGATTGAAGAGTGAAGTATTAGACATGGACACAAAACACCACTCACTATATGTTAAAGCGGAGGTTCGCCCTAAAAAAATCTATGTACCATTACATCCAGCATACTTCGGATATGTAAAGTATGCTGGATTTTTTATTTTTTTTCCGGGGCACATACCGTTTAATACAAAAAACTATAGGTACAGCGCTAGAAAAATCATGACATATATAAAATGAAAAGTAATAATTAATGAATAAAAAAACTTATAAATAAGTGATCCAATAAATATAGTCCATAATATGTGAAATTGAACATAAAATCTTCTTCCACCAAACGACACCCAGTGAATAAGGTTGGCTCCTTACCACAAAAATAGACCGTATATACACCGGTCAGATGAGCATAGGGATGATTATAGTCTTCCCAGACAGACCTCTCCAAAGCAACAGACAGAACATATGATGGTTCCACAGCGTTGTTTAAGCAAAGTATGGGGATGTTTTCAAAGGCTCATGGGAGAGAAAACAAAAAGACCCATAGTGCAGTATGTAAAGATAACGGGTTTATTGAACAAAGGATAAATGGAAATGCACTCACACTTTAGTTGAAAAAAACAGCGCGATATAGTAATGCAAAGTTGCGGCGTCTCCTCTGTTCCGTGTTGGGGCTCCGTACTGTGTAATCCGTATCCGGTGGACGTGATGACGCACCACTGCTTAGGCCACACCAAATACCATACCGTTTAATAGTTCTGTTTCACCCGGCTTCCAGGTTTTCTCCCCGCGGAGAATAGGCGTTCCTAGCCAGTGGTGTAGATGATTGACGTGCTGTTATGGCGCGTCACGCGTTCTGAAAATATCCGAGCAGGACTCGGCTCTGTATGGCCCCTGCGCCTGCCGTGTAGAGCTGACTGCGCAGGCGCTGTATAGAGCCGAGTCCCAGCTCGGATATTTTCGGAATGCGTGACGCGCCATAACAGCACGTCAATCATCTACGCCGCTGCCTAGGAATGCCTATTCCCCCGCAGCAGAGAGAACCCGGAAGTCAGGTGAAAAATAACTTTTAAATGGTATGTGCCCCGAAAAAATAAAAGTCCAGCATACTTTACCAATCCGAAGTATGCTGGATCTAATTGTATATAAATGTTTTAGGGTGAAGCCCCACTTTAATTTCCTCTTTTGTGGGGGGGATAATAAAAACATTTGGTTGAGCAGTTTTGTGACAATGCCCCACTGTTCTCCCTTAACCGCTTCAGCCCGGACCATTTTGGTGGTCAAAGACCAGGCCGCGTTTTGCGATTCAGCACTGAGCCACTTTAACTGACAATTGCACACCTGTGCGACGTGGCTTCCAAACAAAATTGACATTCTTTTTCCCCCCACAAATAGAGCTTTCTTTTGGTGGTATTTGATCACCTCTGCAATTTTTATTTTTTGCGCTATAAACAAAGAAAGAGCGACAATTTTGAAAAAAAATCAATATTTTTTTCTTTTTGCTATAATAAATACCCCCCCCCCCCAAAAAAAAATATATATATATATATATATATATATATATATATATATGAAAAAATCCACAGTTTAGGCCGATACGTATTCTTCTACATATTTTTGGTAAAAAAATTGCGATAAGCGTTTATTGATTGGTTTGCGCAAAAGTTATAGCTTCTACAAAATATGGGCCTGTTTTATGGCATTTATTTTATTAGTTATGGCGGCGATCAGCAATATTTATTGTGACTGTGACATTTTAGCGGACACATTGGACACTTTTGACACCATTGTGAGACCATTGTGATTTTTACAGCGATCAGTGCTATAATTACTTTAAAAATGACACTGGCAGTGAATGAATGAAAAACTTATATAGCGCGGCACATGCGAACTGAATCGCCTCTGGGTGCAGTAAAGGGGTTAACAACTAGGTGGCGTTGCAGGGGTTAAGTGTTCCCTAGGAAGTGATTCTTACTGTTAGGGAGCGTGGATTCACGTGACACATCACTGATGACCGTCTCCAATCATGGGGAACAGTCATCAGTGAAAGTGTCACTAGGCAGAATAGGGGGTGGTGGGACGACTGCCCAGGTTGATGGCCGCGAAGATGACCCCGAAACAGCGGAGTCCGCCCCCTAAATACCCCTCCCCAGCATGCACAGCGAGGCAATCAACCCTCCTGATTGGCTGCCGAGGAGAAATATCCACACTACCCTGACTCTACTGCTGCCACCTGTCGGTCTGGGGAGGGACCAACTCCCCAGACAACGTCAGTGTACACACACAGTACAGCCAAAGCTGGATCCAAAGCCCTAAATGTGGCCAAATAAACATGGTCAAAGGCAACTTACTCTCTGACCACCCTCTAAATTTACAGCAGCACCGGCTATGAAAGTAGCCAGGCACTTTGCTTGCTTTTCCATCGGGAATAAATTAATTAATTTTGGGTAGGTATTACCTCCTTTTACTTTGTGTACTTCAATTTGAAGTCACATGGCACAAAAGAGTGATTCCTATGGCACATTCATTAATCTTAGTAATTTGAATGTTATATTTATGTTGGTATGTACAGAGGTACCAAATAGGGTTTTGGGCTATGTGTTTTGTTCTATGGCCCATGATTATTGTTGTTTAATTGAGTTGGGAGGGTTTGCTGATACAGAGAAGTTAAAATGTCATGGAAAAGATTCTGAAACCCCACTATTTGTTTCATCATTATCTCCTGCTGGTTTAAGGAACTGGGCGTAATCTTAAATTTCCCAAACATATAAAGCAGCCTTTAAACTGCATAAATGAATCCATTCAATAAAAGAAATTATTCATCACTGATGTTTCCTTTCTTTCTCATGCATTATTGGCTGTTTAAATAACTTGTCTAATTTAATAAGAAGTGTAAGAATCATGGAGCAATTATTTGGTATAATGCTGAATTATACAGCAGAGAATAACAGCTTTGTCAAACAATACCGAACATTTCACAGAACAGGGACGGATGTAGGAAGTGGATAATAAATTTAATCATGTACAAACTCCTTTCTTTAAACTGTTTCAGTTCTAGCTATGCCTGGAGTTGAAGCAATACTAGTCATGCAAGAGTAGCTGAAAATATAGCTGAACTTAAAGTTTATGTAAACTCAACTAAATCTTATATAAGCATTTTAATGTGATGTCTAAATAAGTCTTTATTTAATTCAGTCAGCATTTTGAATCTGCATTTTTTTTTTAAATAATACCTGGTGATAATTTTTTTTTTTTTTTTATTTAAATCTTTTTTTTATTTTAAAACAAAAATTATAATACATTAAACAGTTGTAGCAGTGTTACAGTTATAATACATAATACAGATGGGTCTACATGCAGATGCATACCATTGTGTATCCCCTCTTAACTTAAAATACCCTCCGGGACACTACTACATAAAGAGGAGAGGGACAAAGACAAAAAGAAAAAGGGAAGAAAAAAATAAAAATAAAATATATAAAAAATAAAAAATAAAACACACTCTGTTGTTTCAATCTTCCTACTCTCTCCCCCTTCATTTTCGAGGTGTCATCTATATTATTAGTCTTTACCCTCCTCGCCCCTCTGCCCTAGAGTCTAAAAAGGAATTCCAGGAGGTCCAGGTGATAATTTTTTTTATAAGTTGACAACATTCTGTTCCTGTCTCCCAACCATGTTCCAACATGGTCACTCTGACACAAAGTGGTGAAATGGCTAAAGACAAATAGACTATGCACTTAATTTTACTCAGAGCTTAAATGCTGGACCTTCTCCCATTACACATACAGCTTTGGGGGGGAAATCCCCACAAAAACCACTGGCCCCTAAATCCCCCTCCATCCTGCAGTTTGCAGGAAAGACTGGACATTACATTTGTGCATCCCCTCAGTCTCTCAGCTAGACAACTAGAGAATGCACTGCACACATGTCCAGTCCATCCTGCAGATAACAGAGGGTTTATGGAGAGGTCTTCCTACAGCTGCATGTATAATGGGTGGAGGTGCAGCATTTAGAACAGTAGGAGGGTTGATATGTACTTTTCAGACGTAGGAATGAGCTCAGGCATATTCTGACACAAGTCTAATTCCACCTGAGGATATTTTGGAAAATCATTCTGAAAGTGAACTTAAACCAGTGGAGTTCAACCCAAAAACTCTGCTTATCTGCTCCCCCCTCCAGTGCCACATTTGCCACGTTTCAGGGGGAGGGGGAATGGGTACCTGCTTTTGACAGGTACGCTTTCCGCACTTCTTGGAGACAGCACTGCAGTGCCGTCCCTTCGTAGGTTTCCCCCTTCTCCTTTCTCCCCTGCTGGGCCAGTAAGAAAGTGCAGCGAGAGGGAACCGGCTGTGAAGCCAAAATGTTTCATTGCCGGTTTCCTTTACCATACATGGCGGCGGCAACACCAGAGAACTGATCCAGAAATCGGCTGGATTGCTGACATCACAGGAACCCTGGACAAGTAAGTGTCCTAATGTTAAAAGTCAGCAGCTACAGTATTTGTAGCTGTTGACTTTTTTTTTTTCCGTGGGGCAGCAGAACTCCTCTTTTAGCTGAACACCTACGATTCTGTGATATTAAACTATTGCATCCTTGTTCCTCCTCTATTTACTTGACCAGGGATGGAGGTTTGCTAGACGGATTTGGTAGTTTTCCCCTGCCATCCAAGTGATGGGCGGTTCAGCCTGGAGGAGGTCTTGCTATCAGGCCCAGACTGAGCACACACAGGACACGTTCCTTTAGATTTAACAGTTTTGCGTTTTTTTGCTATGGTTTTAACATTCTGATGTGCTCACTGTATGCCCACGGCTGTACTTTGTTTGCCATCAGGGAGCTGCGACGCGCTCTGAGCGCTACCTCCTCCCAGCTTTTCTCTCCGCCCCTTTGTGAGTGGGGGGCTATCCGGGTAAGGGGGTGACGCGCACGGTGCATCGGCGCCACGCATCCCGCCAAGCCTGTGACGCCAGTTCTATAAAGGTCTTCCCTCAGTATCCTCTAGCCTACGAGCTTGAAAGGTCACACCACATTACCCTCCCTCTGGATGTCCGTGTACCCGAGACGCCACTATTAGGTTATTATACCTACCCTCATATGTGGGTTGGCTGTCCCCTACTTGGTCCTTATACTTACTATTTTATTTATTTATTTATTCTCTATAGACTCCAGTTGGCTATTCTAAGTGGCTCTTCCCTTGGCTTCAATTTATATACCAGCCCACCTAACTAAGTGGGGCCTTGCTGGGGAATTTATCCTTGCTACCCCCTCTTTTTGGTGTGCGCTGCATTGCCGCCTCAGCTCCTAAGGCCGACATTTCGTTTTGCCGTGGCTCCATACATATCGCATTTACCTATGTTATATTCCATGTGAGTACCCTAGGTGGACACATTTTCCCACCGTATACTGGTTGCCTTATAACTCTTAGTTAATTATATCTTACCCTTTTTTTATATGTTCTTTTTAGATGAGTCAAGCATCCGCCCCCGAGGAGTGTTATAAAACACGAAACGCGTCGGGCTAGTATGGATGCTACATATACCACATGATACTATATTTTATGAATTATACTCTCTATGCCTTTTACCAGTTTTTCACATTTTCAATCATATCACCAATACTATTAATATGACACCTCTACATATGTATTATCACTCTATGCATTCATTATCCATGCAGATGATCATGTGGCACCTGCTATATCCTTGTTGCTCCTACCACATATACACATACTCATGTGTCCCTATATGTAGTAATGTCATTTATTTGAAATGTATATATATATTTTTTATTATCTACATCTCTGTAATGCTGATATATGTCTTGCATGTTTGTGACTATTAAATGTGTACTTTATTCTATTACCCTCACCATGTCTGCAACCTCATTTAAAGTCCCAAATTTCCGTACCATTTTTTTATTATTTACCTTACCAGGGATGGAGGTGATAAACTCATAGACCTCATGTAAAGTCCCACCCTTGTTCCCCCTCTATAAACTATTGCAAACTCTGTATATAAAAATCCTTGGGCACACTGCTCTTTTCAAATAAATATCCATCTTTATACTGTATATTTAAACAAAACACATCTTCTTAACACTCAAATAATTTTTGCCTAGTACATTGAAATCACAATCAAATGTAAACTCACACTATGGTACAAACAAATATCAGTGGTGAGAATCTGGGGTGGGAACTGGAGTCTTTGATGTTTTGCACCTGCCTGTACTTTAGCATTCCTCTGAGCATTCATAAAGTACTTGCAGGTGCTGATCATATATTGCAGTTCCTGCCTCCCTGTCTCACCTCTCCTGTTTATGTCTATACAGTAATGTGAATATTACATCTAGATGTGATTTTAATGGACTGAGCATGAATACTTTAAATTTTAAATTGTCTGTAACATTTTTTTGTCCAGAGATGTTTGCATTTCATTGAGAGGGATACAATTGCATACAATTAAAATACTTAACTTTCAGATTGAGGACAGATTGGATTTTTTTTCTATGCTTAGCTCAACTAATAAGAAATGACTTCAGACAAGTCCCATGTTCCATGTGAATTTTAAATTGGCACAGGTAGTTGAATTCCTTGTGATTTTTTGTTATACATGAAACCATAGCACCATCTTGTATAATATAAAATCCAAACCTCTACAAAAAAACACTAATGCTTTGACTTATCAAAGCATTGTAAAACAGGTGGCACTACATTTTAGAGGTTGGATATATTTAAAACTGTTTCCAAACAATATTCACAAAAATTCCAAACAAGTGTAGCGCCCCCTTGCTTTTCGCATGGGCATTTTTCCAAAAGCTAGTTTGACTGGGAGAGTTACATTGCTCCCAGTCGTGATTTGTCAGGGTTAATGACCTGTGTTATTCTGGAAAGGACCACTGGCTCGGACTGCATTCTGAGGATGTGAGTTCATCCTTGGGCGGTAGTGGGAGCTAGAGGGATTTCTGGCAGATGGAATCTTCCCCAGCAACCAATTAGAGAGGGTTTTCTCTCGCTGGGCATGCTGGGGAGGGATATATCTTGGACGGAAGTCAGGTGTTCTGGGGCGTTTGGCGGCGCGGGGTCCCGGAGGTGGGGTGCGGCACCCACCTTCAGGGTGTGCGCATCCAGGGACCCTGCCTGGCCGGGCTTCAGGCCTTATCGAGTCTCAACTGGAGACAAAGCTGAGGGGACCCCAGTGGCTCACTGGGCTCCCGTTGCCGTGGAGAAGATCCGGCATCCGGGCAATGGACAGGTATGCTTTGCTGTCACCCGGAGATCTTTTCCAACGAGAAAGTTACTGGGAGGATTCGCTCTGTTAGGACATTCTGAATCTTTTACATTTTATTTATTGGCAGGGCCTTAGAGTCGAGTCAGCAAAACACGTTCCTCCCAGCTAGAATTTTAGGTGACGTCCCGGCTGCTGTCTGAGAGAGAGAGACCGGCCCGGGAGACACCTCGCCCACCCCAGGGCGCTGATTGGCGACGTGTGAGCTCCACGTTCTTTTTCCAATCCAAATACCTGGAAACATTTGCAAATTCTGAGTGAAAGTTGGGTGAAAGCCTTATTAAATAGACCCCAAAGTATACAGCCATATCACTTTAGGTAGTTAAAGTATTTTGTAGGTTTGTTTATACAGATCTCCACATTTGGACCAGAAAGGGGGAGAACTGTGAATGAAAGCTAGGCAAGAGAATTTAGCTGCAAAAAATTTAACTTCCCCTCTAAAAGACGGATCAGAGTAATACAAGAGTTATGTAATTTGATCTTGAATAATAGTGACAGATTTAGATTAGACACATTAGGGGATGTAAAGGGAGGCAAAAATATTCACTTAAATTGTATACTAATGTAGCACCCTCTACCATAGGTAGGGGCTAGAATAGGATTTGTGCTAGGGAAACGGTCAGTGCAGGTACATTTAGGCAGGCCTGTGCTTCAGGCTAGGCCTAATTGTTTTGATCTCGGGGCAAGGATTAGTTAGTTTAGCGGTGGGTGTAACCACTTGTGCTCTAGTTTTGAAGCGCCTCCCCTTCTTTCAGGGAGATTGTTCTGGAAGAGGGGTAGGGCGTAGGACTGGAGTGGCAGGCAGCTCATGTGAGGATCCCTGACCAATCCCATCTTGGTATTGGCAGGGGGAAGACCTCCCATATAAACTCAGGTCATAAGCTAAGGTCACATGTCAGCCGGGAGAAGTGAAGAATGGAATACTAGGCAGTAGCAGGAGTCCAGGCGTCCATCCCCATCTGGGGGGGGGGGGTGTGCGCCGATCGCGAAGGAGCCCGGGAGAGCTGGGAGGGAGCTTTTTTCTTACACAGTCATGGATGAAGTCTTTATCTTTACACGGTCATAGATGAACAGAGGGGCTGGAGAGGCTGTCAGAATATATGTCCAATAAAAGTTCTCCATCATGGACTCAGGGCAGGAGAAGGTCAGCGAGTTGACAACGGTGGAGTTCTGGATGAGGCATGCTGGATGAGGGGAGCTGGGTGCGATGCCAGAGGAGAGACTGTGTCGAGTCGCTGCGGCCTGCGGGAGCAGGATTGGCAGGCTGGACTGGCTGGGAGCAGTAGTACACTAACCAGCATGTGCTACTAAATTACTAGGCTGCCGGGGAGAGGTACTGTGGACCTCTGGCCTAGTAACATCACCTGATTACAGCCAGCAAGTTGGGATTATTCAGAGTGATTCCCTTTTGTCATAATGAAGAGACTGTAAATGTTAGAAGTACATCAGTTCTTCAAGGCTAAACTAATTTACCAATAGTCACTAAATATGATGGAAAAGCAACATATGGGCAGCCCATATTCCCTTTTCCCCAACCAAGTTATACCCCCCAATAAACAAAAACAAAGCAAATGACTGTTCATTGTCTCTGAGGTGATAGATAGAGGTCTGGCAGCAGGGTGATGTTAGTTACTAGTAGCAACCAAATGCTACACTAATTATGGAAATATTTATTGTTTCAGATCGGGCTCACATTAGGAGTACTTGCACTGGCAGTATAAAATATGCAACACAAAAAGAGTTTCAGTAATTGGCTCCTTCAGACTTTGCCCTGCTGAAATTAACTTCATAGCCTTAAAGCTCTGAAGGCCTAATTGTATTCGTTTGGAGGTGTACAGATGAAGTGTCAAGGAAGAACACAGGGGTTTATTTGCTTAAACTGGAGAGTGCAAAATCTGATGCAGCTCTGCATAGAAGCCAATCAGCTTTTTTTTTGTCAAAGCTTAAAGTGTTACTAATGTCAGATTGTTTTTTCTATTAAAGTAACAAACATCTTATACTTACCTTCTTTGTGCAGTGGTATTGCTCAGAGTGGCCAAAATCCTCCGCCTCTGGGGTCCCCAGCAAGAGTGTTGGCTATTCCTCTTCTTTTTATGTCCACCATAGCCAGCTTCTAGTTATGGGAAGAAACATAGTCTGCATGCTCCTGATATGTGTGCCTATGGAGCCATGCTCCATAGACTAAGACCCCATACACACTATTAGGTGTTCTGCAGATTTTTGTTTTCAGATTTACCAAAACCATATAATATGAGGTCAAACCTTAAGAGTGTTAATTTGTATGCAATCAGGCAGGCACTTGCACTACATGGTTTTGGTAAATCTGAAGACAAAAATCTGCAGACAATCTGTAAGTGTGCATGGGCTTTACACAGCGGGACTTAGGCCTGCCCCCCCACTTCCTCTTTACTGCATTTGATTGACAGCAGCAAGAGCCAATGGTTCCTGCTGCTTCTCAAATGCTGTGTGAAGAGGAAGTAAGGAGGATAACAGATGCAGCTGTAAGCAGCATTGACCTCTTCTCCCCTTTCTTACTCTTCATACAGAGGAGGGGGGGCACGAGGAAATTGAAAATGTTTTTTACCATAAAGCAAACAATGCGTTAAGGTAAAAAACTTTTTAGGTTTAATAACACTTTAATTAAACAAGCTGAAGTTAGAAGCTGATTGGCTACCATGCACAAACACACTACACCAGATTTTCACTCTCCAGTTTTAGTAAATCAACCCCACAGATTTTAGGTTAGTGTAATGCCGCGTACACACGATCATTTTTTGTGATGAAAAAAAAACGACGTTTTCTGTGAAGTAAAAAACGACGTTTTTGAAACGTCACTTTTCAAAGACGATGTTGCATACACACCATCGTTTTTTCACAAAAAGCGAGGTTACGTTCACCACTCTTTTCCATTGAAGCTCGCTTCATAACTAGCTTCTGGGCATGCGCGGGTTGAAAAACGTCGTTTTAAACAACATTTTTGCTACACACGGTGACTTTTTGTGAAACAAAAAACAACGTTTTGAAAAACGACACAAAAAATTCAAGCATGTTGGAATTTTTTTTTGGTCGTTTTTTTGAAGACAAAAATGACGTTTTGCCCACACACGATCAATTTAAATGATGTTTTAAAAAACGTTGTTTTTTTTCATCACAAAAAACGACCGTGTGTACGCGGCATCAGGGTCAAAAGGATGACCAAAAAGTGAAAAAAAAGGCAGTTTCTGAAATTGTCTTCATGATATTCAAGATAGGGAATAGTGGATGTGTTCTACTAAGCTGCCAAATTACATCCAGGACAGTTAAAGTGGAAGTAAACTTCCATCTTTTGCTTTTGCCTATAGGTAAGCTTATAATGAAGCCCTGTACACACAAACGGGATTCCCGGCAGTAAAAAGTCTGGTTCTCTATTTTCCCACCGGGATTCCCAGCAGTTTTCCTGTCCGGAAAACTGCGAGGAAGCATACACATGGCCGGTTTCCCCCGGCCAAAAGCTCTCCTGGCAGTTTTCCCAGCAGGAAAACCGTTTGTGTGTAAGAGGCTTCAGACTGACCTATAGGTAGTGTAAGATCTCCTAAACGTGCCCTGTTTAGAAGATATTTAGTGTACATGAAGCCAGTGACACCCGTGCTGTTTCTTCAGAGCCCCATGCTGTGAACGGTGACTCACGCCTGCATGCATCACAGAGTCGGAATCCGCAAACCCAGAAACAAGATAGATGAAGATGGGAGTGTCTGCAGCGCTGACATCTTGGTGCTGGAAGAGGGAAGTTTAACATAATGTGTTGGTATGCAAAGCATACAAGCACATTATGCCTTTACCTTGCAGGTACAAAAAAGCGGTTTGCAACCACTTTAAAATTACATTGAAGTAGTATTAGGTGAAGTATATTATATAATATCATAAGTGTGCATAATTACCACATTACTATATGTTCTAACCATAGGCGTGCGCAGCCTATTGAGTTAGGGTGTGCACCCCAAACAGAACCTTGTGTACACACACACCTTTGTGTGCATAGAACAGCAATCTGGCTCTTCTCCCTGAAAATCAGGGATAAAAAATAGCCAGATTAGTAAGTAAAAGCAGCACACATTGTTAGGTGAACAGTTAACCTCTTTCCAGCCAGTTTCATTAGTACGGTGTACAGTATTATCACCATTCACTGTATTGGTGTCACTAATGGCGTTAGATCACAATCCTCCCAGGGAGTGTCAGCACCACATTTCCTGCTACCCTATTTCAGTCCCATTATATGTCAATGGTCACCCCCATTACCAGTATAGTGTCATAGCTGTGTAAATTACAATATATACCACAGTTTGTAAGAATGAAAATATCAGAGTCTGTTTTTTAGGCAAATCTGATCCTAGCGCACTATGGTGATGTAAAGCTTACGCTATGTAAAAGGTTTGTGCAGATAAGCAGCTATTATAGTGAAAAGAAGTAAATATAGTGATATGTTTCTATGGTGGGAAACATTAACAGCGCTGTATGGGTTAATTTAAGTAATCTGTGGATCCCAAAAAAAACACATAGAATCTGCTAAAATTATCTAGAAAAATCACATTAATAATGATTAGTATGTAAGATAATAATAATAATGTCCAGCAATGAATAATCATTAGCAGCAATCATATATATATATGTTGTCAGATCTGGCTGAATCATTAGCAAAGTCTCTTCAAAGAAATCATATGCTTCCAGTGAGGGGTTAATCTTGTCTGTATCTCTCTGCTCTTTACAAGGGTGTCTCCCTTAGGAGTTCTACTCACCAGATAGTAGTAATATATGTGCCTAAAGAAATCAAAGGTAAGGTCTCCTCCTCGGTTCAAGTATTCTCATTCCTCTTACTCTCCACCAGGAATCCAAGTTAATGTCACCCAGGTGATTAGTGTTGGTTCATGGAATTGATTCATGAGTGGTCATGGAAGTGAAGAGAGAGGAGAAGAATATAGTGTAATACAGTTTTTATTTAAGATTAAATGCCCCACACTAGCATATGCTTACAATGTGTATGTGATAAAAACAGCACATCAAAGAGACACTGGAATGCGGATAGCTGCGGGTAACTGTGCTTGTCAGCTCGGCTTACTCTGCTGGATCTCGGGTCCAGATGACTCCTTGTGTGTATGTTGTACGCTGGTCGTGTAGCCACGCTCTGACGCGTTTCGTGATTGGTGCTCACGTCTTCAGAGGGCGTGGCTACACTTCCAGCTCTCCGAATATAAATAGGGAAAAGGGGTGTACCACTCCGCCCCTAATTCATGACGCGACTGACAGGGAGGACAATGTCAGCGTATCCAGCTGTGTGAGTCCTCCTCTATATGCAAATCCGCTCCCACTGACTCGTGAGAGTGAGGGAGCTTGGCTGCAGTCTGTATGTCATTGTTTGTGCTATTAGTAAAACGGACTGCTGAGTACAAAGTCTCCTCCGTTTGCACTAACACTTAGCCTCTCTGCTCATAACAGCGGAGATGTGTTTTTTCATCTATTTGCCGTTCCATGTATCTGCAAATCTAGTTGCTATGGACTCCTCATTAAAAAACATAGGATTCAACATCACCTCACTGGGAGGGATGGATCGTTATATTAGTGCATGGGGCAAAAATATAATGTTTTAATTGCAAACCAAGAATTCCAATAGAACAAAATAAATTAAAAATTGTCCAAATACAATACACATATATTAAAAAACATATGTATATATGTATTGAAATAATAAACAAGGATTGTATGAAAAATGTGAAAAAAAATGCATAAAATTGCAGACAAACGCATGAAAAATGTTTAAAATTCATAATTTGAACTGATAAAAACTACATGTTAAAATTGTTTTCAAAAATAGTTTTCAAAAAATGTGTGAGCCATCAGCTCGGATGTAAGGATCTCTCCGGCACCGAGGGCCAAGCCGAGGTGACAAACACATCATGCATGATATTACACATATAAAATAAATTGCCCATATGGCGAACAATTCATCATCTCTAATGAAATGTTTAATTCGTATATATATTTGATGATGATCTGGTATCACCAATATGGTTGTATGCATATATATCATACCGGTAAGATGAGAGAAAACACTCAAAAGGGGGAGTGGTCTCATCATATATCTATGTATGCCGGTATAATATAAATGTACAAATGTATATATAAATATGTATGAATATAATGTTGTAAAATTCATATATAATAAATGCAGTTAGGGGAAGAAATATATATACCTATTAAAAATATATATTATTTTTAAAAAAGATACAATTATAGAAAATATATATATAAAAATATATGGATCTGCTATTGTGAACTATATATATATTCTCCCTATATGAATCCATCTAATGATTGCTTATAAAGCAATTGAGGTCTAGGTCAATGTTCAAGCCATGCGGACTAAGGGTATTAGTAAGAAATATCCACTCTGTTTCTTTTTTGGATATTTCCCTTATTCTGTTAGACCCCCTCCAATTAGGGTCTACCTTATCTATACCCCAGAATTTCAGACCTATTGTTTTTTTTTGATGTTTCTCCAAAAAATGCAGTGATACACTGTGATCTTCATAACCTGTTGAGATGTTATATATATGTTCCGAGACCCTCTTAGAGAGTTTGCGTTTGGTACGCCCTATGTACATAAGGCCACAAGGGCACTCTAGGGCATATATTACGTGCGTAGTTGCACAAGTAAGACTCTCTTTGATTTTAAAAAGTCTTCCATTGGCTGTTGTAACGCCATCTGCGTTACTCTTGGTAGAACGAGCGCAGCTGTACATTGTATTGACAGCCGCGCTCCGTTCTACATCTCGTCCGCGTCACTTCCGGTGCGCGGACGTCTGCGCTCCACGCTGGAACGCGGAAGTGCGACCCGCACAATCTCGCGTTCCAGGCGCGCTATTTAAACCCCCTGATGTGGCGGCAGGGTGTTCGTTTATTCCTGTTGGACGCCTGCCGCCACCAGGGACCCGGACACCAACCCCTAGAGACCCAGGTCTCCCAGTACCTGCTCCTCGGCAATCTGCCACAACCGCAGCATCAGCCAGCCTGTACCCACATCACCTCTTCCAACCTGCCTGGACCCCCACAAGCTTACACGGACCTCAACACCCTGAAGGAAGGATTCCAACTATCTACACTCCAGTACCGCAAGTACCCCATGTGGCTAATACTGCCTTGCTAAGCTTTACCTATACTGCAGTATCTTTAGGACTGTGATCTTTCTGTGTGTGCTGTTATCTATTGGTGTAAGCTGTATCACCATAAGGACTGCAGGGTGCCCCTACTGTTTACGTACAGACCTATTCCTGTAGCAATCCACACACCATCCTAGCCACCTTCAGACCATACATTATACTGCTTCGCTCCCTATATCTACATGTTGCTTATATGAGTACCCCAGTATATAGGTTGTATCTTTTTGGAGGCTGTGATGACCAAGACCCCATGATCTCTGTGTTTCTATAGAGTAACTGGTGGCTCTGACCTGAGTAACCTCCGCAGCTGAGATCCAGACCACTATCCAGTGTCCCAATATCTCGCAGGGTCATAACAGCTGTAGAGGAAAATTCAGTAAGTCCTCTTAAGTGTGTTGAGACTTGACGGCAGGATTTGCACCTTCTACAAGCTGTAAAGCCTGGTCTATTCCAGAACATTTGCAGTTTTTTTGGGGGATCAAAGACTTTTTTGACTATGTGGTCCCCAAAAGAGGGTGCCTTCCGATATATGAAGGGGGGTACTGCAGGTAACTGGATATTCAGTGTTCTATCCATTTTCAGAATATCCCAATGTTTTTTTAAAATAGCCTCTATATCTTTGTATTGTTCGTGATAGTTGGAAATAAAACCCCATTCATGTTGTTGATTGGTTGGTCTAATCTTTGGTTCTAGTAAGTTATCCTGCTTATTGCTTCCTACTGCATCTATAAGGAGATTTAGTTGTGCTTCATTGTACCCCTTTTCCACAAAACGTTCTTTAATTGTGGTTGCCTGATTTAGATAATCATTGTCGTCAGTGCAATTCCGTCTTATTCTTGTGAATTGGCCCTTTGGGATGTTCTTTAACCACTTCCCGCCCGGCCAATAGCCGATTTACGGCAGGGAAGTGGTTATGAAATCGTGACTAGACGTTCTCAAACGTCTAGCACGATTTCATGCCGCACGCGCCCGTGCGGGCGCGCAGCGCGGCGATCGGTGATGCGGGGTGTCAGTCAGACACCCTGCACCTCCGATCTCGGTAACGAGTCTCCGGCGGAGCCTCGTTACCACGTGATCAGCCGTGTCCAATCACGGCTGATCACGATGTAAACAGGAAGAGCCGCCGACGGCTCTTCCTCACTCGCGTCTGACAGACGCATGTAGAGGAGAGCCGATCAGCGGCTCTCCTGACAGGGGGGGTTCGCGCTGATTGTTTATCAGCGCAGCCCCCCCTCGGATCGCCACACTAGACCACCAGGGTAATAAAAAAAAATACAAAAAAAAAATACAAAAAAAATGACAAAAAAAAAAAAAAAAAAATGACAAAAAAATAAAATGACAAAAAAAAAAGGGGGGGCAGTAAAAAAAAATGATGCCAATCAGTGCCCACACATGGGCACTGATTGGCAACATTGATCCATCAGTGCCACCCCTCAGTGATCATCAGTGCCACCCCAGTGTCTGTCAGTGCCACCCCACAGTGCCAATCCATGCCCAGTGCCCACCTATCAGTGCCCACCTGTGCCACCTATCAGTGCCCACCTGTGCCGCCTATCAGTGCCCACCTGTGCCGCCTATCAGTGCCCACCTGTGCCGCCTATGAGTGCCCACCTGTGCCGCCTATGAGTGCCCACCTGTGCCGCCTATGAGTGCCCAGTGCTGCCTATGAGTGCCCATCAGTGCCGCCCATGAGTGCCCATCAGTGCCGCCCATGAGTGCCCATCAGTGCCCAATACCAGCGCCGCCTATCAGTGCCCATCAGTGCTACCTCATCGGTGCCCATCAGAACTACCTCATCGGTGCCCATCAGTGCCACCTCATCGGTGCCCATCAGTGCCACCATATCAGTGCCCATAATTGAAAGAGAAAACATACTCATTTACAAAAAAATTAACAGAAAAAAATAAAAACTTTATTTTTTTTTCAAAATCTTCGCTCTATTTTTAGTTGTTGCACAAAAAAAAAAAAACGCAGAGGTGATCAAATACCACCAAAAGAAAGCTCTATTTGTGGGGAAAAAAGGACGCCAATTTTGTTTGGGTGCAGTGTAGCATGACCGCGCAATTGTCATTCAAATTGCGACAGTGCTGAAAGCTGAAAATTGGCTTGGGCGGGAAGGTGCGTAAGTGCCTGGTATGGAAGTGGTTAACCATCTCGGGTGGTGGCCACTTTGTAAGGGGATATAGCTATTGCGATCCGAATCCTTAAAATATGCCTTGGTATAAAAATGTATTTCACCTTTCATTACGGTCACATCCAGGTAATTGATTTTTTCTTGATCCCAATGGAACTCTAACTTAATATTATTTGTGTTGGTGTTCAATCCATCAGCAAAAAGTTTAAGTGATTCTTCTGATCCTTCCCAAATAATGAATAGGTCATCTATGTAACGTTGGTAAAATATGAGTTCTTTACGTTTGTTCTGATAGATCCATCTGTCCTCCCACTCACTCATGAAGAGGTTTGCGAGGCTGGGTGCAAATTTAGCACCCATGGCTACGCCAGTTTTTTTACTATAATATTCTCCTCCGAGCTGATGGCTCACACATTTTTTGAAAACATTTTTTGAAAACAATTTTAACATGTAGTTTTTATCAGTTCAAATTATGAATTTTAAACATTTTTCATGCACTAATATAACAATCCATCCCTCCCAGTGAGGTGATGTTGAATCCTATGTTTTTTAATGAGGAGTCCATAGCAACTAGATTTGCAGATACATGGAACGGCAAATAGATGAAAAAACACATCTCCGCTGTTATGAGCAGAGAGGCTAAGTGTTAGTGCAAACGGAGGAGACTTTGTACTCAGCAGTCCGTTTTACTAATAGCACAAACAATGACATACAGACTGCAGCCAAGCTCCCTCACTCTCACGAGTCAGTGGGAGCGGATTTGCATATAGAGGAGGACTCACACAGCTGGATACGCTGACATTGTCCTCCCTGTCAGTCTCGTCATGAATTAGGGGCGGAGTGGTACGCCCCTTTTCCCTATTTATATTCGGAGAGCTGGAAGTGTAGCCACGCCCTCTGAAGACGTGAGCACCAATCAAGAAACGCGTCAGGGCTACACGACCAGCGTACAACATACACACAAGGAGTCATCTGGACCCGAGATCCAGCAGAGTAAGCCGAGCTGACAAGCACAGTTACCCGCAGCTATCCGCATTCCAGTGTCTCTTTGATGTGCTGTTTTTATCGCATACACATTGTAAGCATATGCTAGTGTGGGGCATTTAATCTTAAATAAAAACTGTATTACACTATATTCTTCTCCTCTCTCTTCACTTCCATGACCACTCATGAATCAATTCCATGAACCAACACTAATCACCTGGGTGACATTAACTTGGATTCCTGGTGGAGAGTAAGAGGAATGAGAATACTTGAACCGAGGAGGAGACCTTACCTTTGATTTCTACAGGCACATATATTACTACTATCTGGTGAGTAGAACTCCTAAGGGAGACACCCTTGTAAAGAGCAGAGAGATACAGACAAGATTAACCCCTCACTGGAAGCATATGATTTCTTTGAAGGGACTTTGCTAATGATTCAGCCAGATCTGACAACATATATATATATGATTGCTGCTAATGATTATTCATTGCTGGACATTATTATTATTATCTTACATACTAATCATTATTAATGTGATTTTTCTAGATAATTTTAGCAGATTTTATGTGTTTTTTTTGGGATCCACAGATTACTTAAATTAACCCATACAGCGCTGTTAATGTTTCCCACCATAGAAACATATCACTATATTTACTTCTTTTCACTATAATAGCTGCTTATCTGCACAAACCTTTTACAAAGCGTAAGCTTTACATCACCATAGTGCGCTAGGATCAGATTTGCCTAAAAAACAGACTCTGATATTTTCATTCTTACATACTTTCACATTTAACCTATAGCGAACATGGATTCAATTGACTTTTTGGTCAATAGACAATTAAACCTTGATCAGGTTTTCTCTAAAGAGGGAGATTGGGAGACCAATGATGATCATAATGCATTGATGAACGCACTAGGTAACGCGCTAGATAAACAGGTGCGCACCTGGTGGGACATCACAACGTTTGAACAATATTTGAAAGAAAATATCATCATGCGCAGCCTAAGGTGGGAAGTAACCCCACAAGATGGACTGGATGATAAAGAGTCAGAAACAGAGTGGCTCAATTTCTTTAACCACTTCCATACCAGGCACTTACGCACCTTCCCGCCCAAGCCAATTTTCAGCTTTTAGCACTGTCGCAATTTGAATGACAATTGCGCGGTCATGCTACACTGCACCCAAACAAAATTGGCGTCCTTTTTTCCCCACAAATAGAGCTTTCTTTTGGTGGTATTTGATCACCTCTGCGGTTTTTTTTTTTTGCGCAACAACTAAAAATAGAGCGAAGATTTTGAAAAAAAAATAAAGTTTTTATTTTTTTCTGTTAATTTTTGTGTAAATGAGTATGTTTTCTCTTTCAATTACGGGCACTGATATGGTGGCACTGATGGGCACCGATGAGGTGGCACTGATGGGCACTGATGAGGTAGTTCTGATGGGCACCGATTAGGTAGCACTGATGGGCACTGATAGGCGGCGCTGGTATGGGGCACTGATGGGCACTGATGGGCGGCACTGATGGGCACTCATGGGCGGCACTGATGGGCACTCATGGGCGGCACTGATGGGCACTCATAGGCGGCACAGGTGGGCACTCATAGGCGGCACAGGTGGGCACTCATAGGCGGCACAGGTGGGCACAGGTGGGCACTCATAGGCGGCACAGGTGGGCACTGATAGGCAGCATAGGTGGGCACTGATAGGCGGCACAGGTGGGCACTGATAGGTGGCACAGGTGGGCACTGATAGGTGGGCACTGGGCGTGGATTGGCACTGTGGGGTGGCACTGACAGACACTGGGGTGGCACTGATGATCACTGAGGGGTGGCACTGATGGATCAATGTTGCCAATCAGTGCCCATGTGTGGGCACTGATTGGCATCATTTTTTTTTTTACTGCCCCCCTTTTTTTTGTTTTTGCTGACTTTTTTTTTTTGTCATTTTTTTTTTTTTTTGCCCCTTTTTTTGGTATTTTTTTATTTCCCTGGTGGTCTAGTGTGGCGATCCGAGGGGGGCTGCGCTGATAAACAATCAGCGTGAACCCCCCCTGTCAGGAGAGCCGCTGATCGGCTCTCCTCTACTCGCGTCTGTCAGACGCGAGTGAGGAAGAGCCGTCGGAGACTCGTTACCGAGATCGGAGGTGCAGGGTGTCAGACTGACACCCCGCATCACCGATCGCCGCGCTGCTCGCCCGCACGGGCGCGTGCGGCATGAAATCGTGCAGGACGTTTGAGAACGGCCTGTCACGATTTCATAACCACTTCCCGGCCGTAAATCGGCTATTGGCCGGGCGGGAAGTGGTTAATGGGGTGGGTATTAAGTTACAGCAACTTGTTCTTCAACGGAAAAAGAAAAAAATGGCACTCCTTGAAAAAACAATTGCTGATCTAAAGACGAAATTAGACCCACTTAAAGGAACGTAGGTGTTCACCAACTTTGACAATGAAATCAAAAAAAGTTGGAAAAAACAGATAAAGACACCCAGAAGAAAAAGATCAGAAGAGATATCACTGACTTTAAGAAAAAGACTATCTATCTGTGGCAGCTGGGTAAAAATACAACACCAACTCCACAACAGCAAACTAATTCTGAAACCAATCAAGGAAATTCCAATACCAGGAGAACTGCAACAGTAACTGGCACCAATGAACATAGACATGAAGAAAGAGCTCCAACAAACTCCCAACAGCGAGGGAGGAGCAATAAATCAGCAGAAAGGGGAAGAAACAATGGACCTAATAGAAGAGAACATGACACTAATCATGTAACATATTCCAATGATCACTATCCTGTACCAACCCATAATAGATATGACCAATTATCATATCAGGAGTATCAAGATAATGGGCACCACACACAATCACCACGCCCAGTCCCTTTTTTAGGGAGGGAGATGAGAGCACACTCCAGGGGACGATCGAGGGGGGGTCGCCCATGGAGGGGCAAACCTCAACAATATCACAACACGAACCAAACTCGAGACTGGTGGAACCCCCCAATGGGGAACATTCCACACAGTCCACCAAGATACAACCAATCTCTTTTTTATAAATTCTTTATTTTCAACTTTTAACTTTTCCAGAGTTTCAAGTTACACATTAACATATTTCTTAACGTTCATTTGAATCAATTATTATAACCAGGAGAGAGAGAGATCGAGAGAAAAAAATAAATAGATAATAATAATTAATAATTAGCCAAAAAGGAGGAAACCAATGGACCCCATTCCTTTCAGCTTCTCTATCCCACTCCTTAATTTCTGTGGATTAATGTACACTCTTATTTCTTACCGGTCTATTCCCCCCTATTTCGCCCCCCTCCCTTCCCAAAAAAAAAAGAGGGGGTTACTTTATCTAACCCCCCATCGGCCATCTCTCCCCCCCCTTATACAGCTATCCCCACTACTCCTCCCTATACCTTAGATATGGAGCCCATATCTTCCGATATCTCTCATCTCTCATCTCTGATACAACCAATCTCAACGCGAAGAGGATGCCGGGCAGGGAAACATGTCAAACAAAAAGAGACCAAGGCAAGGCGAATAGGAGGCATTTATAATTTATCATCAGTGACTTTAACCAAAAAGGAGACAAATATATTAAATGCAGGACTTAAATGTGCTGCAACAAAACAACTGAATAAGTTTGGAGTATACATTGACATACACAAATACATAAGGAAGGTCAACATTAAGAAATACTTCCTAACCAACAATTTTGGTAGCAAAAGTCAAAGATACACTGAAGTGGTAGGGGTGGACAGTGGTCTAAAAAATAGATCCCTATTTAACCCGCCCCTACCAGCTAATCACCAGGTAGAGGTGTTCACGCAGTTAGTATTAAAAGACTTGGACTCCTTACAGGTGAAAAAAAGCCTCAACCCAAAGCATATTAAAGATGGCATTGAAGCACTAGAAAAACGCAAAGATATTGTGGTACGACCTGCAGACAAAGGGGGGGGGGGTGGTTGTGATGGATAAAACTTTTTATCACAATCAGTTGCAAGAGATGCTTAATGATGACAATACTTATTCCCACTTGAGTGGTGATCCAAACAAAAAATACAGAGTGGAACTACGCAACTTAGTAGATTATGGTTTTTATATGAGGGTCCTGACAAAAAAGGAGAAACAATTCCTCTGTCCGAGTTTCAGCCGAACTCCAACCATATACACTGTTCCCAAAATGCACAAGCACTTTACACAACCTCCAGCTAGACCCATAGTAAATGGAATAGAGTCAGTAACGTCTAGAGTGGGTCAATATTTAGACCACTTTCTACAGAAAAGTGTAGTTATCACAAGGGCATATCTAAAAGATACATCAGATTTTTTACAGAAACTTAAACAGATCACTATAACACCAGAGAGTAACATATTTCTAGTTACAGCGGATGTGTCCTCATTGTATACTAATATTAACCATGAGGATGGCATCCTAGCCCTTAATTGGGCTCTCAGCAAAAGGGATGAACTCCCATATATACAAAAGAAGTTTCTTAAAATGGCCCTAGAGTTCTGTTTAACCCACAATTATTTTTGGTACGGAGGAGAATATTATAGTCAAAAAACTGGCGTAGCCATGGGTGCTAAATTTGCACCCAGCCTCGCAAACCTCTTCATGAGTGAGTGGGAGGACAGATGGATCTATCAGAACAAACGTAAAGAACTCATATTTTACCAACGTTACATAGATGACCTATTCATTACTTGGGAAGGATCAGAAGAATCACTTAAACTTTTTGCTGATGGATTGAACACCAACACAAATAATATTAAGTTAGAGTTCCATTGGGATCAAGAAAAAATCAATTACCTGGATGTGACCGTAATGAAAGGTGAAATACATTTTTATACCAAGGCATATTTTAAGGATTCGGATCGCAATAGCTATATCCCCTTACAAAGTGGCCACCACCCGAGATGGTTAAAGAACATCCCAAAGGGCCAATTCACAAGAATAAGACGGAATTGCACTGACGACAATGATTATCTAAATCAGGCAACCACAATTAAAGAACGTTTTGTGGAAAAGGGGTACAATGAAGCACAACTAAATCTCCTTATAGATGCAGTAGGAAGCAATAAGCAGGATAACTTACTAGAACCAAAGATTAGACCAACCAATCAACAACATGAATGGGGTTTTATTTCCAACTATCACGAACAATACAAAGATATAGAGGCTATTTTAAAAAAACATTGGGATATTCTGAAAATGGATAGAACACTGAATATCCAGTTACCTGCAGTACCCCCCTTCATATATCGGAAGGCACCCTCTTTTGGGGACCACATAGTCAAAAAAGTCCTTGATCCCCCCAAAAAACTGCAAATGTTCTGGAATAGACCAGGCTTTACAGCTTGTAGAAGGTGCAAATCCTGCCGTCAAGTCTCAACACACTTAAGAGGACTTACTGAATTTTCCTCTACAGCCAATGGAAGACTTTTTAAAATCAAAGAGAGTATTACTTGTGCAACTACGCACGTAATATATGCCCTAGAGTGCCCTTGTGGCCTTATGTACATAGGGCGTACCAAACGCAAACTCTCTAAGAGGGTCTCGGAACATATATATAACATCTCAACGGGTTATGAAGATCACAGTGTATCACTGCATTTTTTGGAGAAACATCAAAAAAAACCAATAGGTCTGAAATTCTGGGGTATAGATAAGGTAGACCCTAATTGGAGGGGGTCTAACAGAATAAGGGAAATATCCAAAAAAGAAACAGAGTGGATATTTCTTACTAATACCCTTAGTCCGCATGGCTTGAACATTGACCTAGACCTCAATTGCTTTATAAGCAATCATTAGATGGATTCATATAGGGAGCATATATATATAGTTCACAATAGCAGATCCATATATTTTTATATATATATTTTCTATAATTGTATCTTTTTTAAAAATAATATATATTTTTAATAGGTATATATATTTCTTCCCCTAACTGCATTTATTATATATGAATTTTACAACATTATATTCATACATATTTATATATACATTTCTACATTTATATTATACCGGCATACATAGATATATGATGAGACCACTCCCCCTTTTGAGTGTTTTCTCTCATCTTACCGGTATGATATATATGCATACAACCGTATTGGTGATACCAGATCATCATCAAATATATATACGAATTAAACATTTCATTAGAGATGATGAATTGTTCGCCATATGGGCAATTTTTTTTATATGTGTAATATCATGCATGATGTGTTTGTCACCTCGGCTTGGCCCTCGGTGCCGGAGAGATCCTTACATCCGAGCTGATGGCTCACACATTTTTTGAAAACATTTTTTGAAAACAATTTTAACATGTAGTTTTTATCAGTTCAAATTATGAATTTTAAACATTTTTCATGCGTTTGTCTGCAATTTTATGCATTTTTTTCACATTTTTCATACAATCCTTGTGTATTATTTCAATACATATATACATATGTTTTTTAATATATGTGTATTGTATTTGGACAATTTTTAATTTATTTTGTTCTATTGGAATTCTTGGTTTGCAATTAAAACATTATATTTTTGCCCCATGCACTAATATAACGATCCATCCCTCCCAGTGAGGTGATGTTGAATCCTATGTTTTTTAATGAGGAGTCCATAGCAACTAGATTTGCAGATACATGGAACGGCAAATAGATGAAAAAACACATCTCCGCTGTTATGAGCAGAGAGGCTAAGTGTTAGTGCAAACGGAGGAGACTTTGTACTCAGCAGTCCGTTTTACTAATAGCACAAACAATGACATACAGACTGCAGCCAAGCTCCCTGACTCTCACGAGTCAGTGGGAGCGGATTTGCATATAGAGGAGGACTCACACAGCTGGATACGCTGACATTGTCCTCCCTGTCAGTCGCGTCATGAATTAGGGGCGGAGTGGTACGCCCCTTTTCCCTATTTATATTCGGAGAGCTGGAAGTGTAGCCACGCCCTCTGAAGACGTGAGCACCAATAACGAAACGCGTCAGAGCGTGGCTACACGACCAGCGTACAACATACACACAAGGAGTCATCTGGACCCGAGATCCAGCAGAGTAAGCCGAGCTGACAAGCACAGTTACCCGCAGCTATCCGCATTCCAGTGTCTCTTTGATGTGCTGTTTTTATCGCATACACATTATAAGCATATGCTAGTGTGGGGCATTTAATCTTAAATAAAAACTGTATTACACTATATTCTTCTCCTCTCTCTTCACTTACATGACCACTCATGAATCAATTCCATGAACCAACACTAATCACCTGGGTGACATTAACTTGGATTCCTGGTGGAGAGTAAGAGGAATGAGAATACTTGAACCGAGGAGGAGACCTTACCTTTGATTTCTACAGGCACATATATTACTACAATCTGGTGAGTAGAACTCCTAAGGGAGACACCCTTGTAAAGAGCAGAGAGATACAGACAAGATTAACCCCTCACTGGAAGCATATGATTTCTTTGAAGGGACTTTGCTAATGATTCAGCCAGATCTGACAACATTTATATATATATGATTGCTGCTAATGATTATTCATTGCTGGACATTATTATTATTATCTTACATACTAATCATTATTAATGTGATTTTTCTAGATAATTTTAGCAGATTTTATGTGTTTTTTTTTGGGATCCACAGATTACTTAAATTAACCCATACAGCGCTGTTAATGTTTCCCACCATAGAAACATATCACTATATATACCACAGTTTGTAGACACTATAACTTTCACACAAACCAGCTAAAATATACTTATCAGGTTTTTTTTTTTTCTTTTTTTAACAAAGAAATGTAGCAAAATACAGTTTGATCTAATTCTATGAAGAAATGTATATTTTTATTTTTTTTTGGTATAAAAAATTAAAAACTACAGAGGTGATCAAATTCCACCAAAAGAAAGATCTATTTATATAAATGTGTGTAAGGGGGGGGGTGGAATGATAAGCGCTAACACATGAGTGGAGTGTATAACAAATGGTGGACCTAGGTCCGTGAGTAATAATGTTGGCTACAATGTAACACAGTGGAACACAAAGTAACAATAATAAAATCACACCCAGTGAAAAAGTGAGAGTGAAGGGGAAATCACAAAGCGAATGTGACTATGACCCTAGGTCTCCAAACGATAAGTGTGAATGAATAGTGGCTTGCACTGAACATAAATAAACAAAAAATAAATAAATAATGAATAAGAAACAGTCCAAAATGGTGTCCAGAAATCTTCTGCTGGTGATGGATAGATGTGTGCCCGAATAGTGAGGGGGTGTCCACTAATAGTCTCCCAGAACTCTCACCTGAACTCGGTGGGGAAAATACATGAAACTCAGATCAATGCATCTCCTGGGCTCAGCCTCATCTCCTTCCACACTCCAATGTTCTCCCAGTTTCCCTTGTTAAAGATCAATGCCCACAGACTGGAGTCAGGGGGGCTAAATGAATGCTCGTAGATCAAGGGGAAATAGGAAACAAAAGAGGAGTGCCCCAATGGTGAAGTACGTATGCAAAGATAATTTATTTAAACTTTAAAAGTGGACTCTTACATGTAGATAAAAACAATGCGCATAAGACAGGTAAAGCTCGGTGTAAAAACGCCGTCTTACTTCTACTCTGAGGACCTCGATTGCCTCAAACAAGCTCTACGGCATTACGTCACGGAGCATGTGACTTCTTCAGGAGTCCTGAAGATTTCACGTGCTCCATGACGTAACGCCGATCTACGAGCATTAATTTAGCCCCCCTCACTTCAGTCTGAGGGCATTGATCTTTAACAAGGGAAATTGGGAGAACATTGGAGTGTGGAAGGAGATGAGGCTGAGCCCAGGAGATCCATTGATCTGAGTTTCATGTATTTTCCCCACCGAGTTAAGGTGAGAGTTCTGGGAGACTATTAGTGGACACCCCCTCACTATTCGGGCACTCATCTATCCATCACCAGTGGAAGATTTCTGGACACCACATTGGACTGTTTCTTATTCATTGATTATTTATTTATTTTTTGTTTATTTATGTTCAGCGCAAGCCACTATTCATTTACACTTATCATTTGGAGACCTTGGTTCATAGTCACATTCGCTTTGTGATTTCCCCTTCACTCTCACTTTTTCACTGGGTGTGATTTTATTATTGTTACTTTGTGTTTCACTGTGTTACATTGTAGCCAACATTATTACTCACGGACCTAGGTCCACCATTTGTTATACATTCCCCTCATGTGTTAGCGCTTATCATCCCCCCCCCCCTTTACATTACCTATTTGTGTATTTAGTGAACACTTTGAGATATAGCAGCTTTCACGTTCTTGTTAGGCTACCACAGCCACTCTTTCACTTCACCGCTCACAGTAGTGCGTTAGTTATCACACTTTACATATATAAATTTGTGTACAGAGTTGCATGACCACGCAATTGTGTATAGGCAAAAAAGATTGAACGAAATCGTCATTCTTTAAATCGGTATTCATTACACCTAAAGTCCTGGCAGAGTTCCCCCTTACACCTGAAGCCCTGGCAGAGTCCCCCCTTACACCTGAAGCCCTGGCAGAGTCTCCCCTTACACCTGAAGCCCTGGCAGAGTCCCCCTTACACCTAAAGCCCTGGCGGAGTCCCCCCTTACACCTGAAGCCCTGGCAGAGTCCTCCCTTACACCTGAAGCCAAGTTGTCCCTAAGTGCTAGCTGGACAAGAAATCAACTGGGCAGCTCATGGAAGGGGGCAGATGGGGGACTGCTTACTTACCAGAGGCTGGTATCTTGGATCTTCCAGCTGCTGGACCTGAACCCCCCCCCCCCACACACACACACACACACACACACACACAGACACATCCCTTTTCTCAGGTAAAAGCTGCACACTAAGATTACAGTGTGGGTGGGGTATACACTGGGGATGGGAGGAGGCAGACTGGATAGAGCCCTCTCTCCTCTTCTGTTTGTGGAAGGGAGGAAGGGGGGTTTTGATTGCTCGGCACTGTGTCAGATGCAGACAGCAGCTCTAGCTTCACCTGATATGGATGGTTACCATGCATAAATACACTACACCAGATTTTCACTCTCCAGTTTTAGTAAATTAACCCCCCACATTTTAAGTGAGTGTCAGGGTCAAGAGGATTGCTGCAAGTTTATGTTATCACTTACAAAGCTGAAAGATACAGTACTTGTGAGAAACACAGGTTAACAGTTTTATGATCCCTTAATCTCACAATAGATCTGTATCCTGAAGTTCTTTTTTAAACAGAAACTAAAAATCACCTTTTTCCATTACCACATCTGATATTTGACAAGAAAAACTGTGGGTAAGAATATTTCACTATCTTAGAAAGAAAGGTGGTTAGGCAGGTCAAAATAGATGAACAATCATCACTACTGTCTACATTAATACACCTTGGGGACAACACAAGTTCAGTCAGATACCCTTTGGGATCAAACTTGACAGTGATGGATTTCAGCATAAAATGCAGAAGCCTTTGGAGGCATTCCCCTAATAACTAATGACATGCTTGTAGTTACTTCAACCAAACTGGAGCATGAGGATGTTCAACCACAGGTTCTGCAGGAATAAAACCCATTACATTGGTAAAATAAAGGAAATACACAAGACGCATCATCACTTAAGAGAATGTGAAATTTGACAGTTGTAATTTTAAGATATTACATGCATGCCTGGACCAAAAGTTCTAATGCACTTCTTTGGTATTCATACAGGAATTATGACTGACTGTACTACGGAGAATGCTACTTAAAATTGTATTTTGTGACAGTAAGAAACAGAGCAGGACAAAACCTAAAATCTATTAAAAAGTAGTGTAACAGAAACATCCACTTTACCTTTTTTTTTTTTTTTATTAATCAAAGAATATGCTTTCAAAGATTGCATTGCCTTGTACTAGCGGGAAACCACTACAATAAAACCTTGGTTTGTGATCATAATTTGTTCCAGAAACATGCTTGTAATCCAAAGCACTTGTATATCAAAGTATATTTTTTTACAGGCTACAAAAGAGAAGAAAGGCTCCTCTAAGGCCGCGTACACATGATCGGTCCAAACCGATGAAAACGGACTGAAGGACCGTTTCATTGGTCCAAACCGATCATGTGTGTGCCCCATTGGTCAGTTATCCTTCGGTCAAAAAAAAGAGAACTTGCTTTAAAATTTTACCTATGAGTCAAAACCGATCGTTAATATGCAAAAGCATTGGTTAAAAGGCCGCACATGCTCAGAATCAAGTCGACGCATGCTTGGAAGCATTGAACTTGTTTTTTTCAGCACGTCGTTGTGTTAAAACACGTAAACGTCACCGCGTTCTAACACAATCGTTTTTTTAATCAATGGTGTGTAGGCACATCAGATCATCAGTCAGCTTCATCGGTTAACCGATAAAAACGGTCCTTAGGACCGTTCTCATCGGATGGACTGATCGCGTGTACGCGGCCTTAGTGTAGCAATAAGTTGCTAAATGTTGTACCTTCATTAAATATAAACATATTGCTAAACTTAGAGGCTCTTCTCTTCTTTTTTATACTCAGTTGTGACACGACTCTACTCTTATATCAAGACATCGCTTGTATATCAAGGCAAAGTTTATTAAAACATTTTGCTTGTCTTGCAAAATGCTCTCAAACCAAGGATTTACTGTATTTTTTACTGTACATATAGAATGTGCATTTAAAAATGTAGAACTATCCCCGTAGGAGCCACTGGATAGGATAGATCCTTTGTATCTCGCCTCAACCTTCTCAAGAATCTTAGCCACTCTGACACCCTAGGTCATATGTAGGAACATGCAATGTCACAGGAAATCACTGCTTGAAGTCTTGACTCCACTGACTAATTTCCTGCTAACAGTGTGGACTAGGGATGAGCCGAACACCCCCCATTCGGTTCGCACCAGAACCTTCGAACGGATCGACCGTTCGCGCAAACATTTAGAACCCCATTGACGTCAATGGGACTCGAGCGTTCTAATTCAAATGTGCTCATTTTAATGCCCCATATGCAAGTTATTGTCGGAAAACGTCTTTGAGAACCCTGGTCTTTCCCCAGGGAACATGTATCAATGGAAAAAAAGTTTTAAAAACGGTTGTTTTTTTCTGGAGCAGCGATTTTAATGACGCTTAAAGTGAAAAAAAAAAAATTCCTTTAAATATCGTAGCCTGTTGGGTGTCTATAGTAGTGGCACGTGTTTAGAACTGTCCCTGCACAACATGAGATTACTATAAGAAAAGGGTCATTTAAAACTGCTTGCAGCTTTAATGTAATGTCTGGTCCCTGCAATATGGATGAAAATCACTGAGAAAAATAGCATGGGTTTCCCCGCCCCCTCCCCCCAGGTCATTACAAGCCCCGTTGGCCCTATATACTTTGAACAGCAGTATACAGGTGGTGCAAACAAGACAGAGACTGTAGGTTTGTTGTTAAGTAGAATCTGTTTGTAATTTTCAACTGATACTTCTTTAAAGTGTAGCTTCAGCCATAGAATCTTTTTTTAAGCTTTTCTGAAAACATAGAGAAGGGTTATCACCCCTGTAACATTTGTTTTGCTGGTTTTTTTTGTGAAACAAGGATTGTGATTAAGCATCAGTGGACAGGAGACACCTTTTACAGAAAATAATTTCCCATCCTAGGGGTAGATTTCCTCTCACTTCCTGTTGTCTCCTTCTGTTTGCAAGTAGGAGTCGTTTGTAAGTTGGATGTTTTAAAGTAGGGGCCTGCCGTATATACGCTGCAGAAATTTGGGCCCTAGGTGTTGGTGTTGCCACAACAATGCAACCCCTCACAGTTAGTCTTGGTGGGCGCTGGAACGCCCTGCTGTGAAATATTAGATCAAGAATTGTAATTACACGCCCCTGTTAAACAGGGGCAGAAAAATTGGGCCTTAGGCACTGGTGCTGGTGCCACAACACTGCAACCCCTCACAGATACTCTAGTTAGAGCGCAGCAAATAGCCTGCTGCAAAGTATTGCATCAAAAATTGTAAATTACACGCCCCTTTCAAACAGGGGCAGAAAAATTGGGCCTTAGCCACTGGTGCAGGTGCCACAACACTGCAACCTCCTCACAGATACTCTAGTTGTAGCGCAGCAAAGAGCCTGCTGCAAACTATTGCATCAAAAATTGTAAACTACCCGCCCCTGTTAAACAGGGGCAGAAAAATTGGGCCTCAGCCACTGGTGGCGGTGCCCAGAACTAACAAGCATGTTCTTGCAAGCTATCAGCAAAATCATTGAGAAGGAGAAGGATATTCAGTCAGCATAACAGTATAGTCACTCAGCATCAGCATAGGCAGTCTCCAAGGGATCTGACATTTCAAAAAAATTATTCAGTTACATCAGCATCAGGTGCTTGGTAGCTGGTGGTGATCCAAGCCTGATTCATTTTTATGAAGGTCAGTCGATCGACGGAGTCGGTGGAGAAGTGCACCCTGTGATCGGTCACAAAGCCTCCAGCAGCACTGAATGTGCGTTCTGAAAGAACGCTGGATGCAGAACAAGCCAGTAGCTCAATTGCGTACTCTTCAAGCTCTGGCCAGTGATCCATCCTCAAGGCCCAGTAAGCCAGAGAATTTTCAGTGGGAAAGGTGTCCAAGTCTGCTCTTGCCCCTAGATATTCCCGCACCATGTAAAACAGACGCTGGCAATGGTTGCTGGAACCGGTCATACCTTGGGGCTGCGGACTAAAAAAATGTCTGAACGCATCAGTCAGATGGCCACCTTCTCCACTGCTCCTTCTGCGACTCACCAAAGCCTCAGCAACACGTTGTCCAGCACCAGGATTTGGTAACCCCCCAGTCTCTGGGAACGCGTTGCACAGACCCTTCTGCAAGGCCTCCCAAAGATGTTTCATCTTCTGCTCCCTCTGCGATAGCAAAATAAGGTCCGCAACCTTACCCTTGTAACATGGATCAAGGAGAGTTGCCAGCCAGTAATGATCCCTCTCCTTAATAGCACGAATACGAGGATCCTTACGCAGGCTTTGCAGGATCAGGGAGGGCATGCGGCGTAGGTTTGCTGAGGCATTCGGGGCAGAGTCCTCTGGGTCACTGAGGAC
Organism: Rana kukunoris; assembly: GCA_029574335.1. NCBI lineage: Eukaryota > Metazoa > Chordata > Amphibia > Anura > Ranidae > Rana > Rana kukunoris. Next base: position 124,251,730 of record CM056055.1, on the reverse strand, counting down.
AACAGGATCCGCAGCCACCTCACCCTAGCCATGTAAAAGTCCATGGGTTCCTTGGGACTGTAATTGATCCCTTGAAGACTGCTGCTGATGCTGAGTCAAAAGCTCCACCACCATGCTGCTGATACAATGCTCCTCCTCCTCCTCCTCCTCGTCCTCTTCCTGTGTGCTAGGCGGGCAAGCAGGACTACTGTCTGGAAAAAGGGGGCCTTGGGAGGTAAGGAAGTCCTCCTCTTCCCCCCTCTGTTCTGCCTCAAGGGCCCTGTCCATTATTCCACGTAGCGTGTGCTCCAACATGTGAATAAGAGGGACAGTCTCACTGATGCATGCACTGTCACTGCTCACCATCCTCGTGGCCTCCTCAAATGGTGACAGGACAGTGCATGCATCCCTGATCAAGGCGTGGGGAAAAAAAACAAGCTCCCTGGACCCAGTTCTGCTGCCATATTGGCACAGAACTCATTGATGGCCCTCTGCTGCGTGTGCAGCATGGCCAATGTAGAGTTCCATCTGGTGGGCATGTCACAGATTAGGCGGTTCTTGGGCAGGTTGTATTCCCTTTGGAGGTCTGTCAGCCTAGCAGTGGCATTATATGACCTTCTGAAATGCACACAGACTTTCCTGGCCTGCTTCAGGACATCCTGTAAGTCCGGGTACCTGCCCAAGAACCGCTGCCCCACCAAATTCAGAACATGAGTAAAACAGGGCACATGGGTCAGTTGTCCCTGTCGCAGGGCAGAGAGGAGGTTGGTGCCATTCCTGGCTTAAGCTGGCATGGCGTCAACCACCTCTAAACCTGCCCCTGAAGAGCTGACAGAACCTCTGCCCCAGTGTGGCTCCTGTCTCCCAAGCACACCAGCTCTAGCACCGCATGGCATCTCTTTGCCTGCATTCCTGTGAAGGCCCTCGTACGCCTACGGAGCACGGCTGGTTCCGAGGACAGATCAGCACAGGAAGAGGCCACAGAGGAAGAAGAAGTGAGGGGGGTGGAGGAGAGAGGTGTGTCACAACCAGTAGTAGTATTTTGGAGGCGTGGTGGTGGAACAACCTCCAACACTACTGTACCCTGCCCTGCGTCCTTCCCAGCTGCCAGCAGAGTCACCCAATGTGCCATGAAAGAGAGGTAACGTCCCTGTCCATGCCTGCTGGACCATGAGTCAGCGGTAATATGCACCTTACCACTGACCTCCCTGTCCAGTGAGGCATGGACATTGCCTTCCACATGGCGGTAGAGAGACGGAATCGCCTTCCGTGAGAAAAAGTGGCATTTGGAAACTTGCCACTGAGGTACCGCACATTCCACAAACTCACGGAAGGGGGCAGAATCTCTCCTTGTTGCCCTTCCAGACATTATAATGGCCTGCAGAGGACAAAGGCAGTACACACACCTCATAGCTTTTTGTGCAAACTGCAGAGGACACGTGCAGTACACAACAAGTAGCTTTATGTGCAACGTAATGAGCACACTTGCACTATGCACCAAGTGGGTTTAGTTGCAAAGTAATGAGCACACTTGCACTATGCACCAAATGGGTTTAGTTGTAAAGTAATGAGCACACTTTCACTATGCACCAAGTGGGTTTAGTTGCAAAGTAATGAGCAGTGTTGCTCACGAATATTTGCATTGCGAATATTCGTTACGAATATTGCATATTCGAGCATTCGCGAATAACTCGAATATCGCGGTGAATATTCGCTATTGCGAATATTCGTATTTTTTCAAATTTATTTTTAAAACAGATCACATCCTAGTGATCTGATCTCCATCGACGTCTAAAAGCATTGCTGGTATGATTAGAGACCCTGGGCCGAGTAAATGAGGCGATCCTTTTATGTTGCCGAATATTCGCAATTGCGAATATTCGTATTAGGAATATTCGTGAATACTTTCTCTGCCCTTCTTTTGCATCAGAGCCAATCAGAGTTCTCCTACCACAGTTGTCAGAGGTTAGCAACCTCCATAGCAACCAATAGGAACCTGTCTGCACGACCATTATATAAGATCACTCCCAGCAGTATTTCAGTGCAGATTCACAAGGTGGCTAGAGAGAGTGGAGTGTTTCTGTGCTGTTTTCCTGTGAATTGCGATCTTAGAGCTTAGCATTGTGCTTCCTATAGTGCTTTCAGTTCTGAGTTTCCTGCTTCTAAAAACAAATGCTTTTTTCAAAGCAAAAGACCCAACAGCTTTTCTAAAAGCTCAGATTTGTGTTGTTTTGTCCAGGTTAGTGTAGCTTAGTGTTAGATAGATTTCTGTGTAGTTAGTGTAAGTGTACATTTCTTTAAGGTAGCTTAGTTTAGTGTGTGTTTAGTCTCTGTGTTTTGCGTATAAAAAAAAAAAAAATAGCTTTAGTTTAGTCATATAAGTTTGTGTAAGTAGAGTTAGGGCCAGATTCTCTAAGAATTCCGGTGGCGTAGCGTAAGCCAGTTACACTACGCCGCCGCATCGTACTAGAGCAAGTGCTTTATTCTCTAAGCACTTGCTCCGTAGGTTTCGCCTGCGTCGCGTAAATCGCGCAGCGTAAACCCACGCAATTCAAATGGGGCGGCTTGTATTTAAATTAAGCGAGCCCCCGCATCGAATGAACTGCGCATGCGCCGGCCGGGGAAAAAGCCCAGTCCAGCTCACGTCGTAAAGCGTCGTTGAAACCGACGTCAAAACAACGTGATCGATGCTTACGCAATGCCCTATTTGCGAACGAGTTAGTAAAACGACGTAAGTGACGGAAAAAGCCGACGCTGACCCGATGCCATACTTAACATGGCATCTGACGGGACCCGACGGCATCCGACGGTACTTCGTAAGGTTACTCCACATAGAAGCTGGGGTAACCTTACGCGAACAAAAACGACGTACGCGACGCCGGGGCGGCGTAAAAGCGATAGAGAATCGGCGTACTACCGCATTTGCAAATGCAAATGCGAAAACAACGTAAAGGCCACCTAGTGGCCGGAGTTGTCATTACACCTACGATCCGCAAGTGTAATGGTTTTACACTTGTCGGATGTAGAAGCGTATCTCGTAGATACGAGACATTAAAAAAAGGTGATACGACGGGGTATCTGAGATACTCCGTCGTAACGCCGCTGAGAATCTGGCCCAAAGTGTTTAGAGCATATAAGTTTATTATTTGTAGTCCTCGTCTTTGTCCTTGTCAGTCAGTGTAAAAAAATAAAAATAAAAAATTAGCTTTAGTTTAGTCATATAAGTTTGTGTAAGTAGGGTTAGTGTTTAGTGCATATTAGTTTAGTATTTGTAGTCCTCGTCCTTGTCTGCATCCTTCAGTCTAAAAAAAAAAAAAAAAAGTTTTAGCTGTAGTATTTTAGTTCCTGTTTAGTAGCCTTTAGGACCCGCCCCCAGCCCCCAAGGGTCCAGCCTCTTACTGTTTAACAGCGACAGTGAGAGGGATATCTTGGGGGAGGTCCTGCATCAGGCAGACATCCAGTTCTGTACTGATGGTCAGGACCTTTTGGAAGGGATGATGGAGGAGGAGGATGGGGTACCTGCTGTCAGTATCCCAGAGACATCCCTTCCAAGTGGTGCTGGTGTTTTTGGGCAGGAAACACCCGCACCTAGTCAGACCCAGGCGTCGGTGAGGGGACAGCGGAGCCAGGCTAGCGGCTCCATGTCAGCTGTTTCCCTCAGACCACCACATTTCAGCCCTGGGTCTGACATATCTGGGGGCGAAGAGCAGGGTGACCCAACATGGTTGCCACCTGACATGTCGGTTCACAGCAGCAGTGACGACGAGGAAGGTAGGCACCCTGGGGAAACGGTGCGCCAGGTCACCAGGGAGACCAGCGTCAGGGTCTCCACTGGTGATGGCAGCAGGAGGTGTCAGCAGCAGCAGCAGCAGCAGCAGGCAGCTCCACCTGTGCGCAACGAGTCCCAGTAGGTGCAAGTCAGCGGCACCCCATCTGACAGGAGGGCGGCGCTGAAGTCACCTGTCTGGGCCTACTTCACCCTGGTAGCAGATAACCAGACCATAGCCATCTGCCATATCTGTCGTGCCAGGGTGAAGAGAGGGAAGTGCTTGGCTCGGGTGGGTACCACAGCTCTGAACCAGCATCTGCGAATCAACCACTGGCGGGAGTATGACCAGATGAAGCATGGAGGTGGTAGCAGCGCCGCCACCACCACAAGTGTGCAGGGTACAGCAGCCCCTGCCACAGCTTCATCTGTTCCCAGCAGGTCATGTCCCCCCGCTCCCTCTAGTAGAGGTACTGTTACCGGCAGCCAGACCTCTACTTCCACAGCACCCTCCTCTTCTGTGTCCTGCACTGCCATCCGCTGCCAGGCGTCGCTTTCCGACGCCTTCGAACGCACCACTCCCTTCCCCCCTGGAGACCGACGTGTGTGTTCCCTCAATGGGCTCCTGGCAAGGGTTATTGCCCAACATCTGCTTCCCTTCAACATTGTTGACTGCAACCCCTTCAGGCAGATGTTGGAGCAGGCCCAACCCCAATGGCGTGTCCCCAGCCACTATTTCTTTGCCAGGACTGGTGTCCCTGCCCTACACCAGCACATTGTGCAGAATGTAACCCTGTCGCTGGATCACGCTGTCAGTGACAGGGTGCATCTCACAATGGATGGCTGGACCAGCAGGCATGGGCAGGTACATCAGCTTCACGGCCCATTGGGTTTCCCTCCGAGGCTCCGGGGAGGCATCGGCGGCATCAGATTTTGTGGTGCCGCCCCGGGGTGCCCAGGGGAGAACTGCTGGTCTCCCTCAAGCCACTGTCTCCGTAGCTGCTGAGCCTCACAGCAAGAGCCCCCGTAGCTACTCAATTGTGGGGCACGTGCACTGTCAGGCTGTGCTCCAGCTTGTTAGTTTAGGGGACCGGAGACACACTGGACAAGAAGTGCTGACCGCACTTCAGGCTCAGGTCCAGAAGTGGCTGACACCCCGAAGGCTCCAGGCAGGTATGGTTGTCTGTGACAACGGCAGCAACCTACTCTCTGCCCTCCAGGCTGGCAGTCTGACCCACGTGCCCTGTCTGGCACATGTCCTCAACCTTGTGGTGCAGAAGTTCCTGCGCACCTTTTCCGGGTTGAGTGACATTGTGCTAAGGGTACGTAGGATTGCCAGCCATTTCAGGCGCTCCCCAACCGCTACCGCGTCCCTGTCCAAGTTGCAGCGGGACAACAGCCTGCCCCTTCACAGGCTGATTGTGGACAGTGTGACGCGGTGGAACTCCACCCTCCACATGCTGGAGAGGTTGTGGGAGCAGCGAAGGGCGGTGAAGGAGTACCTGCTGGAGCAAGGCACTGCCGGGCCATCACAAACACTCCCGTACATCACCAGTGCGGAGTGGGGGCAGATACACCAGGTCTGCCATGTGTTGGCCCCTTTCGAGCAGGCGACCAAGATGGTCAGCAGGGAGCATGTCGGCCTCAATGACGTGCTCCCTATAATGTTCCTGCTGGACAGGGCACTAGATCGCCTGCTCGAAGCTGGGGAGAGTGCCTTGGTGGAGCAGGAGGAGGCAACACTGCTCCACCAAGACCAGGGCCAGGACGAGGAGGAGGAGGATGATGATGATGAGGAGGTTACTGGTGACGTCCTGGAGTCAGGGCCTGGTCAGGAGGGAGAGCCGGTGTTGGGGGCACCGATAGTCCGGGGGTTGGGCATCTCTGAGCGCGAGCAGCAGCGCCTCCAGCATGAAGACTCAGACGTCATGGACCCGGTCAGCCATGAGGAGTCACAGCGGGCTGTGCTCTTCCCCATGGCTGCCCACATGCTGAGATGCCTCAGGAGGGACCCCCGGGTTAAGACAATCAAGGAGAGGGATGATTTTGGATGGCCACCCTTTTAGATTAAAGATGCAAGGGGAAACTGGAGCAGTTCCTCCCAGCCAGCCGGAGGCAGCACCGGATGGAGGAACTGCAGGCACGCATAGTCAGCCGGTTGGAGCAGGCAACTCCCCGGTCTCCAGTTGTCCCCCCTCATCTCACCCAGCAGGTGGCTGCACCCAGCAGCAGCCGAGCAGGGGACCTAATGGGTGAGATGAGGATGTTCTTCCAATCTGAGCGACCCAGTACCAGCAGCAGCAGCAGCAGCAGCAGCAGCAGCAGTCACCACCAGTGGCTGGCCCACATGGTGGCAGACTACATGGGGTCCGTCGGTGTTTCTGACAGTATGAGCACCGACGACCCCATGGAGTACTGGGTTGCCAGATTGGACACCTGCCGCGAGCTCGCTCAGTATGCGCTGGAGTTATTGTATTGCCCCCGCTCCAGCGTACTATCTGAGCGAACATTCAGCACGGCAGGTGGGGTGGTCACGGACAAGAGGACCCGTCTGTCCACAGACTCCGTGGACAGACTCACATTCATCAAGATGAATGAGTCCTGGATCGGCGGTGACTTTCTGGCACCCGCCGTCGGTTCAGGGCGCTGAAGGGTCCCTTGTCATTCATTCCCTCTCCTTGGCTCTCCCTCCACTCTTGCCCGAGTGATTTGACACTATGGACCAGATTCTCAGCGGCGATATGACGGAGTATCTCAGATACCCCGTCATATCGCCGTTTTTTTTATCTCGTATCTATGCGTGTGATGCTTAGCATCACTTTTGCATAGATACGCTTCTACATCCGACAAGCGTAAAACCATTACACTTGCGGATCATAGTTGTAATGACAACTCCGGCCACTAGGTGGCCTTTACATTGTTTTCTCATTTGCATATGCAAATGAGGCTAGTACGCCGATTCCCAATCGCTTTTACGCCGCCCCGTCGTCGCGTACGTCATTTTCGTCCGCGTAAGGTTACCCCAGCTTCGATGTGGAGTAACCTTACGAAGTAATGTCGGATGCCATCGGATGCCATGTTAAGTATGGCGTCGGGTCAGCGTCGGCTTTTTCCGTCGCTTACGTCGTTTTACTAACTCGTTCGCGAATAGGGAGTTGCGTCGCTTTCAGACGTGAGCTGGAGCATGCGCACTGGGCTTTTTCCCCGGCCGGCGCATGCGCAGTTCGTTCGACGCGGGGGCGCGCTTAATTTAAATACAAGCCACCCCATTTGAATTGCGTGGGTTTACGCTGGGCGATTTACGCGACGCAGGCGAAAACTACGGAGCAAGTGCTTTGAGATTAAAGCCATTGCTCTAGTACGATGCGGCGGCGTAGTGTAACTGGCTTACGCTACGCCGCCGGAATTCTATGAGAATCTGGCCCTATATTGTCTACTATTACTACTACTGCTGCTGCTCACGACACCTAAGTCACAAGTTATTTAACACTATATACTACTATTACCACTACTGCTGCTGTCAAGTCTTGCCCAAGTGTTTAGATGATATCTAGTACTATTACCACTACTGCTTGTAAATGTTGCCTGTGTGATAATTACATTATATTTTAATACTACTGCTGCTGCCTTCATGCTGAGTAATGCTTCATGACCTCTCTGGCACAGCGGATCCACCAACAGCCTCCGCTACAAGCTGCCAGACCGGATCGTAACAGCAAGTGTGACTAAAAGACTGAACTTTATGTTAAACCCTGGTTTGCGGCTTTTATACTGCAACCATTAGCCTGTCTGCAAGAGCAAATCAGCACTCTCTCTCTCTTTCTCGCTCTCTCTCTATATATCTATATATATATTGTAGCTTTTGTTATAGTAATTTTTCAACAGTTTAGTTTGTGTTAGTAGTGTCTGTGTCCATGTATTTTAGTTTGTCTTAGGTTTGTGTTAAATAAAATAATAGTATAAAATGTTTTTGGTTATTATGAAGTTAGATGTGTTGAAAAACCTAACAATCTCAATAAGAAAGGAAACATTTTAACAGAATAACATTTTTTATTACAAGAAAAAAAAAATTACATGTAATTTTGCATGAGCTTGTGAAGCGCAGCCATCGCGTCCAAATTCTTCCTCTGCTGTTGCTCCAGCTGTTGGTTTTGGAGGTCTAATAATCGCATTTTCCGGCGATTTAAGAGGATTTTCTCATTGGTCCTCTGGATGAGACAGTAATTTTCCTCCATCTTTTTGAAAACTGTTAGGATATAAGAAAAAAAAAATTAGGATTAAATGCTGTCCATTTTTATATCTACATCTTATTGTTGAAATGTTATTAATCTTTGTGCACATATTTACCCTCCTGCCTGGGGCTCACAGGAACCGTCTCATCCTCCTGCTCCTCTTCTCCATCACCCGATTCACCAGGAGTTTAGGGGGGGGGTTGCAGCTCCTCCTCTTGCTCCTCAACAGGAGCTGGGGGTGGTAAACACTGGGAGGGCCCTGGCTGCTCCTCATCCATCTCCTCCTGTGCATCCTCCTCCTGCTCCTCCTGTGCATCCTCCTCCTGCTCCTCCTCTTCATCCTTCTCCTCCTCCTCTGCGGCCTGTCGCCTTGTGCACTTGGGACGCACAGATGGTAGAGGAGCTCCTATAATAACACAATGTTCATATATGTAAAAATTATTTCTAATAAATGTATGCAAATTCTGTGTACTCTGCTGTATTGTATATGAATACAAATTTATTTATATAGACAGTTAACCAATGGGATAATGTTATACTAAAGGGTCTTGCTGGCACTACAGGGGACTGAGTGTGAGCTGGGATGCCACCATGGTAAAATGAGCTGTTTGTGTTTCCTTTGTATTATTCTGACGATCTCATGTTAAAAAAAGGGCCTGATGGAGTACACGGGATTACTATGATAACCCCACGCCTAGCACAGGAATTTAGTGGTAATTGAGTTATAAAATACCACCCCTTCCCCTTTAACCCACCACACCACCACTTTAATTCCATGGTTTAACTTGATGGAATAATGTCTTTTTTCAACAGTACTATGAATACCTTGGGTGGTGATATATGTTACCACAACATGGCGTCTGGGTTAACAACATCTGCCCTAAGGTTAATTACATATGACCTTACATAACTGTCACCAATAACTTACCTGGATGAAATTCATCTCGGATCTGTCTGACCCGGTCCATGTGGCGCCTCTTTAGGTCTGACCACTTTTTTAGGGTGGCCATGTGGTCATGTGTGCGGCCATGAACGTGACGTAACTCCCGCAATAGGGAGCGGACTATTTTGTTTTTGTCCTGCTGGCTCCGGGTTTCGTCATATCCCTGTTACAGGAACCTCTGCAAGATGAAGAACGAAGTATATTATAATACTTTTGTTTAAACCCTTATGGATATATGACGTAAATGTATGGTATTCAACAATTGGAAGCATTCTCGCCTTATTAATCACTGACAGGGGTAACATGACAGATTTTATATCTTGCCATTTTGGTCGCCACCCTTTTTTGCATAAATATAGCAGCCATTATCATTTGCATAATTATGTATATATGAGTAACATCACAGGATACACGTATAGGGGAGAAATGAGTTGCTATTCATCTGACCGCTATAATTATTTTTTGACCCTTATACTGGGCCTGTACAATAGATTATTTTTTTTCATCCCTATCTTTATATATGAACAATAATTTGTTTGTTTCCTTTGACTTTTTGATGAATTAATTTTGAATAAATAATGGAGTTGATGTTATTTAAAAACTACAACTACCAGCATGCTCTGATACACCATGTAGCTCACCGTCACCAGCTGTACCACAATTATACTTTAACTCCCAGCATGCCTGGACAGTCAATGGCTGTCCGGTAATACTGAGGAGTTGTTTTGCAACAGCTGTAGGCTCCGTTTAGTAAACAGTGCCGTACCAGATGGTTTTCTTTTTTAGTGTGGAGGGGAGGGGGGCTATGTAGGGGTATGTGTATATGTTGTGTTTTTTAATTTTTATGTAGTGTGGTGTAGTGTTTTTAGGGTACAGTCAGAGGGGCGTGGGGTTCACAGTAGTTTCCCGCTGAGGGTTTGAGCTGCAGCGCCAAATTTGCTTCAGCTAGAAGCACACTGTAAGCTCCAGCCCATGTGAATGTACCCTGTACATTCACATTGGGGGAGAGGGGGGGGGTTATTGCAGCCAGTTGCATGCAGGGAGTTGTAGTTTTGCAACAGCTGGAAGCACAATGGTTGCAAAACACTGCGAGTTTGTTACCTAACTCAGGGTTTCAAGACCAGTGCGCCTCCAGCTGTTGCAAAACTACTACTCCCATCAGGCATGGTCTGTCAGTGCATGCTAAGAATTTTACTTTTGCTGCATTTAGAGTGCCACAGTTTAGAGACCCGTGTATAGTGGTCTGAAAAATGTGGGCCTGCAGAACTTGCTAAACTAGAAGTCCCAGCATGCCCAGGCATGCTGGAAGTTGTAGTTCTGCAACATCTAGAGGGCAATATGTATTCGAACGTCTTGGGCCTTAAGGACCCTGAAGTCAGGACGTTTGCATACGTCCTATGTCCACAACATGTTAATTATGCTAAATAGCAAGGAAAGTGCCTAAATACACATTTACCAACCAGGGTGTCTGCATCTGTCCAGGCATGCTGGGAGTTGTAGTTTTGCAACAGCTGGAGACACACTGTTTGGGAAATACTAATATCTGATCTTATATCCTAACTTTTAAACTAGTCTAAAATGCAGTTAAAGATAATGAAATAACAGTGGTGAAATTACTTACACTAATCAGCAGTTTTTCCTCACTGGATGAAAAGTTACTCCCCACCATCTTCGCTTCGCAGGGCAGCACAAAATAGCGATCCAAAAATAGACTGGCAAAGATCCAGGAAATGATCTCCGTTTTCGCGTGTTGTTTGCGCGCATGCGAGAATTTCGCAATTTTTTTTTTTATAAAATATCACGAATATTTGATATTAACGAATATTTCACGAATATTCTTCTATATATTCGTGAAATATCGCGAAATCGAATATGGCGTATTCCGCTCAACACTAGTAATGAGCACACTTGCACTATGAACCAAGTGGGTTTAGTTGTAAAGTAATGAGCACACTTGCACTATGCACCAAGTGGGTTTAGTTGCAAAGTAATGCGCAAACTTGCAGTATACAGCAAGTTGGTTTAGGTGCACTGAGCACACGAGCAATACAACACGTGAGCACACTGCAGCTAGCACAATCAACTGCCTGACAGATTAGGAAGAACTAATTTAACTAAATACAGTGTATAAATATATGTACAACTCTTGGGATGTATATATATATCCTCTACACACTGTAAATTTAACTGACTAGCCTGCCTGCTCTATCTAGCTAGAAAAAAAAACAATCTCTCTCTCTCTCTCTGTCTGATCTGGAACAAGCCCGTAACACACTACACGAGGCCGCCCTGCAGGCGGCCTTTTATAGTGTGGGGTGTGTGCTAAAGCCCTGAGCCATAATTGGTCAAAGCCACCCTGGCTTTGGCCAATTATGGCTCTCCATTTTTTGCACGCAGTGATTGGCCAAGCATGCGGGTCATAGTGCATGCTTGGCCAATCATTAGCGCGCAATGCCGCAGTGAATTATGGGCCGTGGCGCGTCTCTCGAATTTGGCGCGAACGACCCGTTTTGTTCGAATTTTGATGAACGTTCAAACAGACAATGTTCAAGTCGAACATAGGCTCGACTCGAACACGAAGCTCATCCCTAGTGTGGATGATGAGCGACGATCCCTCTTACTAGTTCCTGTAGTGCATTTGTGAGCTTTTGCTATTGAATAGTGCTCCCTGCTCTCTCTCTGTTTCCCTAGCATATCTGTGGAATCCACCTAAGGAAAGCAATGGGGTGAGAGGACACTCCATTCTGCCTGCAGCAATGATGCAGTGAAATCACTGTGGTGGGTGTAGCATTACAAGGTCGTCTCTCACTTCTGCAGGGCCTCCACTCCATCCCACCAGTTTCAGTTGGTGTCCTCAAATGTGTACTCCCAGAGTCCCATGGTGAAGTTTTGTAAAAGTGCACACAAAATAAACAAATACGAGAGAGGGTGCCACCATCTAAATGCAGCTGTTTATAAATAGAATAAATGACCATAAAAGTATATGCACTCACTACATTAGGTGGGTTGATAAGCATTTATACTATACAACCTCATCTGTGGAGCAGAGTTGAGCATGGAAGCAGCCAGTAGCTGCAGAGTTTGCGTGGGAAGCAACTGGAGTTTGCAAAGCTGAACTTTATGCACTTTTATTGCGCATGTAAAGACTGTGACCAAATACACTTTCCCTTATGTGAATGAACTTGTACCACATCTATTTCCAAATAATGAACAGTATATTGATATTGTGTTATAGTTTTATGCTTCTACAAAGGTTTTCATATAGGAGGACCTTGCTGTCATGACCTCTTGGCAAGATAATTTTTCTCAAAAACCCTGGTAAAACATGATCAGAATGCTTATCCATAACCTTGCAAGTTAGCTATGTGGCAAGAAATTTGATATCTAAAATTTGATGATGATGGATTAAAAATGGGTTTCTTGTAAAAAGACTACAGGCCAGATTCTCAAAAAATTGCGTATTTGCGGCATAACGTATCCCATTTACGCTACGCCTACGCAGTTTTTACGGGCAAGTGCTGTATTCTCAAAGCACTTGCTTCGTAATTTGCGTCGGCGTATCGTAAAGGGGACGGCGTAAGGCCGAGTAATTCAAATAGGGAAGGAGGGGGGCTTGCTGTATTTAAATTAAGCACGCCCCCGTGCCGAACGAACTGCGCATGCGCCGGCATTAAACGTAGGCCACTGCGCATGTTCCATAGTACGCCGCAAATACAGCGATTACGACGGCAATGTAATTAACGTATAGGCCTATTCGCGACGAGTTACGCAAACTACGTAAACGGCGAAAAAACACGACGCTGTCCCGACATCAATACTTAACATGGCTTACGGCGGACTTACTCAAGGTTACACCTCATATAGCAGGGGTAACCTTACGCGTACGCAAACTACGCAAACTACGTAAACTACGTTGACGCGGCGCAAAAACATTCGGGAATCATTTGCATATTCGGCGCAGAAATCGACGTAAACGCCACCTAGCGGCCGGCGTATTATAGCATTTAAGATCCGACGGTGTAAGTGACTTACACCAGTCAGTTCCTAGCGTAATTCCGGCATATCTTGTTTTCTGGATAGAAAACAATGATACGCCGGCGGGAAATTAGAATTATGCCGGTGTATCTGTAGATACTCCGGCGTAATTCTTTTGAGAATCTGGCCCTACATGTGTACATGTGATCTTAATCTCCATATTACCCCTCTCCCCCAGGGGCACAATAAGTCCCTTAACATTATATGGTGGAGTGTTCAATCGAAACCAAAGATGACGGTCACTAAAGCCAGTTACTGAGTGTGTGCGTAAGAGATAAAAAGGAAGAGATGGATGGGAAAGGGACAAGAGAAGAAAAAAAAAAAGGAGAGAAGGGGGAGGCGGAGCCAGAGATAAGAATAGGTGGGGAAAGGAAAGTGGAAAGAGCAATAGTGGAAAGTATGGTTAAATAGAAAGCTAAAAGCGGAAGTTGGAAAAGTGGCACTTTGAGTGTCCACCCAGCTCAACCAACAACAGTTGTGGAGGAACAAGTACCAAAAATAGCTTGTTATAATTAGCCTACTATAACACCATTGTCTTCTCCATAAGTGGGTGGGGGGGGGGGGGAGGATGGTGAGCAACTTCTGTCCTAGACCTGTTTATTCTAGACCAAAATTATAGAAGTTGTAAAAGGTAAACTAGATGCATGTGACTATATTTTCAACCTAATTAATGATATAGCTATGCAGTATATACTATACTATATAGCATATACTAGACTTGATGCATTCCCTCTGTCTTACACTGTGCATATGCAATACCAGCTATGCATCAAGCTTGTAGAAATCAATTACTGTTTAACATACATCAAATGTATCTCCAGAAACACTGTTAGACTGCAGTGGTCTTACCTCTAAAAGGAAGTAGCACAGGGATTGAATGCTTTCATCTGCAATCTTCCCAGCTTTAGTACTTTCTGTCAGTGATTGATGAACAAGCCTAGGCTGATCAATACTTCTATCAGTGTAAACTTTATCTGCATATTAACAATACTGCTGTGATAGCTTGTTAGCAAGAGCATTTTGAATCACTCTATTCAACAACGCAGAGGAAAACACTCATGTTAACCAAAACTACAGCAAAAAGAGATTTAGAGCTGCGTATACTTCCTTTAAATTATGTCCATATAATATGGTAAAATACAGCTTCACAAAAGCTTTAAAAACTTAAATTAATAACGAAAAAAAATATTTATAATATTTGTGACATTCAAGTAGATCTTTTGTACTGCCTATTAGTAACTTACCAGCAAATCCACAGGCACACTTCCCAACTTTTTGTGATGGGAATGAGGGACACATATTAGCAAAAGTATGTACACATATGAAACACCCATGCCACACCCCTCAACCTCCCTGGCGGTAATCCCCAGTCTGGCTTGGGGTGAAATTTCAGTACTAATAGCGGTAACCCCAAGCCAGACTTAGGATCACATCACAGTATCCAGGCAGGGAGTTATTTACCTTGTCCCTGGCTGTGATGTCTCCCTGCTGTGTGAGTGAGCTGTCTCCTCGCTCGGTTCACACAGTGTCCGAGTGCCGTCGAGCTCTGTTACCTGCGACGTTACGACGCACAGGGACAGAGATCGGCGCCAAATTCAAAAAAATAAAAACACAATACACATACAGTACACTGTAAGATTACAGTACTGTATAAAATAATTAAACATCCCCTTTATCCCTAGTGGTCTGTCCAGTGCCCTGCATGCACTTTTATATTATAAATACTGTTCTTTCTACCTGGAAACTGTAGATTGTCCATAGCAACCAAAAAGTGTCCCTTTATGTCAAAAGTGGTTTTAGACCAGCTAGAAAACAGCGATAATAAATTAGAATCACTTGCAGAATTGATCGATAGTGATTTGTGGGGAAATTCGTCATCAAACACTGAAATTAATGACAGCGACAATTCTGCAACTGAGCAAATTTCAGTGTTTTTGATTTGATTACATTATTGAATAATATTTATTATTATTATATTATTATTTGTTATAATTATTTATAGTTATTTATTATATTATAATTAATGATTTATTGTTTTAAACTTTATCATACCCGGGATGTCTACTAGACTCTTGTTTGGACAGATTTAAGTGAGTTATTCCTAAGAATTACAGGCCTACGATATACCGTAACATGCCAAATTTCCATGCAAAACAATTGTACCGCTTTCAGCATCAAAAACCTGACAAGGAGAATTAAAAGGAAACATTTTTAAGTTAAACTTTTTTTTACCACTATTATTTCTTTATAATTGCTTTTAAAATTTTGAAATTTTGAAATGCAATATTTGAAATTGAATTACATTTCTACTGGTAAACAGCTTTTGAAAGATAAAAAGTGTATTTTATATACTATATAGTGGGGTGAATATTACCGCGCTTACCACAAACGGGGGGGGGGGGGGGGGGGGGGGGGGGACAGGAAAGCAAGGTAGGTGGGTACAGCTGCTGCACTGAATGGTGTATCAACCAAAGCAAATATATAAAAATAGGGGGGGGCAGTGCTGCGCTGTGAGGGGGGGAGGGGGGATGGGATAAAGTGAGGAGAGGAAGTGTAGCAAAAACTTTATATTAGGAAAGAGTAAACCTAACTAGTGATTAATAACAATCTGGAAAAATGACAGTGAAATGAGCGTGCTGCAATGCAGCCAAAATCTGGCTGTCAAACCAATGACAGTGTAAATAAACATATAGGGCCAGATTCTCAAAGATGTTACGCCGGCGTAAATGGTGCGCGTAACACAAAAGCCTGGAGTAAACTTACCCCTCATAAAAGCAGGGGTAACTTTGCTCAACACTGTGTGCAAGTCAGCTGGAGAGCATCTTCTGCAGCACCATACCGGACGAGCTGAGCAACCACACTTACAGGACAACACATCTGTGTGCCAACATGCCAGGGGCAGGCATGGTCTTAGCACTACTATTATATGCAGAAGGGCAAAGAAGGAGGAGGAGGAGGGCACGTGAGAGGATATACCGAACGCGCATGAGCCTCTTTGGCATGGGTGATGAGGAGGTGTATCGCATCTTCAGATTCAGTCCTGCTGCCATCATGGAAATAACCACAGCCCTGCAGGCTGACCTCACCAGCAGGACACACCGCTCACATGCACTGCAGCCACTGGTCAAGGTCCTGGCAACACTCCATTTCCTTGCCAGTGGATCATTCCAGCGTACAAGTGGAGTTGTGGCTGGGATGTCACAAACCAGCATGAGCAGATGTCTGCACCAGGTTGTCCCCGCAATCCTCAGACACATGGCCAACCAAATCATCAGACCCACCACTGAGCATCTGCGGCAGAAGGCAATGACCGATTTCTACAGAATTGACGGTTTCCCACGCACCATCGGGGCCATTGATTGCACACATGTGGCACTACAGCCCCCCCCCGTGAGACAAAGCACATATACCGCAATCGGAAGCATTGGCATTCCATCAACGTACATGTGATAGCTGATGCCAGATACCTCATATGGCACGTCCGTGCCAAACACCCCGGGTCCAGCCATGACAGCTACATATACCGTCATAGCACCATCCCAACGGAATTCGAACAGAACGTGTATGGGGACAGCTGGTTGGTTGGTGAGTGACATGGTTGTCAGGCATGACTGTCCGACCCCATGATGCAGACATCATGAGGGGCACATGCATGGCTAACATCCTCCTGTCTTTTCCCTTCCAGGTGACTCAGCATATGCATTGGGACCCCATATAATGACTCCTTTCCGGGATCCCCAAACCAGAGGAGAGAGAAGATACAATGAAGCACACACAAAAACTTGTGCAGTGGTGGAGCGAACCTTTGGCCTCCTGAAGTCCTGTTTCCAATGCCTGGATAAGTCTGGGGGGGCCCTGTTGTATTCCCCAAACTGTGTGTGTCAGATCATCGGGGCATGTTGCATTCTGCACAACTACGCCATGAGAAAGGGCCTGCAGATAGACCTACGTGATGACCTGACCCCCCAACCAGACAGCCCCCCCCCCTGCCAGGAGAGACCCCGTCTGCTGATGGAAGAGCAGTCAGGAGGGTCCTCGCGTTACGAAACTTTGACCGTTAAACACACACATTCATCATGGCACACAGACAATGCACGCATGCACACCACTGTGGTCCCTAGATCACACACACCACATCCAAATCACATTGTATTAGCCCAAGTCCACCATGCAGGACTTGGGAGCAGCAACACCGCGTCAAGGCCCCAATGATGTCGCTGTCCATTCATACACCATTCACACGTCATTCACACAGCCGTGGGGATAACTTCTCCCCAACGGCCGAGGGTGACACCCCTTACTGGCAGGAGTGCCATCCCCACATTCACACACCATTCACACTGCACCGTGTGCAGTATCCAAAAAAATAGATAACGCTCTTCACCAGAGCAATAAATAAAAGAAAAAGCTCTTCACCAGAGCAATAAATAAAAATAAAATTATTTGGCCTGGCGTGGGCTCCGCCTGGTGCCAAGGCTCCTGGCCCTCACTTGCCTGGGGGCAGCCTCAGGTGGGGGGGGTGGGGTTGCAGGTGGAGGAGTAGGATCCCCACGTCCCTCCCTGGCTGCCTGCATGCCCTCCAAGGCCACCGCTATGCGGGTCAGCACAGCTGTCTGGTCCTGGACTGCAACCCGCAGGCATTTGACCTCCCCCACAAGGTCAGAGGTGGTCGTCTGCAGCTCCCCCAGGCTGGTGACTATCGCTGTGCTGTTGCCAGCGACATCTTGGATGGCATCCGTTAAGGTACCAAAGGAGGCCAGGCTGTCGGCCAGGCGCCTCATCTCCCCAACAACCTCAGAAAAGTGCCTATTCTGCTGGTCCTGCTGCCTGGCCAGCTCTTCAGGCAGGAACTGTGGAACACCCCTCGTCTTACGAGTCGCCTTCCTGGGAGTGGCTGTGGACCTGGCATATGGGGAGGATGTTGAGAGGCCGGAGATGAGGGGGATGGAAACAGAGGGACTGGAGAGGTTGGGGGTGGACACTGAGGGGCTGGAGATATATGGGGTGGTGGCTTGGGCTGGTCCGGGCAACCCATGGCCCTCCTCCAAAAACAGATAGAGCTCCTGGTCCTGGTCAACAACCTCCTCCTCAACCACCTCCTCCGTAGAGGTGTGCCCAGTTCCCTCCAACAATTCCTCTTCCAGGGGGGCAGTCAGAGGGACTGGATGCTCGGGGGATTGAACCGGACGGGCCCTGACAGCAACAGATGGCCCCGCTCCCTCCTGCACATCTGTGGATGACACAAAAATGCACATGTTGGTCGACCCACACACTTGGCACATGTTCCCTTCTACCCCCTCACATGCAACACAACAGATAGTATATAAAACACACTTACCTGTCCTCATGGCTGGCTCAACAGAGTCATAGCCCCTGACTCCCTCAACCTGCTCCCTCTGCAGGCAGCAGACGACCACCTTTTCCTCCTCAGTAAGGCGGACGTTACAGGGTGGGCCCCCTCCAGTGCCCCTGGCATGCCGAGCAATCGTAGCCAGCTTGCTCTTCACGAGACGCCGCAGGTCATTCATTTTTTTCTGAATGTCCTGGGGTGTCCGGACCTCATGTGATAGGGCATTAACCTGACAAGCCACCTTCATGAGGATCTCATCCCTACGTGAATTGCTGGTTCAAGCACTGTCAGCACCATGGAGCCGCGAATCATATTTCTCCATGGCCGCGATCACAATGGCCCTCTCCTTAGGTGAGAAATTCTTCTTCCTATTGTCCTTCCCAATAGCAGCCATGGTCCTGCAAAAGTGTTCCCAGGCCAAACAAAAAAATGGGAGACTTTTGCGCTGCACGGTTGCATGTGTGGGCGCATTATTTATACGCTGCGCCGGCGAATCGTAGGGAGGCTTTGCGCATGCGCAGAAGGCATCCACGTTACGGCGCGGGTCATCCACGTCACGGCGCATGCTCCGTTCGTCCCGGCGTTCATTTGCATGGGGTCACGCTTCATTAGAATGCAACACGCCCACTTCCCTCCTACTTTGGAGTTGCGCTGGATTACGCCGATTAATTTCCGCTATGCCGGCGCATCTTGGAGCGCATTTGCTCTGAGAATACGGTACTTGCCTCTCTGCGTTACGTCGGCGTAGTGCATCTGAGATGCGCTACGCCTGTATAAATATGCGCGAATCTACGAGAATCTGGCCCATAAAGTGTAAATCCCTTATACACAATCCAGTGCACAAAATGCTAAAACCAACACACAGCGGTGTTGATTGGAGTGAATGTCCATACAGCAGGTATCAACAAGTAAATACAAAAATTATAAATAAAGTTCATAGAAATAGTGGTATAAAAGCCAAAATTACGTGATGACAAGTTGCAGGTGCTATCTCCAAATTAGGTAAGGATGTCCCCTTACCTTACAGCTGTAAGGTAACAGCAAAAGCAACTGGGTATTCATATGCGCATTCGTCACCTCTCGTGACTTCCTCAAGAGTGCCTCCTGAGCACTCCTGAGGAAGTCACGAGAGGTGACAAATGCACGTATGAGGTACCATAGGTGACGCCGGTGTACGCCCTGTGTTTTTTATGCCTGTTTTTTATTGTTACATTGTGAGTACCCAGTGTATCATTTGAATAAAACCTCCCCTGTTTTAATGGTACTACACTATTGGCATTTTTTTTTTGTTTCCCTGGATGCGAGTACTGCTAGCGTTTGGAGGTGATTACCAGGAAGGATCTATCCTCACCACTACAGTCTATTTGGATGACACCACAAGCGGACCTAACCTGAAAAGCGCTCCTGGGCTTTGCTTTTGCTGTTACCTTACAGCAGTAAGGTAAGGGGACATCCTTACTTAATTTGGAGATATCACCTGGAACTTGCCATCATGTCATTTTGGCTTTTATACCACTATTTTTATGAACTTTATTTATAATTTTTGTATTTACTTGTTGATACCTGCTTATATACAACTATATACTGTAGATCAGACCAAAATGAGGGAAACATTAGAAGAAAGGAGTGACAGAGGGTTCCAAATCAGGGACAGTCCCTCTAAATCAGGAGCAGTTGAGAGCTATGTCCACAGGCAATCCCCGACAAAAGAATCTATTTTACCTCTCCTGCTTTTATTCATCCAATCTCTGCTCTCTGGCTTTTTTGGGTGTGTTGATTGCCTGTGACGTTTTTTCCCCCAAAGTTGTTATTTAAACAAGTTTAACACACCATAGACATTCTTATAATTACACCCCAAACACATTCTGCTTTGCCTCCTGAGTATGGGGATACCATGTGTGAGACGTTTTCACAACCTGGATGCATAGAGGAGTCCAAAATCCACGGAACACATTTAGACTTCCAATGTGTTTAAATTATTTAATTTCCTGACTACCTAACACATTTTTAGAAGCACTGGAGCACCAGGACAGTGGAAACACACAAAATAACCCCAATTTGTAAATAAAACACTCTGGCCCCGATTCACAGAGCGATTACGCCTGCGCAACTGGTGTTGCGCGTGCGTAAGTCTAAATGTGCGCGTGCGTTCAGATGCGCGCGATTCAGAAAACGATTTACGCCAGAAATCTACTTTTTTTTGTCCGGCGTAATTTCGTTAGACAGACGCATCCGTCCGCGCAAAAATGCGCTAGACACACCATTGATTTGCTAGTCAAATATGCTAATGAGGGAGTTGCGGGGATCCACAAAAAAACGCATTTGCTGCGCAGGCTACGCGATGTGCGCAACAGCAAAATGTCCTGTCTAAAGTTAGAGGACCTAAAAGCTGGTCTAAATTTTGAAAAAACATCTACATCTCACAGAAAGCAAGACCGTTACTGAGGAGCAGACCACACACACGTGTTGCACTACAATTTGACTGCCAACATGCCAGGGGCATCGTCGCTCATAGCTGCACTAGTGAATTTAGATGACCAAAGAAGGAGGAGGGCACGGAGGATGGCACGGGAGAGGGTATACCGCACGCGTATAGACCTCTTTGGCATGAGTGATTCTGAGGTGTATCGCATCTTCAGATTCCCCCCTCATGCCATCCTGGAATTAACCACAACCCTGCAGGAGGATATCACCAGCCCAACACAACGCTCACATGCAGTGCAGCCACTGGTCAAGGTACTGGCAACACTGCATTTCCTTGCCAGTGGCTCTTTTCAGCGTACAAGTGGAGTGGTGGCTGGGATGTCACAATCCTCCATGAGCAGATGTGTGCACCAGGTTGTCCCTGCAATCCTCACACGCTTGGCCAACCAAATCATCAAACCCACCACTGAGGACCTGCGGCTGAAGGCAATGACCGATTTCTACCGATTTGCCAGATTCCCACACACCGTGGGGGCCATTGATTGCACACATGTGGCACTCCAGCCCCCCCATGAGACAGAGCACATGTACCGCAATCGGAAGAATTGGCACTCCATCAACGTACAGGTGATAGTTGATGCCCAAGGCCTCATATGGCACGTCCGTGCCAAACACCCCGGATCCACCCATGACAGCTACATCTACAATCAATGCCACATCCGAATGGAATTCGATCAGAACGTGTATGGGAACACCTGGCTGGTTGGTGAGTGACATGGGAGTCAGGCATGACTATCCCCTCCCGTGAGGCACACCTCACAAGTGGCACATGCATGACTAACATTCTCCTGTCTTTTCCCTTCCAGGTGACTCTGCATATGCCCTGGGACCCCATCTCATGACTCCTATCCGGAACCCCCAAACCCCAGGGGAGGAAAGATACAATCAAGCACACATCAAAACCCGAGCAGTGGTGGAGCGCACCTTTGGCCTCCTGAAGTCACGTTTCCGATGCCTGGATAAGTCTGGGGGTACACTGTTGTATTCCCCAAACTTCGTGTGCCATATCATCGTTGCATGTTGCATGCTGCTCAGTCTCGCAGTGAGGAAGGGCCTGCAGGTTGAGCTACGTGATGACCTGACCCCCCAACCAGACAATCAACCCCTAACCGAGGATACCCCGTCTTCTGAGGGAAGAGCAGTCAGGAGGCAGCTCATATTGGGCATCTTTGCACGTTAAACACACACATTAATCATGGCACAATGAGAATGCATGCATGCACACCACTATGGTCCCTAGCACACACACCCCACATCCTCATCAAATTGGATTGGCACCAGTCCACCATGCACGACTGGTGAGCAGTAACGCCACGTCAAGGCTCCAATTATGTCACTGTACATTCATACACCATTCACACGGACCTGGGAATCACTTCTTCCTGGTCCTGGGGAACCCTTCTCCACCCAAATTGAGGATGACACCCCTTTTTCAGCAGGGATGTCACCCCCACATTCAAACAGCATGCACAACCCAAAATTTAAACAAAATGTCAGCAAAAAAAAATGCAAAAAATGACAGCCAAAAAAAAAAAAATGAAGAAAAAATAAAGCAAGAAAACAAACGAACAAAAATATATCAATCAAACAAACTGTCTCTCAAACACTTATCAAAATACACTTTCACAAATATACCAACAAGCACTTGATCACACAGAACACTAATCTGACAACTACAAGACACACTGCAACGAACAACAGGATAAAAGCACTTGGTTAAATGGGAAGGGACACAAAGGGATGTACTTTTGCAATGCAAGTGCGTTTGTGTGTGTCTATTTATGCTGTCTGCGTAGTTCACAACGTTGCCCTAGTCCATTTCCTATTTCACTGATTGCGCCGCTCCCGAGTTGTGAGCATGCGCACAGCGGAGCTGACATGGTCTCGTTCAAGCGCGCATGCGCGAGCCGGCCGGCCCTTCATTTGCATGGGGTCACGGCTCATTTCAATGTAACACGCCCACGTCCCTCCCAATTTGTATTACTCCTCCTTACGCCTCTGGAAAAAACCTTACGCTTGCGCAATTTCCTGCGCAAAAGCTACGTGAATCGGGGGATTACGCGGCTAGATGGCGCAAGTCTAACGTAATGGCGGTGCGCTACGCCGGACCGATAATGCGCCGATGTACGTGAATCTGGGCCTCTATTTTTTGTGAAAGACATAGTGAGTCTTTGGAACATGTAAACACTCCAAGGTATTTTTTAAGAGGCATGATGAGTCTTTAGAACTCAATTTTTAAAGCGATAAATCAAAAACTTCCCACATTCTTGAGCCCTGATAAAGAAAAAAAAATCACAATTATACCATACTATTAAAGAACATACATATTAACAAAAAACACACATATCTTTTTTTTTATATACAGTATATATATATATATATATATATATATATATATATCAAAAACAGTGTATTTACAAGGCCTATAATACACTCCTCAGCGCCCAACAGACAATACCTTTAAAAAAGGAAAAAATAAAAATATATGAAACACACTAAATATCTCCAAATTTGAAATATATAGGTGTGTATAAATAAAAGCAGCTGTTAAAATGGTGTGTCATAAAATAACAGAAAAGCATTCAAAGTCCAAAATAAATCATTAAGAGATAAATGCAAAACAGCGCTAAATATGGATATAAGTGTCCAACTCCACCATAAAGTAGGCAAAAGGATGGAAAATCTTGATATAGCCAGAGTCTGTGGGCCAGATTCACGAACACTTGCGCTGGAGTATTTGGATATGCGCCGCGTAACTGTGATGATGCGCCGTCGTTTCTATGTGCCCGTACCCAGCAAACTAGATGCGCCCAATAACGGGTCATTTGCGACCGGCGGAACGTTCCGACGCCAGAGTATCGTCAGCGCTTATTTTCGCTGGGCGCATCAGTCGCGCCCATTGATTTCCCCTGCAAATATGCAAATGAGGTATTTTTCCCAATTCACGAACGGATTAGCACCATACGCTGGCTACATGCGCCGCGCGTATCTGGTCCGTCCGGCGCAAAGTTATTTCTACAAAAGGCTGCTTTATCTTTACTCCAGACGGTCACAGGTCAGCAGGAGAGCAGCTACAGCAGCGTTACCGACGATAGGAGCTTGCTGAGCACCCCCACTTGCAAGGACAACACCTCTGTGTGCCAACATGCCAGGGGCAATTGTGGTCCTAGAACTACTGATGGGTCCCCCGGAACCAAGAAGGCGGCCACGTGAGAGGATATACCGCACTCGTATGAACCTCTTTGGCATGGGGGAGGAGGAGGTGTATCGCCTCTTCAGATTCAGCCCTGTTGCAATACTTGAACTAACCACAACCCTGCAGGGTGACATCACCAGCAAGACATACCGCTCACAAGCAGTGCAGCCACTGGTGAAGGTCCTGGCAACACTTCATTTCCTTGCCAGTGGATCATTCCAGCGTACAAGTGGAGTGGTGGCTGGGATGTCACAATCCTCCATAAGCAGATGTGTGCACCAGGTTGTCCCTGCAATCCTCAGACGCATGTCCAACCAGTTCATCAGACCCACCAATGAGGAGCTGCGGCAGAAGGCAATGACAGATTTCTACAACATTGCCAGATTCCCACGCACTGTGGGGGCCATTGATTGCACACATGTGGCCCTACAGCCCCCCAGTGCCACAGAGCACATATACCGCAATCGGAAGCATTGGCATTCCATCAACGTACAGGTGATAGCCGATGCCCAACGCCTCATATGGCACGTCCGTGCCAAACACCCCGGATCCAGCCATGACAGCTACATATACAATCAGAGCCCCATCCCAACGGAATTTAACCAGAACATGTATGGGGACAGCTGGCTGGTTGGTGAGTGACATGGGTGGCAGGCATGACTATCCCCTCCCGTGATGCACAACAGAAATCGCACATGCATGACTAACATTCTCCTGTCTTTTACCTTACAGGTGACTCTGCATATGCACTGGGACCCCATCTAATGACTCCTTTCCGGAACCCCCAAACCAGAGGAGAGAGAAAATACAATGAAGCACACATCAAAACCCGTGCAGTGGTGGAGCAAACATTTGGGCTCCTGAAGTCCCGTTTCCGCTGCCTGGATAAGTCCGGGGGGACCCTATTGTATTCCCCTACCTTTGTGTGTCAGATCATCGCTGCATGTTGCATACTACATAACTTTGCTATGAAAAAAGGCCTGCATATTGACATACGTGATGACCTGACCCCCGACCCACACAGCCCCCCCCTGCCAGAGGACACCCAGTCTGCTGATGGAAGAGCAGTCAGGAGGGTCCTCGCCGTAGGCATCTTTGGACACTAATCCAAAACATTAATCACACAGACAGTGCACGCGTGTACACCACTGGATCACACACACCACATGCACATCGCATTGGATTAGCCCAAGTCCAGCATGTAGGAGTTGGGAGCAGTAACGCCAGCGTCAAGGCCCCAATGATGTCACTGTCCATTCACACACCTTTCACACGTGATTCATTCAGCCGTGGGGTTAACTTCACCACCACGGCCGAGGGTGACACCCCTTACTTTCAGGAGTGCCACCCTCTCACATTCACACACCATTCACACTGTCCCCTGCACTCCTGACCGTGTGCAGTACAAAAAGAAATTAATAATATCATATCCTGATAATAAAAAGAAACAAAATCTCATAACCTGAGAAAAATAAAAAATAAACTCATGACCTGAGTATGTCCAAATCAAAAATATAAAACAACAAAAAAAAAGGCCTCATCGGGGATGCCGGGGGCTTCTTCTGGGGGCCCCTCTCTGGCTCCTCAGCTGCCTGGATGGAGTGGGTGGGGGTGGGGGGCATCTGGAGGTGGCTGATCCCCAGGTGGGCCACTCCTGGCAGGTGTGGCCTGCGTGCCCTCCAAGGCCCTGGCTATCCGTCCAAGGTAGGAGTTCGTCTGGGCCTGCATCCAGAGCTGACGGGTGACCTGGTAGTGCTGGGCCCGCCGACTCAGCCTCCCCTGGTCCCGGATGGCAGCACTGTTGGCCTGGACGGCTGCAGTAAGGTGCCGAATATCCCCCTGCACCTCCCCCAAAGTGGTGACCACTGCAGCGCAATTACAGCTGACATCCTGCACTGCGTTGCTGAGGTTGGCAACGGAGCCCAGGCTGTCAGACACTTTCTCCAAGTGCACCGCTATGGCCCCCATCTGTTCCGTCTGCCTGGCGTGATCCCTCGCCAACTGGTCCTGTATACCATCAGACACCCCCCTGGTCTTCTGGGTCGCCTTCCTGGGGCCAGAAGATGGTTGTCCTCGGGTGGAAGGAGTCGCCCTTGAGGGGCTTCAAAGGATGGGGGAGGGGACGACAGACGGCCCAGGAGAAGGGGAGGAGACAGACAACACTAATGAAAAGTCCTGCTCTGCCACAGCAGGATCCTCCACAACCACCTCGGCAGGTGTGGTGTGGCCACTCTCCTCCTCCACAACCTCTTCACCACCCAGTGGCTCAGGCACACGATGGCGTGGGGGGGATGGGGTGGAATGCACGCTGACAGATGATGGCCCAGCTCCGTCATCTGTGGATGACACAAAGCAGACACATGTTGGTGGTCCCACACACTTGGCACATGTACCCCCCCCCCCAAATGCAAAACAACAAATAGGGGATTATAAAACACTTACCTGTCCTTGTGCCTTCCTCCACGGAGTCATAGCCTGCGACCCCCTCCACCTGCTCCCTCTCCAGGCAGCGAGCAACCACCTCCTCCTCTGCGGTCAGGGTGACAGGACATGGGGGACCACCACCTGTGCCCCTCTCATACCTCCTGATGGAGGCCACCTTGTCCCTCACCTTGCGCCGCAGGTCATTTTTTTTTTTTTGTATGTCCCCAGCAGTCCGGGTGGAGTAGCCCAGGACATTGACCCTGGCAGCAATCGACTCCAGGATGCCCTGCTTCCTTTCCCGGCTGGTCTTCCGGCTTTTTTTGCCATGGAGAAAATCATTATCCCTCTCCATTGCCGAAATGATCACTGAGACCTCCTGGGCATTAAAATTAAGGTTCCTCCTCTCTCTGGGGGTAGCGGGAGCAGCCATCACAGCACAAAAGTATCTTCCCTGGGGTGGGGGGAAGCGGAACTACTTTTGCGCCGGAATGGCGTTTCCGCCAGCGCTTTTAAGCGCCCAGCGGAACGCATTGCGCTGACGTTTCCCAGGAAGTGGTGCCGACGGAAGTTGTGAGCATGCGCACAAGGGGGGCGAGTGGAGCCGCACTCACTGCGCATGCTCCGTGGATGATGCGCTGAACGTAAGCCTCTGCGCTGGGCTACGCCCATCATTTACATATGATCACACCCACTTCCACTTGCGTCGGGTTACGCCAGCGCATTATCGTTACTCTGGCGCAAGTTTACGCGCAACTGCTATGTGAATTACAGGACTTGCGCTGAAAGGGTCTTCAGAGTAACGTAAATGAGAAGCGTTACTCCAGAGGAAAGATACTCTCATCTACCTGAATCTGGCCCTGTGTGTTTATCCCAAAAAAATAGTGTCAGATACAGAGAAAGGAAGCGTGCACCAGCCTGCCCACTCTCAATCCACCACGTGTTGGAATCAAAATCCCCGCAGGGGTTCAAACTCACCGAACAGACAATAATATCAGGCACTTCATATATAATCGGTCACTGATCGAATT
Source organism: Rana kukunoris (assembly GCA_029574335.1). Lineage (NCBI taxonomy): Eukaryota > Metazoa > Chordata > Amphibia > Anura > Ranidae > Rana > Rana kukunoris. The sequence goes on along the minus strand of CM056055.1, from coordinate 124,224,293 downwards.
TCCATCCAATGGGGATCACTTGCATGGAGTAAACCTCATAAAGGTGGGATATTGAAACAAACAGAGGAAACAAATATAGTGTAACTCAATTTATTAAAAAGCCCCTTTCCAGCAAGTATCCCAAAAAAGTCCTACGTACAAGGAAAACATTAACAATGGACAATGTATGTATCACATCACCGGTCAGGCGTCCTCAACGCGATCACCGAAAGGTTTCCCAGCAGATCAACTCTTCCTGGTTCCTGCAGTGTGGCGTGGATAACATAACATACCAGGCGTAGCATGCAGCTATCACTCTGACTAGTTTCGTCAGTAAATGACTTCAACGGAGAGTGTAGCTGCACATGCGGCGCCATGAACTTAATAGTACAGCTCCACTAATCTCAGCCAATCAGAGCCTATAGTTTGCAGACATTCGACAGCCAATCGAAATTCCCGTATCAAAAGCCAGAATTCGACGACCAATCGGAAATATCGTATCGAAATGTTACGGCAGCGCGTCAGAGACAACGTAGATACGCCGTACGGCGCCGTGAGCGTAGTCACGCACGTCCAATATCGTCGGCCAATCAAAGCCTGTTGTTTGCAAACATTCGGCAGCCAATCGAAATTCCGTATGTGATCCAATCAACAACGGAAATTCGACGGCCAATCGAAATTGTCTTATCATGATTTTTCGACAACCCGTCAGGAGTAATGCAAGCACGGGGGCGTTCCTAACGGTGCACGTCACGGTACTCCGTGCTTCCACTATACTCACTTCTGGGCTTCAATATGGCGAGTTTAGGGAGGTTTCCATACACAAGAAAAAACACAGCAGCACTGCGTTTTTTCTTATTAATAGACCGGACACTCTATCTCAGTCCACAAACAATGCTAGACTGTCTCACAAATCATCCTTTTGGATAAATGTACGTTTGTATAATTATAAAGGCTATACACCATAACACAACCATAAACAAAACATACTAAAAAATAAGCAAACAAATTAAAATAGTTTAGACAAACACGCCTAAAAACAATATTTAAAATTCCAGAATGTACAGTTTTGCAATATACATTATATCAGATATATTTGTATTAGACACCACAGTTACCAGGCATATTGGTGCCAATCATATATGCAAAACATGCTTATTTAAAAAACATGCTTAAATAATTACTTTTAAAGTATTGGTCATTTTTTAAATAAGCATGTTTTGCATATATGATTGGCACCAATATGCCTGGTAACTGTGGTGTCTAATACAAATATATCTGATATAATGTATATTGCAAAACTGTACATTCTGGAATTTTAAATATTGTTTTTAGGCGTGTTTGTCTAAACTATTTTAATTTGTTTGCTTATTTTTTAGTATGTTTTGTTTATGGTTGTGTTATGGTGTATAGCCTTTATAATTATACAAACGTACATTTATCCAAAAGGATGATTTGTGAGACAGTCTAGCATTGTTTGTGGACTGAGATAGAGTGTCCGGTCTATTAATAAGAAAAAACGCAGTGCTGCTGTGTTTTTTCTTGTGTATGGAAACCTCCCTAAACTCGCCATATTGAAGCCCAGAAGTGAGTATAGTGGAAGCACGGAGTACCGTGACGTGCACCGTTAGGAACGCCCCGTGCTTGCATTACTCCTGACGGGTTGTCGAAAAATCATGATAAGACAATTTCGATTGGCCGTCGAATGTCCGTTGTTGATTGGATCACATACGGAATTTCGATTGGCTGCCGAATGTTTGCAAACAACAGGCTTTGATTGGCCGACGATATTGGACGTGCGTGACTACGCTCACGGCGCCGTACGGCGTATCTACGCTGTCTCTGACGCGCTGCCGTAACATTTCGATACGATATTTCCGATTGGTCGTCGAATTCTGGCTTTTGATACGGGAATTTCGATTGGCTGTCGAATGTCTGCAAACTATAGGCTCTGATTGGCTGAGATTAGTGGAGCTGTACTATTAAGTTCATGGCGCCGCATGTGCAGCTACACTCTCCGTTGAAGTCATTTACTGACGAAACTAGTCAGAGTGATAGCTGCATGCTACGCCTGGTATGTTATGTTATCCACGCCACACTGCAGGAACCAGGAAGAGTTGATCTGCTGGGAAACCTTTCGGTGATCGCGTTGAGGACGCCTGACCGGTGATGTGATACATACATTGTCCATTGTTAATGTTTTCCTTGTACGTAGGACTTTTTTGGGATACTTGCTGGAAAGGGGCTTTTTAATAAATTGAGTTACACTATATTTGTTTCCTCTGTTTGTTTCAATATCCCACCTTTATGAGGTTTACTCCATGCAAGTGATCCCCATTGGATGGAAATTCGATCAGTGACCGATTATATATGAAGTGCCTGATATTATTGTCTGTTCGGTGAGTTTGAACCCCTGCGGGGATTTTGATTCCAAAACGTGGTGGATTGAGAGTGGGCAGGCTGGTGCACGCTTCCTTTCTCTGTATCTGACACTATTTTTTTGGGATAAACACACAGACTCTGGCTATATCAAGATTTTCCATCCTTTTGCCTACTTTATGGTGGAGTTGGACACTTATATCCATATTTAGCGCTGTTTTGCATTTATCTCTTAATGATTTATTTTGGACTTTGAATGCTTTTCTGTTATATATATATATATATATATACAGTATATATATATATATTGTGACGATATGCGAGGTGAGATACTTGACCATAGGTATATTTCACCGCGCATACGTTCTATTTTGAGAAGCTGAACCGGAATCCAGGCCGGGTTTTACGGCCTCTGGTGTTCCGGTCCGGATATTTGGGTCCACTGTAGTTCAATGTCAGGTGGACCTTAAAAACAACCAGGAAGAGATCAGAAGGGAGCTCTCTGGTTTTGGGACACTGAGGAGGGAACCTGAGTGTGAGGAGCTCTAAAGACATTGCAAGAAAAAGGTTTGCGTTGTTGTTTATTTTATGGGTGGTGGGGACCAGCCCCACACTGTATAGATAGGAGACCCTGATGTTTAGTTAGCGCCGGACGGCAAGGATTTAAGTTTACTGTTTTGTTTGTTTTAACCTGCAAACCTTTTGTGAAATAAACCTGGCAGCTGCCAGACTTAAAAAGAAAGTGCCTGTTTACAGACTGTGGGGTAGATTCATGTAGATCAGCGGATCTTTTGATCCGCGTGATCTATCTTTTTTACGATCCGCCTGCGCCAGTTTTTGAGGCAAGTGCTGTATTCAGAAAGCACTTGCCTCGTAATTAGCCCTGGCGGATCGTAAATCCCCCGGCGGAATGCAAATTCCGCGGCTAGGGGGAGTTTACTATTTAAATCACGCGCGTCTCCGCGCCGATTGTACTGTGCATGCGCCGCTGGCAAAATTTCCCGACGTGCATTGCTTTAAATGACGTCGCAAGGACGTCATTGTTTTCGTCGTTAACGCTATTAACGTATGGCCGTATTCCTGGAAGACTTACGTAAACGACGTAAAAAATTCAAAACTCGACGCGGGAACGACGGCCATACTTAACATAGGATCCGCCGCACTTACCCCGCATATAGCAGGGGTAACCATCTGCCGGAAAAAGACGAACGCAAACGACGTAAAAAAAAAGCGACGGCCGGGCGTTCGGTTCTGAATCGGCGGTTCTCCTCATTTGCATATTCGTCGCGTAGAAAAAAAGAAGCGCCACCTAGCGGACGGCGGGAGAATGCAGCCTAAGAACCGAGAGTGTAACTCACTTACACCTGTCGGCTCTAAGGGAGATCTATGCGGAACCTGATTCGAGGAATCAGCCGCATAGATCCGAGCGTCGGATCTCACAGATCCGACGGTGTATCAGTAGATACACCGTCGGATCTGTACATGAATCTACCCCTGTGTTTCAGAAAAGTGATCCCCACGAGCTAATCTCCCACACGTGGTGGATTCAGCGGGCAACTTTTCTGAAGATGGAGGAAATGTTAAAAGCCCTGCTACAGGCCAATGCAGCCCAGCGGGAAACCAACCGCCAAGTCGCAGAAGCTGCTGCAGCGCAACAGGCTGCCCTGATACAGGCCAATGCAGTCCAGCAGGAAACCAACCGCCAAATCGCAGAGGCCGCTGCAGCACAACAGGAGATACACCGCCAAGTCGCAGAGGCCGCTGCAGAACAGCAGGCTGCGCAACAGGAGATGAACCGACAGTTTGCCGAAGCTCTGGTGGAACTGAAAAAGGGGTCCGCACCTCCTGTGGCAGCAGAACCAAAGATACTACGGGCCTCCTACCACCTGCAAAAGATGACACCAGCGGATGATGTTGAGGCATACATGGCGACTTTCGAGAGAGTCGCTGTCCGCGAAGGATGGCCAAAAGAGCAGTGGGCGGGACTATTGGCCCCATTCCTAACTGGAGAACCCCAAAAGACCTATTTTGACCTAGAATCAGATAAGGCACAGGACTATGAGACTCTCAAATCAGAGATACTCGCTCGCTTGGGTGTCACCATGGCAGTTCGGGCCCAGCGCGTGCATCAGTGGTCCTACTCCAGCAACAAGCCACCCCGATCACAAATGTTTGATCTGGTCCACCTCACCAGGAAGTGGTTGCAGCCAGAGACCCTGACCAGCCCGCAGATTGTGGAGCGTGTGGTAATGGACCGGTACCTACGTGCGCTTCCTGTTGCCCTGAGGAGGTGGGTCGGACAGGGAGACCCCAACACTGCAGCCCAAATGGTGGACCTAGTGGAGAAGTACAGTGCTACCGAGGACTTGGTAAACCCACCTACGCCCCACTTCGGTGTGTCTAGAGGTGCAAGATCTCCCAGCGGTTCGGATAAGACTGTTCCGGGGTTCAAGAGCTTGGGGAGAGTGGATAAGACTGTTGAAAAAGGGGAGAGTATAGTCTCAGTTATTCAATTTAGAACAATACATTTAAAATGTACCAGCATCCCGGAATGTTTGAAAACAGGGGGGGAGGACCGACTAGATAGAGACAGCAAAGCTGCTTGACACTAAACTGGTCTATACTATATCGATCGGTATGGGTTTGGTTGGGATTTTCAAGGTACGTATAGAGAGACGTGTATCATATAAAAATAGGTTTATTACAAAAAGAACACTACATCAATAATAAAAAGATGGGACAGGCCCCACAATTCGGACACAGTAAGGTGTTTGTTAAGATAACACAGAACAAAGCAAAACCGTATTGGTCAGATGCGTGGAGCCAATCTGCGACCTCGACCGGTTTCGCGGTTGATACCGCTTCTTCAGGAGGATCTACATAAAATACATATATTTATGGAGAAAGACAAGCAAAATTTACATAAATGTACACATTTTAAGAAACAAAGCAGCAAGGCCAATGTTAGACTGACTGTGAAGACATACTCACATGGGATGGCAGGTGGCCCGGAATGAGCAGATAACAAACGCGCCCCCCCAAAAAACAAAGAATACAAATGGCTCGCGCCGGGGAAGCTGACAAAAGCTCTGAAGGGTAAAAAATTGCAAAGAATAATAATTTTAGGTATGCGACTACTAGAAGTAATGAGGGACACCACGGGAAAGAGAGGAGTGGGGGAAGGAAAAAGGGGACTAGATGGGGACAGGTAAAGGACGAGGGGGGAAGGATAACCAAGGATAGGAGAAGGGAGAGAGGAATTTGTAGGATAGGGGGAACAGGGTTTAAAAAAAGAGAAAACCAAAGGGGAAAAAAGGGGGTACAGGTAAAAAGACCAGGTAGAAGGTAAAAGGTAAGAGGGACATGTGAGGGAAGGCGGCACAGAAAAGATAGGGGGATGGAGAAGGAAGGAAGGAGGGTTGGAGAAGAAAAGAAAGTGGGGGGAGAGAGAGGGGAGAAAGCTCAGGACAGATTGGTAGTGGGAAGAATGAGGGGGGAGGAAGGGGGAAGGAGGGGGGGGGGGAACAGGGGGGGGGAAGGGGGGAAGGGAGGAAGCCGGAAGGGGGGGGAGGGGGGGGGGGGGGGGGGGGGGAAGAGGGGAAGGAAGAAAAGAGAAGGGCAAGCAGCGAGGAGAGAAGGAGAGGGAAAGGAGAAAGAGAGAGAATAATGAATAAAACCACAGAGCGTGCAAAGAAAAAGAAAAAGGGAAAAGAAAACAAGGGGAATTAATTAATAAGGAGGTAGGGGAGGGGGATGGGAGGGGGGGGGGAAGGGGTGAAGGAATGGGACCAGAAGAAGGAAGGAAAAAGGGAAGGGGGGCGGAGAAAAAGGACAGGGGAGAGAAAAGAATAAGGGGGAAAAAGAGAAAAGGGAGGTAAGGGGGATAATGAAGGGAAAGGGGGAGGGGGGGGAGATTTAGGTGGGGTGATAGGGGAGGCAAAGAGAAGGTGTGTGTAAGGAAGAACAGTGGGCGGTGCACATGTGAGGAACCCAGGATACACCAACAATTATATAGGGAGATAATCTAGTGGTTCTTACCCGAAAAAGGTTTAAATATTGATTACAAAGTACTGGGGAAGAAAGGCAACATCACAGACTAAAAGGCGCAAGTCGCAGCCTATGAGGTATGAGGAAAGCCAAACGCGCTGGTAAGCAATTAACTGCAACATAGGATATAAGGCGAATTAAGTTTAAGTTACACCAGCTAGTAATAGACTGGCAAGGCTAAAGATGATAAAAACAAAAAAGCGATTGGTTAGAGAGTGTCATACCTTGTTGTGATGGCCAGTATGTATCCCCGGGGAGAGCCTGTCATATCTCATCATAAGCAAACAGATCGCTGCTCATGTGAGATTTCCCCGGATCACATGGGGCGTCAGGTGACAGCGGCGCCCGTGTGACGTCGCTGGCGCGGCGTGATGTGATCGTCCGTCCAAAGACCAGCATCCCACGTGGGTGAGACGTGAGTGTGCGATCTGAGGACCCAATGGCAAAGCCAGGTCGTCAGTCGCAAGGAGGGGGCTAGAGATAGAGCCCCCGCCCCCGGGACGGAGTAGCGCGAGCCATAGGTTCAGTGGGAGGGGGGAGGGAGAGAGAGCCGCCCACTGCAGCAAGGCTGCCAAAGAACCAGGGGAGTCCCCACAGTCAGGTTACACTGGAAACGCCGCCGATTTACAAGCAACATGAAAAATAAATAAAATGAAATAAATTTACAAGTATAATCAATTCTTAAAAAACAGACAATGTCATTAAAGAGGAGATTTGTTTCAAATGTAATTTCATATGGGCAGAGAGGAACAGCCTTAAACGTCTGGACAGTACGGGAAGGAAGGAACATCAAATTACACAACAATAAAAATATACAACCACAACCTAGATGACCTAAGTGAATTCATTGTATAATAAAGTGTCTATAAAGAAAATTAGAACATAAAGAAAACACACATGATAACAGCAGTCGATTACTGTCAAATATAGTTATTTCATTGGTATAATAAAGTGATCTATCACAGAGACCCAGGGGGAAGGGGAGGAGGGAAAACATGTTAGGGAGGGGGGGGAAGGGTGGGCAGGAAAGAAGAGGGGGGGTTTTATTTTGGGCAAAGGGAGAGTAACTAAATATTTTACAGAAAACATTTATAGGAGTTGACCTCATTGAGGCCAGGAGGGACTGTGGCATTGAGATGCTCTATCCAGAGACACTCACTTTGCAAGATGGATTTATTCCAGTCACCTCCTCGTGGGTTTGGTGGAATCACTTGTAAAACCAGAAAACGTAGAACAGAGAGGTCATAGCGATGATACAGGCCAACATGACGTCCAATAGTTGTTAATTTACCGTTGTCTGAGTCATATAGGTGGTCACCCATTCTTTGGCGAAATTCCCTGATGGTTTTGCCGATGTAGAAGGCACCACATCGGCAGACCATCAGGTAAACCACCCCTTTGGTCCCACAGTGGGCAGAAAAAGGTGGACGAAAAGGTTCTCCATTAGGTAAATGGTAGAACTGTCCCTCCCAGACCCAGGGGCAACGTGAACAAGCGCCACATTGGTATGTTCCCTTCGGGTCAGGGGATGACCTGTGTTGTGACACATAGTGGCTTTTGGTAAGTCGATCCCTGAGGGAGTATGCCCGGCGGAACACAAGTTCAGGGTTAGTTTTGACATGTTTGGAAAGGGTTACATCGTCAGTGAGGATATGCCAGTTATTGTTCAGAATGTTGCGAAGTGTATTGTGGTGCGCTGAGAATGTGGTAATGAATCTGACGGTTTCATTATTCACTAATTTAGGTTTGGGGGGATCATATAATAGAGATTGTCTAGTTCGAGATGTAGCTCTATTAAATGCTTTTTTGAGGTTGCTTTTGGTGTAGCCTCTGGCTAGAAGACGATCTCGAAGGGCATTGGCCTGCGTTTTAAAGTCACTAGTGAGTGTACAATTTCTCCGTATCCGTAGATACTGAGCAAAAGGGATGCTTCTAATCAATGGTTTAGGGTGGGCACTGGTGGCGTAAAGAAGGGTATTACCTGCTGTTGGTTTCCGATATAGATCGGTACTTAATGTGCCATCCGGCAGTTTGACAATGGACAGGTCCAGAAAAGGGACCTGGCCATTGTCGAACTGAACCGTGAATTTGAGGTTAAATTCATTAATATTAAGTAGAGAGACAAATTCAAGGAGGGATTCGGGGGTCCCTGTCCAGATAATAAATAGGTCGTCTATGTACCTGTACCACAGAAGGACCTTATCTAGATGTTCAGAAAACAAATGATTAACATGAAGAGAACGTTCCCAGCCACCTAGATATAGATTAGCATATGCTGGGGCGCACAAAGTCCCCATCGCGACCCCTTGGGTCTGTAAAAAAAGCTCGTCATGGAAGGTAAAGTGGTTTTTAGTCAATATAAACAAAAGTAATTGTAAAACGAAATCCACGAGGGGCCAGGAGGTATTTCTTGTTGATGAAGGAACGAACCAGCCATCCTGAAGCCCTGCTCGTGGGGGATGCTAGAGTACAAAGCCTCAACATCCAAAAACCTCATAGGCTGCGACTTGCGCCTTTTAGTCTGTGATGTTGCCTTTCTTCCCCAGTACTTTGTAATCAATATTTAAACCTTTTTCGGGTAAGAACCACTAGATTATCTCCCTATATAATTGTTGGTGTATCCTGGGTTCCTCACATGTGCACCGCCCACTGTTCTTCCTTACACACACCTTCTCTTTGCCTCCCCTATCACCCCACCTAAATCTCCCCCCCCTCCCCCTTTCCCTTCATTATCCCCCTTACCTCCCCTTTTTTACCTCCCTTTTCTCTTTTTCCCCCTTATTCTTTTCTCTCCCCTGTCCTTTTTCTCGCCCCCTCCCTTCCTTTTTCCTTTCCTTCTTCTGGTCCCATCCTCTCACCCTTCCCCCCCCCCCTCCCTCTCCCATCCCCCTCCCCTACCTCCTTATTAATTAATTCCCCTTGTTTTCTTTTCCCTTTCTCCTTTTTTTCTCTCTTTTCCCTTTTTTTTTTTTTCTTTGCACGCTCTGTGGTTTTATTCATTATTCTCTCTCTTTCTCCTTTCCCTCTCCCTTGTCTCCTCGCTGCTTGCCCTTCTCTTTTCCTTTCCTTTCCCCTCTTTCCCCTCCCCCTCCCCCCCCCCCCCCATTCCGGCTTCCTCTCCCCCCCCCCACCCCTCCTTCTTCCCCCTTCCTCCCCCCTCATTCGTCCCACTACCAATCTGTCCTGAGCTTCTCCCCTCTCTCTCTCCCCCACTTTCTTTTCTTCTCCATCCCTCCTTCCCTTCCTTCTCCATCCCCCTATCTTTTCCGTGCCGCCTTCCCTCACATGTCCTTCTTACCTTTTACCTTCTACTGGTCTTTTTACCTGTGACCCCCTTTTTTCCCCTTTGGTTTTCCCTTCTTTTTTTCAAACCCTTTCCCCCTATCCTACAAATTCCTCCTCTTCCCTTTCCTATCCTTGGTTATCCTTCCCCCCTCGTCCTTTACTTGTCCCCATCTAGTCCCCTTCTTTTTCCTTCCCCCACTCCTCTCTTTCCGTGGTGTCCCTCATTACTTCTAGTAGTCGCATACCTAAAATTATTATTCTTTGCAATTTTTTTACCCTTCAGAGCTTTTGTCAGCTTCCCCGGCGCGAGCCATTTGTATTCTTTGTTTTTTGGGGGGCGCGTTTGTTATCTGCTCATTCCGGGCCACCTGCCATCTCATTGTGATGTATTGTCTTCACAGTCAGTCTAACATTGGCCTTGCTGCTTTGTTTCTTAAAATGTGTACATTTATGTAAATTTTGCTTGTCTTTCTCCATAAATATATGTATTTTATGTAGATCCTCCTGAAGAAGCGGTATCAACCGCTCGACCGGTCGCAACTCGGTTCTCGAGGTCGCAGATTCGGCTCCACGCATCTGACCAATACGGTTTTGCTACTGTTTTTCTGTGTTATCTTAACAAACACCTTACTGTGTCCGAATTGTGGGGCCTGTCCCATCTTTTTATTATTGATGTAGTGTTCTTTTTGTAATAAACCTATTTTTATATGATACACGTCTCTCTATACGTACCTTGAAAATCCCAACCAAACCCATACCGATCAATATAGTATAGACCAGTTTAGTGTCAAGCAGCTTTGCTGTCTCTATCTAGTTGGATAAGACTGTTACAGCAGATGAGACTGTGGGTCCTAGACCTGGAGACTGGCCACAGAAGCCAGGAAGGTCTTTGGGACCGTTAAGAGGACTGGGGGTGGGGCAAATACGGTGTTTTCGTTGCCATGCATTGGGCCATATTGCTGCAAACTGCCCTCTAAATGATGAACCTATGCAATGTGATTATGTTGATAGGAAAAGACACATTTCTCTGTTTGCACAGGTTGCATGTGTTGCGCTAGATCAGAGTCACCTTGAAAAACAGATGTGCGTTATTTTAGTGGATGGCAAGCCTCTCACAGCACTACTAGACTCTGGTAGCGTGGTGACCCTAGTTAGGGTGCTTGTGTAGACCCCGAAAAAACTACACCCAGTAGTATTGGTAATTTGTATCCATGGGACACACGGGGACTACCAGACAGCAGTGGTTGAGGTTGATACCCCCTAGGGCAGGGTAACACATTCAGTGGGGGTGGTACCCTCACTGCTCCATGAAGCTTTAGTAGGGAGAGACTTTCCCCATTTTTGGAAGTTATGGGAGAATAAAGGGAGTCTCGTAGATAGAGTTCCCCCTGCTGGGGAAACAAGGGAACTCTCACCAGACCCGTTTTTCAAAAGGGAAAGGCAGGCTATTGGTGGGATTGAGGAAGCCGGAGATCCTCTTCCTTTCCCTGCCATGGTCGGGGAACCGGAAGACTTGGAAGCTAGCACCCAGCCTGAGGGTAACGAACAGGAAATCACGCCTGACCCTGACATCGAGAGTCGCCAAAATGTGGTACCCGACTTGGAGGTCAGGAGGAAGGATTTCTGTACCGAGCAGCTGCGAGAGCCCACCCTAATGAGTGCCAGGGAAAATGTTAAGGTGTTGGATGGGGAACCGGTGGATCCTAATTGGGTGGTGTCCTTCCCCTACATGGCGATTAAAAACAATTTATTATATCGAGTGATAAAACACGGAGAGGAAGAGGTAGAACATCTGCTGGTTCCCAAACCCTTTCGCAGGGTGGTGCTAGACCTGGCTCATGGCCATGTAATGGGGGGACATCTTGGGGTCGAAAAAACCAAGGAGAGAATCACCCAAAGATTTTTCTGGCCCGGGTTGCATGCAGAGGTCAAGGAGTATTGCGAATCGTGCCCCGAGTGCGAAATGTCAGCACCGTCGCCCCATTTTCGCAGCCCCCTTGTCCCTCTACCAATAATTGAGGTTCCCTTTGAGAGGGTTGGCATGGACCTGGTCGGGCCGGTGGTGAAATCTGAGGTCAACCAGCATATTCTGGTGATCCTGGACTATGCGACTCGCTATCCTGAGGCCATACCCTTGCGTAACACCTCCGCTAAGGCTATTGCCAAGGAATTGGTCCAGGTGTTTAGTCGAGTCGGGATCCCGAAAGAGATCTTAACCGATCAGGGCACCCCTTTCATGTCTAGGGTTACCAAGGAATTGTGTAGATTGTATAAAATCTCCCATCTCCGTACTTCTGTCTACCTCCCCCAGACAGATGGTCTGGTCGAAAGGTTTAATAAAACGTTGAAGAGTATGTTGAAAAAGGTGGTCGACAAGGATGGGAGAAACTGGGATTATTTGCTACCATATCTCATGTTTGCAATACGAGAGGTTCCACAGGCCTCCACAGGCTATTCCCCCTTTGAGCTCTTGTATGGTAGGCATCCCAGGGGCCTGCTAGATATTGCAAAAGAAACATGGGAAGGAGAGGTCAGCCCATATAGGAGCATCATAGAACATGTCTCCTTGATGCAGGACCGAATCGCAGCCGTCCTGCCCCTAGTACGGGAAGATATGGAGCGAGCCCAGGAGGCCCAAAGGAGGGTCTATAACCGGGGTACCAAGGTCCGTACTTTCAGCCCGGGGGACAGAGTGCTGGTACTGGTTCCCACAGTAGAAAGTACGTTTTTAGCTAAGTGGCAGGGTTCCTTTGAGGTTGTCGAAAGGGTGGGGGAGGTAAACTACAAAGTCTACCAGCCAGGCAAAAGGAAACCCCACCAAATTTACCATGTAAATCTCTTAAAGCCCTGGAAGGACCGAGAGACTTTACTGGCCACGTCCTCACCTACAACAGACCGGATACCCGTGATACCTGACGTTCCCATCACGGATTCCCTGTCCGTAGCACAACAAAATGACGTTAGGGCATTTGTGCAGAAAAATAGAGATTTTTTCTCCCCCTTACCCGGACTGACCAACACGATCCAACATGACATAGTGACGGAACCAGGGGTTCGGGTAAATGTAAAACCCTATAGAATTCCAGAGGCCCGGCGGGAGGCGGTTGCGGAGGAAATAAAACAAATGTTAGAGTTGGATGTGATCGAAGAGTCCCACAGTGAGTGGTCAAGTCCCATAGTGCTGGTCCCAAAACCTGATGGCAGTATCAGGTTTTGTAATGACTTTAGAAAACTTAACAGTGTGTCCAAGTTTGACGCCTACCCGATGCCCCGGGTCGACGAACTTGTGGACAGGTTGGGACAGGCTCGCTACATAACGACCCTGGATCTAACGAAAGGTTATTGGCAAATACCGCTTACTAAATCAGCCAAGGAGAAGACTGCCTTTTCCACTCCTGAGGGCTCGTTTCAGTATAAGCGGATGCCGTTTGGTCTGCATGGAGCCCCTGCATCATTCCAGCGAATGATGGACAAAACTTTGAGACCACATCGCTCGTATGCAGCGGCGTACTTGGACGATGTGGTCATCCACAGCCCAGATTGGGAATCGCACCTGCCCCGCGTACAAGCGGTGGTAGATTCCCTTAGGGAAGCACGTCTCACGGCCAATCCAAAAAAATGTGCCATAGGCCTGGAGGAGGCCAGATACCTTGGGTACATTATTGGCCGGGGAGTGGTCAAGCCGCAGACCAATAAAATTGATGCAATTCAAAAATGGCCCCAACCAGTCAATAAAAAACAAGTGAGGGCCTTCCTGGGCATTACGGGGTATTACAGACGTTTCATACCCAATTTTGCCACCATTGCTGCCCCCTTGACCGATTTGACGAAGGGTAGGGGGTCGGTCATGGTCAAGTGGAACCCCGAAGCCGAGGAGGCATTTCAGAAGTTGAAACAGGCTCTATGTATGGTACCCGTACTAGTAACCCCGGACTTTAGCCAGGAGTTTGTTGTACAGACGGACGCCTCTGAGGTGGGCCTAGGGGCCGTACTCTCACAGAACAGGGATGGTGAGGAGCACCCAGTGGTATACCTGAGCCGGAAGCTGAACAAGCACGAGAAAAATTATGCCATCGTAGAAAAGGAGTGTCTCGCCATTAAGTGGGCTTTAGACTCCCTGAGGTATTACCTACTGGGGAGGTCATTTAAGCTGGTCACAGACCATGCTCCCTTGAAGTGGATGTGTGATAACAGGGAGAAAAATGCTCGGGTGACAAGGTGGTTCCTGGCTTTACAGCCTTTTAAATTTACGGTGGAGCATAGGCCAGGAAAACTCCAAAATAATGCAGATGCTCTCTCCCGGGTGCACTGTATGGTTGGGGCAAGTGCTCAGCCGCAGGGGCTTGAGCAGAGGGGGAGGATATGTGACGGTATGCGAGGTGAGATACTTGACCATAGGTATATTTCACCGCGCATACGTTCTATTTTGAGAAGCTGAACCGGAATCCAGGCCGGGTTTTACGGCCTCTGGTGTTCCGGTCCGAATATTTGGGTCCACTGGAGTTCAATGTCAGGTGGACCTTAAAAACAACCAGGAAGAGATCAGAAGGGAGCTCTCTGGTTTTGGGACACTGAGGAGGGAACCTGAGTGTGAGGAGCTCTAAAGACATTGCAAGAAAAAGGTTTGCGTTGTTGTTTATTTTATGGGTGGTGAGGACCAGCCCCACACTGTATAGATAGGAGACCCCGATGTTTAGTTAGCGCCGGACGGCAAGGATTTAAGTTTACTGTTTTGTTTGTTTTAACCTGCAAACCTTTTGTGAAATAAACCTGGCAGCTGCCAGACTTAAAAAGAAAGTGCCTGTTTACAGACTGTGTTTCAGAAAAGTGATCCCCACAAGCTAATCTCCCACAATATATATATATATATAGCGCCCTTCTCAGCATTCTCAGTGACTTTCTGGCTGCCAGCTCTGTGAGAGGGACCTGTCCAGGGGTGCTGTACCCACTCCGGCTGGAGTGGCGACGAGACAAACACATTCGTTGGAGGCAGAACTGCTTCTACTATCGACAGCCTGTATCTGCAAGGTTATTCTTCTTTCACCAATCTACTCTATCTACCTCGAGTTGACTGTTGGTCGTGTTGGACCAGAAATAAAGCATTGAAAATGTCAACCAATGGTCTGGACATTCTATTACTGTTCTCATCACCACCATCATCACTAGACACCATCACAGAGGTAAGTTAAATACGCCAAACCCAAATCTAACCAGTGGCTCCCTCGGGGGTGAGCAATACATATATGTCTCAAACCCTTTAAAAAGACAAATAATAGTTACAAGTTTCAAAATTATCTATATAATGGGTGTATGTAAGAAAAAGAAAGAAAAAAGGAAAACAAACTTGATAGTGTCATATGCCACCGTGTTGTTGCCTACACAAATATAGGTTCAAAGACATAGGTGCCTGGTATCTCATTTATAAGTGAAGTTAATCCATTGAGAAAACATTTTACGGAAACAAGCTTACTGTCCGCGAAGCACGAACAACATACAGGTATGTTGTTTCGTGCAGCCATGCCACCCTGCAAATGTGTGGTGAATGGTCCAGAAGTAGTTAACATAAAAAATCAAGAAAATATATTTGACAGATTTGGCTCTTATGGACATTGGATTCATTATCCTAAATTTGATCCATCAAATCTTCCCAAACAGAACCCAGGTGTGTTTGGCTTATCCCTTATTGTGTGCTGCCCAGATCCTGAAGCAGCAAGGCAACCCCAAACCATATAATTTCTAGCACCATGCTTTGCATGTGATAAACATGCCTACTGTTATTGCGATCAAGCAACTCAATTTTAGAAAAAGAAAATTGCGCTAACCAAAAAATACAAGTGATGGTGATATCAAAAAAGCAAAGGCAGCAATAAGCGTGTATATCACAGTAACATATAGAAAAGAAAAAATTGTGCCAATGAACAAATATAAAGTCCTTATATATTGTATAAATAATAAAGTCCACAAAAGTGCATGTATATAAACGACACCCAAGTGATTGATACGCTCCAGTGAACCGCCACCTTATGGACAGAGGCTTGCCAGCAGGTAGTGGGTAAACAGCATATAACAGCTCCACGGCTGTTCACAGGATGAAGGCTGAAGACAAAATCAGCAGATGACAGGAAACAAGCAGAGATCCAGCTCAAACAGCCGCTCAAAGGCCAAGCAGATGACAATGTTTGATTCTGAAGTGTGGTCTCATAGATGGTCCTCAATACAGGTGCAGATACCGTCAAACATAATGGAAGAAACGAAGAGGCTGCACATAGTGTAAAACCATCAAGGAGATTTAATATTGAATAAAAAAAAACTACTTACAAACGAATATGAAATTCGATCATAAAACGAAAAATTGGATGCGATCCTAAAATGAATGCCGGCCGGCAACACGAGGAGCCCTTCCTCACAACGTCGAACGCAGTGGCGTCACTGCACGCCGATAGCCCAGATGCGTTTCGTCATAGAATGACGTTTTCAATGGGGATCCCATTGGTCCCTTCAGGTCTGGTATGGATTTTAAGGGGAACTCTGTCACAAAATAAAAAAAAATGGTGTGGGGTTCCTCCCATAAATCCATACCAGACGCTTATCCAAGCACGCAATCTGACAGGTCGCAGAAAAGAGAGCGCCCACCCCTCCTGAACTGTACCAGGCCACATGCCCTCAACATGGGGACAAGGGCCTTATCCCCACAGCCCTTGCCCGGTGGTTGTAGGGGTCTGCAGGCAAGGGGCTTATCAGAATCTGGAACCCCCTTTAACAAAGGGGACCCCCAGATCCCGCCGCCCCCCCTATGTGAATTGGTAAAGGGTACATTGTACCTCAACTATTTCACAAAATAAGTGTTAAAATGTTAAAAACAACAGGAGACGGCTTGGGACAAGTCCTTTATTTAAAATAAAGAAATAAAAAATAAGAAAAAAAGATTCCAGTGATGTAATCCATTCTCGATCTCCAGCGATGTTCTCCAGCGAGGATACAATGCACACGATCCTGCCTCCACCGGAGGCACCCGACGAATGACGTGCCACCAGCCTGACAGCTCTTATATGGCTAAAGGGCGGGCCAGAGATGCAAGGGGCTCTGGCCTCGCCCTCAGCTATAATAGAGCTGGCAGGCTGGCAGCATGTCATTCGTCGGATGCCTCCAGTGGAGGCAGGATCGTGTGCGTCGTATCCTAGCTGGAGATCATCGCTGGAGATCAAGAATAGATTATATCGCTGGAGGTCGAAAATGGATTTCATCGCTGGAATCTTTTTTTAAATTTTTTTTATAAAGGACTTTTCCCAAGTCGTCTTACCAATTCCTTACCAATTCACATGGAGAGGGCCGGGATCTGTGGGTCCCCTTTGTTAAAAGGAGCTTCCAGATTCCGATAAGCCCCCCCCACTCGCAAACCCCCAAAACCACCGGGCAAAGGTTGTGGGCACATCCTCCCCATGTTGAGGGCAAGTGGCCTGGTATGGTTCATGAGGTGGGTGCTCTTTCATCCCCCCTTTTTTCAGCCTGCCATGTTGCGTGCTTGGATAAGTGTCTGTTATGGATTTTTGGGGTGAACCCCACACCATTTTTTTTTTTTTGGCATGGAGTTCCCTTTTAAATCCATACCAGACCTTAAGGGCCTGGTAATGGAATTTGGGGGACCCCACACGCATTTTTTTTTCAATTACTTTCAATGACTTTTATCTGTATTGCCGGGACCCGACAATTCATTATAGCCACAAGTAGTTTTAAATGACTTTTTTTCCTTTAGAAATGTCATTTTGTACAGAGACTGTTATAAACACAGGAAACATGTGCTACTTTACAGGCATACTATAGACACCCCCCAGGTATGAAATTTAAAGGAATATTTCACTTTTATTGTTTCACTTTAAGCATTATTAAAATCACTGCTCCCGAAAAAACTGCTGTTTTTAAAATTTATTTTTGCATTGATACATGTCCCCTGGGTCAGGACCCAGGTCCCCAAACACTTTTTATGACAATAACAATAACTTGCATATTAACCTTTAAAATTAGCACTCCAAATTGTTCGCTGCATGGGCAAACAGCCAATGTTCGAGTCAAACTCATGTTCTACCCAAACACAAAGCTCATCCCTAGTCTTAACATACCTCTCAGGAAAGTTATATTGGTGCACTTTCTTTCCCATTGTTGATGCATACAATTTGACCCTCAACTGTTTTGAGCAAGTTCAGGAGAAACCTCAAAGAAGTTTGAATGTCAAACCCCACTGAAATTAAAAGGAGCTGAATCAGTCAAATAAAAAATTCCCAGTTTCTAGTCTATTAGGCAAGGTAATGTAAAAAAGCACACGGATGGGCAGTGCCCTGGTAAACGTACCAACGCTGGAAAAAAAAAATCTATTCAACCAGGAACAGTACTTTTATTTTTAAATGCTTAAAGTAAAACATTTAAAAAAGCCCAACTGCTTTAAATAACAACATACCTAGGGTGCCCTAATCCTGCCAGTGAAGTGACACATTTCTGTGAGTTACAGAAAGTGCTCCAGTTTCACCGACATTAAAAAGCAAAAAAAAGTGTTTTTATTTGCCAGAAAAATACATTTCATTACTGGCTTTTCCAAGGGTCTGTTCTGTTTTTTTTTTTGTTTGTTTGTTTTGTTTTGTTTTTTTCTTTTCTATGTAAATGTCACTTTTACTTTCTGTAGAACATTCCAAATCAAGAATTAAAAAACATGTAAAGCATTCATCCCAAAATACATACCATACTGGTTTAGTCTGGTATGGATTTCAAGGGGTCACCTAATGCAAAAAAAAAACATGCGTGAAGTCTCTTAGGAAATTCATATTAGAACCTTGATCCAAACATGCAGCCTGGCTGGCCAGGAAAGAGGAGACCACATGCCCTCAACAAACATGGGTGCTAAGGCTACCCCTGGAAAAGCACCTTTTGCCCATACTGATGAGGAAAAGGGCCTCTCCCCCACAGCCCTGGCCAGTTCTTGTGGTGGCCTGTAATGGGGGACTTATCATAATCTGTAACCCCTTTAATAATAAAGGGGCCACCAGATACTACCCCACACAAAAAAGTAAGAGCTATATAATACCCCTACTAATTCACAAAAAAAAGATGTCACATAGAAATAAAGACAACCAAACATTATATTAAAAAAAATAAAAAGTGTCCTTTGTTGTAAACCTTTAATTGTGATGTTTGTCATATGCTGAAAAAACCTAATGACCCAGATCACATTGATCCTGATGCTGCCACTAGCTGAATGAATGCATTATGGTAATAGCACTGCCTGTATATAGCCATGGCCATATGTGTGCAATGTCTTTATGACTTTATGACCATTGGGCCATATTTAGACAATGATGTAACCCCTCTACTAATCTCTGCATTTGCATACATGGCCAGGAATTCCCCACCATGTAAGTGAATGGGCCAGGTGACATCAGTGGTTGGTAAGGATGCGGCGGGTATAAGCACATGCTTATACCTTTGGTGACATTAATTGCACCCTATTTGCAATTTCTTCTTTTCTATCAATTATATGACATTTATTTGAATAAAATTAGCTTTTTTAGAAAAATAATGCCCACCACACTTTGCTATTGCTGTGAGGATTTTTTTAAATCAAACTTTTCCAAAAAGGCAAAGAAGGTCATCTGAAATCAGTAGTCTATCAAAATCAGCCTAGTACAATCATTGCTCTAAAAGAGCAATGGATGTAACAACATCAGTTCTGCAACATTAAGAAATATTCCATGTTCTTGTGTTCAACAAAAGTCGATGCATATGCTCAGAAGCATTGAACTTAATTTTTTTCGGCTCGTTGTAGTGTTTTACGTCACCGCATTTTGGATGGTCGGAATTTGGTCTGACAGTGTGTATGCAAGACAGCTTGAACGGAATTCTAACGGAAAATTCCATCGGATTTTATCCCATCGGAAATTCTGATCGTGTGTACAGGGCATAAGGCTATCAATGTCAGCTGAGCATTGATACTATAATTAAACTTTAAAATACATTTTTGCATATGGATCCAGACGTTTGGGACACCCTGTGCAACAAAAACTGAGTGAACACTCAGTCCAGCAACAATGTATATATAAAATATATAAAGCTTTGGTCTATAGAGTTTTGAATAAGAATTGAGCAACATAATTCTCAGTATACGGATACCAGCTATAGGTTATATGGTTTAGAAGAAAACTGAAGCAGGAGGCATGATTATTTTAACTCACGATGTTCCTGCTTATATGATGTTTTCCCAGACATGGAAACTGCTGAGCTTCTAATTTTATTTCTCTGGGGTGAACATACTCTCCAGTTAATTTTACCTGTCATTGGTAAACCAGTCCTATGTCAGGGTTATTAAGCTGTAATAATTTGGAGGAAGCCCTGGGGGTTACAATCAAAGCATAAAAACTCAGTAATCATTATGAAGATCTGAGCAATATGTAGTTCAGGTTAAAACACTGCATCCATATAAAGCTTATCTTCCGTATCATTCTGAATTGCCAATGTAGCATTGTGTTGTCTAAAATCGAACTATAATAATACAACTTAGAAGAAAAAGATGAAGAAAATGAAAAAGAAAAAGAGGAGAAGGATGAAGAATAAAATAACTGCAATATGGTTAGGGGCAAGTATACAACCTGTGAAACATTGAAACAAAGAAGGGATTGGCGCTATTCCAACCTCATCATAAAACAACTACAAAAAAGCCCATAAATAAAGTCCATAGATTAGCCATGATGATCCCACATCATGAAAATGTGGGCTATATGTGAGTTATATCTGAAAGTTGGTGTCCCAACAAAACACTGATTGCCACCATCAGTGTGAGAAGTGGCCACTCACCATAGCTGCAAGTGACTTCTAAATGAATAAAGGTCAGTAAGCGCTTTGGGATATTGGTTGGCCATCAAAATGGGTCACAGTCTCACCATTAGATCTCCAGATAATTTTCCTAGGGCCAGATTCAGGTACATCTGCGCATTATTGGACCGGTGTAGCGCACCGCCTTTACGTTAGACTTGCGCAATGTAGCCGCGTAATCACCCTATTCTCGTAGCTTTTGCGCAGAAAATTGTGCATGCGTAACGTTATTTCAGAGGCGTAAGGCGGAGTAATACAAATTGGGAAGGACGTGGCCGTGTTACATTGAAATGAGCCGTGACCCCATGCAAATGAAGGGCCAGCCGGTTCGCGCATGCGCGCTTGAAGGAGACCATGGTCAGCTCCGCTGTGCGCATGCTCACAACTCGGGAACGGCGCAATCAGTGAAATTGGAAATGGACTAAGTGCTTTTGTCCCGTTGTTAGTTGCGTTGTGTTTTGTATTTGTCAGATTAGTGTTCTGTGTATTCAAGTGTTTGTTAGTAGATCTTTGAAAGTGTTTTTTGATAAGTGTTTGAGACACTGTTTGTTTGATATATTTCTGCTCGTTTGTTTTCTTGCTTAATTGTTGCTGTTTGTTTTTGTGACTGTTTTTTGCTGAGTGCTTGTGTGATTTTTTTGGGTGTTAGTTTTCTCTTTGTGTGTGTTCTTGCTTGATTGGTTGTGCTTGTTTTTGTGACTGATTTTTGTTGACTGGGAGTGTTTTTTTTTCAGTATGACAGAGAGAAAGCGAAAACTACATTTTTCTTTGGGGGAAAAACGAATTCTTGCCCAGGCCATTGGCGATTATAGGCGTTTTCTCCACGGCCCGGACAGTGCCAACACCACCCCGGCCAGGAGGAGGGAGATTTTGGACATCATCAATGAGCAGGTCAATTCAGCGGGGGGAGGGGGAGACACGGAACCGGTCTGGGATAGACAAAAAGATTAATGACCTCCGGCGTCTGGTCAAAAAAAAGCTGGCCAAAATGCTTGCCCATGCCAGGGGCACAGGAGGGGGCCCACCATGCCGTGTTAGGCTGACAGCGGAGGAGCATGCAGTGGCCCTGACCTTTCATCGGCATGAAGTGGAGGGCCTGCCCGGCTTTGACTCAAGTCCGGAGCCCGTGGTGCCAGGTACGTTTTTTTTTTTATATCAGGTGTGTAGCATGTGTGGGGGAGGGGGTGAAAGGGAATATGTGGCAAGTGTGTGGATCCTCCAACCTGTGAATGTTTTGTGTCATCCACAGATGTGCAGGAGGGTGCAGGGCCATCTGGCCTGACCGCACCATCCCCAGGACAGCAGCCTAATGAGGCCCCCCCGACAAGGCCGGAGTCCGCAGAGGAGGTTGAAGAGGAGGAGGAGTTTGAGGAGGAGTCCATGTCAGGCACTGGCCTATTGTTGTTGGAGGACCGTTCCCCTCTGGCTGGCAGCAGCCAGCCCTTCTAAGGGGGAGCCCCCCCCCCCTCCTCCCCCAACATGGCTCCTCTCCCAAGGGCCTCCCCTTCTCCCCAGCCACAAGCATCAGCTGGAGGCAGGAAGGCGACCCAGAAGACAAGGGGGGTGGCCGATCTTCTGCCCGCCACTCTGAGAAGGGACCAGTTCCTCCAGACCCGCCATCTGGGACAGGTCAGCCAGACATTGGTGCAGATGGAGGAGAGCCTGTCCTCCATCAAGGATACGCTGGGGAACCTGGACTCCCACTCCCGGGCTTTCACAAACTTTTTTAACAACTTGCAGACTACATCAGCAGGCGTTGGGCAGGATGTGAGGGCCCTCACCCAAGCTATCCAGGCCAACACGGCAACACTAGGTGGTGCCCTGGACAGAATAGCCGTGGCCTTGGAGGGCAGGCCGCCAGGTGGGCAGAGATCAGGGGCTGCTACTCCTTCCCCGGTTTTCCCCCTCCCCATGAGTCTCCCCTGAGGAGCCGGGGCCATGGCCAGGGGCGCCCCAGGCGTGGCTCACGTCAAGGGCACTCATTTTTTCCCCCCCCCTTTTTTTTTTTTTTTTTGCTGGAATTTTTTTTTTGGGTTGTGAATGCTGTTTGAATGTGGGGGTGACATTCCTGCCGGAAAAGGGGTGTCACCCTCAATTTTGGTGGAGAAGGGTTTCCCAGGACCAGGGAGAAGTGATCCCCAGGTCCGTGTGAATGGTGTATGAATGTTCAGTAACATAATTGGAGCCTTGGCGTGGCGTTGCTGCTCACAAGTCCTGCATGGTGGACTGGTGCCAATCCAATTTGATGAGGATGTGGGATGTGTGTGCTAGGGACCACAGTGGTGTGCATGCATGCATTCTCATTGTGCCATGATTAATGTGTGTGTTTAACGTGCAAAGATGCCCAATGTGAGCTGTCTCCTGGCTGCTCTTCCCTCAGAAGACGGGGGACCCTCGGTTAGGGGGGGATTTTCTGGATTGTCTGGTTCAGGGGTCAGGTCACCACATAGGTCAATCTGTAGGCCCTTTCTTACTGCGAAGTTGTGCAGCATGCAACATGCACCGATGATCTGGCACACGAAGTTTGGGGAATACAAGAGGGTACCCCCAGACTTATCCAGGCATCGGAAACGTGACTTCAGGGGGCCAAAGGTGCGCTCCACCACTGCTCGTGTTTGGGCATGTGCTTGATTGTATCTTTCCTCTCCTGGGGTTTGGGGGTTCCGGATAGGAGTCATGAGATGGGGGCCCAGTGCATATGCAGAGTAACCTGTAAGGGAAAAGACAGGAGGATGTTAGTCATGCATGTGCCCCTTGTGATGTGTGCATCATGGGGGGGTACAGTCATGCCTGCCACCCATGTCACTCACCAACCAGCCAGGTGGCCCCATACACGTTCTGATCGAATTCCATTCGGATGTGGCTTTGATTGTATATGTAGCTGTCATGGCTGGACCCTGGGTGTTTGGCACAGACGTGCCATATGAGGCCTTGGGCATCGACTATCACCTGTACGTTGATGGAATGCCAATGCTTCCGATTGCGGTACATGTGCTCTGTCTCATGGGGGGGGGGGGCTGGAGTGCCACATGTGTGTAATTAATGGCCCCGATGGTGCGTGGAAATCTGGCAATTCTGTAGAAATCTGTCATTGCCTTCAGCCGCAGGTCCTCAGTGGTTGGTTTGATGATGTGGTGGGACATGCGTCTGAGGATTGCAGGGACAACCTGGTGCACACATCTGCTCATGGAGGATTGTGACATCCCAGCCACCACTCCACTTGTACGCTGAAAAGAGCCACTGGCAAGGACATGGAGTGTTGCCATGACCTTGACCAGTGGCTGCACTGCATGTGAGCGTTGTGTTGGGCTGGTGATGTCCTCCTGCAGGGTTGTGGTTAATTCCATGATGGCATGAGGGGTGAATCTGAAGATGCGATACACCTCAGAATCACTCATGCCAAAGAGGTCTATGCGTGTGCGGTATATCCTCTCCCGTGCCATCCTCCGTGCCCTCCTCCTTCTTTGCTCATCTAAAGTCAGTAGTATAGCTATGCGCGACGATGCTTCTGGCATGTTGGCATACAGATTGTTGTGCAACACGTGTGACTGCTGAGCTCCTCACTAACACTGTTGCTTTATCTAACATGTAGACGTTTTTTCTCTTTTTAGACCAGCTTTTATATGGTCTAACTCACTTACATTGAGTTGTGCCCTAATTCAGCACCTGGTGGCTTTCCTGATGATGTCATTAGCAAAATGAGGCCTAGAATCCTCACGGGCATCATCACTTCCGGCCTGAATATCCTGGTGTTGGAACACACGCCAATCCCAGTGGAAGCCGTGGCATATTCTAAAGGCTGTATACATTTGTGCCAAGTCAGGGCACAATTACATGTACGTGCAATGCTTTTTTGTTTTTAATCTGGTGCAATAAAAAAAAATACTACACTATACTATATATAGTATTATATATGTGATCAATTTAGATGGGCCAACCAATATCCTGAAACGTATACTGACCTTTATTCATTTAGGGGTCAATAGATCTACGGTAAGTGGGCACTTCTCACATTGGTGTTTTGTTGGAAGATCACCCTTCAGACATAAGAAGATCACATTGTCATGGTGTGATGACTATGCATGCTCAGAAACTAAAGACTGCATACAAAACTAGTAAACACATTAAAGGAGTTGTAAAGGAAATAAAAAAATAAAAAAATAACAAACATGTTAACCTTACCTCCACTGTGCAATTCGTTTTGCACACAATGGCCCCGATCCTGGTCTTCTGGGGTCCCTCGGCAGCTGTAGCGGCTCCTCCCCGCAACAATTACACACTGACATGCGAGCTAGCAAGCATGGTGTGTAGCTGTTGCGGGCACACTCCCGTGAGCCATAGCCACCGCTGTATCACTCATCTCCGCCCCCCAGAACGCCGCGTCATTGGATGTAATTGACAGCAGTGCTGAAGGGACAAAAACACTGGTGGGAACTAACAAAGAGCATACTGCCACATGTAGCCAATCTCTCTTGAAGACAGCAGTGGGCTTAAGTCTTCTACCTTTTTCCTAAGGGATCTTCAGAGAGTCATCCAGGTGGCCTGTTGAAGAGTCAGTCGAGTGGACTTGTGTAGAGAGGCAGCCAGGAGGCCTGGTATTTCCTGAAGAGGTGGTGCTGGGATCAGTGGCCAGGAAGAAAGCAGAAGGAAAGGTTACATGCTTTGTCACTCTATGTGTCAGAGAATTGACCGTGAAAGAACTGGCAGACCTGTCGTGCACGGACCTACGAGCACAGTGCGCATGCGCGCACATACGAGCACAATGCCCGCGAATACGAGCACAGTGCGCATGCGCGCACATACGAGCACAATGCCCGCGAGTACGAGCACAAGGCGCATGCGCGCGCATACGGGCAACAACACAATGAATACGACGGTACTGCGTAAGGTTACCCCTCATATTAGCAGGGGTAACCTTACGAGTTCGTAAACGACGTACGCGACAGGGCGGCGTAAAAGCGATCGGGAATCGGCGTAGTAGCCTCATTTGCATAGGCAAATGAGAAAACAACGTAAAGGAAGTTCCGCAGCGAGGTGGAACCTTAGCGCAGGTGCGCATGACTGGGGGGACCCTGAGCAGGGGGACAGGATAAGGAAGGGGCCGCAAATCGCGGCTGCACAGGGATGTCAATATCCTTAAACGTATACTGACCTTTATTCATTTAGGGGTCAATAGATCTACGGTAAGTGGGCACTTCTCACATTGGTGTTTTGTTGGAAGATCACCCTTCAGACATAAGAAGATCACATTGTCATGGTGTGATGGCTTATGCCTCGAGGCAAGCTCCCTTAAAAGGTCCGGGGGGCGGAGCCATCCATTCGGGCGCCATCCACAGTGAGGCATCACACAGGCAGTTTTTCTCTGTGCTGCTGCCTCACTTATGGATCGTTTGGAAGGGATGGTGGAGCGCCTAAGGGCTGCTGCTAGGATCCATGGAGCAGACTGGTATGCAGAGCAGCTGCTGGAGCTGTTCCCTGATCCAGGAGAGGGTAGGTCCAGCGATCCCCCGCCCCCCCCCTCGCCACGTCCGGCCAGGCGTTCGCGGCCCCCGGTCAGGTACAGCCCGGGTGGGTCTCCAGGGGGGTCTTCGGCGGGGGATCGGCGCGATGAGAGCCCGTTTGCTGACCCTCCAGGGTCCAGGAAAAGGCTGGCTGGGGAGGCTCCCAGTGATGCTGGCAAGAGGCCTAGGCCACAGCGAGGATCGGGTCAGCGGGTGGCGTCTCCGTCGCCTGCTAGACCCGTGGCGGGTCCATCCGAAACGGTAGCGCGGGCGGGTCCATCCGCTCCGCGTGGCACTTCGCGGCGGGGGAGATCGGTGGGCACGGCTGGGAGCTCGGCAGCCAGGGCGGCTTCGGCTGGTCATGGAGGAAGTGGAGGTCCAGCGAGGGGTGACGACGGCGTATCGCGAGCGGCTACTGCTGGTCCGCAGGGGGCTCGGCGTGGGAGAGCGATGGACATGGTGCGGCCTGACACAGGGGCTCACAGCATCTCTTCGGGCAGCAGTTCCATGGCCTTGCCTGCGGGCTCAACGTCCCTTGCCGGGCAAGGGGACCAACGGTCTGAGGGTGAGATCTCGGATACGGACTCTGATGGTCCAGAGGAGGTGGCGGGCCCGTCGGGGCTCCAACGCGGATCCGGAACAGCGGCTGGTCGCACTGTTTCTGCTGGGCAGCCGGGTAAGAGCGCTTCTGTGTCTGTTTCTGTATCTTCTCCTTCTGTGTTTCCTCCCCCCCTCCCCCTCCCTTTCCTCCTCCTGCACCCTCTCTGCCTCTTTCCAGTCCCTCTGCTGGGGCGGGTTCTTTCATGTTGGGGACTTCTTCGGTTGGTGGTGGGCAGGGGGGGTGTCTTGGATGTCGGGTCACTCATGTTGCAGCAGTTGCTTTCGTCCATGTTGCAGGGATGTAGGGCCATGGCCGGGGGGGGGGGGGGCGGTCGTTCCCCCTCCGGCTGTTTCGGGGCCTGGGGTTGGTGGTGCGTGGTTGGTCCCTCCGGTTGCTAGTACAGTTGAAGCAGTGTCTGCGGCTGTGCCGCTTGCGGGTGGGAGTGGGGGTTTGTCCCCCGCTGGCCAGTCAGTGGTGCCGACCCCGGTGCTTGGGGAGTCGGTGGCGGGTGCTGTGGTTAGCGGGTCTCCTTCTGGGGTGACGCAAGTTAGTGCGCAGTCGGGTTCGGCGTCGGGTTTGACGGCTGATGGTGTTCGGTTGTCCGACTCGGCCCGTTGCGAGGTGTACGTGTGTTATGATGCACCCTTGGGTTCACACTTGAAGCAGGAGGTGCGGGAACGTATCTGGAGGGGGGAGTTTGTGGAAATATTTTCACTACTTCCCCTGGAGAAGTTCAATTTGGACAAGGGGAAGCCCGATGAGAGTAAGAAGGAGGAAGAGGTAAAAAGGGCGCTTCCGCCTTATTCCCCGGACTTTCGCGAACTGGGCTCAGGCGTTTTATATCTTGGCTAGCGTGATCGGGGAGAAAGAGACCCGCATCAGTGTACGGGCTTGTTCAGTTATATTGATTCGATCAGCGAGGCGCAGAGGGTGTATTGGGGGGGAGCCTGGTTGCAATATGATGAGCAGTTCAGGCAGAAGAAGGCATGGAGGCCTGAGATAAAATGGAATCAGAAGGATATTGCCTTGTGGATGAAGCTCATGTCTCAGGCCAGGGTAGTGCCTCAGCCCTTTCGTGACGGGGCCGGGGGACCTCAGTCCTCCCATTGTCGGCCGCAAAACGAAAAGGTTTCTGCTGGCAGTTCAATGAGAGCTCCTGTAAGTTCGGGAGCTCTTGTTGCTTCCGGCACGAGTGTTCAGGTTGTGGCGGGGCCCACCCCTTGTCAAAGTGTTTCAAGAAGGGCAGGAAGGCAGGTGACACTGGAAAAAGGGAAGACGCCGGTGAGGGTGGAAAAGATGGCGCCGTACCTAAGTAGGTACCCGAACAGGGTAGCTGCACGGGCCTTGTGGTTGGGCTTTAAGGAGGGTTTCCCGATTCCGAGTGATTTGGCCGTCATCCCTCTTTTGACGGCTAACCTGAAGTCTGCATATGAGCACCCAGAGGTGGTGTCTGACAAGCTCCGGAAGGAGGTGGGTTTGGGTAGGATGGCGGGCCCGTTTGATGTCACGCCTGTGGATGGCCTCGTGGTGTCACCTCTTGGGGTGGTTCCGAAGTGGGAGCCGAATCAGTTTCGGCTCATTCATCATCTCTCTTACCCTAAAGGGGGGTCGGTGAATGACGCCATTGACCCGGCATTATGTACGGTGTCCTACGCATCGTTTGATAAGGCCGTGCGCTGGGTTCAGCGCTTTGGGCGCGGGGCCTTGTTGGCCAAGACCGGTATCGAATCGGCGTTTCGGCTCCTGCCAGTTCATCCGGAGAGCGTGCGGTTGTTGGGGTGTTTTTGGGACGGGAAGTTTTTTGTGGATAGGTGCTTGCCCATGGGTTGCGCCATCTCGTGTTCGTATTTTGAGTTGTTTAGTTCCTTTTTGGAGTGGGTGGTGAAGGACTTGTCTGGTTTGGCGTCGGTGTTACATTATCTCGATGATTTCTTGATGGTCGGACCACCTAATGACCGGGCTTGCATGATCTTGCTGGCCACGGTTCAGCACGTTTGCGAGGTATTCGGGGTCCCGCTGGCGCATGACAAGACGGAGGGGCCCGTCACGGAGCTGAAGTTTTTGGGCATTGTTATTGATTCAGGGCGGATGGAATGCCGGCTCCCGGAAGACAAGTTGGTGGACTTGCGGGAGTCCGTCGCAAGGGCGGCCAGTAGTTCAAAGTTGAAGTTACGGGAGTTGCAGTCGTTGTTAGGGAAGCTCAACTTCACTTGTCGCATTATGCCGATGGGGAGGGTTTTTTGCCGCCGGTTGTCGGCGGCCACAGCGGGGGTTAGGGCTCCTCATCATTCTGCGCGGTTGGGTCGCGAGCATAGGGAGGATCTTAGAGTGTGGGACTCCTTTCTGGAAAACTACAATGGTAGATCCCTTTGGTTGGCCCCGGTGGTCCCAGCCAGTGCATTGGAGCTCTTTACCGATGCGGCGGGTTTCGGGGCCTATTTTCGGGGACAGTGGTGTGCTGGGCGGTGGCCACAGCAGGTAGTGGAGTCGCCGTTGATTCGGAATTTGATGTTGCTGGAGTTGTTCCCTATTGTGTTGCGGTGGAACTGTGGGGTCAGGAGTTCAAGGATCGGAGAGTGAGGTTTCACTGCGACAATTTGGGTGTGGTGCAAGCCATTACTTCTTTGTCGGCTTCGTCATTGCCGGTGGTTCGTCTGCTGCGGGCGTTAGTGCTAAAATGTTTGGATTTGAACATTGTGGTTTGTGCAGTGCATATTCCCGGGGTTGAAAATGAGGTGGCTGATGCCCTTTCTCATTTGCAGTGGGATCGGTTCTGGCGTCTGGCTCCGGAGGCGGAGCAGGAAGGGGTGCCGTGCCCCAGTGGCTTGTGGGACCTTGTTTTGGCCGAGTGATGGCATTGGTGAAAAGGTCAGTAGCTGAATCCACGTGGAGGGCTTATGAGCGGGTGTGGCGGGAATGGCACGGCCTGGTAAGTGATCTGGGGGTTGGTTCCTCGGCTGAGGAACGGTTGCATTTGCTGTTGTACTTTTTGGGTAGATGTTGTGAAGATGGGGTGTCGGTCTCTGCTCTGTCCACAAAAATGGCGGCATTGGCTTTCCTCTTCCAAATCAACGGGGTGGAGGACGTTACTAAGTCGTTCGTGGTCCGCAAGGCGTTGCGGGGATACAGGAAGGGCCGTGTTCGGCCGGATACCAGGAGGCCGGTTTCGCTGCTTATGTTGGAATCTTTGGTTGAAATGTTGCCTCAGGTGTGCTCATCATCGTTTGAGGTTGGGTTGTTTCGAATAGCATTCATCTTGGCCTTTTTTGGGGCCTTTCGTGTAGGGGAACTGGTCAGCCCCTCTAAGGCGGTGGCTGGGGGGCTGCAGGTGTCTGACGTGATCATACTTTCTGATTCGGTCTCAATATGGCTCCGTAGGTCAAAAACTGACCAGGCGGGGAGGGAGTCTAAGGTGGTGCTGGGTAAGGTGCCGAATCTTGGGGTCTGCCCGGTGGAGGGGGTACGGGTGTGGCTTGGCGACAGGCCTCCTGTCGCCGGTCCGCTGTTGGTCCATGAGAACGGGATTCCACTGACGAGGTACCAATTTTCGGCTGTTTTTAAGCGGTGTTTGGTGGCGGGCGGATTCAACGCCAGGGACTACTCTTCCCATTCGTTTAGGATTGGGGCAGCTACAGAATCCTCGCGCTGGGGCTTAAGCGATGATATCCTGCAGCGGATAGGTCGCTGGGAGTCTCGGCGGTTCAGGTCATATGTTCGGCCACAGTTGTTGTAGGGGTCGTAGTGGGCCGTAGTTTTGAGCACGTTCAGTGGGGGTTTCTGGGGTTTTTGGGGGAAAAGGGGGAGTGTTTCTGTCTGAAGTCAACTCTCTCTCTCTCTCTCTCTCTCTCTGGATGTGTGATGTGTTCTGTGTGTTTGGTTTTCTCTTGTATGTAATTTCTTGTTGTTGTCCCCACTCTTTTCGTTACAGGCCCCATTGGCTTGATTTGGATTTTGGGCCACTCTTATGTTCACTGGGGGGCTAAGAGGGCTCTGGTCAGGAGAGAGGGCAGACAGTTGGGCTTTGCCAGGGAGGAAGCCACGGTCCGATGGATCGGTATGCTTTGGGCCAGAGTGATGCCGGAGGTACAGCATTACGCCAGGTTGGACAGGCCCCCGGATGTGCTCTTGCTGCACGTTGGGGGCAACGATCTCTGCTTAAGGGCTGCTCGCGAGTTGATTCGCGACATCAAATGGGACTTCATGCGTTTGCGCAGTGCTTTTCCAGACACTGTCCTGGTGTGGTCTGAAATGGTGGGGAGGTTAGCTTGGAGGGGTGCTCGTTCCGTGGACAGGGTCAATAGGGCCCGGATTAAGGCCAATAAGGCAGTGTCCAAATTTGTCATTCAGAACGGTGGGTTGGTGGTTCGCCATCGCGAACTCGAGAGTGACTTCGGCCTTTATTTAAGGGGTGATGGGGTGCACTTTTCCCAGGTTGGGATATACATGTGGGTCTTGGGGCTCCAGGACGGTCTACAATGGGCCTTAGGGCTGTGGCGGGCCGCCCACGCGTGAGGTGTCACCGTGGGCGTCTGTGGCGTTTGTTCAGGGTTCCTGAGAATTGGGTGGGGTTTGGTACATACATATTAGATGTGTGTACCTTAGTTGTTGGTAGGAGTTGGGGCCCGTCATGGGATGGGCACCTTCCCTATCTGGTTAGGTGGATAGTGGTATATCGTGCTGAAGAATCAAACGAAGGAGGAAGTCATGGCCTTGTGAGCTGATGGGAGCGCGGCTAGAGGTCCGAAGACTTTCTATGGGGTACAGCCGATTACTGGGCACTTTTTCTTTCCCTTTCTCAGGAACCTCGTGTCTACAACTGTTTGGGGTTAATTGTTTTTTGTTAGGTTAATTTATTGCGTAATGGTTAAAAATATATATTTAATGTTAAAAAAGAAGTTGTATATTTAAAAGTTGGTTATTTTTATAAAGTTATTTAATTTTACCTTTTGGATTTTAAATAAAAGGGGCCTTTGGTGGCCATTTAATCCAGAAGGTGTTGCGTGATTTCTATGGGTGGGTTTAAGGTTTTAGGGGTGGGTTTTTGTTTTCTCCCAAGCACTAGGCATACACCAGTCAAGGCCACCTAGTGGCCGGAGTTGTCATTACAACTACGATCCGCAAGTGTAATGGTATTACACTTGTCGGATGTTGAAGCGTATCTATGCCAAAGTGATGCTAAGCATCACTCGCATAGATACGAGCCAAAAAAAAGGGCGATACGACGGGGTATCTGAGATACTCCGTCGTAGCACCGCTGAGAATCTGGCCCAGTGTGTGCCTGTGAAGTTTAGATGTGCCTGACTGTGCAGGAGTGAGTGATCTCTGTTCATTTGCAGCACCAACTGCACGTGGGGTGTGCTACACTGCAAAGATGTTTTACCTATTTTTTCGTGAATATATAACTTAATTATATTTTTAATAGCTGCATGGAGTTCATAATTAAGTAAATATTTTTAAATTACACTTCTTAACAAATAGATTTGGCATACATAGTTTTATAGAAATATTCATTTTACCTTAACACTTAAT
The DNA here is from genome assembly GCA_029574335.1 of Rana kukunoris. NCBI lineage: Eukaryota > Metazoa > Chordata > Amphibia > Anura > Ranidae > Rana > Rana kukunoris. Next base: position 124,192,118 of record CM056055.1, on the reverse strand, counting down.
TTTATTCATTGTATTAAAACACAGGAATGTTATGTCTGTATTTCATGCACATCACATACTCTGTGTAGATGAAATTTGCAACTCAAACTGCCCTAAAATGAAAGAACTGCATTTCTAAGCCAGAACACATAGTCCCACAGCCTGTTTAGCAGAGCTGCTCAACACAATCCTTTTCTTAGCATTGCCTGGGGCTCTGAAGATCTGATTCCTCAAACAAAGTCCTTTTAGAAATAGAAAAAAAAACTCCTGATAAACACTTTGGAAGACATAATTATAAGTGTTAACCCTTAAGGGCCAGATTCAGGTAGATGGGCGCTTCTTTACTTTGGAGTAACGTTTCTCATTTACGTTACTCCGCCGACACTTTCGGCGCAAGTACTGTTATTCACATAGCAGTTGCGCGTAAACTTGCGCCAGAGTAACGATAATGCGCTGGCGTAACCCGACGCAAGTGGAAGTGGGTGTGATCATATGTAAATGATGGGCGGAGCAGAGCGCAGAGGCTTACGTTCAGCGCATCATCCACGGAGCATGCGCAGTAAGTGAGGCTTCACTCGGCCCCCTTGTGCGCATGCTCACAACTTCCGTCGGCACCACTTCACGGGAAACTTCAGCGCAATGCGTTCCGTTGGGCGTTTAAATGCGCCCGTAGATGCGCCATTCCGGCACTAAAGTATATCCTGTTCCCCCTCCCCGCAGTGAAGTTACTTTTGTTCTGAGATGGCTGCTCCCGTTCCCCGCAAACACACAGGAGAAAGCTGAACTCTAAAGGCCAGGAGCTGTCAGCCGTCATCTCGGCTATGGAGACCTATGATGTCTTCCTCCATGGCTGTAAAAGTTGACAGACAAGCATGGACAGAGGTGTTGTCCTGCAAGTGGGGGTGCTCAGCTAGCTCTTATCGTCGGTAACGCTGCTGTAGCTGCTCTCCTGCTGACCTGTGGCCGTCTGGAGTAAAGATAAAGCAGCTATTTGTAGAAATAACTTTGCGCCGGATGGACGAGATACGCTCGGCGCATGTAGCCAGCGTATGGTGCTAATCCGTTCGTGAATCGGGAAATCTCCCTCATTTGCATATTTGCAGGGGAAATCTATAGGCGCGACTGATGCGCCAAGCGAAAATATGCGCTGACGAGACTCTGGCGTCGGAAAGTTAAGCCGATCGGAAATGGCCCGTTTTTTGTCGCATCTAGTTTGGTGGGTACGGCCACATAGAAACGACGGCGCATCTTCACAGTTACGCGGCGCATATCGAATTACTCCAGCGCAAGTCTTGCTGAATCTGGCCCTAAATCTATGAGTTAAGCAGGCTTGTAAACAACGTCATGCCATTACATTGCTCGTTCTGCATAACTGTTTTTCAAGTGTTTCTGTGTTACTGTAGATACATCCAAATATATATATACTTATATATATATATATATATATATATCAGTTGCCCTAAAGACTAGAGATTGATTTTTGACATAAGCTGGTCCAGCTAATATTTGTTAAGAAGTTGTGAGTCAGAAAATTTGTTTATCAAAACCTCTTATGTACCAAGTGACTTTTCAAATTGAATATTGTGTATAACTGAAAGTATTTTGTGGAATTGGGCTGTTAACCCCTATAGTACCATTGTATCTTAAAATACTTTACATGCCATTTAATTGTTATGCCTTAAAACAGAATCTGCCAACTCTTGTAAGAAATAAGAAATGTGTGCCATACTACTTTCCCAGAGTCACATTAAAAGTTAGAAGAAAACTCCCAAAGTGGGGGTATCCTCCTCTTAGACATCTGTCCCAGGAACAGATGTCTCCATTGAAGGATTTCCCTTTTTTCATCTTCTGGGAACAACGCTAACATTTTGGATTTCACATCACTTTCATTCTTGGTGACAATGGTCACCAGTACATAATGGGCCAGATTCAGGTAGAGTTGCGCTGGAGTATTTAGATATGCGCCACGTAACTGTGAATATGCGCCGTCGTTTCTATGTGGCCGTACCCACCAAACTAGATGCGACAGAAAACGGGCCATTTCCGATCGGCTTAACTTTCCGACGCCAGAGTCTCGTCAGCGCATAATTTCGCTTGGCGCATCAGTCGCGCCTATTGATTTCCCCTGCAAATATGCAAATGAGGGAGATTTCCCGATTCGCGAACGGATTAGCACCATACGCTGGCTACATGCGCCGCGCGTATCTCGTCCGTCCGGCGCAAAGTTATTTCTACAAATAGCTGCTTTATCTTTACTCCAGACGGCCACAGGTCAGCAGGAGAGCAGCTACAGCAGCAGCGTTACCGACGAAACTAGCAAGCTGAACAACCACACGTGCAAGGACAACACCTCTGTGTGCCAACATGCCAGGGGCAGTCGCGGTACTAGCACTAGTACTGGGTCCCCCGGAATGAAGGAGGCGGGCACGTGAGAGGATATACCGCACACGCATGAGCCTCTTTGGCATGGGGGATGAGGAGGTGTATCGCCTCTTCAGATTCAGCCCTGATGCAATACTTGAACTAACCACAACCATGCAGGGTGACATCACCAGCAAGACACACCGCTCACAAGCAGTGCAGCCACTGGTGAAGGTACTGGCAACACTTCATTTCCTTGCCAGTGGATCATTCCAGCGTACAAGTGGAGTGGTGGCTGGGATGTCACAGTCCTCCATGAGCAGATGTGTGCACCAGGTTGTCCCTGCAATCCTCAGACGCATGTCCAACCAGTTCATCAGACCAACCACTGAGGGGCTGCGGCTGAAGGCAATGACAGATTTCTACAGCATTGCCAGATTCCCACGCACTGTGGAGGCCATTGATTGCACACATGTGGCCCTTCAGCCCCCCAGTGCCACAGAGCACATATAGCGCAATCGGAAGCATTGGCACTCCATCAACGTACAGGTGATAGCTGATGCCCAATGCCTCATATGGCACGTCCGTGCCAAACACCCCGGGTCCAGCCATGACAGCTTCATATACCGTCAGAGCCCCATCCCAGCAGAATTCGAGCAGAACATGTATGGGGACAGCTGGCTGGTTGGTGAGTGACATGGGTGGCAGGCATGACTATCCCCTCCCATGATGCACACATCACAAGGGGCACATGCATGACTAACATCCTCCTGTCTTTTCCCTTACAGGTGACTCTGCATATGCACTGGGACCCCATCTCATGACTCCTTTCCGGAACCCCCAAACCAGAGGAGAGAGAAAATACAATGAAGCACACATCAAAACCCGTGCAGTGGTGGAGCAAACATTTGGGCTCCTGAAGTCCCGTTTCCACTACCTGGATAAGTCCGGGGGGGCCTTATTGTATTCCCCTACCTTTGTGTGTCAGATCATCGGTGCATGTTGCATTCTGCACAACTTTGCCATGAGAAAAGGCCTGCAGATTGACATGCGTGATGACCTGACCCCCGACCCACACAGTCCCCACCTGCCAGAGGAGAACCAGTCTGCTGATGGAAGAGCAGTCAGGAGGGTCCTCGCCGTAGGCATCTTTGGACACTAAACCAAAACATTAATCACACAGACAATGCATGCATGCACACCACTGATGTCCCTAGATCACACACACCACATCCACATCACATTGGATTAGCCCAAGTCCAGCATGTAGGACTTGGGAGCAGCAACGCCAGCGTCAAGGCCCCAATGATGTCGCTGTCCATTCATACACCTTTCACACGTCATTCATACAGCCGTGGGGATAACTTCTCCCCCACGGCTGAGGGTGACACCCCTTACTGGCAGGAGTGCCACCCCCTCACATTCACACACCATTCACACTGCAACGTGTGCAGTATCAAAAAATAAAAATCTCATATCCAGAGCATAATCACAAAATAAAAATCTCATATCCTGAGCATTCCAAAAAAAATATATAAAAATCTCATAACCTGAGCATAGAAAAAAAAAAGAAAAAAAAATCATCGGGGATGCCGGGGGCTCCTTCTGGTGGCCTCTCTCTGGCTCCTCAGCTGCCTGGATGGAGTGGGTGGGGGTGGGGGGGCATCTGGAGGTGGCTGATCCCCGGGTGGGCCACTCCTGGCAGGTGTGGCCTGCATGCCCTCCAAGGCCACGGCAATCCGGCCGAGGTACGAATTGGTCTGGGCCTGCACCCTGAGCTGCTGGGCCTGCATCCTGAGCTGCCGGGTGAGCTGGTAATGCTGGGCCCGCCGACTCTGCCTCCCCTGGTTCCGGATGGCAGCAGTGTTTGCCTGGATGGCTGCAGTGAGGTCCCTTATCTCACCCTGCACCTCCCCCAGACTGGTCACCACTGCAGCTCAGTTGCAGCTCACATCCTGCACTGCAGAAGATATCTGGGCCACGGAGCACAGGCTGTCAGCCACTCTGTCCAGGTGCCCAACTATGTCCCCCATTTGCTGGGTCTGCCTGGCGTGATCCCTCGCCACCTGGTCCTGGACCAGATCAGACACCCCCCTGGTCTTACGGGTGGCCTTCCTGGGGCCAGTAGATGGTTGTCCCTGGGGGGATGGAGTCGCCCTTGAGGGGCTTCCTATGATGGGGGAGGGGATCTGAGAGGGCCCTGCAGAAGAGGAGGACTCGTCCAAATATAAAATTATGTCCTGCACTGCCCCAACAGGCTCCTCCTCAACGACCTCTGCAGGTGTGGTGTGGGCACTCTCCTCCTCCACCTCGGTGTCTTCACCACCCAGGGGCATGGGCACTGGATGCCGTTGGGGGGATGGGGTGGACTGGCCGCCGACAGATGATGTCCCAGCTCCGTCATCTGTGGATGACACAAAGCAGACACATGTTGGTGGTCCCACACACTTGGCACATGTACCCTCCCCCCCCACATGCAACACACCAAATAGGGGTTAAAAAACACTTACCTGTCCTGGAGCCTTCCTCCATGGAGTCATATCCAGGGACCCCCTCCAACTGCTCCCTCTCCAGGCAGCGGGCGACCACCTCCTCCTCTGTGGTCAGGCTGACCGGACATGGGGGTCCACCACCTGTGCCCCGCTCATGGCTCCGAATGGTGGCCACCTTGCCACGGACCTTGCACCGCAGGTCATTTATCTTTTTCTGGATATCACCAGCAGTCCGGGTGGAGTACCCCAACACATTCAACCTGCCAGCAATGGTGTCCAGGATGGCCTGATTCCTCTCCCTGCTGGTCTTTCTACTTTTCTTCCCATGCAGGAAATCTTTGCCTAAATAGGGGTCTGGTATCTTTTCTAAGGGGAATCCCAGGCAAAACATATGGCACAGGGTCCCATTAATTCATACCAGAACATCATCTAGGCATTTAACCTGGATGGACAGGAAAGTGTGTATCCAAAATTCATATCAGACTCTTTTCCTACATATGCTTTCCTAAGAGAGTTTCCAGGCATAAAATAGCCCTCATATATTTGCCTCAACTACATGAATAAAACATTTGTACCTCTTTTTTACTAATTTACAAAAAAGTAAATAGATCCTGAATAAATAACCCCTGAAAAAGTTTAATGAAACAAAAAAAGTCCTTGAGGCTCAGTTCACACCTATGCAAATTGGATAAGAGTTTTTCCGCATCCAATTCGCATAGCAGGAGAATGTGACTGGCTCTCTATGGAGCCGGTTAACATATCTCTGCAACAGGTCTGGTGCGAATTGCGAAATTTTGGTCCATTTTAGGTCCCAATTCAGCCCATAATTCGGGCTGAAATAGGACCTGAAACGGTGAACCAGCACGCACGGCGCCCCTGCTGTGCGAGGAATGCAGCGAAAATGTGAACTGAGCCTCAAAGTACATACAACATCAGTCACGTCACCCAGCAATGTAAATCCAACATCAGTCATAATGAATGACACCCTCACGACCCACTACTAAATGAATGACTGGCTAAATAGCTGGAGATTCAGGTGGGTGAACTCTCCAAATCTAGCAATTTAGTTCACCCATTCAAACAAATTAGGAACAGCTTGGGTTTGGTTCTGAAGGAAGCTCTGGGAAACCTATAGAAACTTTATGGGCCAGATTCTCAGCGGCGCTACGCCTGCGTAAATGGATATATTGTAAATGTGCGCCTGCGTATCGATGCGCGGTAAACACAGAACCACATACGCGAGAAAATCTTTTTCGTCTGAGCGGCGAAAATGCTTTAAGCTAGCGCGGCGTAGGCGCATAGTTACGCTTCGCAAATATTCAGCTACCATTGAATTAGCATGCAAATATGCAAATGAGGGAGATGCGCGGATTCCCGAAACTACGCGCGTTCGGCGTTGGCTACTCGTGGTGCGCGTAACACGAAAGCCTTGAGTAAACATACCCCTCATAAAAGCACGGGTAACTGTGCTCAAGACCGTGTGCAAGTCAGCTGGAGAGCAACTACAGCAGCACCATAACGGACGAGCTGAGCAATCACACTTACTGGACAACACATTCGTATGCCAACATGCCAGGGGCAGCCATGGTCTTATCACTACTAATGTATGCAGAGGAAGAGGAGCATAGAAGGAGGAGGAGGAGGGGGGCACATGAGAGGATCTACCGAGCGCGCATGAGCCTCTTTGGCATGGGTGATGAGGAGGTGTATCGCATCTTCAGATTCAGCCCTGCTGCCATCCTGGAAATAACCACAGCCCTGCAGGAGGACATCACCAGCCCAACACACCGCTCACATGCACTGCAGCCACTGGTCAAGGTACTGGCAACACTCCATTTCCTTGCCAGTGGATCATTCCAGCGTACAAGTGGAGATGTGGCTGGGATGTCACAAACCAGCATAAGCAGATGTCTGCACCAGGTTGTCCCAGCAATCCTCAGACGCATGGCCAACCAAATCATCAGACCCACCACTGAGCAACTGCTGCAGAAGGCAATGACAGATTTCTACAGAATTGACGGATTCCCACGCACCATCGGGGCAATTGATTGCACACATGTCGCACTCCAGCCCCCCAGTGCCACAGAGCACATTTACCGCAATCGGAAGCATTGGCACTCCATCAACGTACAGGTGATAGCCGATGCCAAATACCTCATATGGCACATCCGTGCCAAAGACCCCGGGTCCAGCCATGACAGCTACATATACCGTCAAAGCACCATCCCAGCAGATTTTGAGCAGGACATGTATGGAGACAGCTGGCTGGTTGGTGAGTGACATGGGTGGCAGGCATGACTGTCCCCCCCATGATGCACACATCACAAGGGGCACATGCATGACTAACATCCTTCTGTCTTTTCCCTTACAGGTGACTCTGCATATGTACTTGGACCCCAGCTCATGACTCCTTTCCGGAATCCCCAAACCAGAGGAGAGAGAAGATACAATGAAGCACACATCAAAACCCGTGCAGTGGTGGAGCGCACATTTGGCCTCCTGAAGTCCCGTTTCCGATGCCTGGATAAGTCTGGGGGGGCCCTGTTGTATTCCCCAAACTTTGTGGGTCAGATCATCGGTGCATGTTGCATTCTGCACAACTTTGCCATGAGAAAGGGCCTGCAGATTGCCCTATGTGATGACCTGACCCCCCAACCACACAGCCCCCCCCCTGCCAGAGGAGACCCCGTCTGCTGATGGAAGAGCAGTCAGGAGGGTCCTCGTGTTACGAATCTTTGACCGTTAAACACACACATTCATCATGGCACACAGACAATGCACGCGTGTACACCACTGTGGTCCCTAGATTACACACCCCACATCCACATCACATTGGATTAGCCCAAGTCCAGCATGTAGGACTTGGGAGCAGCAACGCCACGTCAAGGCCCCAATGATGTTGCTGTCCATTCATACACCATTCACACAGCTGTGGGGATAACTTCTCCCCAACGGCCAAGGGTGACACCCCTTACTGGCAGGAGTGCCACCCCCACATTCACACAGCATTCACACTGCACTGTGTGCAGTATCAAGAAAAAAAAAAAAAAGCTCTTAACCAGAGCATTATAAAATAAAAATAAAAGCTCTTAACCAGAGCATTATAAAATAAAATAAAAAACCCTTAACCGGAGCATTATAAAATAAAATAAAAAGCTCTTAACCAGAGCATTATAAAATAAAATAAAAAGCTCTTAACCAGAGCAAAATAATCCAATAAAAAAAATTAATGGGCCTGGCAGGGCTCCGCCTGGTGCCACGGCTCCTGCCCCTCACTTGCCTGGGGGCAGCCACAGGTGGGGGGGGTGGGGTAGCAGGTGGAGGAGAAGCATCCCCATGTCCCTCCCTGGCTACCTGCATGCCCTCCAGGGCAACCGCAATGCGGGTCTGGACAGCTGTCTGCTCCACGACTGCAAGCCACAGGGCTTTGACCTCCCCCACAAGGTTGGAGGTGGTCTCCTGCAGCTCCGCCAGGCTGGTGACTGTCGCTGCGCTGTTGCCAGCGACATCCAGGATGGCGTCCGTAACGTGTCCCGAGGAGGCCAGGCTGTCGGCCAGGCGCCTCATCTCCACCACAACCTCAGAAAGGTGGCGATTCTGCTGGTCCTGCTGCCTGGCCAGCTGCTCTGGCAGGACCTTGGGTACACCCCTGGTCTTGCTAGTCGCCTTCCGGGGAGTGGCAGGGGACCTGGCATAAGGGGAGGATGTTGAGGGGCCGGAGATGAGGGGGGGAAACAGAGGGACTGGAGAGGTTGGGGGTGGATCCTGAGGGGCTTGACAAAGATGGGGGGATAGCCTGGGCTGGTCCAGGCAACCCATGGTCCTCCTCCAAAACCAGGTAGAGATCCTGGTTGACAAGCTCCTCCTCAACTACCTCCTCCGTAGAGGTGTGCCCACTCCCCTCCAACACGTCCTCTTCCAGGGGGGCAGCCAGAGGGACTGGATGCTCGGGGGATGTCTCCGGATGGGCCCTGGCAGCCACAGATGGCCCCGCTCCCTCCTGCACATCTGTGGATGACACAAAAGATGCACATGTTGGTGGACCCACACACTTGGCACGTGTTCCCCTCCACCCCCACACATGCTACACAACAGATAGAATATAAAACACACTTACCTGTCCTCAGGGCTGGCTTTTCGGACTCGTAGCCCCCAACTCTCTCAACCTGCTCCCTCTGCAGGCAGCGGGCGACCACCTTCTCCTCCTCAGTCAGGCGGACGTTGCAGGGTGGGCCCCCTCCAGTGCCCCTGGCATGCCGAGATTGAGTCACCAGCTTGCCCTTCACGAGACGCCGCAGGTCATTCATTTTTTTTTGAATGCCCTGCGGTGTCCGGGTTTTGTGAGAAAGGGCATTCACCTGGCAAGCCACCTTCATCAGGATTTGATCCCTCCGGGACTTGCTGGTCCGGGCACTGTCAGCACCATGGAGCCGTGAATCATATCTTTCCATTGCCCTGACAACAATGGCCCTCTCCTCTGGGGAGAAATTTTTCTTCCTCCTCTCCTTACCAACAGAAGCCATGGTACAGCACAACGTTTTCCCGTGACAATAAAAAAAATGGGAGACGTTTGTGCTGCACGGGCGCATGTGTGGCCGCATTATATACCCTGCGCCGGCGAATCGTAGGGAGGCTTTGCGCATGCGCAGAAGGCATCCACGTCACGGCGCGGGTCAACCACGTCACGGCGCGGGTCATCCACGTCACGGCGCATGTTCCGTTCGTCCCGGCCTTCATTTGCATGGGGTCACGCTCCATTACAATGCAACACGCCCACTTCCCTCCTACTTTGGAGTTGCGCCGGATTACGCCGATGATTTTACGCGATGCAGGCGCATCTTGGAGCGCATTTACTTAGGGAATACGGTACTTGCCACTCCGCGTTACGTCGGCGTAGTGCATCTGAGATGCGCAATGCCTGCATAATTAGGCACGCAGCTACGAGAATCTGGCCCATTATTTTTGTTTTACTATAATTAAAGTGTTACTAAACCCACAACAGTAAAAACGCGTGCACGCCGAGGGAGGGGCTGAACCGCGCCACAAACCGATCCGGGTGATCCAGGAAGGAGGACGCCGGAAGATCCAGGGCACAGCAGCGGCGGCGATGCGGAGTGAGAGGCTGTGGAGCTGCTGACCGATCCCCACGTGTAGCGTCAGTACTTCAACACGGAGATCCCCCCCCCCGCCCGCTTCTAACCGAGCCGAATGACTGACCAAATTGACTGCAGAGTGAAGAGGTAATGCTGCGTAATCGGTGGCGGCCCCCCCGGATAGTACAGGTAACACCTAGATGTATTCTAATGCCGTATTGCCATATGACTGAAGAAGCACTACTTAAGTGCATTCACCTACGCGGAGGATATAGAGGCAGGGGGCCGGGTAAGCATATCCTATATGTAACCAAACGCATTCTATAGAATGGCATTGAAGTGAACTATGCTCGATAATAGTTATTGGAGAAATATCTTCTACGCTGCAATCTGTTCCATGAAACTCTCCTCCTTTTTACTTTTGGTCTAGATAGATAGACATGTCTGGACTGTGTATGATTTACTGTGATATCACAGGTCCCATTGAATATACTGCTGCCTAGGAAACTGCCTATATATGGCAGATTGAATTTTGGTGGGACAGACAGAGGGAAGAGAAGAGAAAAGCAGCGTAAGGGTGCACCCCTAACGATCCAACCTCCTAAAAATCTCAGACATCCCCATATCTCTATGCCAATAAGCTTTAATGCTTTTATAAATACAGCAAGTAGAATTACATAGCCATTTGGACCTAGTGTGAACTAATTCAAACGGAGGGACCTTACAACGTCCTGGATGCATTGACTGAGTAATCTATCACACTCGATCATGCCACGGTATTCCAAAAAAAAAAAAAAAAACATCCATATATATAAGTAATGCCAGTGCACATAGATTTTGGGAGAAACTTTTCATACTGCTAAACAACCACTTGATTGTTGAATTGATCCTCCCGAGATATACTGTGCTCCTTTGTATTCCTACGGGCGCCACCGAATGTACTCCTTTCTCTTGTTTTTAAGACCTGGTTCGGGGCAGGTTGTTGGTGTAATGGAGATGGTTAGGTGGACATAGGTGTGGGAGCGGAGAGTGGGAGAGAGCAGGCCTATGATCAACGTCCGTAAAAATTATCCAGTACTCTACCGCATTTGGATACCAACAGCATCTGTAACCGTTTAATTTACGGCGGGCAGAGTTCTGGGGGGCTCAGACCCAATGCCCTTGAGATAAATGGTAGGGTTTATACAACCTGTGGGGGAATCGTGTATGTGACTGGTGAATGTCCGGATAGCATGGGAATTGTCCCCTACCGTATGGTCGGGAGGCTTAGGAGTGGGAGGGTGATAGGCCGTACCACATAATCCCTTGAGCAGAATTTCCCACTTCGACCACCCCAGGGGCCCTGGGCAAACCCCAAGAAAGCAGTTAAGGTTCGGGTATAATACTGCTCATTATCCCCCTGGTTTAAAAAAAAAAAAATATCCATACGCACCTATAAAAAAAAACACCCCCAGTTCAAAACTAATCACTACTGGTCAGAAAGAGGAGGAGACCACTTGGTGAGTCCCTTTCTCCATGGTAGCACTAATGCACTTAGTAAGTGACTGAAGGATATATAAAAACTAGCAGAGAGAAACAACTTTAGGAAAAGGACTGAATACATCTAAAACTGGGAAAGCGAATCCGTGTGAGGAAAAAATACAACATGAGCAAGGTAACAAGGGGCTCGGCCCCGAAAACCCCCAAGGATAACCCCACAACAATATATGACCCAGGATGAGGGCTCTAAAAGCCCAAGCAATGCCAAAAAAACTGAAAAAATGGGGACAACTAAAAAAGGTGCGGGGGGAATGAATCCCCCAACTACGGATACATCAACAGAAGTTGATCAAGATCTAAGCCAAATTGTTGAGGCAAGAACAGACACACATATACCTACCAATGTTGAATTAGATGTGATGTTGAGGAGATTGGAAAACGCTATAAAGGATGAAATTAGCACATTGAGAACTGATCTGAGCCACCTTTTATCTTGTGTAGAAGAGACGGCGACAAGGCTGGAAAAGCAGAAATTAGAATTAAGTCACTTAAATGACCAATTTCTCATAATTAAACAGAATCAAAGGCTGCTACAATATCGCCTAGAGGATCAAGAGAACCACAATAGAAGACAAAATCTAAGAATTAGATCAGTTAAGGAAGAAAGAGGAGAAGACTTGAAAAAAATTACCAGGACATGGAAGAACCCCTTAAAATAGAGCGGGTGCACCGCATAGGAAGAACTAAGAACAGCGAGGGTGAGAGGCCAAGAGATATAATCGTCAGATTTAGACATTATGAAGACAAGCCTGAAATTTGGTCAATACTAAGAAGAAAGCCCCCCCCCCTATGTTATGGTGGCGTTGAGATTCAGATCTTCACCGACTTGGCCTGGGAAACTTTAGGCATTTGAAACCTCTACTGGAACATATGCGGTTTTAGAATATCAAGTATCAGTGGGGGTTCCCTACGTGTCTTATTGGACAGAAAGATGGGATATCGGCAAGATTAACTATCCCTGAGGAATTACCAGGGTTTTGCTCCAAATTGGATATCCCGGCCTTAGAATTGCCAGGATGGGTAGATTAAGTGCATTAGACCCTAAGGAATTCAAATAGCAGGAGGGGAGGGAGTTGTGCGGGGTTCCATGGGGAGGGGGAGGAGGGGGGAAGGGGGGTTCTCCAAGGGGTTTGTAGCCCTGCTTGGTTCAGGATTAGTACCCGAACCTTGTGGGTCACAGGATGGAGGGGGGGGGCGCGGGGAAGTCACACCTCAAAATATGAGATCTGGTGGACAATGGGGAAGGAGGATCTCCACGGCTCAGAGGACACGATTAGGCCAAGGGAGGGGGAGGGGGTGGGGGGGTGCAAGAGGGGGGCAGGACAGGGAAGGGGTTCTTTACAGTTCTGATAGGCGACGGGGAAGGGTAGGTAGTTCCCAAGGTTTCTGCAAGAAAATAAAGGACAAAAGCTAGGAAGGAAGACATGGCAGCATTAAAGTTCCTGTCATATAATGTTAAAGGTTTAAACTCTGTAGGGAAAAGATATAAGGTTCTAGAAGAGATTAAACACTACAAGGTGGATGTAGTCTTCTTACAGGAGACACATCTAACCCTAGATTTAAATGTTAAATTGTACTCGTCCACGTTCCCAACATGGTTCTATGGGGACTCTATCTCTAAACGCGCAAGGGGCGTGGCAATTGGCTTTGCGAGTGGAATTAGGTTTGTCCTTGGCAAATAGTTATGCCCCCAACATAAACTCAATTAAATATATGGAGAGAATCCTTGGGAAATTGAATTTTTTTTCTGTGGGTTATACGATCTTGATGAGAGATCTCAATTTATGCATGAACCTGAGAGAAGATAGTACGTCCCGGGTGAAGGAGACAATGAACGTGCAGCTACAAACACTAAAAAGAAAGATGCATAAATATCAGCTGGTAGATGTCTGGAGGGCATTCCACCCCAATACGCAAGACTACACGTTTTTCTCCCCTCCACATGGAACGTACTCTAGGATAGACTACATATTAGTGGATCATAAGCTGTTAGACAAGGTCACGGAAACGTGACTTTATCAGACCATGCACCAATAACTATGAAAATCCAGATATCCACACAAAAAATCTGATACGAGAGGAAGGAGGGGCGGGTAGGGTGGAAGAGGAACGTAAGCAATTTTTCCTAATTAATGACATGGGGGAAATATCCAGTGCCACCCTCTGGGAGACGCATTAAGCGTACATCAGGGGGATATTAATCTCCGAGGGCGCGAGGAAAAAAAAGAGAGAAATAGGAAGTTCGACATGTTGGTCGGAGAAATAACCAACCTGGAACAAAAACATAAACAACAGAGATCAAAAGACATATATCTTAATCTAACCCTAAAAAGAGATGAATTAAAGGAGATCTTGGAACAAGAAGCAAAGAAAAATCTAAATAACATCGCTAGAGAGAGGTATCTCTGGGGAAATAAATCTAGCAAGCATCTTGCAAAAATGGCTCAAAAAAAGAAAACCAGAAATTATATTGAGAAAATTAAAAGGAAAAATGGGAATTTGGTTTATTCCACTAAGGACATTGCAGAAACTTTCAAGAACTTCTATGAGAAGTTGTATAATTAATCAGAAAGGGTGGCAAGTGGGAGAAAAATAGGCTAAAATCAGGAAAAGCAGGATTACCGAAGATAGATAATATCGAAAGATCACTCATGGAAAGGCCCATAACTGAAGATGAAATTAAAAAGGCATTGAAAAATACGGCAGTTGGGAAAAGCCCAGGTGTAAGGGATCCACCAGAGTTACTGATCCTCGGCTCCCTAGACCTTGCTCTCGGACTCGCTTCACCCCTGACTCTTGGTTCCTGATCTCAGCTTTCCATGTGACCCTGTTTCCTGCCTGATGACTTTGTACCTCGCTGTCCGCTCGTTGCTGAACCCGGCTTTCCATGCGACCACGATCCTGTCTCCTGTTTTGCTCCACTCTACTTCACGGGTACCTGCGACTTTGTCCCTGCAACCTGCTGCGACTTCGTACCTTCCGAAATGCCTGTGAACTGTATTTTTCCTAGCTACCCCAAACCTTCTCTTCTGAAGACACTAAAGTGGGGTTCATCATCACCTTGCTACTTGGAGAGCCTCTTTTCTGGGCCCATCATCTTCGGGAGCAACAAGACCCGGCCCTGGCAACCATGGACTCCTTCTTTTCCGCCATGTCCCAGTTGTATGCCGACCCTTTTCTCCAACAATCGGCGAAATCCACACTCAGTAGACTCCAGCAAGGCCCAAGGGCCGTGGAAGATTATGTGTCAGACTTTCGTGTTCTGAGTATGGATACTCAGTGGAATAGAGCGGCTCTCCATCATCAATTTTGTTGTGGACTTTCTGATCCATTAAAAGATGAATTATCACGCGTGGGAATACCCTCCTCCCTGGAAGATTTAATGAATCTTGTCATTCAGATTGGCCGTCGGTTACGAGAAAGACAATCAGAGAGGACCTATATCAAGCCACCTGCATTTTCTAGTCCCGATTCTTCAAATTCTGCCAGTTCTGTCGGTTCCTTGAAAATGTCCAGTAAGAAAAAGGAGCTCCACAAACTCTCACGTGCAAGCTATCCTAGACCGGCTCTGTCTTCCCCGGAACGCCTCCGGCGATTACAAAATAGACTATGCCTTTACTGTGGGGGAACTAGTCACTTTATTCAGACTTGTCCTGTGAAACCTCCCAAGCCTGCCTCCCTGTTGCCCTACATGATGCATCTCCCTGGAAGGGGCCCAAACCATCTCTCTTTAACACTTCAGTTACAGTTACCAGAAAAGACTATCCTTGTACCTGCCATTATAGACTCAGGGGCTTGCAATTGCTTTGTGGATGCTGCATTCGCGACCTTACACCAATTACCTCTATGCTCCAAGAGGCAGGAGCTTATCGTTCATTTAGCAGATGGTTCTGGTCTCAAGTCTGGACCAGTAACCCAAGAGACTATACCTATTCCTTGCCATACTGCCTCAGGACATCTGGAACTCCTTTGTTTGGATGTGATTGCTTCTCCCATGTTTCCTATAATTCTGGGGCTACCCTGGCTAAAAGCCCATAACCCTCATATAGACTGGGCCACTGGGAAAGTTTCCTTCTCATCCGACTATTGTCAGGTACAATGTTTTCCAGAAAGGATCTGTAACTCTACCCCCACTTCTTAGTATTTGTCCGGACCCTGAAACTGTAAAATTGGTGCCTGTTGCCTACCATGAATTCCTGTATGTGTTCAATAAGAAAAGTGCAGATACCTTGCCCCCACACAGGGCTTATGGCTGTCCTATTGAACTTTTATCTGGATCCGAGATTCCTTTCGGTCGAATCTACCCGCTTTCAGAACCTGAACTAGAAGCCCTGCGCAAATATATAGACAAAAGTCTGGAAAAGGGGTTTATTCGGCAGTCTTCCTCACCTGCAGGAGCTGGTATTTTCTTTGTCGAAAAAAAAGACCACTCTCTAAGACCCTGTATTGACTACCGTGACCTTAATAAGATCACTGTCAAGAACCGATATCCACTTCCGTTGATTCCTGAATTGTTCCAGAGGTTGCGGGGAGCACAGATATTTTCCAAACTTGATCTTAGGGGTGCTTACAATTTAGTCCGGATTAAAGAAGGACATGAATGGAAGACAGCTTTCAGAACATGCTTCGGGCATTTTGAGTATTTAGTTATGCCCTTCGGCCTCTAAAATGCCCCAGCCACCTTCCAACATTTGGTAAATGACGTATTTCTGTACTTTCTTGACCTGTTTATCATAGTCTATCTCGACGACATCCTCATATTCTCCGAAACGATTGAACTACACCGCTCTCATGTAAAGAAGGTCTTGAGTAGACTCCGCCAAGGCTGAGAAGTGCGACTTTGAAAAGCGCACCATACAGTTTCTTGGACTCGTCATCTCTGCTGATGGCATTTCCATGGATCCTCAGAAGGTTGCTGCAGTTCTGGAATGGCCGGCCCCTACTGACAGGAAAACAGTACAGAGGTTCGTGGGTTTTGCTAATTTTTACAGAAAATGTATTAAAAATGTTTCTGGTATTATCTCGCCTATTACCCAACTAACAAAACAGCATGTTCCTTTCCGATGGACTCCTGAAGCACAAGTAGCATTTCAACAATTAAAGACCCTGTTCACTTTGGCTCCCATCCTGAAGCATCCCGATCCGTCCCTGGCCTAAGTTTTGGAGGTGGACGCATCCGAAAGTGCCGTTGGGGCTATTCTGTCACAGCGACAAGGCCCTAAATCTTTATTGCATCCCGTTCTCCAAAAAACTGAATCCTTCTGAGAGGAACTATGATGTTGGAGACCGGGAACTGTTAGCCATTAAAGCTGCACTTGAAGAATGGCGTTATTTGTTGGGAGGAGCCACCCACCCTATTCTCATCTTCACAGACCATAAGAACTTGGAATACTTGAGGACAGAAAAGAGACTAAGACATTGGCAAGCAAGATGGGCATTATTCTTCCCCCGGTTCATTCATATTTCATATTACCTTCTGTCCTGGTTCTAAAAATGGCAAACCAGACGCGCTTTTGCGCATGTTCCATGATTCAATGCAACCTTCAGAGCCAGACACCATTTTTGCCAGCCAAGAACTTTCTTCTTCTTCAGTCAGACCTAATGTCCCAAATTAAGACAAATGTGACAGAGCATCCCCCATTCCCAGATTTACCTCTCCAGTTTAAGGATGGGCTCTACTATAACAAGGAACAGATCTTTGTCCCGGAACAGTTCAGAGTCTCTGTTCTCAAACGGTGTCATGATCACCCCCTGGCAGGCCATTTCGGTATCCACAAGACTATAGACTTAATTTCCCGTTCTTTTTGGTGGCCCGACCTGATACAGGACTGTAACAAATATGTGAGATCTTGTGCGACATGTCTACGCTGCAAAACCAGCCGAGCCAAGACTTGGGGCCTACTTGAAAGCATTCCGGTGCCTATGGATTTTATTGTGGAACTTCCCCCGTCTGAGAACTTCACTTCTATATTTGTTGTAGTGGACCGTCTGACCAAGATGGCACACTTTGTTCCTTTACAAGGCACCCCTTCTGCCGCCGAGACGGCTTCCACATTTATCAGAGAAATAGTGAAACTGCATGGGATCCCTGACAACATTGTCTCTGACCGCGGGATGCAATTTACCTCCAGATTTTGGAGGTCCCTATGTGAAGCATTAAACATCGAACTCCGTCTGTCCACTTCTTACCACCCCCAGACTAATGGACAGACCAATCAAACCTTGGAGCAGTACCTGCGGGGCTTTTCCTCCTTCTCTCAGGATGACTGGTCTTCCCTTCTCCCACAGGTGGAGGTTGCTTACAACAACGCTATTCACTCTGCTACCAAGCAATCACCCTTTTTCGCCAATTATGGCTATCATCCCTCCTTTTTGTCTGAACTGCCTGTTGAGTCCTCCGTATCTGCCGTACAAGACAGACTAGACTTTTTCAACACCAACAACAAATTACTCCAAGATACCATCTCTAAAGCCCAAGTGAGCAACAAGAAGTTCTTTGACAAAAATAAGAGAGGTAACCTAAATCTGGAACCAGGAGACAAGGTCTGGTTGTCTACTGCAAATTTATAGCTGAGTTGTCCCTCCAGGAAACTTGGCCCAAAGTTTCTGGGGCCTTTCCCGGTTAAAAGGAAGATTAACCCTGTGGCCTTTGAGTTAATTCTACCTAGGAGCCTGAAAATTCATCCGGTATTCCACATCTCCCTACTAAAACCAACAGTGCCTAACCCATTTTCCAATCGGGATTTAGAAAACCCTCCTCCACTTCTCGTCGAAGGCAACGAGGAGTATGAAGTCGAAGCTGTTCTGAATTGCAAGACCAAAAGGGGTCAAACGCAATTCTTGATTAAATGGAAGGGTTATGGTCCGGAAGAGAACTCTTGGGAACCAGCTTCCAATGTGCATGCCCCACAAAAGATTTGTGCTTTTTTCCAGCACCATCTGGAAAAGAAACCCCTGAGGGGCATCCAGAGGTCCAGAGGATGCCCATAGGGAGGGGGCACTGTAAGGGATCCACCAGAGTTGTCCCCGCAAATTCACGGGAGTGTGCGGGAGCGCACGCGTGAATTTGCTGGTGCGCGCACACGTGAATTTGCGGGTGCGCGCGCATACACGTGCGCGGGAGCGCGCACCCGCGTCCGTTGGCGCCAGACAGCCTATTTAAAGGTTGCACTGACACCAGCCGAGTGCTGACGGATCTCAGCGGTTCCGGTTCCTGTGTCCTGTGCCTGTTCCCGTGCTCCTGATCCCGGTTACTGATCCTCGGCTCCCTAGATCTTGCTCTCAGACTCGCTTCACCCCTGACTCTTGGTTCCTGATCTCGGCTTTCCACGTGACCCTGTTTCCTGCCTGATGACTTTGTACCTTGCTGCCCGCTCGTTGCTGAACCCGGCTTTCCATGCGACCACGATCCTGTCTCCTGTTTTGCTCCGCTCTACTTCCCGGGTACCTGCGACTTTGTCCCTGCAACCTGCTGCGACTTCGTCTCTGCAACCTGCTGCGACTTCGTCCCTGCAAACTGCTGCAACTTCGTCTCTGCAACCTGCTGCGACTTCGTCCCTGCAAACTGCTGCGACTTCCTGCCTTGCAAGATTTGCATCACCGGCTGCGGGCTTACCGAGTTACATCTGCAGGCACTCGTGTCTCCCCTGGCCCTTGGTTTCCCCTGTCTCCACACTGGACCAGGGCCGGAGATTTAAGAGAGGCTAACCTCGTCATTTCAGACCTCACCCAGGTACGTGACACCAAGCCCAGATGGGTTTACAGTATTTTATTACAAGAAATGTTGTAATATACTGGTACCAAGGCTTTGTAAATATCTCAACGGTTTAGGGTCAGAGTATGAAACAAGTAAGGACGCACTCACTGCATCAATAGCAATTATTTTAAAAGAAGGTAAGGACAGTTCACTCTGCGCAGGATACAGACCAATCTCGCTATTAACCACTTTAGCCCCGGACCATATTGCTGTCCAAAGACCAGAGCACTTTTTGTGATTCGGCACTGCGTCGCTTTAACGGACAATTGCGCGGTCGTGCGACGTGGCTCCCAAACAAAATTGGCGTCCTTTTTTTCCCACAAATAGAGCTTTCTTTTGGTGGTATTTGATCATCTCTGCGGTTTTTATTTTTTGCGCTATATACAAAAATAGAGCGACTATTTTGAAAAAAATGCAATATTTTTTACATTTTGCTATAATAAATATGCCCAAAAAAGATATACATTTTTTTTTCCCTCAGTTTAGGCCGATACGTATTCTTATACATATTTTTCGTTAAAAAATCGCAATTAGCGTTTATTAATTGGTTTGCGCAAAATTTATAGTGTTTTTTTACTAGTAATGGCGGCGATCAGCGTTTTTTTTTTCGGTACTGCGATATTATGGCGGACACATCGGACACTTTTGACACATTTTTTGGGCCATTGGCATTTTTATAGCGATCAATGCTATAAAAATGCATGGTATTACTATAAAAATGTATAGGGGTTAACACTAGGGGGCAGGGAAGGGGTTAAGTGTGTTCCTAGTGTGTTCTAACTGTATGGGGGGGTGGCCTCACTAGGGGAAATCACTGATCTTCTGTTCATACATTGTATGAACAGACGATCAGCGTTTCCCCCCGCTGACAGGAACGAGAGGTATGTGTTTACACACATACCTCCCGTTCCCCGCTCTGTAACGAGCAATCGCGGGTGCCCGGCGGCGATCGTACCCGCCGGGCAAGCGCGCAGGACTCAGGGCGCCCTACAAGCTGCTAAAGGAAGGACGTAGAGCTACGTGCTCCCGCGTAGCAGTGCCACCGTCCCGCAGTAATATGACGGCGGGCGGTCGGCAAGTAGTTAAACGCGGATATTAAACTTTTTGCGAAAAATTTAGCGGAGCAATTGAAAAGGGTCATGCATCTCTTGGTCCATCCTGACCAGGTGGGGTTTGTCCCTGATAGGGAGGGCAAAGACAATGGCATAAGAGCACTCCTTTTAATCCAGAAGATAAGGCAAAATTAGTCCCCAGGTCTATTCCTGTCAGTAGATGCTGAAAAAGGGAATAGGCTGATCAGATGGATTAAAACACTTTATCATCACCATTCTGCTAAAATTAAAATTAATGGCATACTATCGGAGGCCTTCGAAATTAAGAATGGGACACGACAGGGATGTCCCCTGTCCCCCCTCCTCTTCATATTACCCTTGGAACCATTGTTAGCTAATCCGTAATGATCCAGATATCAATGGCGTCAAGGTGGAAGAGGAAGAACATCAATTTTCAACCTTTGCGGACGATATCATATTCTATCTCGCAAACCCCCTTAATACCACCCCTAGGCTAATTAAGACACTACAACAATATGGCGCCATTTCAAACTTTAAGATTAATGTAACCAAATCGGAAATATTAAACATAAATCTTAACAAAACAAAAAAAAGGCTTGTGAAAGGGATTTGCGTTTTCCCCTGGAGAAAATAATTAAAATACCTTGGTATAAAATTGGCCAACTCGGCCAAGAAGATATATAAAATAAATTATGTGCCCTTGTTAAACAAGATTAAAAATGATGTAAAAAAACAATAAATTAACCTATTTCTGGGATAGGACGTATAAATATGTTGAAGATGATAATAGTACCAAAAATATTGTACAAATTTCAATTGATTCCAATAGCTCTACCTCAACAATATCTCAGAATCTTAAACTCACTACTTATGAATTATGTGTGGAAAAACAAAAAACATTGAATCTCCATCTCAATTATAAAACAAGATAAGCAACATGGGGGTCTGGAAGTGCCAGATATTAGAAAATACTACCAGGCGGCTGTCCTTTCACGGGTGGTAGAATGGGCCAGGAATAGACCAGGGAAAAGATGGGTGCAAATAGAAAAGACACAAGCCAAAGCACAATTGGGAAATATTATATGGATACCTGCACAATTTAGAGCACTAGACAATAACGCTTTAGAAATGACGCGTGACACTTTGAGATTATAGGATAGGATACAGACACAACAGGATAAGAAATATAACTCTCCACTATTCAATTTAAAAGAAAATGCATACTTTGCACCAGGGGAAAAAAAAAATTGGGGGGAATCGGATTAGAAAACAAAATGTTCACCTGGGTGATATAATAAAAGACGGGGAAATAAGGACCTATGAAGAGTTGAAATTCAGAACTGACATCTGGGATCTTGATAGGTGGCAGTATTCCCAGTTATATCATTTTGTGCAACACCTCCCCCGACCATTGTGGACGAAGGCGGAGTTGACACCATTAGAGAATATATGCTATATTGAGAATTTAAAGGGCACGGTTTCAAAATTATATGGGATATTGGCATCACAACTGTGGGCGTGTATACAGGCTAAAGTGGAAATCTCCTCCTACCTGAACCCTCAGCCCTGGAGAAACTAGGCAGATGAACTATTTTCATATTACTGGGCATAGTAACACTTTAAGTATAGTTTCTACTTTTTAGGCTTGGTTCGGGAAGCATACAGTAATCGCTGTGTTTCCCACATCACCCATATGGAAGAAAAATATATTTCCAATATATTTATTTAAAAAAATTATATATTTTAAATATATTTACAATATATTGGCCTTCGCGAATATATTTTTACATCTATTCCAAAAATGTAAATTCAAATATATTTTCCAAAGGCATATATTTTAAAATATATTTTTTTCAATATATTTGACATATATTTTTGAGCATCTAAAAAAATGCATTTAAACATATATTTTTAAATATACTTGTAAAGGCATTCCAAAATATAATTTAAATGCATTTTCCAAAGACATATATTGAAAAATATATTTTTTAAAAGGCATATATGTGAAAATATATGTTTGAAAATATATTGTCCAGATATTTTTGAACTGGTCCTTTCTCAGAGTGGCGGGCAGGAGATTGGCCAGCCCCCTGGTCTTCTGGGTCGCCTTCCTGCCTCCAGCTGATGCTTGTGGCCGGGGAGAAGGGGAGCCCTGTTGGGGGAGGAGTGGGGGGGGCTACCCCTTATGGAGGGCTGGCTGCTGCCAGCCAGAGGGGAAGCCCATATGGAAGAAAAATATATTTCCAATATATTTATTTAAAAAAATTATATATTTTAAATATATTTACAATATATTGGCCTTCGCGAATATATTTTTACATCTATTCCAAAAATGTAAATTCAAATATATTTTCCAAAGGCATATATTTTAAAATATATTTTTTCAATATATTTGACATATATTTTAAGAGCATCTAAAAAAATGCATTCAAAATATATCTTTAAATATACTTTAAATGCATTCCAAAAATATAATTTAAATATATTTTACAAAGCTATATATTAGAAAATATATTTTTAAAATATGTTTTTCTGAAAATATTTAATGTCTAATAAAGACATTTCAACATATATTTTGTCTGATATTTTTGTAACTATGTCATAGATAAATTCTGAATACATTTATAAGAGACCCACTACCATTTTAAAATGGCTTGTTTTACTCTTTTAAAATAAATTAAAAAAAAAATAAAAGATTCAAATAAAATATATTTTTTTTATAAGATTTTAAGCACATAATCCATTCAATACAAAGCAGATAAACCTCTCGCATCCACTTTCCATTCCCAAAGAATTTTCGTATAAGTCATTCTGAATTGAGAACGCTTGTCGGCGGACCAGCAAGTACAGTTATATTGATTTATTGATTGACCTGAATGAATGAGAACCTTGACATCCACCTCCACAGTCCAAGGGTCTTGTCTGCTTACAGAGTACAGAGAGAAACCTGGATATAAATCTTCAATGTTCTGTTTAATCCATGAATCAGAAGTTGCACTATTATTACCAAACTCGCTCATCAGTGTCTTTATGGACCTTGCTTTGTGCACTGGTGGGCAGTCATGTTGGAACAGGAAGGGGCCGTCCCCAAACTGTTCGCACAAAGTTGGGGGCATAACATTTTCCCAAAATGTCTTGGTATGCTGAGGCCTTAAGAGTTCCCTTCACTGGAACTAAGGAGCCAAACCCAACCCCTGAAAAACAGCCCCACACCATAATCCCCCCCCCCCACACACACCATAATCCACCAAATGATTTGGACCAGTGCACAAAGCAAGGTCCATAAAGACATGGATGAGTGGGTTGGGGTGGAGAAACTTGACTGGCCTGTACAGAGTCCTGACCTCAACCTGATAGAACACCTTTGGGATGAATTTGTGTGGAGACTGTGAGCCAGGCCTTCTCATCCAACATCAGTGCCTGAACTCAAAAATGTGCTTCTGGAAGAATGGTCAAACATTCCCATAAGACAGCCTTATCAGAGGAATTGAAGCTGTTATAGACTGGCATGCTATTAAAACTCATGTGCGTGTAAAGGCAGGCGTCCCAAAACTTTTGGCAATATAATATATATTGTATATATACTGTATATTCTTTTTATACTAAGTCCAGTCCATTGTTTGGACTTCGTACCTGCCGAAGGGTAAATTCCAGCAGCAAAAAGTTCCCCCCAGCACAAAATTAAAACTCAGCAGCTACACAAAGGGGGTTATTTACTAAAGGCAAATCCACGTTGCACTACAAGTTCAAACTACAAATTCAAAGTGCACTTGAAATTGCAAGGAAAGTGCACTTGGAAGTGCAGTCGCTGTAGATCTGAGGGGGGCATGGAAAATAAAAAAAACAGCATTTTAGCTTGTACATGATTGGATGATAAAATCAGCAGAGCTTCCCCTCATTTCAGTTCTACCCCTCAGATTTACAGCGCCTGCACTTACAAGTACACTTTCAGTGCAATTTCAAATGCACTTTGCACTTGTAGTTTGCGCTTGTAGTGCAAAGTGGATTTGCCTTTAGTAAATAACCCCCCATACTGTACACATACTGCAGCTGCTGACTTAATATTAGGACACTTACCTGTCCTGGAATCCGGCGATGTTGGTATCCCAGCCAATGTTTCCATTGGCTCTCGGGTGCTGCTGCCTCCATTGCCTATATATAGGGACAATTCACACCACATGCAGCCCAGTGCGTTTTTTTTTTTTGTCTGCATGGAAAGTAAGTTATATGGTTTTCAATGGCATAATTCACACTAGTGCTTGCAGTTCCAGAAAAAAAGTAGAGCATGCTGCATTTTTCCTGCACTGGACTGTAATGGAACACTGTAAAGCACATCAAAAACGCACTAGAATGCACCTGAACGCACTGCAACACACATGTCCTTATCTAAGGTTAAGAAAAAAAAGAGGGGAAAATGCACTGGAATGCTTTAAAAACACACCAAACATACCCTGGAATGCATCAAAAACACACATGCAGAAAAGCATTGGCAAAGTAGGTGGGGGGGGGGGGGGGGAAGAGGCAAATAAGTGGAGCTTCCACTTTTGGGTGGAACTCCGCTTTAAATGTCATATCCCTGCCCAAGCTGCACTGCCAATGCTAGGCTGTGCTGGAAGATAAATATGTAAGTGATGAGAGCTGCATTCTTGTGCGTGTGTATATATATATATATATATATATATATATATATACTGTGTGTGTGTGTATATATATATATATATATATATATATATATACCATATTTGCTGGCGTATAAGGCGACCAGGCGTATAAGACGACCCCCTAATTTTACAGTTTTTTAACGTTTTTTTTGCCTGTACTCACCGTATAAGACGACCCCCGTTCCGATACTTCATATTTCTTCCTTCTGGAGCCATATACTTCTTCATTCTTACTGGGACTGGAGCCAATCACGGCGAGCGATGTATTCTATTAATGAATACAAAGCCTGCTTGGATTGGCAGAGGTTGTAACATCATCAGCCCGTGCATCTCTGACTCTCAAAGCCAATCCGAGCAGGCTACTGTATGTAGGCACTCGGATTGGCAGAGGTTGTTACCCCAATCTGAGCAGGCTCTGTATTCATTTGAATACATCGCTCACCGGGATTGGCTCAGCGGTATATACTGTATGTAGCCGAAGCTACATGCGATATTACCGCACATCCAGCAGGCATCCGAGCAGCTGACCCGGTGTATAAGATGACCCCTGCTTTTTGCCCAGTTTTTTAAGTGTAAAAGGTAGTCTTATACGCCAGCAAATACAGTATATATATATATATATATATATATACACACACACATATATATATATATATATATATATATACATATACATATATATATATCTCAGATATACTGTGTGTGTGTGTGTGTATATATATAGGGTGACCAGACATCCCCGGTTTCAGGGGACAGTCCCTGGATTAAGGACACTGTCCCTAGACCAAGTCTGTCCCCAGTTTTGTCCCCATTGGATTTGAACAGGGGCTGGGGCAATTTCAAAGACAGTCAGTGCAGAATTAAAAAAATAATAATTCTGAATTACACCCCCCTACTCTGTCGCTCCTACTAGCTTGGGGGGGGGGGGGATTTTTTCCATTACCTGTGCCCCTTTCTGATGATCATGTGTTGGTCGGAGCAGAGGGAATATTTCTTCAGTTTCAGGTGCATTCCCATTCAGCTCCGCTTCCATGTTCTTCTGCCTTGGCTCAAGTCCCGGCCAGCTGCCTGCCTGCTTATCTTCCTCCGCTCCCCACCAAGCAGTAGCGGGGACCCGGAGTGTAAGACTTGGCAGGCTGTGTGGTGGGCGGCTGCAGCGATGGGCAGAGAGGACGCTGATTGCCGCCATTACTAGTAAAAAAAAATGTGTCCCTGGATTTTTTTTAAAAATCTGGTCACCTTAGTATATATATATATATATATATATATATATATATATATATATATATATATATATATATATATATATATATATATATATATATATATATATATATATATATATATATACACACATACACATAGAGTATATCTGATATATATATATATACACACACACATGTACCAGAATGAAGATACAAAATATATATATAGAATGCATCTCCCATCACTTACTTACATGTATAAATATTTTTCTCATTTCTTTTATCTCATTCTTTTTATTGGATGTGGGTCTGATTTCTGTGCCTTCGATCTTATAATATGTGAATTCAGCCCTGGGGAAAACTCTTTAAATGAGACTGCAATGATAATACAGGAAACAATACAGGAGGTGTGTGACAGGAAGTGAGCAGTGGGAACCAGAGGGGTGAACTTTCACCTCTCACTTCCTGTTCCTGGTAAGGCCTAGTCTGAAAAGGAAAGCATGGCAGCATGGTGGAGACGCTCTCTGTATTCCCCTGGATGTATTCTCCTGGATGAAAGGTGAGCCTTCTATGTAATAATATTAGAATTGTGAAAGTTTGGTGTATGAGTTAAGTTGTATTTGTCTATTTCCTGCTGAATAGTTCTCATTCTGTGTACATTCACCTTCCCAGTTACCATACAGCATGTGCACAGTAATGTAATATTATAGAGCTCCTCTTCCACAGCATGTCACACTGCTGCATATAATATGTATGGCATCCATGTTATATCCAGTAACTGTGTAACATACTGTCAGTGCACATTGCTGTATATAATATGTATGGCTTCCATGTTATATCCAGTAACTGTGTAACATACTGTCAGTGCACATTGCTGCATATAATATGTATGGATTCCATGTTATATCCAGTAACTGTGTAACATACTGTCAGTGTACATTGCTGCATATAATATGTATGGATTCCATGTTATATCCAGTAACTGTGTAACATACTGTCAGTGTACATTGCTGCATATAATATGTATGGCTTCCATGTTATATCCAGTAACTGTGTAACATACTGTCAGTGTACATTGCTGTATATAATATGTATGGCTTCCATGTTATATCCAGTAACTGTGTAACATACTGTCAGTGCACATTGCTGCATATAATATGTATGGCTTCCATGTTATATCCAGTAACTGTGTAACATACTGTCAGTGTACATTGCTGCATATAATATGTATGGCTTCCATGTTATATCCAGTAACTGTGTAACATACTGTCAGTGTACATTGCTGCATATAATATGTATGGCTTCCATGTTATATCCAGTAACTGTGTAACATACTGTCAGTGTACATTGCTGCATATAATATGTATGGATTCCATGTCATATCCAGTAACTGTGTAACATACTGTCAGTGCACATTGCTGCATATAATATGTATGGCTTCCATGTTATATCCAGTAACTGTGTAACATACTGTCAGTGCACATTGCTGTATATAATATGTATGGCTTCCATGTTATATCCAGTAACTGTGTAACATACTGTCAGTGCACATTGCTGTATATAATATGTATGGCTTCCATGTTATATCCAGTAACTGTGTAGCATACTTTAGTGCACATTGCTGCATATAATATGTATGGCTTCCATGTTATATCCAGTAACTGTGTAACTTACTGTCAGTGTACATTGCTGCATATAATATGTATGGCTTCCATGTTATATCCAATAACTGTGTAACATACTGTCAGTGTACATTGCTGCATATAATATGTATGGCTTCCATGTTATATCCAATAACTGTGTAACATACTGTCAGTGTACATTGCTGCATATAATATGTATGGCTTCCATGTTATATCCAATAACTGTGTAACATACTGTCAGTGTACATTGCTGCATATAATATGTATGGCTTCCATGTTATATCCAATAACTGTGTAACATACTGTCAGTGTACATTGCTGCATATAATATGTATGGCTTCCATGTTATATCCAATAACTGTGTAACATACTGTCAGTGTACATTGCTGCATATAATATGTATGGCTTCCATGTTATATCCAATAACTGTGTAACATACTGTCAGTGTACATTGCTGCATATAATATGTATGGCTTCCATGTTATATCCAGTAACTGTGTAACTTACTGTCAGTGTACATTGCTGCATATAATATGTATGGCTTCCATGTTATATCCAATAACTGTGTAACATACTGTCAGTGTACATTGCTGCATATAATATGTATGGCTTCCATGTTATATCCAGTAACTGTGTAACTTACTGTCAGTGTACATTGCTGCATATAATATGTATGGCTTCCATGTTATATCCAATAACTGTGTAACATACTGTCAGTGTACATTGCTGCATATAATATGTATGGCTTCCATGTTATATCCAGTAACTGTGTAACATACTGTCAGTGCACTCTGCTGCATATATATGTATGGCTTCCATGTTATATCCAGTAACTGTGTAACATACTGTCAGTGTACATTGATGCATATAATATGTATGGCTTCCATGTTATATCCAGTAACTGTGTAACATACTGTCAGTGTACATTGCTGCATATAATATGTATGGCTTCCATGTTATATCCAGTAACTGTGTAACTTACTGTCAGTGTACATTGCTGCATATAATATGTATGGCTTCCATGTTATATCCAATAACTGTGTAACATACTGTCAGTGTACATTGCTGCATATAATATGTATGGCTTCCATGTTATATCCAATAACTGTGTAACATACTGTCAGTGTACATTGCTGCATATAATATGTATGGCTTCCATGTTATATCCAATAACTGTGTAACATACTGTCAGTGTACATTGCTGCATATAATATGTATGGCTTCCATGTTATATCCAGTAACTGTGTAACTTACTGTCAGTGCACATTGCTGCATATAATATGTATGGCTTCCATGTTATATCCAGTAACTGTGTAACTTACTTTCAGTGCACATTGCTGCATATAATATGTATGGCTTCCATGTTATATCCAGTAACTGTGTAACTTACTGTCAGTGTACATTGCTGCATATAATATGTATGGCTTCCATGTTATATCCAATAACTGTGTAACATACTGTCAGTGTACATTGCTGCATATAATATGTATGGCTTCCATGTTATATCCAGTAACTGTGTAACATACTGTCAGTGCACATTGCTGTATATAATATGTATGGCTTCCATGTTATATCCAGTAACTGTGTAACTTACTGTCAGTGTACATTGCTGCATATAATATGTATGGCTTCCATGTTATATCCAATAACTGTGTAACTTACTGTCAGTGCACATTGCTGTATATAATATGTATGGCGTCCATGTTATATCCAGTAACTGTGTAACTTACTTTCAGTGCACATTGCTGCATATAATATGTATGGCTTCCATGTTATATCCAGTAACTGTGTAACTTACTGTCAGTGTACATTGCTGCATATAATATGTATGGCTTCCATGTTATATCCAATAACTGTGTAACATACTGTCAGTGTACATTGCTGCATATAATATGTATGGCTTCCATGTTATATCCAGTAACTGTGTAACTTACTGTCAGTGCACATTGCTGCATATAATATGTATGGCTTCCATGTTATATCCAGTAACTGTGTAACTTACTTTCAGTGTACATTGCTGCATATAATATGTATGGCTTCCATGTTATATCCAGTAACTGTGTAACATACTGTCAGTGCACATTGCTGTATATAATATGTATGGCTTCCATGTTATATCCAGTAACTGTGTAACATACTGTCAGTGCACATTGCTGTATATAATATGTATGGCTTCCATGTTATATCCAGTAACTGTGTAACTTACTTTCAGTGCACATTGCTGTATATAATATGTATGGCTTCCATGTTATATCCAGTAACTGTGTAACTTACTTTCAGTGTACATTGCTGCATACAATATTATATGGCTTCTATTCTATATCCACTCGCCATGCAGCATAGGAGTTGATTTACTAAAGGAAAATCCATTTTGCACTACAAGTGCACTTGGACATGCAGTCGCTGTAGATCTGAGGGGTAGATCTGAAATGAGGGGAAGCCCTGCTGATTTTATCATCCAATCATGTACAGGCAAAAATGATTTTTTTTGTCCCCTTCAGATTTATAGTGACTGCACTTCCAAGTGCGCTTGTAGTGCAAAGCGGATTTGCCTTTAGTAAATATACCCCATAATGTCAGTGCATAGTGCTACCAATGTTTATGTCTCCCTCCCCTTTTGCATATTATTATCTGCCCTGCTACTAGGTGCCATTAGATATGGATTTTTTCATACAGATACCAATTATGGGCCACCTTTCAGGCCGATAACAATATGAGGTAATGATATTATGTTTACATCCAGCTGCCCCAGAAGTAGCCTGATATCAGTTGACATCTAGGCCTTTTTTTTGTATTCTAACAGCCACTGGCCACTGTCAGAATGCAGGAAAAAAGAGCAGATAGCAGGGAAATCAATAGCCTGCTGTCAATCAGCAAAGGAGAGGATTTGAAGGAGAACATTCTTCTTCAGGTCTTCCTCTGCTGATTGACAGCAGGCAGTGGGAAGGGGGCACAATAGTCAGCCTAATTTTAAAATTTGAAACAGCCAATGGCAGTCTGGCTATGGTTCCCCCACTGCCTGCTGTTTACATTCAGCTGCCATCAAATAAATTGTGCAGAAGGAGGTTAGCGGTGTCTGGGGGTGTGTGTGTGGGCGGGGGGTTTGAAAGATGGGGTGTGTGTGTGTGTGTGTGTGTGTGTGGGGTGGGGGGGAGTGGATGGGGGGTGTGGAGGTGGAAAGATAATTTTTATTTTTTTTATTTTTGGCGGATTCTGACAGATGGGCCGCCAGCCGCTGTCAAAGCACCTGACCAAGACTAACTGACAGCTGGTGAATATAAAACCAGAATAAGCACTTGGAAGAAGAAAACCAACAACTGAGACAACTTGCCTTTGGTAAGCGGACAACTTAATTGCGGTTTATATCACTGCATTAAACTGGCACTGTATCTGATCATCATATCTGCATCATCCTTCATTATTCATTTGGTCATCAGCGTTTGAGTTTTGTGGTGATATCATTAAGAATTTTTGAGGTTTGGTTTGCCAATTGTGTGCTGTTGGCATACAATTTTGGGATCACCGATTTGGCGTATTAACCTCTCATTGTTTATACATATAATTTGACATTCATTTTGTGAATTTATATACAAATTTTTCCTTGCACTCTGATTTTTTTGTTTTGGTTAATTATTGTGCACCGTTTTTGGCATATCAGCTCCTGGATGCCAATCTTTCAATGGAATTGGTATTGGTGAAATTTTTTCAATTTTAATTTTCATTGAATCTTTTTTATTGGCACAGTCTTTTATTTTTGTTATCTATTTATTGTGTGTTATTCCACCAGTTCTGCTGCCTTTGTTATTTTTATCTTTATTTTCTGTTTGACCAATCATTTGCCCTTTCATTCTACAGTGTTTTAAGGCAGAGGTAGGCAACCTTAGAGAGTTGGAGATCTACCTGAACAACATGGGAGAAGTCAAAGATCACATGGCACAGTCTCCTCCAATGTTGCCTCCTCACACCTGACTAAAACCTATAATTGCCGTACTACCGCGCTGCAATTGTGTGCCTTTCACTGCAATTTTTGGTGTAAACATTTTGCCTTCTCACCACCTTGCAGAATTTCTCAGAGGCGCATTGGAGCATTGCATACCGCACTTGTGAATGAGCCCTAAGTTGCATTTGGCAATAGCACTTTTAAGGCTCATTCACATGTGAATTTGGGGGTGGTAAAACCCTGCCCCCAATCCCTACCCACTTTAGCTGCTAAGTGGGAGGGGGTCAGGGTGCCATGGGAGGTGGATGCTTGAGAGTTACTATTAGATCTCAAGCAACCAGAAATAACAGTACCAATGGGGATCGTTGAGTAACTGGAAGTTTACTGTACTACATTCATTATAGTATCAGTGAGTGCACTGAGGTAACTACATACTATATGCACAAGTAGGATTTTTGTTTTGTGGAACATCCTTACTTTTACCTTGGGAGAAACCCTCTTGGGGGGGTCAGCAGCAGACTGGAGGAAACCCTCTAATGATTTAAGTACATTTTTCCACAAGTCATCAATTTCTAACAAATGAAATGAATGGATATAGTGAGAAAATAGGCCATTATGTTACTTAAAAAGTTGTTATGCTTTTCCATAGAGTTGCCTGGTGTAATGGATCTTTTGAAAACAACAAGAGCGCAGCTAATAGCACTGAAGAATGATGGTGGAAGTTCATCCTGTGTGGGTGTATCGTGTGCATCACCTTCTGTCCCATCTAAAGACTTGAGCTCATCTCCTTGTCAAGTGTCGTACTCAAGGCCTAAACAGGTAGGTTTTCTTTTGGTATCGAAACATTAAATGGTTGTCTTTTTTTTTAAATATCAAACATATCCTACTCCTATTTACCTGCTCTGTGTAAGGGTTTTTGTACAGAGCAGCTCAGATCCTTCTCTTCTCAGGTCCCATGCCGGTGCTCCTGAACCAGAGCTCTGTGTGTCCAATCACACACTGAGCCTTGCCTTGACCCCATCTCCTAATTAGCTCACTGGCTGTGATTGACAGCACCGTGAGCCAATAGCTCCCACCGCTACAGAAAGCCAATCAGCAGTGCAAGTCCCTGGAGAGACAAGGCTCTCGTGGACATCACTGGATTGAAAGAGGGCTCATGTAAGTATAGGGGGGCTGCACACAGAAGTTTTTTTTACCTTCATGCATTGAATACATGAAGGTAAAAACCCTTGTACCTTTACAACCACTTCAATAAAAAGTAACCTTTAAGGAGGTGCCTCCAAGCGGCTGACAGATGGAGAGAAGCAAGTACAGTTAGACCCTATGAAAACATCAGCTTTGACATGTAGACTGTAAGCCAATTTGACTGTTGTGTCAAAATAAGATATCTTGCTCAGTCTGGTAGTAGTCTGAACTAAAAAGGCAAGTTGTAGGCAAGATGTTGATTTTTATACAGATTTTTTAAAAGTCTACAATATTTTTTTTTTACATGCTTAATTTTGTTCGTTTTATTTACTCAGCTGCATCTATTAGACCCCTTTCACACTGAGCCGGTATTCAGGTGTTTTAGCACTAGAAATAGCCTCTAAAAAGCTCATGAAACTGCATCCCTTTCAGTGCAATGAGTACTTTCACACTGGGGCGATGCGCTTGCGGAACTTTAGAAAGAGTCCTGCAAGCAGCATCTGGGGCAGCATCTGGGGCGGGTTGGGAGCGCTATAACACACCTGCCTATTGAAATTAATGGGCAGCACTTCCAAAGCACTTTAAAAGCGCATTAAAAACTGTACTTTTTCCCTTTAAAAAAAAAAAAAAAACGCCTAAAAAGTGTTGCAAAAACCGCCGGAGCTTTAGCAGCGCTACAGTGTGAAAAGGGTCTTATATGGCTTTTGATTCACAGGGAAAATCTAATAAGTCTAATATTTTCCATTTACTTTTTAAAGCTGCCACTTTGGCAAAGTTTCCTGGGACTTCAAACGGTGTGATCAGTGACGCTCTTACGAGAACAATTCCGGTGTTGAAATATCACCTGAAGGGAAACATCGGGAACCATCAGAATACCACAAATAAACTTGTATGTCATTTACCACAGTTAACACCACTTTCTATTCTCTGTGTTGTAGTGTTTGTATATTTACATGATAATAAAGTTGTGTGTATTGTACTGTGTTATCGTTTTTATTTCCAAATATTTGCTGGTTTTATAGGCCTACAATATATAAAATACAATATATAAATGCACAGCATTTCAAAATGTAATAGGAATGTATTTTTTTTTATTTTACATTCAGTACATTTATATTTAAAATATATTTTAAAAAACATTCTTAATATATTTTTTCCCAAATATATTGCCATATATTTGAAATGCTACAATTTTGGCCAGATTCAATATATTTCAAAAATATATTTCAATATATTTGTGAATATATTGGGTAATGCATTGTGAAATATGTTGCAAATATATTCATAAATATATGTTAAATGCATTTAGCAATATATTTATGCAGCCATAAATATATTGCAAAGTGCATTTTGGAATGCATTGTGAATGTATTCAGAAATATATGTTAAATGTACTTCTGAATGCATTTAGCAATATATGTCTGAATATATTCACAATGCATTCCAAAATGCATGTTGCAATATATTTATGGCTGCATAAATATATTGCTAAATGCATTCAGAAGTACATTTAACATATATTTATGAGTATATTTGCAACATATTTCACAATGCATTTCCCAATATATTCAATAATATATTCACAAATATATTGAAATATATTTTTGAAATATATTGAATCTGGCCAAAATTGTAGCATTTCAAATATATTGCAATATATTTGGGAAAAATATATTTAGAATGTTTTTTTTAAATATATTTAAAATATATTTTTCTTCCACGTGGGCAATCACACTATGTTCATGCAATCTGCTGCAGGTGCCATCTAAAAGTAATGACACCCCAAAAGAGGGCCGCAGAATGCAGTGTTTTTGCTAGAATTGGATTGCATGAACACTCACTGATGATTAAAAAAAAAAAAGTTTTTTTTTAGTAAAATAACATACATGTTATACTTACCTCCACTGTGCAGTTTTTTTTGTGGGCCTGGTCCTCCTCTTCTGGGGTCCCTCAGCGGCACTGGTAGCTCCTCCCCCTTCAAGTGCCCACTTTGGAGAAGGCTCTCCTAAGGTGGACACCCATGCGGGCGCACTCCTGAATCCTGCTTCTGTGTACATTCATACAGAATGCAGGACTCTGCCCCGCCCCCCTGTGCCCACATAATTAGATTTGATTGACAGCAGCGGGAGGCAATAGCTGCGCTGCTATTAATCTATCCAATCAAGAGCCGAGACAATGGGAAAGAATGGACTCAGATGAGTAAAACAGGTGGCTTGGGGGCTGGTCAGTGTCAGAAGTTTAGGATGCATTAAGGTGAAAAAACACTGGGGTTTACAACCGCTTTAATAAATGGGAGAAAATCCATGCTGCCCCCTTTTAACTGATATAATAAGTGAAAAAAATATATGTATGTATATAGAAACGTGAAAAATCCAAAAACAATGTAATAAGAGGGAGATGAAGTTAAGATGAGTTAACTTCTCTGAAGTGAATAGGTGCTGCAATTCAATTAACCTGAATAAGGTTCTTACTAAATGTAAAAAGGAGATCAAAAATGCGCAACCAAAATGAAAATTATATAAATGGATACAAAATAGATACAAAAAGTTATATTAACCACTTGACCACTGGGCACTTAAACACCCTTAATAACCAGACCAATTTTCAGCTTTCGGTGCTCTCACATTTTGAATGACAATAACTAATACAACACTGTAACCAAATTAAATTGTTGTCCTTTTTTCCCCACAAATAGAGCTTTCTTTTGGTGGTATTTGATCACCTCTGCAGTTTTTTATTTTTTTCGCTATAAATGAAAAAAGGACAAAAATGTTGTAAAAAAATGAATTTCCTGACTACCCATTAGTACCCCTCCCTATAAATTTCAGCTGTGGGCTCTCAGCCGTGTTCCTTTTTTGTCCTCCTCCGTAGGACCATGTGTTTTGGTTCTCCTACCTGAAGACGATTGTTCCTTCGATCAAGATCGGCCGATGATGATGATGGTGTCTCATCCCTCCGATAAGCCTTGACTGTTAAGCAGGGTATGGAGTGTATTGCAGAGTAGCGCTGAAGAGCTGGATTATGTCTTCCACTGGAGAGACGAGCGCGCACAGGCCTGAATACCTAGCAATGTGCAGGTGGCCATTATCTGCTCAAAGCCCGTTGTGTGTATGGATGCGGTGTCCCTGGCCGAATCGATCGTAGGTGGTGGTAAGCAGTATCGCCTTCATGGCAGCAGTGTTTATGTTTGTTGTTTGTTTTTTCTGCTTTCCATATGCTGTTTTTTTCATGATTGCATGCCCAGTGAGCGTCTGGTTCCTGTGCGTTCCAGCCGCTGCTCCCTCTTACTTCCGGGGCTCCCGTCTGCGTTCTACGATCGGACGGACCCGGGAATGACAGCGAGGCTTGGTTCGCGCATGCGCGCGAGTATCCCCGTCTTTAAAAAAAAAAAGTCGGGAAATCTGTGAAGCTCGGGATCGATCGTTCAAAACGACGGTTTCCTGGTACATTTACAGAGACTACCTTAGGTATGTGCTCGTTCAGAACAGTCGGATGTAGCATGTGTTTTAGTCGTTTGTATCTGGTGTTTGATTCTCCCACCTGCAATGTGTTTCTGCTATAATGGATGCTTTGCTGCCCCCTAGTGGTCAGCCCTCTCTCAGCAGGTAAAAAAATTGGAAAACTATGTTTTTCTTTTTCTGTTGGGGGGGAAGAGAGTGGAGTGTAGGGCATTGCCATGACTATGCTTGTCTCTCTCTATATTCTTTTTTTTTCCAGCCCTTCTATGTCTGACCAACATCACAGCGAGTCCCTCAGATGCAGCGGGTCCTCCAAATCGCACCACCGGCACTCATCTTCTAGACACCATAATTTGTTTAAAATCCGGACATCCCAGTAGGGATACTCCTCACACCCCCTCATCTCACAGCACGAGTTCAGAGAGATTTGGTTGGGGATGCAAGGCTCCGGTTCCTGCTAGCAAGTCCCTTTGCGACTGTTGTTTTTCAAAGGCAGCCAATGAAAGGGAAGGTGCAGACAAACACCTAGAAGCATTGGCTAAGCGGGTCGTGGACAAGTCGCTACAGGAGAGAGATGCCAGAGTGCAGCATGATTCTCCTCCAGACCCAATGATTCCCTTGTTGGATCAGGGACAAATGCATGAGACTTTTGAAGTCGCTCAAACCAGCCATCCCTCAGAGAGTGGGTCAGAAGTGGATGATCCAGGAATAGGCTCTGATTATGCCCTAGTTCCTGCTTTAGTGAAAGCAGTCAAGGAAGTTTTAAAATTGGAAGATCCAATTATCTCTCCTCTCAGACAAAGAAAACTTTTAAACAGCTCAATAAGGAGCGACATTATTTTCCATTTGTCACAAAAATAGGTGCAATTATTTCAGAAGAATGAGGTAAACCTGATAAAAAAACTCTATGCGTTAAAAAATTGCAAAATGATATCCTTTTAAGAGGAAGACGTGAAACATCTTGACTCTGCTCCATTAGTTGATGCAGCTTTGATGCGTTTGGTGCGATATGTAACCCTTACCCTGGGAGATACAGTTTCTTTTAAAGATCCTCTAGAGAAACGGATTGATTCAGACCTGAAGAGAATCTACCTGACAGCAGAATCAGTCTGTAAACCATTTCTGGCTTTAGCAGCCATCTCAAAAGCCTTAGAGGCATGGTCAGACAATGTGAATGATTCCCTCAGAAGTATCTCTGAAGAAATGGCCAAGAGCTCTCCTATCTAGCAAATCAGTCTAGCATTGGCCTTTCTTGGGGAGGCCTCTATTAATGTTATTCACCTAGTGGCTCAAGTAATGTTGTCAGCAGTCACTGCCTGTTGTGCCGTATGGCTTCATCCCTGGTCGGCGGATCCAGCTTCAAAGCAAGCTTGGTGCCTCATTCCCTTTAAGGGCTCTTCTCTCTTTGGCAATAAACTCGATAGTGCCATTTCCCTAGCCACAGGTGGTAATTCGGGGTTCCTCCTTCAGGATAGGCGTTTACAAAATCAAAAACGCACTTCTTTTTTCAGAGCACAAAATACAGACCGTGCAAGGGAAGCACGCAGGTACAGGCCTGGTCATGAATCTTCAAGGCCCTGGAAATTAGACATGTGCATTTCGTTTAGTTTCTAATTCGTTTTTTAACGAAAAATCGGAAATTCGTTAATTTATAATTTTCGTATTAACGAATTTTTAATTTCCGAATTTTCGGACTTCCGAAAATTTCGAATTTCCGAATTTTCGAATTTTCGGAATTCCGAAAATTCGAGTTTTTCAATTTTCGTTTTTCCGAATTTTCGAATTTTCGGAATTCCGAAAATCCGAATTTTTCAATTTTTCGTTTTTTGTTTTTCCGAATTTTCGGAATTCCGAAAATTCGAATTTTTCAATTTTCGTTTTTCCGAATTTTTCAATTTTCAATTTTCCGAATTTACGAATTTCGGATTTTCGTTTTTTATTTTCGATTTTTTTATTTTCGATTTTTTTAATTTTCATATTTTTTAATTTTCAAAATTCCGAATTTTCTATTTTTTCGAAATTTCTAATTATTCATTTTCTATTTTTCGAATATTCAAATTTTTCATTTTCGATTTTTTAAATTTTCGAATTTTCGAATCTTTATTTTTTTTATTTTTCGAAATTTCTAATTTTCGAATCTTTCATTTTCGAAATTTCGAATTTTCAAATTTTTCGAATTTTCAAATTTTTTTTTTTTCGAATTTTTCATTTTCGAAAATGAAAAATTCCAAAAATTCGAAAAATGTGAAAATTTGAAAATTGGAATATTCGAAATTCTGAAAATCGAAAAATTCGAAAATTAAATAATTTGAAGATTCGAATTAGAGAATTCGAAAACTGAAAAAAATCGAAAATTCGAATTTTCCAATCTTCGAATTATTTAATTTTCGAATTTTCGAAATTTCGAATTGTCGAAATTTTGAAATTTCGAATTTTCTAATTTCGAAATCTCGAATTTCGAATTTTCACATTTTTTTCACAAATAAAAATG
This sequence comes from Rana kukunoris, assembly GCA_029574335.1. NCBI lineage: Eukaryota > Metazoa > Chordata > Amphibia > Anura > Ranidae > Rana > Rana kukunoris. Next base: position 124,153,242 of record CM056055.1, on the reverse strand, counting down.
TCGAAATTCTAAATTTTCGAAATTTTCGACTTTTTCAATTTTCGGAATTTCGAATATTCCAATTTTCATTTTTTTTATTTTTCGAATATTTCACTTTCGAAAATTAAAAATATGAAAATTCGAAAAATGTGAAAATTCGAAAATTCGAAATTCGAAATTTCAAAAATTGAAAACTGAAAAAAATCGAAAATTCGAATTTTCGAATCTTCGAATCATTTAATTTTCGAAATTTCGAATTTTCTAATTTCGAAATTTCGAATTTTCTAATTTTGAAATTCCGAATTTCGAATTTTCACATTTTATTTCACAAAAATTACGAAAATTCAAATATTTGAATATTTCGAAATTGTAACATTAAAAAATCTAAAGTTCGAAAATCTAAAATTCGAAAATGCTAATTCTAATTTTTGAATTACCGAAAAAAAAAATTGTTTTCATTTTCGTTTCATTCGTTTTTTCCGTTTTATTCGTTTTTTGCTTTTTCGGAAATCCGAAAATTCCGAATTTTCGAATTTACGAATTTCCCGAATTTCCGAAAAAAGCAAAAAAACGAATAAAACGGAAAAAAATAATTTTCCGATTTTCCCGAATTTCCGAAAAAATAAAAAAAACGAATGAAACAAAAACGAAATTTTTTTTTTTCATTTCCCGAATTTCCGAATTTCCGAAAAAATAAAAAAACGAATGAAACAAAAACGAAAAAATTTTTTTTTTCATTTCCCGAATTTCCGAATTTCCGAAAAAAAATAAATAAAATAACATAAACGAAAAAAACGAATTTTTTGTCAGTGCACATGTCTACTGGAAATCCAGACAGTCTTCTTTCTAGAAGCAAACTAAGAGTACTCCTTCTAGTAATCAGGACTCTACTGAAAAGTCTCTCTAAAATTGGGTGGCCTCAATTTGAGATTTTTGGACCGTCAAGACGGTCTCTTCAGGCCACACCTGGGTCTTCAACAGCAACCCCAGGTTCAGATTGAAGTCTACAAATCTTGTATGTACAGAAGAAAAGAAACAAATCCTATTGGCTTATGCAAGCTCTTTAGTAACTCAAGGCGCAGCCATTACTGTTTCAGAAGGCGAACAAGGCAAAAGACATGTACTCCCCTTTGTTTATGGTACAGAAAAAGAACAGTACCTGTAGACCAGTAATAGACTTTTCTCATCTCAACCGATTATTCGGAAAGAAATTCAAAATGGAGTCACTATTGACAATCCAGCAGTCAGTCCATCCAGGAGATTGGTTACTGTCAATGGACCTGTAAGACTCATACTTCCACGTTCCAGTGGCAGGCAGACTATCAAATGTATCTGCGCTTTGCGGTAGGCAATCAACACTTACAGTTCATCTGCCTACCATTTGGTCTCACAACGTCACCTCAGGTGTTCTCCCAAGTTCTGTTAGCCGTGGTGGCTCTCCTCCAAGTGAAGGGAGTTTGTCTTCTTTACTGGACGATCTCTTACTTCTACCTCAAGACAGATGTTAACTCCTGGAACACAGGGACATAGTAGTTGCCACTCCCCAAGAATTTGAATGGCTATTGAATTTGGTAAAGAGTCATCTTGTTCCAACACAATCTCTGGTGTTTCTAGGTGCCCTCTTCAACACAGTAGAAGGCACCATTTCATTGCCCGAAGAAAAGGTTACTATAGTCCGGGACAGGATCCGCAAAACACTCGCTGCTCCTCACCTATCTGCACTTCAATGTTTGAAGGTAATTGACACCATGGCAGCCACCATTCCTATGGTGAAGTGGGCTCAGTGGCACACTCGCCCATTCAAAAAAGGGTTTCTCCAGCAATGGGACTCTCCCAGAAAGAGTCAACGCATCATGCTCACTCAACTCATGATAGAATCTCTTCTGTGGTGGCTTCAGGGGAAGAATCTCCGCAACTGTAATTTGATCCGTCCTATCATTTGGATTACAATAACCTCAGATGCCAGCAATCAGGGCTGGGGCGCTCATTGCTTGACAGAAATAGCCCAAGGCAGGTGGAACATAAATTCTCAAGGAACTGTTTCAAATATTCTGGAGCTGCGAGCTGACTTCCAGGCACTCAAGTCCTTTCGCCATCTATTGTCAGACTCCTCTGTGATGCCCAGACTGGACAACACAACCGCTGTTGCTTACATAATGAAGCAGGGTGCAACCCACAGCTGGTCCTTACTCCGAGAAGTGGAGCCAATCATGAATTGGGCTCAGAAGAACCTAGCCAAAATCTCGGCAGTGTACATTCCGGGGGTCCAGAATGTTCAAGCGGACTTTCTATCACGCGTTCAATTAAACAACAATGAATGGTCTCTACACATAGAAGTGTTCAATTGGCTTCTGACTGGTGGATCTGTTTGCATCCCCATGCAACCACAAGTTGACAAAGTACTATGCTAGGTTCCGAGATCCCCAAGCCTATGGGATAGATGTTCTCACAGATCGATGGAAATTCAGCAAAGCATATGCCTTTCCACCAGTGCCTGTGATCCTTCAATTTCTTTGCCGTCTCAGATCAGAGGATGCAGAAATCCTGGCAGTGATCCCATTTTGGCCCAACAGGCCATGGTTTTCACTACTAACGCTTCTCAGTTACCGGGACTCGATCCCTCTTCCCCTCAGACCGGATCTCCTCTTTCAGGGCTCAACGTTGCACCCATGTCCAGCTCATCTGCATCTCAGGGTGTGGTTCTTGAGAGGGGAAGGCTTGAAGCATTAGAATGTCCAGAAGAAGCCATTTCAACTCTTCTTAACGCTAGAAGAAATAGTACCAACAATGTTTATGAGCGCATCTGGTCAAAATTTACAGATCACATGTCTTCCAGAGAAAAACCTTGCAGTTCCCCAGAGGTCCAAGACATACTCAGTTTTTTACAAACGGGTTTGGACTTACCGTTAGCAGTCAGTTCTCTCTGAGTACAAATCTCAGCCATCTCTGCATTTTCTGGAATCTCTTGGGCCAATCATCCTTTGGTCTGCCAGTTCTTCAAGGGCGCCATCCGGCTTAGACCCCGGAGAATGCCGAGGTTCCCTAAATGGGATCTACCGCTTGTCCTGGATTATCTTACCTCAATCAGCTCCGATCAGGGTAAACCACTATCAGCTAAAGATCTTACTCTCTAAACTGCCTTTTTAGTAGCGGTCACTTCAGCTAAAAGAGTGTCTCACATCAGAAATCTGGGTTCAAAGGAACCATTCTTGACCTTATTTCCAGATAGAGCAGTATTAATTCCTATGCTGGGCTCAAATCCTAAAGTTACATCCATTTTCCATGAAAATCATGAAATTGTGCTGCCCACTTTTGGATTGTCTGAAGATCAAACTGTTCATCCCCTTGATGTAGGTCACACATTATGTCAATATCTGGAAATGACAGAATCTTTTAGGAAAACAGACTTTCTTTTCATTCTTCATGTAAAGAACAAAGGGAAACAGGCTTCAATCAGATCCATTGCAGCATGGATAGTTCAAACCGTCCAGAGGGCATACAAAGCCAAGGGCATGGCTCCTCCAGAGGCAGTGTCTGCACACTCAACTCGAAGCATTTCAACTTCCTGGGCAGCCTCACGTCATGTCGCACCTGATGTTATATGTAGAACGGCTTCATGGTCGTCAATCAATACTTTTGTTTCTCACTATTGTGTTGAGCCGGCTGCTTTATCTTCACTAAATTTTGGTTTACAAGTGCTGTCAGTCGACAGTGATAAATAAAATTTTCTTGCCTCAGCATTTTGCCCACCCGGGTGTGTTTGGCGAGTTATTTCCCACACGTATGCTGCCATGGAGCCAGTCAGGATAAAGGAAAATGTATTGTCAAATACTTACCGTAATTTTCCTTTCCTGATAGGCTCCATGGCAGCAGGAGTCCCTCCCAGTGCTTGGAGTCGGCTAGTTACGGAACACGGCTGAGAGCCCACAGCTGAAATTTATAGGTAGGGGTCCTAATGGGTAGTTAAGGAGGCGGGGCCTACCCAGACGTATGCTGCCATGGAGCCTATCAGGAAAGGAAAATTACGGTAAGTTTTTGACAATAAATTTTCCTTTTTTTCTTCATTTCTATTATAAAATTTTGCAAAAAAGTAATTTTTCTTCATAAGTTTGGCCTAAAATGTATACTGGTACATATCTTTGGTAACAAAACAAAAACAAATTAGATATGATTTAGTCTGGGTGAAAGTTATAAGGTCTACAAGCTGTGGTACCAATTACTGAAAATTGATCAATTTGATCACATCTGATGTACTGACAGCATCTCTCATTTCTTGAGACCCTAACATGCCATAAAAGTACAAATACCCCCCAAATGACCCCTTTTTGGAAAGAAGACATTCCAAGATATTTAGAAAGAGGCATTGTGAGTTTTTTGAAGTTGTCATTTTTTCCCACAATTCTTTGCAAAATCAAGATTTTTTTCATTTTTTTTTTCCACAAACTTTTCATATTAGCAGGTTATTTCTCACACACAGCATTAGCATACCACAAATTACACCCCAAAACACATTCTGCTATTCCTCTTGAGTATGGCGATACCACATGTGTGAGACTTTTACACAGCGTGGCCACATACAGAGGCCCAACATGCAGGGAGCACCATCAGACCAATTCTGACATTCCTCTCCTACATGGAAAAATCATAATTTATTTGCTAGAAAATTACATGGAACCCCAAAACATTATAGATGCTTTTTTAGCAAAGACCATAGAGAATACAATGGCGGTTGTTGCAACTTTTTATCGCGCATGGTATTTGCACAGCAATTTTTCGAAACGCTTTTTTTTTGGAAATAAAACAGTTTTGTGCTTTAAAAAAAAAAACAGTAAAGTTAGCCCAATGTTTTTGCATAATATGAAAGATGAAGTTACGCCAAGTAAATAGATACCCAACATGTCACCCTTCAATATTGCACACGCTTGTGGAATGGCGCCAAACTTCGCTACTTAAAAATCCCCATAGGTGACGCTTTAAATATTTTTACTGGTTACATGTTTTTAGTTGGAGAAGAGGTCTAGGGCCAAATTGATTTCTCTCGCTCTAACGTTCGCAGCGATACCTCACATGTGTGGTTTGAACATCGTTTTCATATGTGGGCGGGACTTACGTGCACGTTCGCTTCTGTATACGAGCACGCGGGAACAGGGGCGCTTTAATTTTAATTTTATTTTTATTCATTTTACTTTTTTTTATTTTAGTTTGACACGTTTTTCCCCAAAAATAAATGTTTTGATTACTTTTATTCCTATTGCAAGGAATGTAAACATCCCTTGTAATAGGAATATAGCATGACAGGTCCTCTTTACAGTGAGATATGGGGTCAATAAGACCCCACATCTTGCCTCTAGGCTGGGAAGCTTGAAAAAAAAAATTGCAGAGTATTGCGCAGGGAGTATTGCGCAGAGAGTATTGCAAAGTATTGTGTGGGGGTATTGCAGAGTATTGTTCAGAGTATTGCGCAGGGGGTACTGCAGAGTATTGTTCAGAGTATTGCGCAGGGGGTACTGCAGAGTATTGTGCAGGGGTACTGTAGAGTATTGTTCAGAGTATTGCGCAGGGGGTACTGCAGAGTATTGTTCAGAGTTTTGCGCAGGGGGTACTGCAGAGTATTGTTCAGAGTATTGCGCAGGGGTACTGCAGAGTATTGTTCAGAGTATTGCGTGGGGGTACTGCAGAGTATTGTTCAGAGTATTGCGCAGGGGGTACTGCAGAGTATTGTTCAGAGTATTGCGCAGGGGGTACTGCAGAGTATTGTTCAGAGTATTGTGCAGGGGGTACTGCAGAGTATTGTACAGAGTATTGCGCAGGGGGTACTGCAGAGTATTGTTCAGAGTATTGCGCGGGGGTACTGTAGAGTATTGCTCAGAGTATTGTGCGGGGGTACTGCACAGTATTGTGCGGGGGTACTGCAGAGTATTGTTCAGAGTATTGCGCAGGGGGTACTGCAGAGTATTGTGCGGGGGTACTGCAGAGTATTGTGCAGGGGTACTGCAGAGTATTGTGTTGGGGTACTGCAGAGTATTGTGTTGGGGTACTGCAGAGTATTGTGTGGGGGTACTGCAGAGTATTGTGCGGGGGTACTGCAGAGTATTGCGCGGGGGTATTGCGGAGTATTGCGCGGGGGTATTGCGGAGTATTGCGCAGGGTATGCAGAGTATTGCAGACAATTGCTCAGGGGTGTATGCAGAGTATTTCTCAGGGGGGTATGCAGACTATTGCTCAGGGGGTATTGCAGAGTATTGTGCAGGGAAGGAAGAGTATTGTGCAGGGGGTATGCAGAGTAATGCACAGGGAAGGAAGGGGTTAATGCAGGGATGGCTGAGCAGGGATGGATGGATCTGTGACTGCAATAGTCACAGATCCATCCCACAGCGCTGCTGCCATCCGCGCTCCCCCTCTCACACTGTACCGATGGGTACAGAGAGAGGAGGGAGGAACCGGCGTCATCAAATGACGCCGGTTTGTTTACATGTGATCACTCCGTCATTGGACGGAGTGATCACATGGTAAACCGCCGCTATCGGCGGCGATTTACCGTGAACCGTGATACGGACATTCCCGCGTGCGCGCCCCAGGGGGTGCGCGATTCTGGAATCACGTTATATAACGTGATCCCAGAGTTAAGCAACCACCTTATCGCCGTTATTTGACGGCGGCTGGTTGCTAAGTGGTTAAAAAGACAATGTTGCCACTGGCCATATCATGTGCTAAATAAATGTGTTTTTTTTTCAAAAAGTTTTTATTAACATTTTCAGAAAACAGAAAAACAAAATATGCATACAGCAGAAACATGGGCAGGTGGGTTCGTAATAAAAGAAAAAACAAGGAAGGGGAGGGACAGGGCGAAAGATGAGAAAAGAGAAGAAGGGTAAAGAGAAGGAGGAAGAAAGACAAAAAGGGGAGAGCGGAGGCGGGGGGAGGGAGGTGGGAGAAGGTATGAACGGCTGCAGTGCAAGTAGCATTGGTGAAAAGGCAGAGTACTTGTCTAACATACAAACCATGGAACTGGGGTATGAACATTCCCAACACCCCAGGGGGAGGGGGCGAGGGGAGGTTAATAACCCTGCTACGGTATGAACTGGTGGGATCTAAGGGGAGCGTTTATATGCTAGGCATACAGTGAAAAAATATGAGACAAAGAGGTCCAACAACATCAGATATAGTGCAGCTCCGAGGTATAGTGGCAGAGGTTGTGCTGGTGAGGAGGGGGGTGGGGGGGGGCAGTGTCCATTGTGCCAGTAGTGCTTAAGGAGAAGTGGTGGATGAAAAAATGGAAGGTGATGGGTCTCCTTCCGAGGATGGGGGTGGAGGAGACTTGTAGTACGAGAAGGAAGATTGTTCAAAGGTGGCTATGTCATCTCGGGATAGCGTTGTGTTCATGAAAGGCCGCCAGATTTAGAGGAAGCGAGACTCTGCAGTGTCTCGTGTGAAGTCGGTGGTGGCCCGTTCTCTGTAAAGGAGGAGAAGAAGGTCTCTTTGGAGCTGAATGAGGGATGGGGGGTGCGAGGAGATCCAATTTCTCAGGATCGCCCTCCGTGCGACAAGGAAACAGAGTAGAGGCCAGTCCTTACAAGTCCGCGGAGTGGGTGAGGGGGTTGAGGTGGTGGAGACATCCTGTTGTGATCTCTGGAGTAGGAGAGGGTCTTAATAGCCGAAGATGAGGAGGAGAGGGTCTTTAGCCAGTTTCATTAGGGTGACTTTGAAGATGTAGGCAAGGACTTGGTCCCAGAAGGCTGAAATAAAAGAGCATGACCAGAAGCGGTGAGCCAGGGATGGCTTTGGGTGATGGCACAGCGGGCACATGCTGCTGCTTGGGTCGTGCGATGAGTGGAGAAAGGGGATGTGGGCCCGGTGCAAGATCTTTAGTTGGCTTTCCCTCCAGATTTCGTTTGGGGTGAGACGCATAACTGTGTTGAAGCCTTGGAGTAGTTAGTGAGTCAGATCGTCTTCGGGGAAGTCCTTGCCCCAGTTGGATGCGGGGGTGTCAGATAGTTGGGGTGAGGTTCCGAAGAGCAGGGGTTTGTATATGTCCGAGATTTTGTATGAACCATCCGAGAGCAGCCGATCCGTGAAAGAGGAAGACAAGCGTCTACATGACTTGTTGCAGGATGAACGTAGGTAGGTGGCGCATTGCCAGTAGTGGAAGACGTGTGACTTGAGTAATTTGAAGGCTTCGGCTGTGGTTGCAAAGGGTAAAGGTCGGCCAGTTGAGATGTCGCATAGTGAAGCAAAAAGCGTAAGCCCCTTTTCCTGCCACAATTGGAAGGGTTTGTGATCCAGCCCCGCGGGGAAACTGGGGTTGCCTTGGATGGGGAGATGTCGTGACACAAAGGGGGATAGCCCGAGCAGTTTCCTGGTTTCCCTCCAGGCAATGACCTTGTCTCTGAGTAACAGGTTGTGTTGGAGACTGCGGGTGATCGACTTCCATTTGCAGTGCAGAAGGGCCGTCAGGGAGAGGGGGCGCACCATCTCAGACTCAAGAGAGTAGTTTGAGTATCTAGAGGCTTGAGATAACCAGTCCAGACCAAATATTAATAAACACGCTAAATTATAAAGCCTAACGTTGGGAAGACTAGCACCGCCCTCGCGTCTGGGGAGAAAAAGTTTCTTCAAGGCTATACGTGGCCTCTTGCCGTGCCAGATAAAATTTGAGATAGCCGATTCAATGATTTTAACATCTGTGTGGCGTAGAAGTAATGGGATAGTCTTCAATGGATATAGCAGCCTGGCAAAGCTGACCATTTTGACTAGATGGCATCTCCCCAGGAGCGAGAGCGGCAGATCCGACCAGTTCAATAGTTCTTGAGATATTTTAGCAATCAAAGGGGGGTAATTCAGGTGGTACAGAGATGAGGGTAGTTTTCCTATTTTTATGCCGAGATAGGTAATGTGGGAGGTAGCGACAGTAAAGATGGAGTGCCGTGACCAGGGTGGGTTAGGTAGAGTGCCCAGAGGAAGAATTTCACTCTTGGAGTAATTTATTCGGAGGCCCGAGCAGAGTCTAAACTCGTCGAAAATTGATTTGATGGTGAGCATATAGGAGGAGGGGTCTGCTGAGAAAATGAGGACATCATCTGCAAAAAGTGAGGAGCGAATTTCGTGTGTGCCAGGGTTTATGCCATGGAGGGGTGCTACTTGGATGAGATGCCTGGAAAGGGGTTCTAAGGCTAAGTTAAAAAAGAATGGGGAAAGGGGGCAGCCCTGTCGCGTCCCCTTGTGGAAACGGAATTCTTACCGTTGCGTTGCGTCACGTCACGTGACTTCATCACGTGACCTGATGAAGTCACGTGACGTGACGCAATGCGTAAGGTCAACTGGAAGTGACATGACACCCTGACCGTCCGACCGGAAGTGCCATTGTTGCCGTTTTTTACCTGTTTTTTTGTTTGTAAGTAAATTTACCCATTAAACTGGTTTCAGTTTTTACATAATTCACGATGAGAGCTTCATTCTTTCCATTCTATGCATATGCTTAATCCACGGTGAGCGGACTCTGATTACGCCTGGATGCGGACAGCATTATCTATCAAAGACGGAATTCAACAACATTATCGAGGATTGAGTTGAGGCCCCTTTCTCTCTGTTGGGAGGTATGCGCTCTGTGAGCACGGTTATCTTTGAAGACGTCTTTGGATTTTTTCCGATTGCTTAAAGGGATAGAAGCTATTGAATTGTTTGACACAATCATTGTCATTATTCACTTTTTTGGACTGGTTTCTGCGTCCATCACTATGCAGTTGTGATTTATCACTACCACTGGACTTTGGTTTATTTATTATTCATTGTTCACGTTTTGTGGTTGTAATTTGTATTATTTACACTTTGTGCCTTAGGGGTGCCATTTGCGCCTTTTAGTTTAGTTTAGGTTTTGCGCTCATCACCTTCTATTTCACATTCATTTTATTGTTGTTAGCACATAACAGATTTGAGCTGCATTTAATTTAGTTTAAGATTTTCACTGTTTACGTTTATTCACTGTTGGTCAGCGCTGTAGCTTTCCTCTTCTAATCTCTTAGAGACATAATATGGGTGGGACTAAATGAGCCTTTACGTAGTCTGGCGAGCAGTTTACCCGATTTGTTCCCGAATTTGTGGAGGGTGGCGTCTAAGTTTGCTTTTTTAACCGTTTCTAGAGTGTCTGCCCAGGCGTCGAATGATTTCTTAGCTGCGTGCCATTCGTCTCTGTTGTCAGGGGAGTCAGTTGTATAAAGAGCCCTTTGTGCTTGGTGCAAACGGGAACTGGCCATTTTGTATTGTGATAGGGTGTTTATTTTGAAGGAGGTAGCATAGGATATGATCAGACCCCTGAGGAAGTCCTTACCGGCGTCCCAGAAGAGGTTTGGGTCATCCATATGGGGGGCATTCGTCGAAGAATATTCCGCCCAGGCGTTCTCCATGTAACATTGATAATCATAGTGATTGTTGAGGTAGGAGGGGAAACGCCAAATTTTCGGGTGAGGGGGGAGGTCGAGGTTGTCAAGCGAGACTGAAATCGGGGCGTGGTCAGACACGGCAATGTCAAGTATGTCAGAGGCGGACACTAAGGGAACTAGGTCGTCCGAGGCGAAAAAGTAGTCAATTCTAGTGAAAATTGCATGGGGATTGGAGTAAAAGGTAAATTCCCTGTCGGCTGGGTGGGCTAGACGCCAAAGGTCACAAAGGTAGAGTGAGTCCATTGTAGAGGCGAAAAGTGAAGGGTTGGAGGGGGCAGGGCCTGGATTGGAACGTTTGGGGGAAGACCTGTCGTCTAGTTGGTGTAAGGTGTCATTGAAGTCACCCCCAATCAGGTGGGGGAGGTGTGAATTTTGCAATAGCCATGTAGACAACTCACAGTAGAAGTCCTTGCCAGGGCTATTTGGAGCATATATATTTGATATAATAAGTTCTTTGGAGCCTATCTTAACATGGGTGGATAGTAGTCTGCCCTGAGTATCTGAGTTGACCGCGATGACCGAGCATGGGAGGTTTTTATGTATCAGTAGGAGGACACCAGCCCTGCGGCCATTGGCCTCCGAGCCTAGGACCGTGCGTACCCAGAGTTTTTTCATGCGTGGGAAATCGGATGCAGAGAGGTGGGTCTCCTGCATTAGAACAATATCTGTTTTTAGTCTTTTTAGCTGTCTGAGGATTTTCATTCTTTTGTTTGGGGACCTGAGTCCCTTCACGTTTCATGAAAGTACTTTCATGTGACAGGTTTGGGAAAGGGGGTCTGAGGCGATTTTTTACGATGGGTATCGCGCGACTCAGCTCCAAAGGTGGTTACCGTGGGTGCGGGAGATGCGCTACGTAGAACACATGAGGGGAGGGGAGCGCAGGGCCGGGATATGTAGGTGCCAAAAGGAGGGGGCGAGGGGGGGGGGCAGAAGGAGGGTCTGGAGGGGAAAATGAAATAACATAAACAACAAAACCAACATTGAGAACTTCGCTTTTTTCCACATGGAGTCACTGTACGAGGCGGCTCCCCTGTCACGACCTTGGTGACATGGGACCCAGGAGCCCTGAAGCAGGGCGCAGGCGTCATGCGGCTGAAATGATGCACAACGGGGTGTGATGGGGGCAGCCTTTGTAAACCATACAGTGAACCCAGGAGGCGCTGGCATTGAAACCAGTAACAAAATAGTCGGATACATTACATCAGCTACTATATAACAGGGGGGGGGGGGGGTGAGAGAGGGGAAGCATGGCTGACAACACTGCATTCGAGGAGAGGCATCAAACATATACATGAAACATGTCAGAGAGTAAAAGAGAGTAAACATTAATAAAGGTGACCATTAAGTGATCCGCTCATGGTACTAAGCAAGGATACTGTGAACCAAAAAAAAAACATTGTTCAAGAGTCTGACCTGTCTGGAAGGCGTGGAGGAGAGGGCCAAACAGATACCCGGGGGCAGCAAGTGCCAGGGCAAATCATGGTCTGCTGGGGCCCAAGAGTGTAACTCATGTGGGGCAGGCGTAGAGGGCAGAGCCATGGTGGAACTCAGAGAGCGTGAAGCATGTTATTTTGCGGTGGCCTGATTCGGGTCAAGGCCTAAGGGCCTGAAGCGTTTTGGGCAGTCCTTCCTTGGGCTTCTTTGATCCAAGGAGCGATTTAGCGGAGGGGCTTTGGAGGGCGTCTGGAGGTGGGGGGACGCGTGCCGCGACAGCAGGAAGGGTTCGGCTTCAGAGGGATCCTGAAAGGTCAGCTGGTCTTCGTTCGGGGCCTTAAGGCGTAGTATGGCTGGGAAGGCCAGGGTGAACTTTATTTGTTGCTTAAAGAGTTCCGTGCAGATTGGTTGAAAGGCCTTTCTTTTCTTTGATACCTCGATAGAATAGTCAGCAAATACTAGGACTTTTATGCCATCGATTTGAAGCTGGCGGGCTTGACGGAATGTATGCAATATGAGAGATTTGTCGGCATAATTGAGGTATTTGGCAATGATCGGGCGCAGGGATTTGCGGTCCGAATTACAGGCCCCCATGCGGTGGGCGCGTTCTACCGTGCATGGGCCTGGAAGGCCCAGTGCTTCTGGGATGCGGTGGGAGCAAAAGTCCGATGATTGGAGCAATTGGTGCAGATGATTGGAGTGATTCGGGGACCCCCACAAACCTCAGGTTGCTCCTCCTGGATCTATTTTCCAAATCATCTAATTTCTGCAGAATATATTGATTCATCTTATCTTGGGCGTGCTCTAGAGCTTGGGCCTGGTAGAGGTCTTCCTCAGCATTGGATAGGCGGTGCTCTAGTTTGTTTAGCCTAGTGCCATGTTCCCCTAATTGGGCCTTAAATTGCGCCATCCCGGCGTTCACGGCCTTCTCCACTGATGCTGCGATCATGGGGGTCAGCAGGGTGGCTACCGCTTGGGCGATCCGCTCAGTAGTGCTATCCCCCATGTCCTGTGGTAGGGATGCGTGTGGGGAAGGAGGGGTGGATGTGTCGCCGCTTACCTCCATCGTGGCCTGCTGCGGTGGTGTCCGCGGAGCGGAGTAGGCCGAGACCGGGGCCTCGATTTGCGGCTGGGCCGGCGCCGGTTGCGCGTCTGGGCCAAGTTGGCGCCGGTGCCCGTTTTTTCAAGGAAACGGTCCATGGTGTTTCGGGGACATGCCCAGAGGTGGAGGGGGGAACGGAGGGCTTCTCGGGCTGATTTGAAGGCAGGTTATGGGTCGTGCTGCGGGAGCTACAGTGGAGAGCAGCTACTCCATGCGGCACCGGAACCGGAAGTCAAATAAATGTGTTAATGCAAACACAATATAGACCCTTCAGTGAGTGAAAAATCCAACGACTGTAGTGAACACAATATAAACCCTTAAGTGAATGAAAAGTCCAACAGGGACTGAAAGTGATTTAGTCCAAACATAAAAAACAAATGTAAATATATATGTTACTATGAAGAGAATCCTCATGTAGCACAAAAAACACCTGTAAGGCCGCGTACACACGATCAGACCGGTCCGATGAGACTGGTCCGACGGACCGTTTTCATTGGACCATGCTGAAGTGGTCTGATGGTCTGATGTGTGTACACACCATCAGTCCAATATCCCATTGGGCCAGAACCCGGTGACGCAGAACACAACGATGTCCTGAAAAAACAAGTTCAGTGCTTCCAAGCATGCGTCGACAGCATGCGTCGACGGACACCTTTAAAAGGTGTCCGTCGGACAGATTTTAAAGAAAGTTTTAAAACTTTGGGCCGACGGACAACGGTCTGATGGGCCGTACACACGATCAATTTGGTCCAGTTTCATTGGACCGGTCTGATCGTGTGTACGCGGCCTCAGAGATGATACAATCACATCCGAAGAGAAACTGATAAGAAATGGCCCCTTACCAGATAGATGAAAACTTTGAGCTTGTTACCAGGCCGGGCTGCCCTTAGATGTTTTTCTCAAGGAACTTGATACACAGATCGACCATTGAATCCAGATCATTGAAGGTTATGTGGAAATCATAATGTGAAGTGTTGGAGGGCACACCAGCCTATTGAAAAGCGATTACCGGTGTCCGAGTTGTGAGCAGGAGCTATCCTAACGGTGTTTAGATCTGGATTCAACGGTCGATCTGTGTATCAAGTTTCTTGAGAGGAACATCTAAGGGCAGACCGGCCCGGTAACAAGCTCAAAGTTTTCATCTATCTGGTAAGCGGCCATTTCTTATCAGTTTCTCTTTGGATGTGTGATTGTATCATCTCTCAGATGTCTCAGGTCTCTCGGGTGTTTTTTGTGCTACATAAGGATTCTCTTCACAGCAACATATATATATATATATATATATATATATATATATATATATATATATATATATATATATATATATATATATATATATAAATATATATATATACAGTGCCTTTGCAAAAGTATTCAGCCCCCTTGAACTTTGCGACCTTATGCCACATTTCAGGCTTCAAACATAAAGATATAAAACAATTTTTTTTGTGAAGAATCAACAACAAGTGGGACACAATCATGAAGTGGAACAAAATGTATTGGATATTTCAAACTTTTTTAACAAATAAAAAACTGAAAAATTGGCCATGCAAAATTTTTCAGCCCCCTTAAGTTAATACTTTGTAGCTCCACCTTTTGCTGCGATTACAGCTGTAAGTCGCTTGGGGTATGTCTCTATCAGTTTTGCACATCGAGAGACTGAAATTTTTGCCCATTCCTCCTTGCAAAACAGCTCAAGCTCAGTGAGGTTGGATGGAGAGCGTTTGTGAACAGCAGTTTTCAGTTCTTTCCACAGATTCTCGATTGGATTCAGGTCTGGACTTTGACTTGGCCATTATAACACCTGGATATGTTTATTTGTGTACCATTCCATTGTGGATTTTGCTTTATGTTTTAGATCATTGTCTTGTTAAAAGACAAATCTCCGTCCCAGTCTCAGGTCTTTTGCAGACTCCATCAGGTTTTCTTCCAGAATGGTCTTGTATTCGGCTCCATCTATCTTCCCATCAATTTTAACCATCTTCCCTGTCCCTGCTGAAGAAAAGCAGGCCCAAACCATGATGCTGCCACCACCATGTTTGACAGCGGGGATGGTGTGTTCAGGGTGATGAGCTGTGTTGCTTTTTTTTTTTTCATAAAAGTTTTATTGAGTCAAGATGCAGAATACAAAGAAGAAAAATGACATAGGAATTATCACATAACAAGGAGTGACACAAGGTTGCAAAAAAGGGTACGCTACATGATACAGTGTAACATAACAATCAATGAAATTTCCAGACCCGAATTAAGGTACACGTAGTGTAATGAAGCGACAGAGGGCGGAGGATCGTGATTGCAGTTTTCCCCACCCCCCAAATCCCCCTCCCCACTCTGGTGCCAGGGGGGAGAAAGGAGCAGGGTACCGAACAAGGTCATATAAGCGAGAGATAGTGTATCATGGCAAGCCTATGGTCACTCAACAAAAGAGGAAGGAGAGAAGAGGGAGAGAAGGGGAGAAAAGAGAGAGAGAGGAAGAGAGATTAAGAAAGAATGGGAGGGAGAGTAAAACAGGGGGAGAGAGATACGGGGTAAAAGGAAGGAGAGGGAGGGATGGGGGGGATAGGGGAGAGAGAGGGGATGGGGGGAGGAGGGGAAGAACGGACAGGCATACTGAGAAGGGAGGATAGAGGGGGGACAAGAGTGGATCCGCTCCCAGCGCCCCCCCCCCAAGGGCCCACCCATAACGTACGGATGAGAAGTCGCTGCCCCTGGTGGCTCAAGGGATCCATTGACGGTAGCGGTCAGTGGTTACAAAGTGGTTTCAGCAGGCCCAAGTAAAGGAAAATTTGTGGATTCTGTCTTGTGAAATGTAAATCAGTTCTTCCATTTATTTTATTGAGGAAATTTGTGCAAGCCACTCTCTAACAGTAGGAGCGGTGGTGGAGCGCCAGTGTCTGGGAATGCAAAGTCTAGCAGCGTTGACCATGTGCATGGCCAGGGACTTAAAATAGTCTTTTTTAGGGAGTGACGTGTGGTGGAGTAGGTACTGAGATGGGGTGTAGTCTAATACATAGGTCGTAACATGTGAAATGAGGTCATGAACCTCCCTCCAGAAAGGCTGGAGAGCCCCACACTCCCACCACACATGAAGCATAGTTCCCACGCCCCTGCCGCATCTCCAGCAGGTGTCGGGAATATTAGGGGAGAATTTGTGTAGGCGCGACGGGGTCCTGTACCATTTAGTGATTATTTTGTAGCCATTCTCTTGGATGGCCACGTTCAAGGAACCCTTGTGGGCGTATTCACAAATAGTGTGCCAGTCCTCCCCTGACAGGTCTGTTTGAAGATCTCTATTCCACGAAGTTTGTGTCGGGATGGGGATGCGTGGAGGACCGCCCGCTAAAAGGGTGTACAGAAGTGAAATTAAATGCCTTTGTGGTTTTTTACGGTGGCACAGGGATTCAAAGGGCGTAAGTTGCCGCGACCAAAGTGATTGATCGGGAGTGGACGTGAGGAAGTGCCGGATCTGCCTGTAAGTCCAGAATGATAAGGAGGCCGTCTTAGAGAGAGATTGTACCGCTTCAAAGGACAAAAGCCGACCAGAGGAGTAAAACTGAAGGGCCAGCACGTCCCCGAAGGGCCACTCCTGGCTTAAAAAGTCCGCCGATAAGCCTGGTTGAAAGTCCGGGTTTCCCCGCAAGGACGTAAGGTGGTTTGGGTGGGGAGACGGATGGCCCAGCTTCGAGGCCTTTTTAAATGCGAGGAGTGAGGGGTAAATGAGTGGGTGGGCTAACAGAGAGTGAGGCCAATTCTTAGAAGGCCACCATGGAAGTAAGTGAAGGGGGCTTTGCGAGAAACTCATCTCGAGAAGGACCCATAGTTTCTTAGAAGAGTGTATGTTCCAATCCGCAATCCTCGTGAGATGGCAAGCGTTATAGTACTTTTGAAGATCTGGAAGGCCAATGCCACCACCAGATTTAGGTAAGGTAAGGCGGGAGAACTTTATGCGGGGCTGAGAACCTCTCCAAAGGAAAGTGGAGCAGGCTCTCCTAAATGATGTAAAGAAGCCCGGGGGTAAGGAAATGGGTACCGATTGCATTAGATAGAGTAAGCGGGGTAGGATTATCATTTTAACCAGGGCTGACCTGCCGAACCAGGATACATTCAAGCCCATCCAATCTTTAAAGCTTTTCTGCATCTGCTGGAGGGCAGGATGGAGAGCTGTGTTGCTTTTACGCCAAACATAAAGTTTTGCATTGTTGCCAAAAAGTTTGATTTTGGTTTCATCTGACCAGAGCACCTTCTTCCACATGTTTGGTGTGTCTCCCAGGTGGCTTGTGGCAAGCTTTAAACTACACTTTTTATGGATATCTTTAAGAAATGGCTTTCTTCTTGCCACTCTTCCATAAAGGCCAGTTTTGTGCAGTATACGACTGATTGTTGTCCTGTGGACAGAGTCTCCCACTTCAGCTGTAGCTCTCTGCAGTTCAGGGAGAGCCAGGAGCAGGGCCGAACTGGACCTGGGGCCGATTTAAGCAGTGACTGCAGCGCTCCCCTGCCCACTGGATGTCCCTTATTTAGAGTGCCTGTCTCTCTTCTGGAATCAAATCCATTTGTCCCTCATTCCAAAAGGTTCCTCTTTTAGACCTGAAATAAATATACTGTCAATATAGTGTAGTGTTTCAGTCAAGGGAAAGGGGTGCTGTGTAATGTAAAGGAGTCAGTGATGCAGGGTGTTGTGTAATGTAAAGGGGTCCAGTGATGCAGGGTGCTGTGTAATGTAAAGGGGTCCAGTGATGCAGGATGCTGTGTAATGTAAAGGGGGCCAGTGATGCAGGATGCTGTGTAATGTAAAGGGGGCCAGTGATGCAGGGTGCTGTGTAATGTAAAGGGGTCCAGTGATGCAGAGTGCTGTGTAATATAAAGGGGTTCAGAGGTGCAGGGTGCTGTGTAATGTAAAGGGGTCTAGAGGTGCAGTTGTGGAGAGGGGGTACACAGTAGTGACAAATAGATATTGAAAGATGCAGGGGGCACAGTGGGGTGTTTTTACATTTTAATATGGGGGGGCGCTTTTGACTGTGTGCGAAGCGCCCCCCTCTGAATTTTTTTTAGCGGATGTCCATGCCTCTTGGCTGCATCTCTGATCAGTCTTCTCCTTGTATGAGCTGAAAGTTTAGAGGGACAGCCAGGTCTTTGTAGATTTTCAGTGCACTGATACTCATTCCATTTCAATATTATCGCTTGCACAGTGCTCCTTGGGATGTTTAAAGCTTGGGAATTTTTTTTGTATCCAAATCCAGCTTTAAACTTTTCCACAACAGTATCTCGGACCTGCCTGGTGTGTTCCTTGTTCTTCATGATGCTCTCTGTGCTTTAAATGGACCTCTGAGACTATCAGAGTGTAGGTGCATTTATACAGAGACTTGATTACACACAGGTGGATTCTATTTATCATCATTAGTCATTTAGGTCAACATTGGATCATTCAGAGATCCTCAATGAACTTCTGGAGAGAGTTTGCTGCACTGAAAGTAAAGGGGCTGAATAATTTTGCACTCCCAATTTTCACTTTTTTATTTGTTAACAAAGTTTGAAATATCCAATACATTTTGTTCCACTTTATGATTGTGTCCCACTTGTTGTCGATTCTTCACAAAATTTACAGTTTTATATCTTCATGTTTGAAGCCTGAAATGTGGCAAAAGGTCGCAAAGTTCAAGGGGGCAGAATACTTTTGCAAGGCACTGTGTGTATATATATATATATATATATATATATATATATATATATATATATATATATATATATATATATATTTACATGTTGTTTTTCATTTTTGGACTACAATCACTTTCACTCCCTGTTGGACATTTTTTATTCCCTTAAGGGTTTAGAATATGTTCACTACAGTCGTTGGATTTTTCACTCACTGAAGGGTCTATATTGTGTTTGCATTGACACTTGTTATTTATTTAGCACATGATATAGACAGTGGCAACATTGTCTTTTTAATATCATTTTTACAACCCCTTTAACTTCCTGAAATTAAACATTAGTAATTTTGTTTTGCAATATCAAATTTCACCAGTAGGGGGTGATGCGGATGAAATTAAAAATTTCAGCACCTGCCAAAAGTGCAGAATTCCAGAAATGGAAGCATAAATAGTAGACAATGATTAACATAAAAAACAAAAATGACGATTTTTAATGTAAGCAGAAGAGTTAAACAAACTGTGGTATCTTATCCAGCTTCCGGATGAGAATCTGAACAGTGTAAAATAAATGGTTTAGGAAGTTTCCCATGCATGTCAGAAAATGTGCCTAAGCAATCCTCTACTACCCACCTCCCCTCATCCTGGCATAAGGTAAACAGTAGCACACAGCACTTCTTTTCACAGTGAAACAAAAGGACTTCACACTGAGCCCCAGAGCTAAAGAGAACATGGCTTATGAAGCAAAAATTCATTTCCCAACATCTCCAGTACACAGGATTCCATCAGTACCACACACAATACACTCAGCGGGTGTGACATTTCCCTGCCTGACTCACTGGAGATAGATATTTTGTTACAGTAAACTAATATATCTTTTTAACAACAATTCTTAACAGAACACCTTATTTCCTTGTTTTTTTTTTTCTAAATCAGTACTGAATATAATAGTTCAAGAATATACAAAACCACATTTAAATAATAACAAGGCTCATGTATACTGCCAGCACACATACCGTGGTAGGGAAGTAAACCAAAACAATCGTCTTTTAAAGTGAACCTGTATGTGTATTGTGCAAGGCAGGTAATGTTATCTTTGCAAGCAAAAATAAGAGCAGTCACCTTATGAGGACTAAAGCATGCAGGTTTTACGCAAATGCAAGAAGACACTCTTGAAACAGGAAATTATGTCATTGATGATGTCATTGAACTAATAATAAAATTAGTCAACTGTAAAGAAAAAGTAATTGCACAAAGTGCATAAGACCAACATATGTTGGATATAGGTTTGCAGAGTGATGCAAGTGACATATAGATCAATAGTGCACAATACTATAAGTGCAAACAGAGTCCATGATGTTAAGAGGTGTTCCAGGATACCCGCTAGTTTCGTGAAAGATGTGCACTTCACCACACACACACTCTGGTCTCCCAGAACTCTCACCTCTAAACGGCTAAAAAGAGACCTCAATGTGCAGATCCACTGCTGGTTATCTCCCTGGTGTTCCTGGTGTCCACAACATGGATAGTAGGATCTGGGTCTCAGAGGTGGGATAAAAACAGGAAAGAGGACCTCCAATAGTGTATTATCATTGATACAGAGGAGTTTAATAAATACAATTCGCACTTGCAAACATAGAAGTAAAACGAGAATATAACACAGCGGCACCGCGCTGGTATCACAGCAATCCCGGTGTACGTCTCCCTTCACCCTACGCGTTACGACATACATGTCTTCAACTGGGGTTTGTGTGTGGACAGCTCGGGATTCCCTTTCTAGCTACGCAGACCGGAAGTTCGGCTCCGCCATTTTCTCGTAGTCCGCCAGGTTAGCCTGTTACCTATGCAGACCGGAAGTTACGGCTCCGCCATTTTCTCGTAGTCCACCAGGTTAACCTGTTGCCTATGCAAACCGGAAGTTGCGGCTCCGCCATTTTCTCGTAGTCCGTCAACAGACGGCAGATCTGCGATGACTAGCTTCATAATGTGAGCTCATAATAAATTTATACAAAACATTAAAAGAAATTGAATTCAATATCCAGGTAATCTATGTATTACTAAGGCCAAAAATCTATCCTAAGGTATAGCTTACTTCCTACACCTCTATATATAGTGTGACAATGAGAACAACAGTCAAGTCTCTTCATCGCCATCTAGTGGTTAAAAATAGGTATTAATAGTTTTAAAATTAGAATTAAAAAAAGCTGTTGTCTATATAGAGCCAATAGACACACTAGCTTTTATACCTCAAAATGTCATCGAATATAAGGTACTGACATAATTCCCTAACCTCTATGTACATGATTAGCGAGATAATCGTACATCGGGCTTGTCGTGTCACATACCACATTGCAAATGTAATAAATTCATGGTACATTACTAAGATCTAAATAAAAAAATATAAAATAAAATAAAAGGAGGGAGGGGAAGAAAATCTGTGGGACCAGCCCACATCTATCACCCTATATATTAGAATATTTTAGAAATTGCTTAAAAAGCAATTTAGATCGAACTCAATATTAATACCTCCAGGTGTGAGTCCTCATATTGTGAATCCATTGAGATTCTTTTTGGCTTATAGTTCTTATTTTATGACTGCCTCTCCAGCTTTTTACATACTTATCTATTCCGCAAAATTGCATATGAGAGGGATCTTTGTTGTGCACCAGATCAAAATGTCTGGAAACATTATGCTTCGTGGATCCCTTGATAATATTTTTTACATGTTCCTTGATGCAAACTTTCAAGGCTCTTTTTGTCCTACCAACGTACTGTAAATTACAGCTACACTGGATGACATAAATCACTCCTTTGGTATGACATCCTATGAACTCCTTAATTTCAAATGATTCTCCTGCATTGGTTGCCATAAATTGGGTTCTTTTCTTAAGTGGTTTTTGGGACCTCATACAAGAAAAACAACTTTTTACATGGAAAATAATAAATAATAATAATAAAATTTGTGTTATATTAGCAAATTCAAAATCCAATCAGGAGTTAGAAGCAGCCAGTTCAATATTGTGCAAATAATACTTCAGTGAGTACTCCAAAAATGCAAAATATATATGTGACCACAGTTTCATCAAATCAGAGCCTCATGCAACGCCATGTGCATTAAGCTAAGCCTTGTGCTATTCTCCACCCAAACAAATGGCATCACACAGGGGATCCTGGCCAGCAACCTGAGAGATGGCCTGCTTGAGAGGAGAGATTGGGGGCACACGGCAGATCCACGGTACATACTTGTACATGGGATGGGGAAAGCTATGGTCACTTCTGCCTACAACAGGCAGTCACCCTGACACCTGCACATATGTAGCACCCCCTTTGTTTTTGTATAGGCTCTGCATTTAAAACAAGTTGGACTGAGAGAGCTAAGTTGCTCCCAGTTTTGATTTGTCTAGGTTATTGGCCTATGTCATTCCGGAAAGGTCCACTGGCTCGGACTGCATTCTGGGGATGTCGTTTCATCCTTGGCCGGCAGTGGGAGCCAGCAGGATTTCTGGCAGATGGAGTCTTCCTCAGCAGTCAATTGGAGAGTTTTTCTCCTCGCTGGGCATGCTGGGGAGGGGTATATCTGGGACCTAGGTCAGGTGCTTTGGGTTCTTCTTCTTCACGTGTGCGGGGTCCCGGACTCGGGGAGCGGCATCCACCTTCAGGGTGTGCGCGCCCATGGACCCCGCCGGCACGGCCCGCCTGGCTAGGTTCCTAGGCCTTCCTGAGTCTCAGTCAGAGACAAGAATCAAGGGGCCCCAGTGATTTACTGGGTCCCCGAAGCTTAAGAGAATTCCAGACGGGGATTCAGTGACCGGGATGCTGGCAGGTATGCTCTACTGCCGCCCGGTGACCTATGCGGAGAAAATACTGGGAGGATTCGCTCTGTTCTCACATTTAGTCTATCCAACTGGAATGTGGCAGAGGCCTAGAGCTGGGCCTGTGAGAGAGACCCGTTCCTCTCAACCAAGATTCGAGGTGGCGCCTCGGCTGCCAGGTCTGTGTGAGAGACACCTGTCCGTGGACACCTTACCCACTCAATCTTATAGGAGTGGCGACGTGTGAAAATTTGTGCTACTAAGGGCTGATCTGCCTTGCATATATCCAGGCCTGACATCGAAAGTTTCTCTTCTCTCATCAACCTATTCTTCCTTCACCAAAGTTGATGTTGGCTAATGTTGGCCTGGAATTAAAGCATTGAAAAAATCTTTATTGGGGGGCGTGGCCTGGCGCGCAGCGTGAATAGACGCGTAGCTCCGGAGCTCCGTTGAACCAGGGACACCAGCGGCACACAGCAAGACACCCTTGCCTTTCCCAACCGCCCTGTATCGGGACTCCCGGTCTGACTTCCCGCCACTATGAAGGGGAAACGTCAGATAGACTGCAAACCCCAGCGTCTTACGGACTTCTTCTCCCTGACTGGGGGGAACGCAGGGCAAGATGGCACCGAGGCCTATACACCTCTGCATGGCCGGTCTAAGGCGAACGCTTCTGGCAAAGGTAATCGACCCCTTTCCAAGCCATCCCCTTCCGCAACCTCCTCTCCGCCTCACACCCCGTCCTCCTGCAGCCCCGCAAAGTCCAGACCACGGCTGGATGAGCATGGATCGGGCCTAGCCACGAGTCCGGCAGACAGTCAGACCTCAGAGTCCGGGGATGACACACGGGATCTGCCGGATTCCATTGTGTCCTACCCAACGCAAAACCAACCTGTGCTTACACAGTACTAAAGGATATGCTCATGTCTCTTAGAAGCACTTTGCAAACGGACACAGCAGCATGCATGCACCGCCTGACTGGGGACATCCAGGAGGTGGGGAGTAGAGTGGCACACATAGAGACTAAAATGGGGGAATATGCCACTACCATCAATGATTTAGTTGAAGCAAATGAGGACAGGGAAGCTGATTCAGAGTAGATCAAGGCAAAGCTGGCTGACATGGAAGATAGGTCTAGTAGAAACAACATGAAAATAAGGGGGTCCCTGAATCTGTGCTGCAGTCTGACCTTGCCTCCTATGTGGCCAACATGTTTAAGACTATTGTTCCTGATCTTACTGACCTAGATGTCACGATTGACCGGATTCACCGCTTACCAAAACCCCCTTATCTCCCTGATCAAGTGCCTAGAGATATCATTCTCCGATTACACTTCTTCCATGTCAAAGACAAATTGATGTACACCATGAGGAGGCGGGAACAAATTCCTGAACAGTTTCAAAACTTGCAATTTTTTGCAGATTTATCCCAATATATGTTACAAAAACTGAAAAATTTGAATTCGGTAACTAAGATACTCCGTAACCATAAAATAATCTACCATTGGGGCTACCCCACAAAGCTGTCCATCACGAAAGACAACCGTGAATTTGCAGTGATATCCTTGGAGAAAGGCCTTGACCTCCTTAAAGAATGGGGACTTCTGCCCGACGCTAATGACGATCAAGTGCTGGCTAGCACACCACAACATGTGGATCAGGGTTGGAAGTCGGTTACCACCAAAAATGCTAAAACACATATGTGAACTGAAAAGGGTGATTCCTTGACTCTCTATTAACCTATGGATTTGGATCCCTGAGTTCTGGGATGCTCTCCGATGGCTGACTTTGACCCCCCTCTGCGAGTTGCAGCTACTTGCTGTCACCGAAGGGCCCGTGCCCTTCCTATTTGTTGCCATAGTTATGTTTTGACTGTTTTTCTGCATTTAATATTTTTCTTTCTCTCTCTCTCAAGTCGTGGATGGCTACGAACCTGTAGTTTTGTTTTGTCTTCACTTCATCTCCGCTGGATGCATTCGGCTCGTACTTCTCTGGATCACTTCCCAAAATCCCTCCCTCGCCGCCTGGACGAGTTGGAAAATATGGAGGCCCATCATCCTGGTCCTACAGTCCGGTCTTCTAAATGTGAGCACCTTCCCAGAGCCGCTGCCTTGAAGTTTTGCCTTGAGGATAATGAAATTTTGGCAAGAATGTGCTTACGGACAGTGAACTGCAGGGGTCTAGGTCCCCCATTGTGTGCACATCCTTTTGATCTACCTGCATGCCCCTTAATTTTTTTATCTATAAACGCCAAGGGGCTTAACCACCCTACCAAAAGGAAATCCCTATGGCAGGAGGCCCTGTCACATGGTAGTGATGTTCTGTGTTCCCAGGAGACACATGTTCATGCTAAGGCACCACCTAGATGCTCTCACAAAAATTCCCTGCATGTATTCACAGCTAACGCTGATTCTAAGACTAAAGGGGTCCTAATTGCAATTCGGGATACGGTAGCTTTTAATCTACATACTATAATTGCAGATCAGTTGGGCAGATACCTTATTATTGTTTGCGACCTGGACTCTGCTACTTATACTATTGTTAATGCATACTCGCCAAACAAGCATCAAGTACGCTTTTTCAACAAGCTGATGGCTAAAGTCTCTAACCATCGCCAGGGCTCACTGATACTATGTGGCGACTTCAACATCACCCCTGATCCAACAATTGACTCTACCTCCCCACCTGGCCGCCACTGCCAGGCCTTACTCCCGTCCATCCACAAATGGAATGTCTTTGATGCTTGGCGCTGCCTCCATGCGGCCAAAAAATACTTTTCTTTTTTTTTCTCCACCTCACCGTGTATATACCCGGATTGATCTCTTCTTGGTGGACCAACAAATTCTGCTTAAAACAAGATCTGCAACCATTAATGACATAACGTGGTCTGACCATGCGTCTATCGCTCTCTCTATAGCAGACTGTGCTACCACTCATAACAGCCGTATGTGGAGGCTTAATACTTACTTTTTACAACAAAAAGAAGTGAGAGACAATCTTGAGACGCATCTAAATATTTTTTTTGTAAAAAAAAGGACTCAGTACAGAGTCCCTTCATCTTGTGGAATGCCCACAAGGCGTACATGAGGGGTATATGTATACAGGAGGGGGCGAGAAATAAACGGCAGAGGCAGCAGCGGGTTACCACATTAATAGATCAAATATCTGTGTTGGAGTCCCTAAACAAACAGACGATGTCCCAATCTACCTCCACTCAATTGACCAAACTACGATACGACCTACACCTACTCCTTCTTGAGAACTTTGAAAAGGCGTCTAAAAGACTCAAAATGCATTTTTATACTTCAGGGAACAAGGCAGGAAAGTTACTAGCACGAACCCTTAGGGGGCATAGATATAAGCTTAAAATTCCCTTTGTGATCCACCCTAAGTCTAATCAAAAAGAGTATCACCCCCAAAAAATCGCTAATGCTTTTAGTAGTTATTATGAGTCCTTATATAACTTGAAAGATGACCCCTCGATTGTACAACCTACACCCGATAGTATTGACCAATTTCTAGATGGGCTATCCTTACCTAAATTGACCCCAGCCCAATCTCAAGCGTTGAATCTACCATTTACTGTTGCAGAAGTCTTAGAAGTGATTGGTTCGCTCCCCACGAACAAGTCACCAGGCCCGGACGGCTTCAGTGGAGAATATTATACATTGTTTAGACATGTACTTTCCCCATTTCTGCTACAAGTATTTCAATCTGCTGCTGCCTCTGCTTCCTTTCCGCCGAAGATGTTGGAGGCTGTAATAGTTGCCTTGCCCAAGCCAGGGAAGGAACCTACCTCACCTTCTAACTTCGGCCCAATCTCACTATTGAACACTGATTTGAAAATCTACGCCAAACTAATAGCCTCCCGCATGGTGGATATATTGCCAACCCTTATCCATCCGGACCAGACCGGTTTTACTAAACATAGACAAACCTCGGATGCTACTCGTCGAATGATCAACATCATTCATCTAGCTCAGGTGCAAAGAAAACCTTCTCTGCTCCTCTCATTGGATGCAGAGAAGGCTTTCGATCGAATCCACTGGCCCTATACTCTAAAGCTTTGGCTAGAGTTTACATTTGTACCCCCTTTGCCATCACTAATGGAACTAGGCAGGGCTGCCCCTTATCCCCTTTAATATTCAATTTACTGATGGAGCCCTTCGCCAACAATATTAGGTCCTATCCAAATATCACAGGTTACCAAGTGGGAAACTATACACATTCTATAAGACTCTTTGCAGACGATATTATATTGATTATGACGGAGGTGGGTTCCTCTCTGGTGGCAACACATGATGCACTAAGAATGTTTAACGAGGTCTCATATTATAAGGTCAACAATAGCAAATCATTCGTTCTAGGTCTTGGGCTTGATATACCTACGTGTACGCAACTTAAGGCACGCTACCCTTATACCTGGAGCGTGGAGGAAATACAATACCTTGGGGTCAAGTTGACCGCCCCAAGCGGCTGATCTAGTGGTGGCTAATTATGACGGGTTTCTCAATGTCCTTAGTAGGACTTTGCAAGATTTGACGTGGAAGGAGTCGACCTGGTCTGGGCGACTAGCCGCCATGAAAATGGTAGCACTACCACAGCTTATATACCTATTTAGGAGTCTCCCTATACCAGTCTCCGACGGGTTCTTCCGCAAAGCACAATCTATGGTGAATAGGTACTTATGGCAGGGGCGAAAGGCTAGGTGTACTTTTCAAAAATTAATTAAAAACAAAATGGCGGGAGGAGTGGGCCACGTCCTCATCAACGACTACTACGTAGTGTCCATATTGGCACAACTGAAACACTGGTTCTCAGGGGGGACCTCTACTAGGTGGTTAGAACTAGAATCCGCACAATGCCCTAATTCCAGCTACTTTGACCTTCTGCTTTCTAGCAAATTTCTGAAAATCCCTCAGATAGGCTTGTCGCCCACTATCCTCACCTCTATACAAGCGTGGAAAAGACTGGGAAACGAACCCCTAGGGGGCACCGCTACCAGGACTATTTATCACCCTATCACGAGCCTGCACTTACTTACACAAGACTTATACATCAAACATTGGCACTCATTAGGTATATCTACAGTGGCAGACGTAGGCATAGGCCCAGCTATTAAATCTTTCCGATCACTTTAGACTGAATACAACCTGGATTCTAAGGAGCATTTTACCTATATGCGAATTTCTCATTTATTGATGACACATGCGGAGATGAGACTGAGGTCCCATGGCGGGTGTTCCTTTATCTGTCCAACCCCAACACTAGCATCAAGGGCATTTCCTTGTTTTATAACGTCTTAGGCCACAAAACTGACTTTGTTAAATCCCCGTCCAATGCGAACCTGGGAATCTGACCTGGGAACTGTGTACACATTGGACAAATGGAAATATGCCGTTGCGTCTATATACAAAGCCTCCAGATGCGCCAACCTGTGGGAATTGTTCCAAAAGATTCTACTCAGGTGGTACATGACCCCAACTCGGATAGCTGGGTTTAACAAATCGGCCTCTCCTCTGTGTTGGAGAAATTGTGGACAAAGGGGGTCCCTGATTCACATCTTAGGGCTCTGCCCCTCGCTGAGGACTTATTGGATGGAGGTATTTGGTCTTATAGGACGTGTAATCAAAACTAGTATTCCTTATAATATTAGCATGGCAGTCCTGTACCTGGGAATAGATAGCATTCCGTCTTCCCTCCGGAGCGTGGTAACCCACATTCTCCTGAGTGCAAGACTGGAATTATTGAGGCACTGAAGGAGGGTGGAAACACCCTCGCTTTTAGATGTAATAAGGACGACCAATTTACATATTACCTATGAAACCATGTTTGAGGCCTCTCAAAATAGATTAGCTGAGAAAAACCACATCTGGACTCCGTGGGGGGACTGGTATAGCTCAAATTTTCCTATATAAATGCTTCATACATGTCCGAGTAGCATCCACCTTGTTTTCTTTTTTTTAGTCTCTTTTTCCTTTCTTTCTTTTCCTTTATCTTTCCTCTATTTGTTTTATCTGTTTTTGTACTTCCCCTATAACCCCTGTCTGTTTAGGGGAATTAATACAGATGGCCGAGACCCTGTTTCTCTGTTGTAAGGCTTTGAACAGAATATAAACATGTTTTTTTTTCTAGTATTATTATGACCCATGTCTCCAGGCGCAGCTTGTTCCCAGTGGGGGGCGCCGGAGGTTCGGGTCCTCATTGTTATTTATAACGGTCTTTACCTGTTGAATGTGGAATAATTGCTCACATCACATGTTTTATTGTCGCAATATGGCCCTATGCTATCCATCTTCCTTGATGCATAGTCATGTAACACTCAACTATTGTAATAGATCTGCGAGATGTCTTTTGCCTATTATTCACCATGAGTATTGTCTGTATTGTGTTTTTCTCTTTTTTCTAATAAAAATACTGAATGAGATAAAATCTTTATTGACTGTGTGGATTTCCATTTACTGCTAGATCCTTCTGGTGCATCCCTAGACCAAGCTGGGGTAACTTAATTTGCCGATCCCAAATCAAACCAGCGGCTCCTTCAGGGGTAAGCGCTACACGTGGGGGCTCGTCCAGGATTTCGGCTGTTACCCCTGACAACCAGAAGTGAGTACGGAGTGTGTCTACAAGTCGTGTATTGAACTGTCCGGCGGAGAGGGGGTTAACAATTATCGCTGAGCTGGGGCGTAAGTGCGGTCTAGCATGCGCCTGCAACGTGTCCGGACAAGTTCCCTTGGATGGGAGGAGTTACCCTCCCCTGCGTGAAACGTGCTTGAGGATTTTGCACCAAGCAAGTGAAGTCACGCCCATCTGCGCACCAAGGAGCAGAACACCACCCATCTCTAGTGGTATGATGGCTGTTCCCCGGCCACCGGGCTTTTCCGCCCAGAGATTGAGGGTCCCTACGTCTATATCAGGGACTTTCGATACTTTTGTTACGTCCGGAGTGTCTGTGACAGACACGGGTGTCGGGCTGGCCACCAAAGGACAGTTCGTTATTCTATCCAGTAAAGAACCTGAGGTATTTGGCATGATCTGCCACCGCTGTGGGGACCGTTCCATGCAGATTCAGCCTTTTGCCCGGTGCCAGAGATGCAGGGCCTACGCGTTTGTGGCTGTCTCGCCCACACAGGCTCCAAAGGGATATCGGGTGAATCTTATCACGGCCGCCCTCACAGCAGAGGAGGAGGCATCATGGCCGGAGCCTTCCCCATCAGTGCTGGTTGTGGACCCAGGAATACAGGATCCTGAGGTGATCTCCATATCGTCCACCCAGACCCTGCCATCGGCTACCTCGCCACCTTCCTCGCTGGAGGTAAGCCCCAGAGACAATACGGATTTGGAGAGCATTTTATCTGGTGTGTCAAGTTCATCAGATGTGACAAACCCACGGAGCGAGCCCACTTCAGAGACAGCAGAGACTTCTACTACGTTCTCCTGGTGGTATGCTCGAACAACTAAAAAGCCGGCCTCTCTCAGTTATGGTTGGGACCGACCTGTCGGGAGCCCCTTATCAGCGGAGGAATGGCGCTTGATGGACTATGATTTGTCGTCGGATAACCCGGCGAATAATGACCGTAACTTTTACCCGGAGTGAAGAATGTGATGTGGAAGAATTTGATGCTTCCGGTGCTGCTCGGGAGGAGAAGGACCGTCCTACCAGGAGCAAACCGAGAGGGCTTAGCCGTTTGTCCACGGAAGCTCCAAGTCTGACCTGGGGAGTGGGTGAGTCAAGCTCTGTGTCTGCCGTCGCCCTCACTACCCCTTTACCCATGAATGTTCCTGCTTTGAGAAGGGCCCCTGACGCGTTAGTGCTGCCGGGTTGTGGGGACCCAAAGAACCTACCTAGACGGGCTCGCTTGCAATGTGTGGTGTCCCGAAGAGTCGCCACTGAATACGGGTATTAATACCCCTATGTGCCTCCCACTCTTCTTTGCCAGGTTGATCGGGAGCGGGAGGCCTGGTGCCAGGAGGCTATTTGGTTGTACCTGAAGGTACCCCGTGTTTTGGTACGTGATCCGAAATTGTCTCAGTTGAAAACTAGATTTGCAGAGTGCCACCGTAGTTGGAGCTAGAGACATCATCTTTTTCGGGACCGTGTCGTGTTGAAGTGTCCCGGCAAGGAGGACAAGGTTTTCAAGGTGAAGGTTGTTACCCGGGGAGGAGACATTGTTTGGCTGCCGGACCCTCGGTTCTATCAGTGAGGGGAATGTGTCAACCTGGCCAAATTATCTCAGGGAAGTTACAAACAAGTATGCCCCTCATTCCGTGTGAACTGAACTGTGTTTTTTTCCCAGTTTTACCTTCCCCCCCCCTGCTTCTCTGGAATCACAGAGACTATTGTGCATAAACTTTCGGGTCGTGTGTATGCGGCCTAACAGCTTTGGTGAACGGGAGTGAACCACAACTGCGGTTAGCAAGGACTTCAATGCACTTCGCTATGTGAGAATTCAGTATTGGACCCCAGGCATCACTCCAATCAGAGCACAGGAGTTTGGGGGTTCTCTACATCATCTTTCTCTCACATAAGGGAATGCATTGAGCTACTAAGGCTGGACGTATTACATCATACGTCCAAACCTTAGCCTTAAAAATTATACAATACACGTGAGGATCCTAATGCATTTCTGAATGCAAGTGATTATCAGTACCGGACCCCAGGCGTCACTCCAATCAGAGAACAGGAGTTTGTGGGTTCTCTACATCATATTACTTCAACATAAAGAAGTGCATTAGGCCACCAAGGGAGCAGGTATGAAATACCAGCAACCCTTAGCATAGAAAAGTTAAGGCGAACATGTTCAGTAACTTAGGGCATCGGCCCATAAACAAGTAACAACTCATTTTTATTCCAGTGTTGTGTTTCAGGTTAAAGTCCCACAATTCCTGCTCTCTTTCCTTTCATTTCCTTCCCCCCTTTTTTCCGTTTCCCTTATGTATGCCTTTTTCTACAAGCATTAGGGATAGAAACCATGGTACTTATTACCAGCCGTGGTTTCATCTACAGACCCTATGCTATGCTTCTATGTGGTTACTTTTTTACATTCTGTCCCTCCCCTTTTCTTTTTTCCCTTCCCCCTCCCATTTATTAATAAGTAAAAACTTATGTCAAGCACTATGTAAATAGGAATTGTGAAAACACCTAATAATTGCGTAAGAGAGGCAAATATAGCTCAGCTAATTTGAGAGTATATGTCACAAACATCAGTCCCAAGTAGTATGTTAATAGCTTACAAGCCAGAGTTAAATACAGCAATTGTTTAGGAGCAATGTATGCAGGGCTTGAGTATAACAGCAAGGGATTCCGTAGTGTAGGGTGTCAGCAAGGAGGATCTCTTAGGTTGTCCCCAGCAATGGCAGCCTGGATTCAGTTAAGGTAATAGGTGGTAGCCATTGAGTTGCAGCCTGTATTCATATACAGCATGGGGAGCGATGGCACCGGTGTTTGTAGGTGTGCCGAATCCAGCGCTGAGTGCGCCCGGCACTTCAGCGTTCCAAGCGGGAACGCATGCGGCGGCGGGCGATGACGTCATCGCGCGGTTGCCGTAATGTGTTCCAGCGTGGAATGCATTACGACGATGGGAGCGCCTGTAAGGCCCTGTACACACAATCAGACATGTCTGATGAAACTGGTCTGCATACCAGTTTCATCGGACCAGTTTGATGGTGTGTACGGCCCATCAGACCGTTGTCCGTCAGACCAAAGTTTTAAAACATGCTTTAAAACCTGTCTGATGGAACCTGTCCGCCGGACAGGTTCGATGGTTAGTACACAAAAGCATCGGACCAAAAACCTGCGCATGCTCAGAAGCATTGAACTTTGTTTTTTCATCACGTTGTTGTGTTCTATGTCACCGTGTTCTGGTCTGATCGGATTTTGGTCCGATGGTGTGTACGCACATCAGACCATCAGACAAGTCTGATGAAAACGGTCCGTCAGACAAGTCTCATCAGACATGTCTGATCTTGTGTACAAGGCCTTACAGTACCCCCCTCTTAAGGGATACCCTCCTGGGGATCTCAATACGTGGAGGCTTATGAAGATAAGGGATTTCAGCAGTAAGAATTTTTATATCGCCTTTTAGAGAAATAACAAAGGCATAGAAAGAAAGAATAGTCTGTTCAAAGACACAATTTTTGAAACTTGGCGTAGAGGAAATGAGCTCTGAGTCTTGCAAGTAGCCATCCGACATGTTTCCGATGTTGCAATAGTTCAACTGAGAAATTAATTATGTCATCTAGACACACCACTACGCACATGTCCAGAAAGTCTCATCATTCAGAAAGCTTTGCAGGGTTGTTGCCATTGCACGGTCCCAATGTCCATTCTTTCATCAAAAGGGGACAGACTCAAGTTTTGAGGTGTTGTCTCTCTCTTAGCCTACGATCTATTGTGATAGCACGTTGTATCATACCGTTAAGAGATTGGGGAGATCTGCTCTAGCCAACTCATCCTTGAGTGGTTCGGAAAGGCCGAGACAAAAATGGTTATGGAGTGTAACATCATTCCACTCAGTTTCGATGGCCCACCTCTGAAATTCTGCTATGAAATCCTCAACAGGGGACCATGTAGGGATCGACCTGGTGCAGGTTCCGGCTACCCTAACTAGGCCCCAAACCCAGCAGGTAAAAGAGTTTCTGCAAAGAAATAGGGACATGTTTTCAGGGTTGCCTGGGCTCACCAACGTCATCGAACATGACATTGTGACCGAGCCCAAGGTAAAAATCTGGCTTAAACCCTACCGTATCCCAGAAGCTCATAGAGAGGCAGTGTCTGGAGAAGTTAAAAAGATGCTCAAGCTTGGGGTCATTGAAGAGTCGCAGAGCAAGTGGTCCAGTCCGATCGTGTTTCTGATCGGGGGGGGGGTATTGGTGGTTGATAGGGGGAAGATTTTCAAGTGAGCTCCACTCGCTAAACCTTCCCTCCCCGTTGATCTAGAGGAAGGCAAAAAACCCTGACCGTACTGTACCAATCTGCAACGGTGGGGGGAAAAATTACCTTGGGGCTGTCGGGCGGGGAGGCCTGCGTGAGGAGGCGGTGGAGGCAGAGGAAAAGTCAACGGGGGAAGGGGATGACACTCGCCTAAAGGTGCCTGGCTGATCTGTTCCTAGGGAGGCAGGAGGGCAGTAGTGTTGAGCAGAATATGCCATATTCGATTTTGCGATATATCTCGAATATATAGTCGAATATTCGAGATATATTCGCTAAATACGAATATTCGTGATATTTTTTGGAAATTAAATTATTGCGAATTTTCGCGAATGCGAATGCGAATGCGAATTGCGAATGCGAAATTTCGAGAAATGCGGAATGGAGCACTCTGATTGGCTCAGAATATTCGTGATATTTTACAATACAAAATAATTGCGAATATTCGAGAAATGTGGAAGGAGCACTCTAATTGGCTCAGAATATTCGTGATATATTACAATACACAATAATTGCGAATATTCGGCAAATGCGGAAGGAGCACTCTGATTGGCTCAGAATATTCGTGATATTTTACAATACAAAATAATTGCGAATATTCGAGAAATGCGGAAGGAGCACTCTGATTGGCTCAGAATATTCGTGATATATTACAATACACAATAATTGCGAATATTCGGCAAATGCGGAAGGAGCACTCTGATTGGCTCAGAATATTTGTGATATATTACAATACACAATAATTGCGAATATTCGAGAAATGCGGAAGGAGCACTCTGATTGGCTCAGAATATTCGTGATATATTACAATATAAAATAATTGCGAATATTCGAGAAATGCGGAATGGAGCACTCTGATTGGCTCAGATTATTCGTGATATATTACAATACAAAATAATTGCGAAATTTTCGAGAAATGCGGAATGGAGCACTCTGATTGGCTCAGAATATTCGTGATATATTACAATATAAAATAATCGCGCGATATCGCTATTGCCGAATAATCGCATTGCGATTTTTCGGCAATATAAAATGAGCGCTGCAGCTACTCGGCCCAAGGTCTCTAATCATACCAGCAATGCTTTTAGATGTCGATGGGGATCTCTAGGATGTGATCTGTTCTAAAAAAAAAATTGAAAAAATTCGAATATTCGAAATAGCGAATATTCGCCGCGATATTCGTGTTATTCGCGAATACTCGAATATGCAATATTCGTAGCGAATATTCGCAATGCGAATATTCGTGAGCAACACTAGAGGGCAGGTGTATCTCTGAGAAGCTGATAAAGGGTCAGCAAGGACTGGAAGTTCTGAGGTGAAGACCTGCCTAAAACCGTGTGTACCTTTTGCTTTGATTTATTGCTGTGCTGAAGAAAAACAGACTTTTTCTTTATACTGGAGACAAGCAGACTTTTACTTTAATATTTTTCCTTGTGTGCTGAATAAAGCGTTGTTTTTGGTTTGGTCACAAATAAAAAACCTTTTTGTTTAACATTAACGGTTTACGCACTTAATCCCACAGAGCTAAACAACCCCCAAAGTTCACATATATATATATATATATATATATATATATATATATATATATATATGTTTACAAATTATTCATACACAAACATATATCTGGCTATAAGCCTATGGGAGACCTGGTGCATCTGGGACCACAATTCGTTTGCGGCGCACCTGGTCTTCTTTGTGTGCTACTTAGATGACATAATCATCATTTTCAACGGCCCCACTCACACTATACAGGGATTTGTTTCATATTGCAATTGATGTTTTTGGACTTTCCTTCACTTCAGAGACAGACACCACTTCCCTTTGTTTTTTGGATCTAGAACTTAGCCATCTAGAACCCACCATCATAGCAAAAAATTCATCACCCAAGATGGGTTAAAAATGTTTCAAAAAGCCAAGTTTGCTGCTTACGACATAATTGTACTATTCTAGAGGATTAAAACACACAAAGGGGGTTATTTACGAAAGGCAAATCTACTTTGCACTACAAGTGCACTTGAAAGTGCACAGAAAGTGCTGTAGCTGTAAATCTGAGAGGAAGATCTGAAATGAAGGGAAGCTCTGCTGGTTGTATCATCCAATCATATGTAAGCTAAAATGCTGTTTTTTATGTTTCTTGTATGTCCCCCTCTGATCTACAGCAACTGCACTTCCAAGTGCACTGCAAAGTGGATTTGCCTTTCGTAAATAACCCCCAAAGTGTCTCTCTTAAACAAAAAAATGTCAATAAAGGTTATCCTTCAGACCTTATAAATCAGGCTCATCAATTTTACAATACCAATAACATCCCTGAACAAAAATCACGAACACAAAAAATCCAGGTGTAAGATTCATTACAGAGTATCATACTAACCATCAGAAAATGGAAAGTGTGCTCAAAAGACACTGGTCCATACTGCAGCAGGACCCTATCTCAGAAACATCATCTCAGCTGTTCTACAATTTGCCTACAGAAAGGCAACCAACATCAAAGGGGAAGTTGCTCCTACCAAATTTAAACCTACTAAATCATCTACAGACAAAATTCAGTTAACATTAATCCCTTTAGTTGGCATGTTTTAACCCCCCTGGCGGTATTCCCGAGTCTGACTCGGGGTTACATTTTTATGCTGCGATCGGCAACCCCGAGTCAGACTCGGGCTTGCCTCACTGAATCCACAGGCAGCGTTTACTTACCTTGTTCGTGGATCCAGCGATGCATCCGCGCTGTGTGAGCGAGCGGGTGTTCGCTCGATTCACACAGTGTCCCCGTGTGCCGCCGAGCTCCGTTCCCTGTGACGTTACGACGCACGGGGGGGGAAGAACGGCGCCATATTCAAAAAAGTAAACAAACACATTACATACAGTATACGGTGATCTTATAGATTACAGTACTGTATGTAAAAAATACACACCCCCTTGTCCTTAGTGGTCTGCCCAGTGTCCTACATGTACTTTTATATAATAAAAACGGTTCTTTCTCCCTGAAAACTGTAGATTGTCCATAGCAACCAAAAGTGTCCCTTTATGTCAAAAATGGTTTTAGATCAGCTAGAAAACAGCGATAATAAATTATAATCACTTGCAGAATTGAATGATAGCGATTTGTGGGGGAATTCGTCATAAAAAAAAAATAATGACATTGACAATTCTGCAACTGAGCAAATTTCAGTGATTTTGAGTTGATTACATTAATAAATATTTTTTTTTTTTATAATTATATTATTATTTGTTATAATTATTTATTATATTATAATTTATAATTTTGTTTTTTTTTAAATGTCATACCCGGGATGCCTATTAGACTCTTGTTTGGTCAGATTTAGGGTCCTTTCACACTAGCGGACGAACGGTCCGCTAATTACAAGTCCGTTAACGGACTTGTAATGAACCCATATGCGAGCGGATCCGTTAGCGGATGATGCATCCGCTAACGTCCGCCAGATCCGCATCCGTTTTTTCGGACGGAAGAATGTCCTATTTTTCTTCCATCCGGCCAAACGGATCGGATGCAAACGGACAGACGGTCCGTTTCCATCCAAATCCCCATAGGGGAGAGCGGAGGAGAGACAGGGCGGTCCCTTCACAGTGTGCGGGGACCGCCCTGTCCGCCGACAGCTGAGCGGAGACCCCCCGCTGAGCTGACGGACACACGGAGCCGACCGAAAAACGGTCCGCTCCGTGTGAAAGGACCCTTAAGTGAGTTATTCCTAAGTTTCACAGGCCAACAATATAAAACATGCCAACAGCAGTGACCGTCCTGCCACAGCTCAACCCTGGGATCAGGGCTGTAAAGACAACAGAGTGGTTGGAGCCATAGCCACCTGTGAGGAAGTTCTTTGCTGATTGATAGCTGCCTGTCTTCCCTGCTGAGTATTCACTATACTATCGTAGAGTATGCAGGCTGAGAAGATTTGAATGAGTATCTGCAGACAAGCTGATTACCTGCAGACAAGCTGTTTCTCTTTGCAACATTGTTACAATAATTGGGAACTTTGTGTCACATTTTTGGGAACATTTTTTTTTTGGGAACTTTGTGTCCTTTTTATCAGGAAGTTCTTATCACCATATATATATAATATTTTTTGTATATTCTTTGTATTTCACATATATATATATATATATATATATATATATATATATATATATATATATATATATATATATATATATATATATTTGCTAATTAGCAGATTCACGCCAGGTAGCGCATTTTTACATATATATTTTTCACAACAATATAAAATGCCAAATTTCCTTGCAAATAATGGTACCGCTTTCAGCACCTAAAATCTGAAAGAATGATACCGTCAGGGAGGTTAATGCAAACAAATCTTATGCCTTAAATGTGCTCATGTCCAGCATGGCCAAACAAATATGTCCACGGGAAGAATTTTCCATTTCAATGCTTACCATAACTGCTCATCCATTTTGTAGTATATTGTCTATCTTGCCTGTGTGGTATGCTGTAAGCGGGCCATATTATTTGGAGCGTTATGCACATGATTTTATCACTGATATGTTCTTTCTATTAACCACTTGCTTACTGGGCACATAAACCCCCTTCGTTCCCAGGCGAAATTTCAGCTTCCGGCACTGCGTTGCTTTAATTGACATTTACGCAGTCGTGCGACGTGGCTCCCAAACAAAATTGACGTTTTTGTTTGTGTTTTTCCCCCACGTATAGACCTTTATTTTGGTGGTATATCCCATTATTTTTTTTTTATATATATATATTTAGTTTTTTTCACAGTTAAAGCCGATACGTATTTTTGTAAAAAAAAAAAAAGGATTTTTAATAAACAGCTTACCTGTAAAATCCTTTTCTTGAAGTTCATCACGGGACACAGAGCGCATAGCCATTACACTTGGGTTATATGGGTACCTTCAGGTGTGGACACTGGTGTAATCAATTTCACAGGAAGTTTCCTCCCTATATAACCCCCTCCCACTGGGAGTGCTTCAGTTTAGTAGCAAGCAATTCTCCCGAGGTTACACAATGTTCCCCAAAAGAGGGGTGGGAGCTCTGTGTCCCGTGATGTACTTCAAGAAAAGGATTTTACAGGTAAGCTGTTTATTAAAAATCCTTTTTTCTTTATCGTACATCACGGGACACAGAGCGCATAGCCATTACACTTGGGATGTCCTAAAGCAATGCTCTATGAAGGGAGGGAGACCGTAAGGCCAAGAATAGCCAAATAAAAACATTGTCAGGAGAAAACATGGCTCCACCAACAGAAAAACAAGGGGGCGTGAACCGGGCCAGAGGATTCTATACTGCTGCCCGTAGGACCGCCTGCCCAAAAGCTGCGTCCGTACCCTTTGCAACGTCCAACTTATAAAATTTAGTAAACGTATGTACGGAAGACCAGGTTGCCGCCTTGCAAACCTGTGCCATAGAGATCTGATGGTGTGCCGCCCAAGAGGCACTCATGGCCCTCGTAGAATGGGCTTTAACTGATAAGGGAGGTGGAACGCGCTTCAGACCATATGCCTGAAAAATCAGCTGCTTAATCCACCTAGCCAAGGAAGACTTGGCAGCCGGCTGACCCTTCTTGGGGCCATCCGGAAGAACAAAAAGCACATCTGTTTTCCGAATCTTCTCTGTAGCCTTGAGATAGACCCTCATGGCTTGAACCACGTCCAAAGTATGAAGCCGTCTTTCCTCTCTGGACTGGGGAGTAGGAAAGAAGGATGGTAGGACTAGGTCCCGATTCAAGTGAAAACTGGATATGACCTTAGGAAGGAAAGAAGGTTGAGGCCGCAGAACCACTCTGTCCTTATGCAGAATAAGGTATGGCTCCCTGCATGACAAGGCTGCCAGCTCGGAAACCCTTCTGGCTGAAGCCATAGCCACCAAGAAAACCAACTTTCGGGTTAGTAGCACAAGAGGGATTTCTGTCAGAGGTTCAAACGGCTGCCTTTATAAAGCTGACAAGACCAGATTTAAATTCCAGGGGCAGAGGGGAGCTCTAATAGGGGGATTCACATGCAAGACCCCCTGCAAGAAGGTTTTCATAAGCGAATGGGTGGCCAAGGGTCTTTGAAACCATATTGATAAAGCCGACACCTTCCCCTTTAGAGTACTAAGAGCCAACCCTTTGTCAACGCCAACCTGGAGGAATCGCAAGATCCTGTCAATAAAAAACTTTCGAGGATGCCATTTTTGAGACTCGCACCACTCCACATAGGTTCTCCAGACTCTGTAATAAATATTTCTGGAGACCGGTTTCCTAGCCTGAATCAACGTAGATATGACCTGATCTGAGAGGCCTCTGCCCTTAAGAATTAGGGATTCAGCTGCCAAGCCGTCAAATTTAGCTGCTGTGAAGCAGGATGGCAGATTGGGCCCTGAGACAGCAGATCTGGGCGCAGGGGGAGCGGCCCCGGCGCCCCGACTGACATCTTCACGATGAGTGCGTACCAAGCCCTCCTGGGCCAGGCTGGGGCCACCAGGATCACAGGCCTGCGCTCCACCCGGATCCTCCGTAGAAGGCGGGGAATCATCTGCAGTGGAGGGAACGCATACAGAAGAGAAAACTGGTGCCAAGGGCAAACCAACGCATCGGTCCCGTAGGCCGAGGGATCCCTGGCTCGGGATATGAATTTGTCCAATTTTTTGTTGGATCTCGTTGCCATAATGTCCACATCTGGGACTCCGAATCTTTGGCAAATCTCTTGGAATACCTGGGGGTGAAGAGACCATTCCCCCGGGAGCAACTGTTGACGACTCAAAAAATCTGCTTGAGAATTGTCTATCCCTGGGATGAACACCGCCGAGATGCAGGGTACATGGGCTTCGGCCCATAAGAAAATCAGGTTTACTTCTCTTTGGGCTGCTGGGCTCTTCGTGCCCCCCTGGTGGTTTATGTATGCCACCGCAGTGGCGTTGTCGGACTGTATCCTTACTGGCAGACCCTGAAGGGGGAGAGTCCAGGCGATCAGGGCCAGTCGAGCAGCTCTGATCTCCAAGATATTGATGGGAAGCAGTTTTTCTGCCCCGACCACAGCCCTTGCTGGGTCTGTTCTTCTAGAACTGCCCCCCAACCTAACAGGCTGGCATCCGTGGATACTATCTTCCACGTGATGGGGCAAAAGGATTTCCCTTTTGACAAATTTTGAGAGACCAGCCACCAAGACAGGCTGCGCCGGACCTTCGGGGAGAGCACTAACGGACGATCTAACGCCTGAATGGATTTGTTCCAAGCAGAGAAAATGGCTGCCTGAAGATATCTGGTATGGATCTGGGCGTAGGGCACAGCCTCGAAGGCGGCCACCATCTTCCCCAGCAGTCGCATACATAGGCGAATAGTCGGCCTCTTCTTGCCTAAGATCACTTGAACTGCTTGAGTTATTGATCTGATCTTTGCTTGAGGTAAACTTATCCTCTGGCAGTCTGTATCTAGCCGAAGGCCTAGATATTCCAACTGCTTTGTGGGTTTCAATACCGATTTTTCTAGGTTTACAATCCACCCGAATTCCTCTAGATGCTGAACTGTGCGACCTACTGCCTGATTGAGGTTGGAAGCTGAGCTGTCGATAACCAGAAGATCGTCCAAGTATGCCAAGACTAAAATGCCTTCTGTCCTTAGGACGGCTAGCACCGGGGCTAACACCTTTGTGAATACCCGCGGAGCTGTTGCCAACCCGAAAGGGAGGACTACGAACTGGTAATGGCGGTGATCTATCATACAACGAAGAAACCTGTGATGTGCCGGGTAGATCGGCACGTGCAGATACGCATCTTTTATGTCTATAGATGCTAGAAAGTCGTCTTGATGTAGGCTGGCTGCCACCGAACGTATGGACTCCATACGAAAGGTCTGAATGTTTAGAAAGCGATTTAGGCGTTTGAGGTCCAAGATAGGCCTGACGTCGTCATTGGGCTTTGGTATTATGAAAAGGTTGGAGTAGAATCCCAGACTCCATTCCTGGGTTGGTACTTCTACAATTACTCCTTGGAGCCAGAGACGATCCAATGCTTTTACAAGAGAGGCCCTCTTTAATGGGTCGCTTGGAAGACTTGACCCCTGAAGATGAGGAGGGGGGACTTCCCAAAACTCTAGCTTGTAGTCCGTGGTTACCACGGATCTTACCCAAGAGTCGGGAATTCTGGCCTTCCACACTTCGGAGAAAAGTTTCTGGTCAGTGTGGACTAAGTCCAGACCTGAAGATCCACAAACCACCACTGGGTGTCACTGTTAGCCAGAAATGGCTCAGCTGCGCACTCTGTGTCCTCACTCTCCACTGCTCTCAGGAGGGAATGACCAGCCAGGAAATGCTTTTTTTTTTGCTTTATCTGAGACCTGACGCTGCTGGCCCGCCCCCCCCCCCACGCTGAAACCAACATGGAGGAAGCAGAGAGCAGAGGAGAAGCCTGGACCAGCGCTAGTAACACAGACACCCGGCCACTAATCTTTGTAGTGCACACATAGAGGAAGCTGTCCCCCTAGGCTTCCTAGGAAACAGGAGTTTTGTCAGCACTTCCTCTCTATACACGTGGGGCTGCAGTATCATGCTAACAGGCAAATCTGGGGGGAGTAGCAAAATACATATCTTTAAAAGCATATATATATCTACATGTTATCTGGGTAAACATTAGTACATCCCATCCTGCCTCAAAAGACATAGTGGAGATAGTGGCTGATGCACAAGCATACCATTAGCCAACCCAGAACCCCCAGGGGGATACCTACTGTCGAACCAAGTCCCGCAGGTTCCCTCTTACCTGCTCCACGCCGCAGGGTATTGCAAAATGCAAGAGGCCCAGCCTTCCCCCATCTCCGTGGGTATTGTCTTGGACCTTCAGGGACCGGGGTCCTGTGTTAAGGAACCCACACCCCTGGACCTATATAGCATCCTGGCATCAGTAGCGTTTAGTTCTTGGAAGAGACTAAGGCACTGGAGCCCAGAATCCAGCCCTCCAAGGAGAGGCATTATAGGCAAAACCCCACTCCAGCAGGGCCCGGGTACCGTACACCTTGGCTTTGAAGCACTTCGGACGGATCCGGCTAGCTATCCTGGGTCCCGAGACCTCCGAGGGACAGCTAGACGTGACCAACACCTAAGACACTGGCGAAAAAACTGAAGCACTCCCAGTGGGAGGGGGTTATATAGGGAGGAAACTTCCTGTGAAATTGATTACACCAGTGTCCACACCTGAAGGTACTCATATAACCCAAGTGTAATGGCTATGCGCTCTGTGTCCCGTGATGTACGATAAAGAAATCACAATAAGCGACTGGTTTGCGCAAATGTTATAGCGCCTACAAAATGGGGAACAGAATTATGATTTTTTTTTTTTTTTTTTTTTACTAGTAATGGCGGCGATCTGCGATTTTTATTGTGACTGCGATATTGCGGCGTACATATCAGACACTTTTGACACAAATTTGCGACCATTCACATTTATACAGCGATCAGTGCTATAAAAATGCACTAATTACTGTATAAATGTGACTGGCAGGGAAGGGGTTAACACTAGGGCGTGAGGAAGGGGTTAAATGTGTATCCTGGGTGTGTTCTAACTGTGTGGGGGGAGGGGGGTGACTGGGGGAGGTGACCGATGCTGTGTCCCTATGTACAAGAGACACAGATCGGTCTCCTCTCCTCTGACAGCTGTCATCTGCTCGTTTTCCCGCTGATCGCATGTACCCGACGGACATCG
Organism: Rana kukunoris; assembly: GCA_029574335.1. Taxonomy (NCBI): domain Eukaryota; kingdom Metazoa; phylum Chordata; class Amphibia; order Anura; family Ranidae; genus Rana; species Rana kukunoris. Next base: position 124,110,235 of record CM056055.1, on the reverse strand, counting down.
TGGCCGCCAGGTACATGCATCGGATCACCAGCGATGCGGCAGAACAGTGTTTACCCGCCGCGCGCCACCCAGTGGAGCACGCGGGTAATGCACTAGAAATCACGTCCAAAGACGTCTAGTTCAGAGGGGGCGTGACCGGATGGAGGAGTGAGTGAGTGAGTGTGAGTGAGAGCAGCTGTGCGTGTCTCCACTCCTCTCCGCTCCATGCTGATTTCCTAGGGTGATACTGCTGTCTACACGCTGCCTTGCTGAAGGAGGAGAGTGGACGGGTGATACAGTCATTTACTCTCCGCCGCGGCTGTTTCCAGTGCTACCCGAACTGGTACATGGGGTGCCTAGTCCTCTGAGCCTAGCCTCGCTCTGCTCTCTCTCAAAACCACCGCAAAGGAATGCACGGAGCCTGCAGCTGTCAGCTGTCCACAATCTGTGAGGAGAAGGAGGAGAGATAGGACAGCGCAGTGTAAGGGAGATAAGAAGCTGCCGAGTAGAGAGCAGATGGAGCTCCTGGGAAGCAAGCACTGAGACACGGACTACTGGAAAGCTGCTGGGAGCGGTGATATTGCAGTGAACAGAAGGCACACAGACTATATGGGACACGTGAGTAGCAGCCCTTAACAGACTGTGATAGGCTGCTGAGCAGGAGTTTTGTTTTGGATTGACATCATCACTGAACTGCTCTGTCCTTATGCTGTGATTCACTGAAGGTTTTTTTTTTTTTTGTTTTCATAAATTATAATGAGATCTGTGGAATTCTATACCCTCTTCAAGGCTAAATGCCTCAGTTGACCCTTTTTGTTTGCGGAAAGGAAAAAGTGTAAACCTGTGCTGAGATTTATGCACTATCAAGGACTATTTGGCTGCTGGCGGATGGGCCCCTCATATATGCTTGCCTGATTGCCTTATTGACCCTATAGTACCACAGCTGACGACTGTTATTTGAGAGCTGACAATTGCTATGTGTTGCTGTATTGGATCATTTATGGAATGCTAACACCGTTTAAACTCTGCACACTTTTATCCCTCTTGAGTACTGTATATCTGCATATGACCCATCCTCTAAAGTCATAAGTTCATATATGGGCTATAGGCTATAGGCAGTAATAGACTGATAATAAGGCGCTGCTGATGAATGCTACTGATTACTATTGCCGCCTCTAGCTGGTGAATATGATTACTACCAGTAAGCCATCACATACAAATCATTGCTAGCTGGCTTCCCGTATGCATATGCTTGGGCGCAGCATTGCACGCACGGTAAGAAGGTAACGCTGACCCCTGACCCCTAGATAAAAGCCAGTGGACTCTCTTTCTTTTGCTGGCTTGCTTGCTTGCTACTGTGGGTGCTTAAGCATAATTTTGTACGCACCCCCCTATGAAGGAGAATGTCTGATATTAAGGACTGCTTATGAGACTAACAATTATAAAACTGATTGTCTGATCTATCACGGACTGTAAGGCTGCTGGTTTCTGTTACATTTGCTCAATAAGCTATGCTTGATACGTAAAGCTAAAGTGCTGTTAATATTTGTCGTATGCCCAGACCCAGGAGGGACAACAGACAATAAGTGGTAAATATACAGGGCACCGAGAGGCCCTGTGTTCTTCGCAACACGTCTTTTTTTTTTTTTGGGGCATTTGAGCCCCCTATGCGAGAGCGCAGCAATGCAGCAGCTTCGATCCGCTAAAGAGAAGAATATGCAACAGACAGCAGCAGCAAAACTTGAACAATATGCCCACCCCTCTGCACAGTCGCCAACATCAACCAAAAGGGGAACGCAGTTTAAAGCACAGCAGGGAGCTGCAGCAGATAGAAAGAGCCTGGGGCAACCCTCAAGTACAATCCTGCAGGGTACAGCAAGCTCTTCAACTACTAAAGCTTCAAGTAATAAAACCCCAGGACCTATAGAACAAAACCCTGCGTCAACGACCGACCCGTGCCTACTGTCAGAAATGGAACCAACAATAAAAGACGTGTTCACAGTGGTGAACGCATGTAAAGATACATTAACAGAGCTGTGCGCCCAGATGAAGGAGGTAAAGGAGGACCTAGCAGCGGTTCGATCAGAGCTACAAAAAACGGCAGAAAGAACAACTGCCCTGGAGACACGGACTAGCCAATTGGAAGATGACGTATACCCATTAATAAATGAGATGAAACTCCTGAAGGAACAGATGGACAGATATGCATCAAAAATGGATGAGATGGAGAATAGGCTTAGAAGAGACAATGTCAGGCTGATTGGAATGCCGGAAAAAAGCGAGGGCGCCAACCCAGTGGACTTCTTGGAAAAATGGCTCATTGAGTCTTTTGGAAGAGAAACATTCTCAGCATCATTTTCAATTGAAAGAGCACATAGAGTACCATTTAGGGCCCCCCCTACAGGGGGACACCCCAGGCCGCTCCTATTGAAATTCCTTAATTACAGGGACAAAGTGACACTTCTGAGGATAGCTAGAGAGGCGGGGAAGATTATGTTCAAAGAGGTTAAAATTTCGGTTTACTCTGACTTCTCGCCGGATCTGCAGAGGCGTAGAGCAGAGTTTACGGCTGTTAAGCGTATACTGCAGAAACATAGGCTGACATATGCTCTGTTATACCCGGCACGATTAAGGATAGTGGCGCTGGGAGGATCCCAGATCTTTGACACCCCAGCAAGTGTAGAAAGGTGGCTGGAAGAAAATAAAGATAAGTGGTAGATGGGGGTGGAGAAGAGGAAAAAGGGACATAGACGGAGTGGCTGAGTGAGGAGGAAGAAGGATATCCAGGGTTCTCTCTTTTCTTTGCCCTTTCCTCTTCCCCCCCCCCCTTTTTTTTTTTTTTTTTTTTTATTTTATCTTTATTTATTTATTTATTTTTTCCCCGAGAGGGGACAGAGAGGTGTATAAATGTTGGAGTGGAGAGAGGGGTGGGACACGCACAGTTGCTGAATGGGTATGTGGGAGTGAAGGATGTGTGGTGTGGATAGTGGTCACTATAGGCCCCGTAGAGATACACCAGGATGGTGGAGGGAGGGTGGGAGAGGGCTGGGGGGTAGGGTATGGGAGCGGGAGGGACACCAGGAAGGGGGTGGGGGGGGTGGGTGGGGAGGTATGGGCTTCGAGGGAGGAGGGGACAGGGGGGGAGGGAGGGGAAGGGAATGGGAAATCAAAGGTCAGACAGGGGAGAATTGTTCATTAAGATATGGAAAAAACGATTTGAAGGAGAGTTTGGAAGTTAATGGTGTTGCTCAAATAACGAAAAATAATGGAAGGAGGTATGGTAATGCACAATGTGAAGGAGAAAGTTACACAAAAATAGAGTTTGAAATTTGTATAGAAATATTAATTTTCCTTTTTTTTTATGATATGGAGAACACGAAAATCATTGTTACTGCACGAATATCTAAATACACTGTAAGATGGCAAGGTAATACACAATGGGAAGAAGAGTGCTACACAAAAATAGAGATTGAAATTTGCACAGAAATAATTTTTGATGATATATACACCTATATGTACATTCGAGTCACAATGATTGAGCGACATGATTAATGAAAAGTAGGTTTAGGATCACTGGCTACGATAATGAAATAGGGATAGCAAAGAGTTATGTATTTGAGCTTGCTATTTTTATTTATTTATTTATTTATTTATTTTTGTTGTTTTTTTGTTGGTTACTTTTTTGGGAATTCCCATGGGTGAAGTGGACGAGATTCTTATCAATATCCTATATTCCTCGCTGCTGAATGCAGAATAGGATAATAAAGATAGGTTCATGGAATGTTAGGGGACTGGGAACAGTAGCCAAAAGAGCAGCAGTACTCTCCACTATGGAAAAGTATGGGGCGGACCTGATCTGCCTGCAGGAAACACACTTAACAAAGGATACAATCCAACAGTTCTATAGTAGAAAATTCCCCACTCAGTTTCACTCATTCCACTCTTCCTATTCGAGAGGGGTGGGTGTAATGGTTAGAGCAGGGGTGGCATTTTCTTGCAGGCAGATCAGCACAGATGAGAATGGTCGATATGTTTTTTTGTACTGTACAATTCATAGTAGAACTTATGTAATAGCGAATGTTTATATTCCTCCGCCTTTTAAAATGGATATAATGTTAAGATTAAATGAATTTATACAAGGGAAGGAAAATATACCGGTAGTAGTAGTAGGAGACTTCAATGAGGTCTTAGATCCAGGGGCCGATAGGTTTCCGGTACCGTCATATTCAGACCCCACAGGGAAAAGCCGGCTGAGCCAACTTATGGAAGAAGTTGGACTAGTAGATATGTGGAGAGTGAGGAACCCAGGCATCCAGCAATACTCCTGTTACTCAAGCACGCATTCCACACTCTCCAGGATAGATATGGCCCTGGGGAACGAGAGAGCACTAAGGAGCATAGGAAAAATAGAGTATTTGCCACGAGGAGTCTCGGACCACTCCCCAATGATCCTAATAATAAATCTAGAAGGACAAAAAATTAGGAAAGAATGGCGAATTAACCCCTACTGGTTAGAGATAATAAAAGAAACAGATGGGATAGTGCCCAAACTGAGGGAATTTGTGGAACTAAATGAAGGCTCCGCAGGGACGGGAATAATATGGGATACCCTGAAGGCATACCTGAGGGGTATCCTGATCCAACAGGTGGCTAAAATTAATAAACAGGCGAGAAAAGGTGAACAAAACACCCGTAGAGAAGTACTGGTGGCAGAAAATAACTATGTTACTGACCCAACGCCAGAGAAAAAAGCAATATGGCTAGATAAACAAATAGTGTATAGGACGGTAATTATGAGAGAGGTGGAGACTAGACGAATCTTTGTGCGACAATCATCCTTTGTAGAGGGTGAGAGTGTTGGAAGGATGCTCGCGCAACTGGTGAAATCAAACTCTCCACCCTCTGATATTCGGGCCATTAGAACTGCAGGAGGAATAATAACAACAGATACAGCAGAGATAGTGCGGACATTTCAGGGATATTACGAAAAGCTGTATACTACACAGAAGGTGGGGATGGAGGCAGAGATGGAGGAGTTCCTGGGGAGGTTAGAGATCCCAGCTATTACCCAAGTAGAAAGAGACGAGTTGGAACACCCGATATCATTAACAGAAATACAGCAAGCAGTATCTGATATGGCAAATCAAAAGTCACCTGGCCCAGATGGACTCCCGACAGAAATTTATAAGTACTATGGAGAAATATTACTTCCTGAGCTGTTAAAAGCATTGAATGGAGCAGACATTGAGGGGAGACTTCCAGTGTCAATGATGGAGGCAACCATAATACTTATATTAAAAGAAGGCAAGGACCCCTTAGACCCAGCGTCATACAGACCAATTTCCCTCTTGTGCTCGGACGCCAAAATAGTAGCTAAGGTCTTGGCTGCGAGACTTAATAGATTGATTTCAAAACTGATCCATCCAGATCAAACGGGATTCATAGCCATTAGATCCACCAGCACAAATATAAGAAGGACCTTTTTAAATTTGCAAACCCCGACAGATTTAGAGGGAACGAGAGCTGTAGTGTCACTAGATGTGACAAAAGCATTTGACAGTGTAGAATGGGGATATATCTGGAGGGTGCTGGGAAAGTTCGGATTTGGTCCGAAATTTACTGGCTGGATAAAAATGCTTTATAATGACCCTAGTGCCAAAATTAAAATTAATAATGAATTTTCAAAAAAGATTCTCCTAGAGAGGGGAACGAGACAGGGGTGTCCCTTGTCACCCCTTCTCTTTGCCCTAGCGATGGAGCCACTGGCGATTGCCATAAGGTCAAGTACTGAGTTACTTGGATTCCAAAGAAAGATGGGGGACGAAAGAATTGCGCTCTATGCCGATGATATCCTTCTCTATCTGGGCGACACGGAAAATTCCCTGGTACGAGCCATGAGCATAGTGGAGGAATTCGGTAGCTTCACGGGATTGGAAATAAATTGGGGAAAATCAGAGCTATTACCGGTAGATCCAATTAGAGAAGCTGGGATAGTGGGAATACCACAAGTGAAGGTAGTGGATACATTGAAATATCTAGGGATACGAGTAACGAAAGACCCCAAACAATACATAGATAAAAACCTAACCCCACTACTGGTTAAATTTAAACAAAAAATTGGTATCTGGAAACGGCTCCCGTTATCAGTGGCTGGCAGATGTAGCTTAATTAAGATGATCTGGCAGCCACAGCTGCTGTATATAATGCATAATAGCCCGGTCTGGATTGGTAGAAAATGGTTCAACAAAATCGAAACCCTTTTTAGGGAACTAATATGGAAAGGGGGACAACCCAGGATTCGATTACGTACACTGCAGCTTCCAGTAGTGGAAGGGGGACTGGCTGTCCCCCACCCTGAGGCTTATTATCTATCAGCACAATTGCAACAACTAATGGGATGTAACACCCAGGGAGGGGAGACCTCTAGTGGGAGAGTAATGCTGAGTGGGGCCCCACATGACTCGGTCATTGAATTACTCGAAGCAAACTCCTTTAGATATAGGATACCAACAGTTAAAATGATAATAAAAATTTGGGAAAAAGTTAAGAGGCTAATGGGCTACACTGGATTTAATGAGTATACTCCCCTGTGGAACAATGTTAAGCTACAAGAAATACTACGGTTAGGAAAGGTGGGGGAATGGGAAAAATGCGGTATAAAAAGGTTGATACACCTGTATGAGGGCGATACCTATAAAAAATTTCAGGATCTGAGATTAGAATTTAATATCCCGCAACACTCATTCTTTACCTATTTACAAGTAGGCCACGCTCTTGAAGCCCAGTTTAGGACACAAAAATTAGTGTGGTCCAAAATGTTCCTGTTTCAAAAATTAGCTAAAGGGGGACCAACTAAGGGCCTCATATCTGAAATATACATGCAGATAATCAAAAAGATCAATACAGGGGCACATCTGCTCAAAGTAAGAGAAAGATGGGAGGAAGATATAGGGGAAATATCACAAGAACAGTGGAAGAGAATATTAGAGATGGGATCAAAGGTGTCACTTTCACCCCCCCAGAAAATCTCCCACCTGATGTTGATAAATAGAGCTTACTATACGCCAAAGAGACTTTTTAAATTCGGCAAAAGACCAGATGATAAATGCCCTAGATGCCCGGGGCAGGGAGACCTAGTACACATGGTGTGGCGCTGTCCAAAGCTGGTCCGGTACTGGAAGGGTGTGTTGGACATCTTGAGAGATATATTTACAATCTCACTAGAAATGGAGGCCACACTGTGTGTACTGGGCTATAGGCAGGAACGGAAGGAGAAAAGAAATACCACAGTCGTAATATTAAGATGTTTATTCCAAGCTAGAAAACTAATAGCCATGAGGTGGCAGGCAACTTCACCACCGGCAGTAAGTGACTGGATTGAGGCAGTCAATGAGTCCCTCTGTAAAGAAAGAGCAGTCTATATAAAAAGGGGAAAACTTAGAGACTTTGAGGACATGTGGAAGCCATGGCTGGAGAAAAAAGGGTGTATCACCTGAGGAGAGAGGAATGTCGGCTGGAAAGGGTCAAAGGGAGAGGGGCCAAGTAGTAAAAGCGATAATATCAACTAGAATGAGAAAGAGTGGGTGTTCCCTCCTTAACTAAGAGATTACTCACCTCCTGATATAAGTTAAGATTTATGATAGGACAATATATATCAATGTTTAAACTATGTGTTTATAGTTATAACGAACAGTCTCCTCTGGTTTTTTAAATGAACAATTGAAAATTTTGTATGATATGAAAAGAAATAAAGAATGAATATTTAAAAAAAAAAAAAAGACGTCTAGTTGACGCCTCAAGTCCGCGCTGTTGATGTATTTTGTCAATAGCGCGGGTCTGAAGTGGTGAAATACTGTTTAACTTTATTTTTTTTCTACAATTTTTTGAAAATATGCATTCACATGTTTTAAGAAATGTGCATTCACATATCCATTTTGAATTTTTTGGAGTACTTCTACATCCAAATTGTAATTCAACATTGGAAGCACTGCTTGACAAGTGAGGCAATAGGTAGGAGGTATCTGTGCTTCATCATTTGGCTTCAAGAACTAAATTAGACCTTTTTGGGGAGGGATTTGGACACCAGTGAAACCTAGAAAGCAATATTAACCATTTTTTTTATATATATTTTTTGTGCGTCTGACTTTCCCTCATGGGGGCACTCTCTCCTGGGCATCACATATGCTGAAAAGCCCACTGCCTGTTAACATTTGGCACCTGTGCTTTAACCACTTTAATACAGGGCATTTTTGCTCCCTTCCTGCCCAGGCCAATTTTCAGTTTTCAGCGCTGTCACACTTTGAATGACAATTGCTTTGTTATGCAACCCTATACCCACAAATAGAGCTTTCTTTTGGTGGCATTTGATCACCTTTGCTGTTTTTATTTCTTGCACTATAAACAAAAGAAGAGTGACAAGTTTGAAAAAAAAACAACATTTTTTACTTTTTGCTATAATAAAAAAAAAAAAAAATCGCAATAAACGTATATTTATTGGTTTGTGCAGAATTTATAGCATCTACAAAATAGGGGATAGATTTGTGGCATTATTATTATTTTTTACTAGTAATGGTGTCGATCTGTGACTTTTATCGTGACTGTGAAATTGCGGTGGACATATTGGACACTGTTGACACTATGTTGGGACCATTCAAATTTATACAGCGACCAGTGCTATAAAAATGCACTGATTACTGTATAAATGTCACTGGCAGGGAAGGAGTTAACACCAGGGGGCAATCAAGGGGTTAACTGTGTTACATAGGGAGTGATTCTAACTGTAGGTGGAGGGGACTCAAAAGGGGAGGAGATCGATCAGTGTTCCTCTGTACTGGGAACACACAATCGGATCTCCTCTCCCCTGACAGTATGTGGATCTGTGTGTTTATACACACAGATCCACATCCCTGCTCTGTTACAGGCAATCAAGGGTGCCCAGCAGACAAATCGCGGCCACTGGGCACATACATCGGCTCCTGAGTGATGTGGCGGGTGAGCACCTAGACGGCCAGGAAGACAAGGACGTCATATGACGCCTTCCCAGGATGGGAGATCCCTCCTGCGGACGTCATTTGACTATGGGCAGGAAGGAAGTGATTGAAGAATATGTTACTCCAACATTCATATTCCTAATATGTGACTGCTGTACCATGTAATGTTATGAAAAAGAATCCTGCTCTCTGTGTATTACTTTCTTTGAGTGAAATACCTAGTGTTCCTGCTAGTCACTCTGCTTTCCTATTAAAAACTGACCACATTAGGCAGGAGAGGATAAAGTACTTTTTGGTGGAAACCTGTATGTGTGAAGGGCATGCAGGCTGGTATAAGCTGGAATGCCTAGTATGCTGAATGTGACTTTTTTTTTTTCGTTTTTTAGAAACAACAAAATATATTTAATCTTCACACAGTTTCAGCACTAAAGTGAGCTCAGGATAGTAAATTTGTCCACGCACATAAAGCTGTGAATAGCTATGGGAGATTCAATAGCAAATTCATCAGGAAATCCTTTATAAATATACCCCCAAATTGAATTTCAGCTGTAAAAGGAGTAAGTGGTGAATGGTAAGACGTTCTATGTTCCATTCTCCATTAAAGTAAAGTAATGCAGATACTTCAGTTTTTCTTATTGCAGTATTGACATTTCTCAAGCGGTTATAATGAAGACAGATCCTCCATTCAGAAATCAGTCTGAGAAACTATGTCTTAAAACAAACAACCATTTCTTCAGAAAGAGGGAGGTATACATTTTTTTAAAATGTTTAAAAAATCTTTACAATCTGTATAGTTAATTTAGAGGGTTTTTATTTTTTTCAACAAGTGAAGTTAAAATATGAAAGCATATAGACCAAGACCCAATCAAATCAGATTTTCTTTTGCATTATTTTACCAGCTTCAATACTTAATGTAGATCATCAAAGAGACATTTAGATGTAGCTTTCTAAATGCATAATTTCTTTCTAAAAAGGAACTGCAGCATTAAATTTAGTCTTATCTAACCGCAACGGGACAGTGTAAATAATTAAAACTATATCATTACTGGAACAATCCCATTATTCATTTTTCTTCTCCAAATGCAATAGTAGAGTATTTGTGTCGCTGACTTTTGAGTTTTACATGGCGGAGAACTATTTATAATCCTTTTGTGATTCTATGGACTTCCCCATTTTCTTATATGATGTGTTGTCTCTCTGAGCTGAATTCTAGATTTTTGTATTCCTATATAATATTATTTTATATATTTATTTAATTACTGTAGTTGTTTGTAAATGGACTGACCTTTATAATGTAATAACTCTTAATGTGTTCCTTGTATTTGACTTTCAAACTGGTGTATTTGTTCTTGATAACATTTGCTTAAAAGATTCATTGTTTATTTTGTGCATTGTTCTGAGCAATTTTTAAATTTCCACTTTGTCTTTTAATTCAGAAATAATTTTGCCATAAAACATTTTACATTACGGCCCAGATTCACAAAGCAGTTACGACAACATAAATCACGTTACGCCAACGTAAGTGCAAATGTGCGCCGGCGTATGTGTGCGCCAGAGTCACAAACCAATATACGCCTAAAAACTGGCCACCCTACGCCGACGTAGCTTGCATACACCGGTGTAGCATGGGTGCACATATGGGCTGGACGCACAGTGCTGCTCCCATTGATTAGCCATTCAAATATGCAAATGAGGGGAATACGACAATTCACAAATGTGAGTGTGCCCGACGCATGCTGCGCAAGGTGTGCGTAAGTTGTTGCCAAAAGAGGTCAGAAAGCCTCTATAAAGAGCAGATTTAGGCGCAGACACAGCAAAAGATATTTTTTTTGGATAGGGCTTCTTCGCCAGCCCAGGCAGAAGAAAGATCCTGTTGGGACTGCTCAACTGAGGTCCTCAGAGGAAAGCGGATATGTGCATCTTGCTTCAAGGAGGCAGCTCCGGACATTGCTGCAAAAGCACAAAAGGTTAAATCTTACATTAAGCACGCAGTCAAGGAAGGGTTAAAGAGTTTCAAGAAATCCTGCTCATCCTGCTGTATCTTCAGCATCTGCAGATTCATATCATGTGTTTTCAGTGTGTTTTAACTCTGAAGTCGATAACGATTCAGATACATCTGAGGATGATATGGTCTTGGAATCGCATAAGTATGATTTTTGCACTGGTTCCCCCTTGGTGGAGGCTGTTAATGATCCGATGAAGTGGCAGGAAAAATTGGTGCCTCCAAAAAAAAAAAAAGCAAAGATACTACCCGTATTTAAAGAAATCATTACCTTCATTTCTGAAATTAAAGAAGTAATTGACAATGAGTGGTCAGGGCCTGAGAAGAAGCTCAATGTGCATAATGTAGTATCAAAGCTGTACCCCTTGGGACACTACGCCTAAGGTGGATGCTTCATTACAGAGATTTCCCGCCACTTTACGCTTCCGCAGCCTTCAGACCAGTGGTAGCACTCACTCCTGTGGCAGCAGCCCTTGGGCTAGATTCGCACCTGTGCGTTTTTGGTGATTTTTGCCTTTTGTGGATTTGCCTTACCGTCCATTTACCATGGTCTCCTATGGAGCATGTTCTATGGTGTGGTTCTGCGGAATGCGGGCAGTGCTGGGAGTGCATAGGTGTGGATCCAACCTTAGAGTGTGGGTAACGGAGCTGGTGGATGGATGTTCGGACGAAAATCTGGGAAGTACCAGTTTTTCTCCTCTGCAGTTTGTCAAGACTGTAGAGTTTGTAGCTGAAGTGGCTGTTGACCAGGTCAAGATGACAAATAATGTCTCATTTCATCACAGCCCGCAGAGACTTATGTTTGAAGCATTGGTCGGCCGATAAGGCTTCTAAGCACAGTCTGTGTTTGGTTCCATTCGACGGGAAGCCACTTTTCGGCAAGACTTATACACACGGTCGTTTTTGTCTTGTAAAAAAACGTTGTTTTTTTGGTGGTGAAATAAAACAACGTTTTTAAAACTTCATTTAAAAAAATGACATTGCCTATACACCATTGTTTTCTGAAAATGCTCTTGCAAAGCGCGGTTACGTACAACGGCACTCTGTTCCATTCAAGCTCGCGTCATAACTTGCTTCTGAGCATGCACAGGTTTAAAAACGTTGTTTTAAACCTCGTTTTAGCCCACACACAATCATTTTTTATGACACAAAAAATTATATTCTGAAAAACGACACACAAAATTGAAGCATGTTCGATTTTTTTTTTTTTTTGTCGTTTTTCAGAAGACATAAAACGACGTTTTGCCCACACACGATCATTTTAAATGACATTTAAAACGTTGTTTTATTTCATTACAAAAAACGACTGTGTGTGCGCAGCATTAGAATCAGCAATCCAGCGTGTTTCCGGTGGCAGATCTGGCCTAATCCCACAGAAGAGAAAAAGACAACAGCAGTCCTTTTGGTTTAACAAGAGATCCAAAGAAGGATTCAGAGAGGCCAGTGATTACAGACAGTGGAAGGGAGACAGTTCAACCTTCCAAGCCCAGGCCTTACAAAGCTCCTAAGGCTTCAAATAATCCCTTCTGAAGGTGTCTGTCAGGACCATGGACTTGAACCTGGGACCTCAGCTGTGTCTGGCAGTGAACCTTCTCACTGAGCTATCTGGGATGCTGGACAGCTCCCTGTCTGATCTGCTGGACAAACCCATCTGATCCATTGGACATTCCTGCCTTGTGTGTTGATTGTCTTGAACCTTGAACCCCTTGCTCCTCCTACAAACTTCCTGATATAAGCCATGTCTCTGCACTTCCTCCTTGCCAGAATATTGTGCTATCTCCGGCCTGTATCTTGCTCCTGTTTTCCCTGCTGCCGTCCATATTTTCTACTGCTCGTTATCAACCCTTGGCTTGTTCATCGACTACACTTCTGCTTGATCCCAACCTGCAAATACTCATTACCGACCCTTTGGCTTGTTTACCGACCACGCTTCTGTTTGATCCTTACCTGCTCATCCGCTATTGTACCCCGGCTTGCTCACCTCCTGGTGGGGCGATCCTAAGAACTGCGACCTGGTGCTAACATGCAGCAAAATCCATCTCCACCTTCAGGAGCTCTGGTGAACACCGGTTAGCGCTTAGACTCTGCACCTCAGGTGACCCTGTGTCATCTGCCAGAAGTTACTGTCTGTACACCTGTCATCAACTGCTATAGCTACTGGCCTCTGAGCCTGACTCCAGACTGTGACAGTGTCTCCGCTCAACCTTCCCAAGTAGGAGCAAGACTAGCCCAATTCGGGGAGGTTTGGGCAGACAAATTACAGGATGCCTAGATTGTAGCCGTCATTCAATCACGTTATCGTCTCGAATTTAGAACCCTCCTAAATTGTTCATAGAAACTGGACTTCCTACAGCTTTGGAAAGGAGGCAATGTTTGCAAGGATATATAGGGGAGCTGTTGGCAGCAAGGGCCATCCTTCCGGTTCCAAGGCACGAATTGGGTCAAAGAGTATATTCCCCTCTGCTTTTGAAGAGGGGCGGCAGTGAGAGACTTTTCAAGTAGCGGGGAATCTGAACTACCCATGCAAGGATTACTCAGCTGCAGTTTACTCAAATTTTATATTATGTAAGTCTAACTTTTTTATTTTTAAATGCAGTAGCCAAAACACATCTGGTTAAATGGCCATTGGATAAAAATTATGATATAAATCCAATGACTTTTCTGCTTCGAAACTGTGCTACAGTTTACAATATGGGAAAACCTTTTTATTATTTGCCTTAGGATCTACAGAACAATGCCTTACATTGTGCTTCAAGCAGTTTTGGCAGTTAAGATACAAAAATAAACAATTCTGCAAATTCTGTTTCTTTTACAAATAACACTCATCGTCCAGGGAAATCTTTGATTTAGGCTGTGAGAGTCTGGACATTTGCTGTGCTAATGACTATGCGTTGTTATGTAACAAGCCTTTATATTCACTTTCTCCCTTTGGTTAAAAAGCCTAAAACTAAAGGGATGTGGGGGAAAAAAAATAGGCTTTCTGGGAGACCGATTTTCAGTTTTACATTCTTCCAGGCCTACTGAGGTTTAGATTCTTTTTAAATGTTTGCTATTTAATTTAACACCTAAAAGACACCACAGTGTCCCAAATTTGTGCAGATTTGGGACTACGTTTGTCATCTGAACAAACTAAGACTGAAATATACTTTCAGGAAAATGTTAATCTTGTAAATATTGTAAACATTCTATGTGGAAAAGGGGGAGAGTGGGGATAGGGGAATAGTCGCTGAAGCTAGACCCAGTGTAACCCATTCAATTGATTAGAGGGGACTGTCTTGGTACTGATAAAATACAAAAGGCGAAGTGGTATAAAAAGTTTAATTTAAATATAAAATTGCAAAACAATTGTACATATTCAGGATTGGTCGAGGTTTACTAGTTTTGTGGGGTTACCGCTTCATCAGGACAGCCAATCTGTACAATAAATGATACAATAAAACATATAGCATACATCAGCAATGCACAAAGTGATTCAAAAGAAAATAATAATATATATAAACTTACCCAATGGGTCAATTGTTAGTGTGCGGAACCAGGCATCTCAGGGGGGTTTCTATGTGATTCTATGTGATATTTTATAAGCACAGCATTTATATGCCTAATGTGCAAATGGTGAAGTTTATAAACAGCATTTTTGTAAAACAAAGCACAAAATAAATAAGTGAATTTCTAAAAATCTATGCTTACTTTGATCCACACAAAAATTGACACAACTGTCTTTACAATTCCTCCTAAAAAAAAAGATGATATGCCTTCTTACTGTAGCAATCAAAAGTTATTTTGGATAAATATATTCTTATGTTTTTTAGTGTGTGTGTGTATATATATATATATATATATATATATATATATATATATATATATATATACAATCAGTGTGGATTGAAAGTTTGGGCACCCCAGGTAAAAATATGTATTAACCACTTAAGGACTTTGGGTGTTTTTCAGATTTGGTGTTTACAAGACTAAAACATTTTTTATTTTTTTTTTGCTAGACAATTATTTAAAACCCCCAAACATTATGGGCCAGATTCTCGAAGTTAAGTTGGCGTATCTCGAGATACGCAGGGTAAATTCTAGGATGCGCCTTTGAATTAGGCACGGTTATGCCGGCCCATTTAAGCTATGCCGCCGTAACTTTGGGCGCAACTTCTTTGTGAATACAGCGCCTGCCTCTCAGGCCGCGTACACATGATCAGACCTGTCCGATGAAACTGGTCTGCAGACAAGTTTCATCGGAGCAATTCGATGGCGTGGACGGCCCATCGGACAGTTGTCCGTCGGATGAAAGTTTTAAAACTTGCTATTAAATCTGTCCGACAGATTTGATGGTTAGTACGCCAAAGCATCGGACCAAAAACCTGCGCATGCTCAAAATCAAGTCGACGCATGCTTGGAAGCATTGAACTTCCTTTTTTCAGCACGTCGTTGTGTTCTACGTCACCGCGTTCTGGTCTGATCGGATTCTTGGTCCGATGGTGTGTACACACATCAGACCATCAGACCACTTCAGCCTGGTCCGATGAAAACGGTCCGTCGGACTAGTCTCATCGGACCAGTCTGATCGTGTGTACGTGGCCTTAAAGTTACGGCGGCGTAGTGTAAATGAGTTACGCTACGCCCGCACAAAGATACGCGGCTGTACGTGAATCTGGCCCATATATTTTTTTCTAACACACTAAAGAATAAAATGGCAGTCATTGCAATACTTTTTGTCACACCGTATTTGCGCAGCGGTATTACAAGCGCACTTTTTTGAATTAAAAAATAAGACAACAATAAATGTGGCCCAATTTTTTTATATATTGTGAAAGATAATGTTATGCCGAGTAAAATGATACCCAACATGTCACGCTTAAAAATTGCTCCCGCTCGAGGCATGGCGTCAAACTTTTACCCTTAAAAATCTCGATAGGCGACGTTTAAAAAATTCTATAGGTTGCATCTTTTGAGCTACAGAGGGGGTCTAGGGCTAGAATTATTGCTCTCGCTCTAACGATTGCGGTGATATCTCACTTGTGTAGTTTGAACACCGTTTTCATATGCGGGCGCTACTCACGTATGTGTTCGCTTCTGCCCGCGAGCTCGTCAGGATGGGGTGCTTTAAAAAAAAAATTGTTGTTTTCTTATTTATTTTTATTTATTTTATCATTTTTTACACTGGAAAAAAAAATGATCACTTTTATTCCTATTACAAGGAATGTAAAAAGCATGACAGGTCCTCTTAAATATGAGATCTGGGGTCAAAAAATGGAAATTTTGTCATTTGAAAAAATGACAACAACAAAATGTGCCTTTAAGACGCATGGGGGGAACTGATGTTTTGACGTCACTTCCGCCCTGCTATGCTATGCTATGGGGGCGGGTGGGGGCCATCTTGCCCTCACTCGCATCCCCACACAGCAGGCTGAAGGACCCGATCGCCTCCGCCGCTACCGACGGCTCCGGTAATCGGCGGAGGGTGCGGGAGAGCAGCGGGAGGGGGGCCCTCTCCTGCCGCCAATAACGGTGATCTCGCGGCGAATCCACCACGGAAACCACCGTTATCATTTACAGGTCCGCTCGTGCTAAAGATGGATACCTTGGTTGTGGCAGAAGCTGCTGCCGTTACCGAGATATCCATCTTTAAAGTACCGATTTATATGTACATGAGCAGGTCCTTAAGTGGTTAATGTGCATAACGAAGCCAAGGAAAGATGGAAAAATCTCCAAAAGGCATCCATTACAGATTAGACATTCTTATAATATGTAAAAAAAAAGTTAGATTTTATTTCCATCATTTACACTTTCAAAATTACAGAAAACAAAAAAATGGCGTCTGCAAAAGTTTGGGCACCCTGCAGAATTGATAGCATGCACTGCCCCCTTTGCAAAGCTGAGACCTGCCAGTGTCATGGATTGTTCTCAATCATTGTCTGGGAAGACCAGGTGATGTCAATCTCAAAGGTTTTAAATGCCCAGACTCATCTGACCTTGCCCCAATAATCAGCACCATGGGTTCTTTTAAGCAGTTGTCTAGAAAACTGAAACTGAAAATAGTTGACGCTCACAAAGCTGGAGAAGGCTATAAGAAGATAGCAAAGCGTTTTCAGTTGTCAATATCCTCTGTTAGGAATGTAATTAAGAAATGGCAGTCATCAGGAACAGTGGAAGTTAAAGCTAGATCTGGAAGACCAAGAAAAATATCAGACAGAACAGCTCGCATGATTGTGAGAAAAGCAATTTAAAACCCAGTTTTGATCCAAATCCAGAAAGATCTGCCAGACACTAGAGTTGTGGTACACAATTCCACTATAAAGAGATACTTGTACAAATATGGTCTTCATGGAAGAGTCATCAGAAGAAAACCTCTTCTACGTCCTCACCACAAAAATCAGCGTTCAAACTTTGCAAATGAACATATAGACAAGCCTGATGCATTTTGGAAACGCGTTCTGTGGACCGATGAGGTTAAAATATAACTTTTTGTCCAGAATGAGCAATAGTATGTTTGGCGAAGAAAGGGCACAGAATTTAATGAAAAGAACCCCTGTCCAACTGTTAAGCATGGGGGTGGATCAATCATGCTTTGGAGTTGTATTGCAGCCAGTGGCACAGGGAACATTTCACGAGTAGAAGGAAAAATGGATTCAATAAAATGTCAGCACATTTTGGATGGTAACTTGATGCCATCTGTGAAAAAGCTGAAATCAAAGAGAGGGTGGCTTCTACAAATGGATAATGATCCTAAACACACCTCAAAATCCACGCGGGATTACATCAAGAGGCGTAAACTTAAGGTTTTGCCATGGCCTTCACAATCTCCTGACCTCAACATAATTGAAAATCTATGGATGGACCTTAAAAGTGCATGACAGACAACCCAGAAATCTCGAAGAAGTGGAAGACTTTTGTAAGGAAGAATGGGCAAAGATACCTCAAACAAGAATTGAAAGACTCTTGGCTGGCTACAAAAAGCGTTTAAAAAGCTGTGATACTTGCCAAAGGGGGCAGTACAAGATATTAACTCTGCAGGGTGCCCAAACTTTTGAAGATGCCATTTTTTGTTTTGTTTTCTGTAATTTTGAAAGTGTAAATGATGGAAATAAAATCTAACTTTTTTTACATATTATAAGAATGTCTAATCTGTAATTTGATGCCTTTTGGAGATTCTTTTATCTTTCCTTGGCTTCGTTATGCACATTAACCACTTAACGACTGCCCACTGTATATATACGTCCTGTTTTCAAAGATAGATATCTCGGTAACGGCAGCAGCTGCTGCCACAACCGAGATATCCATCTCTTCAGTGGGCGGTCCTGTCAACGATAACAGCGGTCTCCGCGGCAAATTTTTTAAAGCGCCCTGTCCCGACGAGCTTGCGTGCAGAAGCGAACGCATACGCTAGTAGCGTCCGCATATGAAAACAGTGTTCAAACCACACAAGTGAGGTATCGCCGCGATCGTTAGAGCAAGAGCAATAATTAGCCCTAGACCTCCTCTGTAACTCAAAAAATGCAACCTATAGAATTTTTTTAAACGTCGCCTATCGAGATTTTTAAGGGTAAAAGTTTGACACCATGCCACCAGAGGGCGAAATTTTTAAGCGTGACATGTTGGGTATCATTTTACTCGGCGTAACATTATCTTTCACAATATGTAAAAAAATTGGCCCAAATTTTTTGTTGTCTTATTTTTTAATTCAAAAAAGTGAATGTTTTCCAACAAAAAGTGGGCTTGTAAGACCGCTGCGCAAATACGGTGTGACAAAAAGTGTTTTAGGCCGCGTACACACGATCGGATATATCCGATGAAAACGGTCCGTGGACCATTTCCATCGGATATGTCCGATCGGGAGTTTGATCCGATGGCGTGTACACACCATCGGATCAAATTCCCCGCCGCCGGACGGCGCGGTGACGTAGTGGTGACGCGGCGGTGACGTTGACGCCGCCGCGTCACCGCCACGTCACCGCACCAGGAAGTAAAACACTTCCGCGCATGCGCCGAATCCATTCGGCAGCGGCGCGGCGGCGGTGGGGGCCGACATGTCTGCTGGTAAGTGTACTAACCAGCAGACATGTCGGGCGGACAGATTCCCACCGGATAGATTTCAAAGCATGCTTTGAAATCTGTCGGGTGGAGAAATCTGTCCGCTAGCCCATACACACGAGCGGAGATGTCTGCTGAAACGGTCCATCGGACCGTTTTCAGCGGACATATCCCCTCGTGTGTACGCGGCCTAAGTCTCGTAAACACCGAATCTGAAAAACAGGCTTGGGGCTTAAGTGGTTAATACAATTTTTTACCTGGGGTGACCAAACTTTTGATCCCCAATATATATATATATATATATATATATATATATATATAATTTTATATAATCACAGTGCCTTGAAAATGTATTCATAACTTTTTGAGATTTTCCACATTTTGTCATGTCACAACAAAAAACGTAAATGTATTTTATTGGGATTTTATGTGATAGACCAACACAAGTGACACACAATTGTGAAGTAAAAAGGAAAATGATAAATGGTTTTCAACATTGTTTACAAATACATATCTAAAAAGTGTTGCGTGCATTTGTATTCAGCCCCCTTTACTCTGATACCCCTAATTAACATCTAGTGGAACCAATTGCCTTCAGAACTAACCTAATTAGTAAATAGAGTCCACCTGTGTGTACATCTCAGTAAAAAATACAGCTGTCTGTGAAGCCCTCAGAGGTTTGTTAGAAAACCTTAGTGAACAAACAGCATCATGAAGGCCAAAGAACACACCAAACAGGTCAGGGATACAGTTGTGGAGTAGTTTAAAGCAGGGTTAAGTTATAAAAATATATCCCAGGCTTTGAACATCTCACAGAGCACTGTTCAATCTATCATCTGAAAATGGATATGAATGAGTATGGCACAACTGCAAACCTACCAAGACATGGCCATCCACCTACACTGACAGGCTGTTCAAGGAGAGCATTAATTAGAGAAGCAGCCAAGAGGCCCATGGTAACTCTGGAAGAGGAATAGAGATCCCCTGCTCAGGTGGGAAAATCTGTCCACAGGACAACTATTAGTCGTGCACTCCACAAATCTGGCCTTTATGGAAGAATGGCAAGAAGAAAGCTATTGCTGAAAGAAAGCCCTAAGAAGCCCTATCTGCAGTTTGGGGGACACAGCAAACATGTGGAAGAAGATGCTCTGGTCAGATGGGACCAAAATGTTACTTTTTAGGCTAAAAGGAAAACGCTATGTATGGTGGAAAACTAACACTGCGCATTACCCTGAACACTCCATCCCCACCGTGAAACCCGGTGGTGGCAGCATCATGTTGTAGGTATGCTTTTCTTCAGCAGGGACGGGGAAGTTGGTCAGAGTTGTTGGAGATGGATGGAGCCAAATACAGGGCAATTTTAGAAAACCTGGCTTAAGCCTCGTACACTCGATCGGATATCTGATGGAAACTAATCCGATGGATTTTTTCGTCGGATATCCCATGAAGCTGACTTTCATCAGTCTTGCCTACACACCATCAGTCAAAAATCTGATCATGTCCAAACGTGGTGACGTACAACACTATGATGAGCTGAAAAAAATTAAGTTCAATGCTTCCAAGCATGCGTGGACTTGATTCTGAGCATGTGTGGATTTTTGACCGATGGAGTTCCATGCAGACGATCAGATTTTTCTATAGTTTTTTTTTAGGGTTGTCCCGATACCGATACTAGTATCGGTATCACGACCGATACCAAGCATTTGCCTGAGTACTTGTACTCCCGATGCTTCCCAATGCAAAAAATTAAAAACAAATTGTTAAAGATAAAAAAAAAGTATCAGTACTTGTACTCGGTCTTAAAAAATGTTCTATTTTTTTTTCACAGATGGAAATCAAACCGATGGGGCCCACACATGATTGGTTTGTGCAATGAAAACGGTCCATGGCTGCACATCCAGGAATTCGGATTGCCTTTTATTGTTCAAAGTGATAACACCAAAGACACCAACATGAGGTCACGTAGACGCGTTTCACACCAACATCTTGTGCTTGATCATTACTATCAGTCACTGACAGTCAGGTGCTCTTTTTTCCTTTGAGTCGCGCTAGTGTACCAGTAAATCTAGAGGCCAAAATGTCCAATCGAAGGTACACTAGTGAAGAGGCCTACACATTTCTGAGCCTGACAGATGAGAGTGAAGAGGAAGTCACCCATCTGTCCGATTCAGGCTCAGGATACAAACCTTTAGACAGCAGTGGCACCCTGACAGATAGCTCTGATGACAGAGTAGTGGTCCCTGCCAAAGTCAGGCGTACCCGATCCCGTTCTTCTGCTGTTGTTGAGGTGCAAGGGGACTCTCGTATGGAGCAGAGAGCCAGTAGTAGTGCTGCTTATCCTTCTGGTGAACTGGCAAGCACCAGCAGCCTAGTACAGCCTGGTCATACATCCAGCACTGCAGTAACACTTGGTGATGTGGCGAGTCCCATAAGTGCAGTTCAAGCTGGTGAGGTGGCTAGCACAATAAGAGTCCTGCAGCCACCAAGAAGTCAAAGACAGGGTTGTCAAGCCAATAGTGCCCTTCCTGCTGCATTTTCCAATCCTAATTGGGAGTGCACCACTTCTACAGGACCCATACTTCCCTTATTCACTGGCCAACCTGGAATTCAGGTGATTTTTACACCACTGTGCTGTTTTTCACGGAAGATCTCTAAAACTCTGTTGTGGACCAAAGCAATTTGTATGCTGATCAATTCATCACCTCTAATCCCCAGGTGGCCCTTGCCAGAGATTGGAGACCTATTACAGTGTCTAAATTTAAGACTTTCCTGGGCCTATCCCTCCTCATGGCCATTGTTAAAAAAATTGAGTTGTGGTCATATTGGTCCAATGACCCAATTCACCATATGCCTGTGTTCTCTGCCCCCATGACCAGGAGACGATACGAGTATATTTTGCAGTTCATGCATTTCAATGACAATGAACTATGTAGTCCTAGGGGTGAACATGGATACGATCGGCCCCATAAAAATCGGCCTCTCATAAACCACTTCAACCAACAGTTTGCAGCCTTGTTTACTCCCAATCAAGTTGTCTGCATTGATGAGTCCCTAATTAAGTTTTCTGGCTGCTTGTCTATCAAACAGTATCTTCCCAGCAAGTGTGCCAGATACAGGGTCAAGATGTAAAAGCTCTGTGACAGGAAAACAGGCTATATATATATATATATATCGTTTATTAGGGAGTCACGTGTAGCCTGAGAACTGCCCAGACTACATAGGGAGTGCTGGTAAAATTGTGTGGGACTTGGTGTCACCCTTATTCGGAAAGAAGTACCACTTGTATGTGTTAGTCACCTTTTTGATTGAGGAATTGGCGCATGTGGCACTGTGCGATCTGATCGCCGGGACTTCCCCCAACGGCTTGTATAGTCCCGACTTAGACGGGTGTAGAGAGCCTGCTTGAAATGTAATAGTTTGTTAGCAGTGAAGTGGAGGGATTCAAGGAATGCTTTTGTTGTGTCCTCCCTTCACGCAAATATGACAGTCCAAATTCATACGGCGACTGGTGTTGTGGAAAAACCCCTCTGTGTCCATGAATACAACCTTAACTAAGGAGGGGTTAACCTCAACGACCAGGCGCTGGTACAAAAAATTGTCTGTATAGTTATTCCAATTGGCTTTGTTGAATGCTTATGTTATATACAAAGCTTCAGGACAAACTGGATCCTTCCCTAAATTCAAGGAAGAGATCATCACAGCCCCTCTTTTTCCAGACAGTGCTGTGGCCTAACTTCTCAATCCAAATGCAGTGAGCCGGCTGCATGAGAGGCATTTTCCGTATGTCCTCCTTAGTACCCCTACCCAAAAAAATCCCCAAAGAAGATTTTATGTTTGCAGAAAACGTGGATTTAGGCATGATACCCACATTTATTGTCCCTCCTGTCCTGACCAACCTGGTTTCTGCATCGGTGACTGTTTTTAAACACTACCACACTGTATTTTAGAACTGTAATGTTTTATTTTTACTATGTTTTATTGTATTTGCTTTGCAGGTATGGTATGTATTACTGTTATACTGTAATGTTACTTTGTTTTATTTTTAACCATCATTTCCTTAGCAAGTACGCCATTCAGCAACAGCACATGTTTATTTATTCTGACAGCAACAGTGTTTGCTCCCACGATACGTAAAGCCAGCGCTGTAGGAGGTGATTTCACCACCACAGTTAAAAAAAGAGCATAAATGCCGAAGCATGGAGGCAGGGGGAGGAGCGATTTGCTCCTAACATGCTTAGGCATATATTTTTTAGGCACAGATTGTGTTAAAAAATCACGTTGTTTTATTGAGTTAATATTTTACCGTTACCCTTGTTTGCTTGTCAACTACACCATTCAGCTGCAGCACTGATTTATTCATCTTGACAGCAACAGCATTTGCTCTCACGATACATAAATTAGTGACTCCAGCACTGTAAGGCCCTGTACACACGATCAAACTTATCCGATGAAAACGGTCCGACGGACCGTTTTCATCGGACATGTCTGCTGGGCTGTTTTGGTCTGATGGTTGTACACACCATCAAACCAAAATCCCTGTGGACAGACAGCGCGGTGACATGGCGGGTACGTTGATGCCGCCACGTCACCAAACCAGGAAGTAAAATACTTCCACGCATCCATTCGACACATGCGGGAGATTTCCGTCCGCTGGTTAGGCGTACTAATTAGTGGACATGTCGGATGAACGGGTTTCCAGCAGACAAGTTTTAAAGCATGCTTTAAAACTTGTCTGCTGGAAAAAACTGTCTGCTAGCCCGTACACACGGTCGGATATGTCCGCTGAAACTGGTCTGTGGACCAGTTTCAGCAGACAAGTTTGATTGTGTGTACGCGGCCTTAGAGGTGATTTCACCACCACAGTTAAAAAAAATGGTGCATGTATGCTCATCAATAAAAGTGGGTGGATGAAGGGCGGTATTCCAATGGTGGGCATACCCACCGATCAATCCCTTTTTTTTGTTTAGCCCACAGGCTGCATGAAAAAAAAAATGATAGTATATGCCCAACAAGGACCAGAAACATACTGGTATGTTACTGGAATTGAAGTGGTTATACCAGAATGATGTCAATATTTCTTTTAGCCAGCGTTCGGCTTTTATATAAAAGCAACCCTAGTGGCTAATTAGCCTCTAGCCTACTTTTACAACAAAACATTTGCCCTTTTGGGACTTTAAATGAGGTGGATATCATTGGGCTAATAAACATAGTAGCAGTAAATGCATGATAAAGTTGATACGTTTATTCAGATAAGAGTAATGCAAAGCATGCATGGACATCATCAACAGTGGCCAATTATAAAATGGCATACATATAAATAGACAATTGGTACATGTGTAGTAAAAGACATGTGATACACAGGTATCTAATGTACCCGACATGACATGTTTTGCGAGACCCAGCTTGCTCTTCAGGGGTGGATGCGTGTACAACTATACCTAGGATGGAAAAATAAAGGTGGGTTTGTGGTATAATGTTGGTGAAATGAGCATGAGGTATAGCAAGCCATGGTATAGGATCACATATTTTCCACTAAATAAGGCCAAAACAGCAGGTGTCTGAAGGGCCTGGTCTGGAATTTGGGGGGACCCCCACACATTTATTTTTTTTACATTTTGGTTCGGGTTCCCCTTAATATTCATACCAAACCCAAAGGTAATGGACTGGGGGGGGGGGGGGAACCCATGCCGATTTTTTATTTTTTTTATTTCAATTTCTTTTATCTGTATTTCTTTCCTTAAAAATTTCATTTTGTGCACGGACTGTTCTAAACACAGGGAAATTTGCTACTTTAAAGGCAAACTATAGACACCCCCAGGTACGAAATTTAAAGGAATATTTCACTTTTATTGTTTCACTTTAAGCATTATTAAAATCACTGCTCCTAAAAAAAAAGGTCAGTTTTTAAAACTTTGGCATTGATACATGTACCCTGGGGCAGGACCCAGGTCCCAAAACACTTTTTATGACAATAACTTGCATATATACCTTTTTAAAATTAGCACTTTTGATTTCTCCCATAGACTTTTAAAGGGTATTCCGTGGCTTTCGAATTTGCTGCAAACACTCCAAATTGTTCGCTATTCGGTGAATAGGCGAAAACCCGATGAACATCGGGCTCATCCCTAGTTAGAAAAGTGGGTGATGTGTAACATAATCTTCTAATGTTGTGCATAAAATGCAAGGACAGTTTAATCCCCTCCCCCAAATGCCCCTTTTTGAAAAGTAGACACCCCAAGCTATTGGCTGATAGGTATGTTGAGTCCATGGAATATTTTATATTTTGCCACAAGTTTCAGAAAAAAGTACAAACTTTTTTTTTTTTTTTGCACAAAGTTGTCACTAAATGATATATTGCTCAAACATGCTATGGTTATATGTGCAACTACACTCCAAAATACATTCTGCTGCTTCTCCTAAGTATGGGGATACTACATGTGTAAGACTTTTTGGGAACCTAGTTGTGTACAGGACCCCGAAAACCTATCACGACCTTCAGGCTTTCTTAGGGCATAAAATGGTGATTTCGCTTGCTCACTACCTATCACAGTTATGGAGGCCCTGAAATGTACAAGAACTTGCAGCATTAGAAAGGCGGTTCTTGGATTTTGGGGTCCTGTACGTGGCTAAGCTCCCAAAAAGTCTTATACATGTGGTATGCCCGTACTCAGGAGAAGCAGCACAATGTGATTTGTGGAGTAACTTCACATATGCTCATGACATGTTTAACCACTTCATTACCGAGCCTGTTTTTCAGATTCGGTGCTTACGAGACTAAAACAGTTTTTTTTGCTAGAAAATTATTTAAAACCCCCAAACATTATATATATATTTTTTTTTCTAACACCCTAGAGAATAAAATGGCGGTCATTGCAATACTTTTTCTCACACCGTATTTGCGCAGCGGTCTTACAAGCGCACTTTTTTTGGAAAAAATTCACTTTCTTGAATTAAAAAATAAGACAACAATAAATTTGGCCCAATTTTTTTATATATTGTGAAAGATAATGTTACGCCGAGTAAAATGATACCCAACATGTCACGCATAAAAATTGCGCCCGCTCGTGGCATGGCGTCAAACTTTTTTTTTTTTCCGTAAACAATTTTATTAAATGAGAATGAAACATCATAAAATACAGACATGGATCATACATAAGCATATAGTCATACAAGTGTACATGGACTATAAATTCAGCATAGAGTGATGTAGAGTCATTATATCTGATAAGATCCTAGTCCCCACAGCTGGGACTATTGAGTTTTAGTAGTATGGCAGAAAGCCAAATCCTAACCAAGAGTATGATCTAGGAAGAGAGTGGGGAGATGAAGAAGAGAAGAGAGGAAGAAAGGAAGGAAAAAGGAGGGAAGAGGGGGAAGAGGAGGAGGGAGAAGAATAGGAAGAAGAGGGGAAGAGGGGAAAAAAGGGGAAAAAGAAGAGAGAGAAAAAAAAAAAAAAAAAAAGAGAAAGGGGGGGGGGGGGTGGGACGGAGGGGGTGCAGGGAAGGATATTCTCTACGGGGAATCGTCAGCATCGGCGATCCTCCGCCAGGCCTACCAAACCACACGGGCAAAGGGCTGTTAATTCAGTAGGGATGAGCCCATCTACTTTACTGTCTAAGGACCGTGGGCCAGGAAGCTTTGAGTAGTTTTGAAGTGGGTCCAGCATGCCCAAGTGTTTGTAAATGCCGTAACGCGCTCTTGGGAGATATGAATTAACTCTTCCATTTCTTCAATCTTAGAAATCCTGTTAAACCATTCCCCAATCGTCGGAGTGTGTGTAGAGCGCCAATGTACTGGGATGCAGAGTCTCGCCGCGTTTACCATATGCATGGCCAGGGACTTAAAATACTCATGTCTGGTCAAATGCGTGTGATGCAGGAGGTATTGCGCCGGGGAGTAATCTAGAGCATATGTAGTGACATGTGCAATAAGCTTGTGTACTTCCTTCCAGAATGGTTGAAGAGAGCCACAGTCCCACCATATGTGGAGCATGGTCCCCTTCTCCCTTCCACATCTCCAACATGTGTCTGGGACTGTTGGGGAGAATTTGTGCAGGAGAGCCGGGGTTCTATACCAGCGTGTTGCAATTTTATAGCAGGTTTCCTGAGTAGCAACATTAAGAGACCCTTTATGTATACAGTCATCGATACGGGTCCAATCTTCCTCAGTCAAGGGAACCCGAAGGTCAGATTCCCAGGCAACACGGGCTGGGTCTGGAGGACTGGGAGTGCTATCCGAAAGGATCTGATATATATTGGAGATCAGGTGTCTCTGTGGAGAGGACTGTACGCAAAGGTTTTCAAAGGGTGTTAGCTGTCTCGACCATATTTCGGATGATGGCTGCACGGAGAGGAAATGTCTCAGCTGTCTGTAAGACCAAAAGGGGAAAGAGTTGGACGGGGATTCAGATAACAAATCCTCGTAGGAGCGAGGGGATCCGCGGGAGTAGAAATGGCGTGCGTGAACTCGGTCATGAGGCCAATCGTGTAGCAGGAATGAGGAGGATAGACCTGGCAAAAAGTCCGGGTTACCTCTGAGTGGGGTTAAAGGCCCCGGAGCTGAGGAAAATGATGGAATTTTGAATGCACGCCCGGAAGCCTTGAGAGAGGGGTGGATGAGCGGATGGAGTTTAACTTCTGGGGGCCAGAGTCGAGCAGGTATCCAGGGGAGCGATTCAAGAGGGAGCTGCGTGAGCGACTTCTCCAGTATCACCCACCCCTTCCTGGTCTCATGGACGTTCCAGTCCACTATACGCATAAGGTGGCCCGCTAGATAATATTGGAAGAGATCCGGAAGGCCGATGCCTCCTCTGGTCTTCGGGCGGGTTAGCCTTGTGTACCTAATGCGAGGAGGTGAATTTTTCCAGATAAACGCTGACGCAGCTTTCTTATATGTTGCAAAGAAGAGGGGAGGCAAGCCAATTGGGATGCATTGCAAGAGGTACAGTAGGCGCGGTAGAATTATCATTTTCAAGAGGGCCGAGCGGCCGAACCAAGAGACATTAAGGGCCCCCCATTCCTTTAAATCCTGTTGGGCCTTTCTGAGGGCCACTAGAAAGTTATCATTATAGAGGTGGGCTAAATCAGCCGTAATTCGAATACCCAGGTACGTAATAGCCCTTTCATTCCACTGGAAGGGGAAGGAGGTTCGGCAGTCCTCCACGTCACGCCTCGGGAGTGATACATTCAATGCGTGGGATTTCGAATAATTGATCTTAAAATGGGATAATTTCCCAAAGAGTTCTATATCTAACAACAAATTTGGTAGGGAAATTCTCGGCAGGGTCAAGGAGAGGAGTATGTCGTCCGCGAAAGCGGCTACCTTATACTCCCTACCTCCCACCATCATGCCTTTGATATCGGGATTAGAACGGAGTTTGTTAAGGAAGGGTTCTAAGGTTAGAACAAAAATTAGGGGAGACAGGGGACAGCCCTGGCGGGTACCATTGCTTATGGGGAAGGCGTCCGACAGGTGACCGTTAACCCGCACACTCGCACTGGGGGTAGAATACAAAGCAGAAATATGCGCTAACATGCGCGGGTGAAGACCAATTGTTTTTAAGACTTCGCGCATGTAATCCCAGGCCACCCTGTCGAACGCCTTCTCCGCGTCAAGGGACAGGAAGAAGCCCCGCGTCTCGGAGACAGTGAGCCAATGGTGCAAGTTCAGTGCCCTGATAGTATTGTCCCTGGCCTCTCTTCCGGGGACAAAACCCACCTGATCCTGGGAGATCAGACCGGGTAAGAGTGGGGACAGCCTGTTAGCCAGGATCTTGGCGTATAGCTTGATATCCACATTGAGAATTGATATCGGTCTGTAATTCTGGACTTGCGTAGCGTCTTTACCGTCTTTCGGTATAACCGTTACATGTGCCTCCAATAGACGACCCATTGGGGCAGACGGGGATGCTAGAGCGTTGAAGGCCGCAATCATTTTGGGTGATAAGGTAGTCAGGAAGGACTTGTAGTATTGGAGCGTGAACCCGTCAGGTCCTGGGCTCTTTCCTGGTTTCATTTGTTTCACCGCAGCTTGGAGTTCCTCCGCAGAGAGGGGCATGTCCAATTCCACTGAACGTGCCTCCGGAACTCGCCTAGGGCAGTACTGGGTCAGGAAGTTCCTAATTGCCTCCATCCTCCGTTCTTCCTGTACAGGATTCTGGTTAGAGGGTCTCAGATTGTAAAGTTTTGTGTAGTATCGTTCAAAACATTTTGCTATGTCTTCGTTTTTAGACAAGGCAGAACCGTGTTGATCACGGATTTGGTGGACCAAGTTGGAGGGTCTGGAGGTTCGTACCGCCTTCGCTAAAAGTCTCCCGCATTTATTACCCTGTTCATAAAACACTCTCTGACGAAGAACATAACATCGCCTGGCCCGCTTACCTAGTTCATCTAGGAGTAACGAGCGGGTGCGGGTAAGTTCCTGCAGAGAGCCTTGAGATAGAGAGGCTTTGTGCGAGGCCTCCAGTCTCCTGATCCTAGATGTTAGTTCCGCTATAGTCTCTTGGCGTATCTTCTTTAGTTTCGCCATCTGGGCCAGCAGTTCTCCTCGGACTACACATTTGTGTGCTTCCCATAAAGTAAGTGGGGACAAGTCTGGAGAAGCATTCTCCACAAAGTAGTTGCGTATCGTGGCTTCCAGTTGTGCAGAGAAGGCTGTATCCTTAAGTAAGGATGAGTTCAGTCGCCATGTCTTGGTCCTGGGGAGTGACTCAGGAAAGGCCAGGGTGACCGAGATGGGGTGGTGATCGGATAAGAACATTGGGTCTATGGTAGCTTGGGTAAGGTAAGTAAGATCAGATTGGGAGAGAAAGAAGTAATCTATGCGGGAATACTTCTGAAAGGGAGCAGAGAAAAAAGTATAGTCTTTGGTCGATGGGAACAAGGTGCGCCATGTATCGTGTAGCGTGAGACCCTGCAATTGCAACTTAATTTGTCGCAGGGCCCGATAGGGCAAGACAGAGGTACCCGTGGAGGTGTCGACTTCAGGGTTCAAAGGGACATTAAAGTCCCCTCCCAAGAGAACTATGCCTTCCTTAAAGGAGAATAGAAGGTCGTTAATCTTTTTAAAGAAGGAGACCTGGTGCTCATTTGGGGCATAAACATTCGCTAAGGTCAGGGGTCTGGATGCATATAGGCCCTTGATGAACACAAATCTGCCTTCTGGGTCCACCAAGGATTCTGATATCTGAAAAGGAGCATGCTTAGAGATTAACACAGAGACGCCTTTGGTCTTTGCCGAGGGATTCGTAGCGTGCAAGACAGTAGGATAAAGGGTGCTACAAAGCTTTGGAACCGAGTCAGATCGGAAGTGGGTTTCCTGCAAAAAGATGAACTGGGCTTTCTGCTTAGATAATGTGGATAGGACCTGGGATCGTTTTTCGGGAACATTCAGGCCTTTAACATTGAGCGACACACACTTCAGCGACAGGGAGCCACAGGGTTTCGAAGCCCTCTGCATATTTAGGTATCGATTAAGAAATCAGCAAGAGGGTAAACGGTGCGAGGACTGGGGCGGAAATGAATGCCACTTAGAGACCGGCCCGGGCGGAGGATACGTCGAGAGCAACAATGGGATATATGTAGGTGGACAAACGAGGGGATGGGGTCGGGGAGAAACACCAAGGGGAGGGAGGGGAAGAGGCAGAAGAGAAAGAGGGGAAGAGAGAGAAGGAAGAAGAGAAGGAAAAAAAAAAAAAAAAAGGGGGGGAAGGGGGGGGAGTGTTAGATAGCTAAATAAAGTAAGAGAGGGATAGAAAACCAAGGATCGGCACAGGGCACCGAGAGGGGAAAGTACCAGAGGTGGGAGTAGTCAGTCTAAACCACCTAGTAATTACAAGGCTGGAATGTCAGCAGGCTATTCAAAGCACTGCTGCTGGGGGGACAGTAAGTATGACTGAGCGCGTGTCACCACAGTACGGAGGGGCTAGCAAATGTCGTGGTGTGATGGGGAACCCAAAAGAGAGGTAGGGAGTGCATTGACAGGGCAGCATAGGTGGAGTAGGTGTAAATAAGGAGAGCCAAAGCGGAAGCTTCCCTACAGCCAAGAGTATTAGGAGCGCTTGCGGCCAGTGGAATCAGAGGAACAGCAGAAGCAGGCAGAGGTAAACAGTTTCAGAACCTGCCTATAAGTGTCAAACACAATTGGGATAAACGTGAACCGCTCCATCGGGATGAGAAAAAAAACAGAAAAGTAAAAAGTTAACAAAACAAGACCCGTCAAAAGGAGCATATGAACAGTGAGTAGCATAAACCAAGAACAGTTAAGACATATCAGGTATGGGTGCGCCCTGTCCCTGAGTGGCACAGCCGGTGATCTGAGCACGAGAAGTGTCACAGCAGGCCCAAGGTGTGTGTATGTGGGCAGCTAACCACAGTGGAGCCACAGCTGACAGGGTGGATGCGCAAGTTGTCCCTCCCCTCGTGTGTATGGAGGATTCCCCGCGAATCGCCAGCAACCAACCCACAACCGTCCCATAAGGGGAGGTCCTGATTACAGAGAAGAAATGGAGTGTAAGGGTGGAGAGCCATAGGCTCAAGGGGGTGAATACTGGCCATCTGCGGGGAGCTCCTGATGCTCATGACCTGCTGCTAAACATTTCAACAGTTTCCCCGTCTATAATCATTTAGGTATAGCGAACAACACCCCACTAGAGTAGGCCCCTGGCGCATGTCTAGAGTGCATCCGACAGAAATGGGAGGGAGGTATGTCAATACATAAGGTCCCAGATGGCTAGAGAGGGACCACAGTCCACCTCGCGCCAGCTGGGAGGCCACATGACTGAATAGAGAAAAAATAAAATAAAAGAAGGGGGTATTAAGGAGTACAATGCAGCCATGTGAGAACGGGTAACTAAAATTAAATAAATCAAAGCAAACAAAATCAGGAACAGAGAGGTTGTCTATGGGTCGCCAGCATCCACCCCGCAGTTCACCCTGTACCTATAAAGGGTGTAAACACAGAGCCAGGGGCTGGGGGATATGGACCCTAGCGACCCGCAGAGAACCCTGCGAACTACATCCAACTGTTATACATGGCAGTGGTACCAGAACGAGACAGATAGCAGACAGCACTTCAATGGCCTGGTCATCCGGTCTCCAAGGTGACAGTCCGCTGAAGACCCAAAAGACGCCACCACAGAGACAACAGGAGGCCATGTGCCTTGACATATATGTTTAAAAAAAAAAACAAAAAAAAAAAAAAAAAACCCAAAGTATGTAGACGCTCCAGGGAGCTATGCAGTACCTGGAAAGTCCACATGTAAGGTCCCAGGTGGTGAGGGGGGAACCAGTTTTTCCCCTACACCAAGGGGGAGGTTCCCGGTCGTCATCTTACCCTTGCTGCTAAGACAAAAAAGGGGTTAGTCATACAAAATAAGAACAGACAAAAATAGAATAAGGATGAACAATAATAATGGGCAGGAAGTTAAAAAAAAAAAAAAAAAAAAAAAAAAAAATCTCGAATCCATAGTAATCTCGACCAGTCTCACATCATAGATTCACAGCAGTCCAAGAGTAGCAGGCAGGGTGTTGGTCAATGTGCCCGTGGCAGTATGCAGTTCCCTGCTGAAGAACCCTGGTTAAGGTGGGGTCGACGCCACTTCAAAGCAGCAGTCCCGGTGGCAAATCTGAGGCAGTCAAACTGGCGGGGTTGGGGTAACAGTGGGCAGAGCAAGACAGTCGTGCAGGGGAGAGACACATTGGGATCAATAGTCAGCATGAGGATTGCGGCAAGCTCGGAGAGAGTTCTGTAGCAGCTTCGAGACAGTATAAGGCAGTGTGCAGTTCTCCCTAAGAGGTCCCATAGAAACCATCCGGAGTGATGTGGCGTGGTGCCTGCGTAAGAGACTATGGGGGCACAGATCAGATCATCGGTAACGGAGCAAGGATAGGGGACGCCACCCAGGAACAAGATGCGAAGACAGGACCTTCAACTTGATATAACTTGTAGAACCAAATCAGCAACTGGCGTAAGCTAGTCTAGTCAAACCGAGAGGAGCAGATATAAAAAAAAAAAAAAAATAAATAAATAAAAGGTAAAGACACTCACAGGCAGGGAAATTCAGCCGACACGTGTGTCTCAGGCATCCAAGCGCTCTCTGCGTGGGGTGGTCGGGGGACCAGGCAGGGAAGAGTCCGATTTCCGCCGCCTAGAACGGTGCCTCTGCGCTTTCGGAGAGGGGTGATGCGACACTGGACGCCACGGCTCCGTCGGGAAGTGGAAGGTGCACCAGTCCGGCAGCTCTACCGTAGGTATGTCGAGTTGTTCGCAGAATTGTTGGAGGTCATCCGGGGAGCGTAGGAAGGCGGATCGCCCCCTAGCAGAGGCAGTCAGGCAAAACGGAAACTTCCATCGGTAAATTATATTGCGATTCCGCAAGACATCCAGCAGGGGTCGCAAAGCTCGTCTATTTTGCAGGGTGATTTGAGAAAGATCCTGAAATAGTTTAATTTCAGCGCCATTATGCATAATGCGACCTCTTTCCCTAGCTTTCCTTAATATCTCCTCTTTGAGTGGAAAATTCACAATGCAGCATATGACATCCCTCGGAGGTTCACCATCACGAGGGGGGGGTCTGAGTGCTCGGTGTAACCTTTCCATCTCCACTGGAGAGTCCGCCGGGCGGCTTAGAAGATCGTTGAAGATGGCGCAGATCGTCTGCGGTAGGGCCCCCGCATCGACCCCCTCCGGGACCCCCCTGACCCTCACGTTGTGTCTGCGACCCCTATTGTCGAGGTCCTCGACATGGCGGTGCAGTTCAAACAAGTAGGAAAGTTGGGCATCATGAGCCTGTTGCACTTGCCTGATGGCCGCCGAGTGCAGCTGCGATGTCTGCTCCACGTCCGTGAGGCGGGTTGCAACCGCCCGAAACTCCGTCTTCAGGTCCATGATGGCTGCCGACAGGGTGTTAGTGATGCCGGATGCCACCCTATTGAGGTCCGATAGGCTCACCGAGGGACCCGCGGTGCCGATGAGCGTCTCCCTATCCTCTGATTGCGAGTCCGAGGCGGCACTCGGGGAGGTAGGCCCCGCGGCCTGCGAGGTCTCGTGGGATTCAGAGCGGAGCGAGCGAAAGAGCTCAGGTATGTTCCGGCCGGGTTGTGTTCCGGAGTCCTTCGGTGCCCTGGAGGCTGAGGCACTCCTATTAGACTTGCCCATGGTTAATAAGCTTAGTGGTTCCCCAAAGAAAGCAGATTTCTACCCTCTGTCTGCCGGAGCTCTCCGTTCAAGCGGCCATCTCCTTGCTCAGCCAGGCCACGCCCCATGGCGTCAAACTTTTACCCTTAAAAATCTCGATATGCGACGTTTAAAAAATTCTACAGGTTGCATTTTTTGAGATGACGAGGAGGTCTAGGGCTAGAATTATTGCTCTCGCTCTAACGATCGCGGCGATACCTCACTTGTGTGGTTTGAACACCGTTTTCATATGCGGGCGCTACTCGCGTATGCGTTTGCTTCTGCGCGCGAGCTCGTCGGGACGGGGCACTTTAAAAAATTATTTTTTTGGTTTTGGTTTTTATTTTTATTTATTTTATAATTTTTAACACTGAAAAAAAAAAAAAAAAAAAATATCACTTTTATTCCTATTACAAGGAATGTAAACATCCCTTGTAATAGAAAAAAGCATAACAGGTCCCCTTATATATGAGATCTGGGGTCAAAAAGACCTCAGATCTCATATTCAGGCTTAAATGCAAAAAAAAAAAAAAAAAATAAGTCAAAATGTAAACATATTAAATGTCTCTTTAAGACGCTGGGCGGAAATGACGTTTTGACGTCACTTCCGCCCAGCAGAGAGAGGGGGACGGCTGAGGGACATTTTTTCCCTCAGTCACATCCCCGGACAGACAACGAGCGGACCCGATCGCCTCCGCCGCTACCGACGGCTACGGTAAGCGGCGGAGGGCGCGGGAGAGCGGCGGGAGGGGGGGGGCACCCTCTCCCGCCACCGGTAACGGCGATCTTGCGGCGAATCCGCCGCGATGACCGCCGTTATCGTTAACAGGACCGCCCCACGAAGAGATGGATATCTCGGTTGTGGCAGCAGCTGCTGCCGTTACCGAGATATCCATCTTCAAAAACGTGACGTCTTTGGACGTGGGGCCGGTCACAAGTGGTTAAGCAATATATCATTTAGTGACAACTTTAGGCAAAACTAAAACAAAAAGTTAGTAAATTGGCTCAACATGCCTCTCAGAAATTTCCTTGGGGTGTATTCTTTCCAAAATTCAGTCATTTGGGGGAGGTTTTTACTGCCCTGCCATTTAAGCACCTCAAGAAATGAGATGGGCAGTCATAAACTAAAAGCTGCATAAATTCTAGAAAATGTACCCTAGTTTGTAGACACTGAGGCGTAGTGTATCCCATTTATGCTATGCCTCCGCAGCTTTTACGGGCAAGTGCTGTATTCTCAAAGCACTTGCTCCGTAATTTTTCAGCGGAGTAGCGTAAATGGGCTGGCGTAAGCCTGCGTAATTCAAAGTAGGAAGGAGGTGGGCGTGTTGTATTTAAATTAAGCGCGCCCCCGCGCCAAACGAACTGCACATGCGCCGGCCGTAAACGTAGCCCAGTGCGCATGCTCCAAATCACGTCGCAAAAAGTCAATGAAACCAACGTGAACGTCACTTACGCAAAGCCCTATTCGAGAACGAGTTACACAAATGATGTAAACGGCGGAAAAACACGACGCTGTCCAGACGTCCATACTTAACATGGCGTACGCAGAACCTACGCAAGGTTATCCCTCATATAGCAGGGGTAACCTTATGCTTACGCAAACAACGTAAACTACGACGACGGGGCGCACATACGTTCGGGAATATGCGTATCTAGCTCATTTGCATATTCAACGCAGTAATCGACGGAAACGCCACCTAGCGGCCAGCATAGAATTGCATCTAAGATCGGTGTAAGTGACTTACGCCAGTCGGATCTACGCCAAATTTATGCATAACTGATTCTAATAATCAGTTGCATAGATAGGAGGGCTCAGAAACAGAGATACGACGGTGTATCTGGAGATACACCGTTGTATCTCTTCTGAGAATCTGGCCCTATAACTTTTGCGCAAACCAATAAATATACACTTATTGACATTTTTTTACCAAAGACATGTGGCTGAATACATTTTTGCCTAAATGTATGACTAAAATTACGTTTATTGGATTTTTTTATAATAAAAAGTAGAAAATATAAATATTTTCTAAATTTTCAGACTTTTTTACATTTATATTCCAAAAAAAAAAAAAATTAAATTGAAGAGGCAATAAAATACCATCAAAATAAATCTATATTTGTGGGAAAAAATACAAAAATGTTGTTTAGGTACAGCATTGCATGACTGTGAAATTACCAGTTAAAGCAGCGCAGTACCAAATAGTAAAAAGTGCTTTGGTCATTAAGGGCCCAATTCTTCCGGGGCTGAAGTAGTACTACCATGTGTATATTTGAAAAAAAAACATACTACAGCATTAGCTTATACAGTATGTATATTTTCTACTATCAGTGCCATTGCAGCCCAACTACAAACTGAGGTCTCCAGCTGTAATAAAAATAAAAAAACAACTCTGGATGCTATACTTTTTTTGTATCCTGTACTGTTCCTGCTGAATGTTTCTCTTTTGGGTTGAATAACACTGGGCATCACATCTCTGCTCCTTACCCTGGACTCACAGAATAATGCAGCACATAAGCACCACATCATTATATGGTATTAAACTCTGAAGCATTTAGAATCTGCAAATCAAAAATACAGAATTCCAGACAATGGACAACAGAGGGATAAAGGAAGCTACTGCTAAAAGGAACAGCAAGAGAATGGGCACAGGTCACTTTAAGAATCCTTTATGCGTTGCATTGTGAGTGTTTTTTTTCCTTATTTTTTGTGTATTATATTTTTTCTTTTTTTTTTTTTTTTACACAGAAAAATAACATTTTATAATGTTAAGCAACAGTACACAATATGGCCTGGATTCACATACATTGGCGCATATTTATGCCACCGTATTGTATCTAATATACGCTACACCGACGCAGCGCAGAGAGGCAAGCACAGTAATCACAAAGCACTTGCTCCCAAATTTACGCTGGGTTTTGAAAGCATAAGTCGTCGTAAGTGGAAGTGGGCGTGAGCAATGCAAATGAGGCGTGACCCCATGCAAATGATGGGCCGAGTGCCAGACAAGTACTTCAAACGAACCGCGCATGCACCTTCCCGTGGACGTATCCCAGTGCGCATGCTAACAATCACATCGAAACAAATGGCTAAGATACGTCGAATCACTGCCTACGGTGTGAACGTAACCTACGCCCAGCCCTATTCACATACTATGTAAACAACGTAAAATACCACGATACGCCGGCGTGGGCAAGTTACGTCGGTGGAGTGAAGCCTGTTTTCTTTCTCGTACATCACGGGACACAGAGCGGCATATTCATTACTATGTGGGTTATATGGAGTACCTTCAGGTGTGGACACTGGCAATCTTCAAACAGGAAGTCCCCTCCCTATATAACCCCCTCCCCTAGAGGGAGTCCCTCAGTTTTTTCGCCAGTGTCTTAGGTGTTGGTCACGGAATAGCTTTGCTCCACATCCTTTGGGATTAAGGGCGGGCTAACCGGATCTGTCCAAGGAGCCTCAGTGCCAAAGTGGACAGTACCCGGGCCCCAAACCGTGGGGTTTTGCCTATAATGCTCCTCTTTGGAGGGCTGGACCCTGGGCCCAGGACTTGGAGTTTGCAAAAACCATAAGGTTCCTGTTTTGCCAGGGTGCTATATAGGTCCAGGACAGTGGGTACCTTCATAGGACCCCAGGGCCTGAAGGTCTACTACGCTACCCACGGAGATGGGAGAAGACTGGATCAGTTTGCTGGTCAAACATCCTGCAGCATGGAGCAGGTAAGGGGGAGCCTGCGGGACTTGGTTCGACAGCAGGCTCCCCGGGGTAACCTAAAAGGGGGGATAGCCTGAGTATGCTCTGCATGGGCAACTGTGATCACTATGTCTTAGAGACAGGATGACACCCTTTCTCCCCCCATCACTAGGCCCCCCTGTCTAAAGTGTGTTGCTAGCTAACCTGCTGTTGCTTCCTAGAGGCTAGTAAAGGATCCTTAGGGGCCTTAAAAGAGTCCTACCTGGCCGGGAGTTTTGAATCTGCCGCCGTTTCTGCGCCATGGATCTCCAGCAGCGCGGCTCCTCCATGTTCTTCCTGTTTCCGGGTACGCGCGCGCGCGCGCGTGCACGCGCGCGTCTTATTGACGAATTTTCGCGCCATCCAGACAGGAGGGCGGGGGGGGGCGGGCCTGCGGCGTCATACAGGGGCGCGCCCTTCTGCTGTTATAGACAGCAGGCCTTGTCAGGGCTCAGTCTGTGGCTGATTGTTTCAAGAGAGGACGCAGGGCGGCAGAACAGTGACTCCCGGTGGCGGAAAAGGGGTAGTACATGTGGACTTTGTCCCAATGTCTATTGTTAAGCCAAAGAATCCCCCTTATTTGACAGCAGGTTGGAGGCTGGCAAACTTAAGTTAGGGGCATTGTGTATGGTCAATAGAAAATATATAATTATTTAAAAAAAAAAAAAAAAAAAAAGACCAACATACGGGCCCATCAGTTTGTGGGGACACTAGTAATCTACTTTCCCCTAAACTCTGGAATTGTACTCCTGGCCACTACAGTCTGTTGTGTGGGCGGAGTCCCTCGATTTTGTATTATGGCTTCCAAGGGTTCGGGGTCAAAGGGTACAAAAAAGACCAAAAAACAAAAGGGTTCCCTTTCTGATTCTGATATGCCGATTCTTTCCCCGCAGCTTATTAATTTAAGAAGCGCCTTGGATGAGCCATTAGGGGGATCTGGTGCGGAGGCTGGCCCAGATCAGCCCAGCCCTGTGTTTATCACAGAGGAGATGCTAGCCGTATCCCTAGGGGGGCTAGAAGAGAGAATAGCAGCATTGATCGCTAGAGCTATTCCTGGTAAGAAACGGGTTAGATCCCCATCACCAGGGAGTGTATCCTCAGATGCTGAGATTCTCTCTCCGGAGGAATTAGAATCACAGGAGGATCAACTGGACCTGAACCGAGAGGGTTCAGGGATTGAGGGGTCTACCTCTGAGGAACCATTTCCAGACGGAAAGACTGTGGGTACAGTCTTTGACGGACATGGTCCGCTCGGCATTTAGTTTGCCATTACCAGAACCTCAGGTTCCTCCGGTATCCTCTCTGGGCTCTTTGAGAGCCCCGTTAAGCAACGCAGTTTTTCCGGTCCATCCTCTCTTGGAGGAATTGATCTTTCGGGATTGGGTACGGCCGGACAGGGTTTTTCTGCCACCGAAAAGATTTGCGGTCATTTATCCCATGGAGGAAAAATTCTCCAAGAGATGGAAGCTCCCAGTAGTGGATGCAGCCATCTCATGTGTGAATAAATCACTAACTTGCCCGGTGGAAAATATACATATGTTTAGAGATCCGGTTGATAAAAGATTAGAAACACTTTTAAAAGCATCCTTTGCTACGGCAGGAGCAGTGGGGCAGCCAGCGGTAGCTGCAATTGGAGTTTGTCAGGCATTAAAAGACCAGACAAAAGAGATGTTAAAAGACATGCCTACCCAACAAGCAGAAGAGTTTGCTGACATTCCCAGAGTTCTGTGTTTTGCGGTAGATGCTATAAAAGATTCCATCCAGCAGGCTTCTCGTTTATCACTATGTTTGGTACACATGAGAAGGCTCTTATGGTTGAAGAACTGGGCGGCAGAACCCCCATGCAAAAAGCTTCTGGCAGGATTTCCCTTCCATGGAGGGCGACTCTTCGGAGAGGATCTGGATAAATATATTCAGACTATTTCAAATGGCAAGAGTACCCTTTTACCGGTCAAAAAGACATTCCGGGCTCCTACATTTAAAAGGCAGCTTTTTCCTGTCTCGGGGCCCTCTAATTCCAGGCAGTATCGACGGCCGCCTGCGCGATCCAACGGTAACAGTAGATCGCAGGGACAAACCCCTGGGGGTAAGAAGCCGTGGTATCGCAAGCCGTCAAAGGCAGCCCCTAAGTCTGCCTTATGAAGGGGCGCCCCCACTCTCACGGGTGGGGGGAAGGCTTCGTCTCTTCTTAGAAGTTTGGGAAGCCAAGATCCCCGACAAATGGGTCCGGGCATCTGTAACCACAGGTTACAGACTGGAATTTCGGAGGTATCCTCCGCCTCATTTTCAAGAATCAAGGCTACCAAGGGATCCAGCAAGGAAGGCCTCAATGCTGGCAGCCTTGGATCACCTGCTTTGCCAGGACGTAATTTTAGAAGTGCCAGCCCAAGAGCAAGGCCTAGGTTTCTATTCCAATCTCTTTGTCATACCAAAGCCCAACGGCGATGTCAGGCCAATTTTGGACCTAAAGAGGTTAAACGGTTATCTAAGGGTGCGGTCCTTCCGGATGGAATCCATCCGGTCAGCAGCCGCCGCGCTTCAGAAGAACGATTTTCTGGCCTCCATAGACATAAAAGATGCTTACCTTCATGTACCAATCTGTCAGTCGCATCAAAGGTTTTTACGCTTCGCGGTCGGGCAGCGACACTTCCAATTCAGGGCGCTCCCTTTCGGGCTGGCCACGGCCCCCCGGGTATTCACGAAGATCCTAGCCCCAGTTCTGGCCAATTTAAGAATCCAAGGAGTCACAGTCCTAGCATACTTGGACGACCTTTTAATTATAGATCATTCACGGACGGGTCTGCAGAAGGCAGTAAACCTCACGGTTCGGTACCTCGAAGAATTCGGCTGGGTCCTAAACCAGGGAAAGTCAGCATTCCAGCCTACAAAGCAGTTGGAATACCTCGGCATGAGGTTAGACACGGAACGTCAAAAGGTGTTCCTGCCCCTTGTAAAGATCAAGGCGATCAAGGGGTTGGTTCAGTTGGTTATAAACAAGAAAAGACCAACTATTCGCCTGTGTATGCGATTACTAGGCAAGCTAGTGGCCACATTCGAGGCAGTACCATACGCTCAGATCCACACTCGCGTCCTACAGGCAGCCATTTTAGCAACCTGGGGCAAGAGGGCACATGCCTTAGAGTCCCCTTTGACGCTATCATCAAGGGTCCGACAAAGCCTGGCCTGGTGGTTGAACCCTCAGAACCTTCTAAAGGGAAGATCCTTCAGCCCTGTTGTCTGGAAGGTAGTTACCACAGACGCCAGCCTGGCAGGCTGGGGGGGCGGTCTTCGAGGGGTTCTCCCGCCAGGGAACTTGGGTGAAAGCAGAGAGGCAGCTCTCCATCAATATCTTGGAAATCAGAGCGGCTCGCCTAGCCCTGTTGGCGTGGACCTCCAGATTAAAGGGGTTCCCGGTGAGAATCCAGTCAGACAATGCCACGGCGGTGGCATACATAAACCACCAAGGGGGAACCAGGAGCCAGGCCGCTCAAAGGGAAGTGAACTTGATTTTTCAATGGGCAGAGGCTCATGTACCCTGCATTTCAGCGATATTCATTCCCGGAGTGGACAACCTGCAGGCAGACTTCTTAAGTCGCCAGAGTCTGTTGCCAGGGGAGTGGTCTCTGCATCCCCAGGTCTTTCAGACAATCTGCCAGAGGTGGGGAACGCCAGACGTAGATATAATGGCATCCAGGTTCAACAAGAAACTAGACAGGTTCGTGTCGCGAGCGAGGGATCCGATGGCCTGCGGAACCGATGCGTTGGTGTGCCCTTGGCATCAATTCAAACTTCTATATGCATTTCCTCCACTACAGTTACTCCCCCGCCTGTTGCGCAGGATCAGAGTGGAGCACAAGCCAGTCATTCTAATAGCTCCAGCTTGGCCCCG
Source organism: Rana kukunoris (assembly GCA_029574335.1). NCBI lineage: Eukaryota > Metazoa > Chordata > Amphibia > Anura > Ranidae > Rana > Rana kukunoris. Next base: position 124,068,437 of record CM056055.1, on the reverse strand, counting down.
GAGGGCTTGGTACTCGCTAGTCCTGAATATGGCAGTGGGAGACCCTTGGACTCTTCCTCTACAACCAGACCTACTCTCACAAGGTCCGATCCTCCACCCTACATTACAGCGTCTAAATTTGACGGCCTGGAGGCTGAATCCCTGATTCTCAGGGGTAGGGGTCTGTCTAGGCAGGTAATCCCTACCCTGATTAAGGCTAGAAAGCCGGTCTCCAGGGTAATTTATTACAGGGTGTGGAGGAATTATATAGGCTGGTGTGAATCCAAAAGATGGAATTGCCGCAAATATACTATTGATAGGGTGTTAAGTTTTCTCCAGCTAGGAGTGGATAAAGGCCTGGCACTAAGCACAATCAAAGGACAGATCTCAGCTCTGTCAGTGTGGTTTCAGAGGCCGCTGGCCACCCACTCGCTGGTAAAGACCTTCTTACAGGGGGTCTTGCGTATTAATCCTCCTGTCAAGTCACCAGTTTGTCCTTGGGACTTAAATCTTGTCCTGTCCACTCTACAGAAACAGCCTTTTGAGCCTCTGGCTGAGATTCCTTTACTCTTACTGACAAGAAAATTGGTTTTCTTGGTCGCCATAGTTTCGGCCAGGAGAGTGTCAGAATTAGCAGCCTTATCGTGTAAGGAACCATATCTTGTTCTGCATAAGGACAGGGCAGTTCTCCGGCCCCATCCTTCCTTTCTACCAAAGGTTATATCCAAATTTCACTTAAACCAGGATTTGGTACTTCCATCCTTCTTTCCAAAACCTACATCTAGAAAGGAGGGGTTGCTGCATACCTTGGATATTGTCCGGGCCATGAAGGCCTATCTTAAAGCTACAGAAAAGATCCGGAAAACAGATGTGTTATTCGTTCTACCAGATGGCCCCAAGAAGGGGCAGGCAGCTGCAAAATCCACCATCTCAAGATGGATTAGACAATTAATCATTCAAGCCTACGGGTTGAAGAGGTTGCCTCCTCCGTTGTCGGTGAAGGCCCATTCTACCAGGGCCATGGGCGCCTCTTGGGCAGCACACCATCAGATCTCTATGGCTCAGATATGCAAGGCAGCAACGTGGTCATCAGTCCACACGTTTACAAGGTTTTATCAACTAGACGTGAGAAGGAATGCGGATTCTGCCTTTGGACAGGCAGTACTACAGGCTGCAGTTTGAAATCCTCGGGATCAGAAAACACCCTTGGATATAAAAAAAAAAAAAAAAAAAAAAAAAAAAAAAAAAGTTTTTTCTTGACTAAGTTGGAATTATTATGATTTGAGTTTATCTCTAAATTGAATCCTTCTTTGGAAGATGTCTCCCTCCCCTCATTAAAGCATTGCTTTCGGACATCCCACATAGTAATGAATATGCCGCTCTGTGTCCCGTGATGTACGAGAAAGAAAAAGGGATTTTTAAATACAGCTTACCTGTAAAATCCTTTTCTTGGAGTACATCACGGGACACAGAGCTCCCACCCCTCTTTTGGGTGACCATTTTGGGAGGCATACTGCTTGCTACAAAACTGAGGGACTCCCTCTAGGGGAGGGGGTTATATAGGGAGGGGACTTCCTGTTTGAAGATTGCCAGTGTCCACACCTGAAGGTACTCCATATAACCCACATAGTAATGAATATGCCGCTCTGTGTCCCGTGATGTACTCCAAGAAAAGGATTTTACAGGTAAGCTGTATTTAAAAATCCCTTTTTTAGGCATATCTTAGTTCTGTGGACACGGCGCACAGATACGACGACGCATATTTACACTTACGCGGCCCATGTATTTTTGGATTTAAAGCATAAGCTGTGAAACTTACAAGAGAAAATACTTTGTTCCTGAAGATTGTGTTTTCAGAGAGTTCAGTAGTGTTCCATGTGGCTAATATGTCAATACAAATAGCAAAGGAAACAAATGTGTGACTATTATGATTTCATTAAGTCATTTGACATGTAACTCTTTAAATATATATATTTTTTTTTTTACTACAAAAGGGTAATTAAATCACATTAAACTTTTGTACTTTGCAAAATATCAGAACTATCACCTCCTAATTAGCACCTACCAGCCTGTAAATACTACATCATAACTTTGACAAATAAATTGTTACATCCACTTTAGCAGAATTTGGCTGAATCACCAGATATGCATATGTAATAAAATAATGGTGTTAGACTGGAGTAATTTCAAATTACGCGCGTTTTCTAGCTAGTCGAAAACCTCAAACCATGAATAGACGGCTGCGGGCTTCAATTCGACTGGATTACGTGTTCGTACGCCTTAGGATCTACGCTGCAATAAAATTGCGGCCACTGGGTGGACTTCCCGTCGTTTTTCGGCGTCGGGGTATGCAAATGAGCTTTTGCCGGTGATCCCAGAAATTACGATCTTCATTCGCAATCTCTTACGGCACCTTTAGTCATCTTTTATTTGCGTAACACTATACCAGCTTTTTGCTGCTCTAATATTAGACAGCCCATGTTAAGTATGGCCGTTGTTCCCGCGTCGAATTTCTACGTTTTCCAACGTCTTTTATTATTTTTTACGTAAGTCGTCCGGGAATAGGAATGTTCGTAAACGACGCTACTCAATCAACGAATGACCTAACGACGTGATTTTGCGCAATGCGCGGCGGGAAATTTCTGAATGGAGCATGCGCAGTTCGATCGCCGCGGGGACGCGCTTAATTTAAATGCATCACGCCCCCTAATCGCGTATTTCGATTACGCGGCGAGAAATAGACTACGCCGCCGTAGCGTACGGGCAAAAATCTACCAGAATTCGGTGTAGAGCCTGGTAAAATACGGCAGTGTAGAGTATTTCGATTACGCAGCGCAATATTAAGTGTATCTGAATCTGGCCCAATGTGTTCATGGGAAAAATCTATCCAACAAATAAACATAAATTTCACATGTATATGTGTATAACTAAGCCAATGTTAAAAACGTTGCTACTGTGAACAAATAGGTATCCTGTGTGTGCAGAACTGCAGAAGGCTACTCACAATGGGGAAGCCAAATCAAATTACATAGAGGATATTTGAAAAGTATTAACATAAAGCAATATCACATAAATAAGTATGCAATGTAACCCCCCCCCCCCCCCCGACACAAATATAAATGTCCAAGATTCCCAAAAAACATATGCCGCGTACACACGATCACTTTTTGTGATGAAAAAAAAATTACATTTTTAAAAATGTCATTTAAAATGATCGTGTGTGGGCAAAAAGTCATTTTTCTTCATGAAAAAAAACAAAATTTTTCCAACTTCATCATTAACACACCATCATTTTTGGAAAATGATGAACAAAACGACGGCACTCTAAAGGGGAAGTTCTATTTGCCTTGAGGCTGCTTTTAGCTGGTTACTGCTTTTTTGTCTGTTACAGCGTGATGAATATGCTTACTCCATTATGAATGGTAGTTTTACCTCCCGTCTCCTAACTTGCCTCTGTTCATGTGTGGGTTTAAAACGTCATTGTTTCCCACACACGATCATTTTTTATGACACAAAAAATGACATTTTAAAAAATAACATAAAAAATTCAAGCATGTTCGAATTTTTTTTGGTCGTTTTTCAGAAGACATAAAATTACATTTTTTTCATCACAAAAAGTTATCGTGTGTACGGGGCATTATACTGTAAATGCTTGAAGTTTTTCCAAAATTGGAAGTATGAACTGCAGAACTTTTACTTTGGAAAATAATGTTCTGCCATGATCCCAGCTTTGGAGAAGATTCTCCTGCCACCATTCCTTACAAAGAAATGTGAATAAACAGCATAAAATCTTAATTTAGCAAGCTTCCCAGGAGAGCAAGCATATGTAATGACATCAGTGCCAATAGCCCTTCCCCTACCTGTTTAATCTCTGACTTCATGTTTCTTTGTAAGTACAATTACAATTGTGGTACAACAAGGCTACAACAAGGCTGGTGCTTGGGCAGCATCCTAAATTATTCATACACACATGACTGATGAGTTGTGGAGCCGGTGGTTAATGCTTTAATGTGACCTAGTGGCCTTCCTATCTTTAAGCCTTATTGGCCTCTTATCATTTGGGGTCTGTACCTCAGGAAAGCAGATTGTAATTCATGTGTTGTTGAGTAGCTGTAACGTTACGCCGCATAAGATTTGGGAATTAGGATCTCAACTGCGGAGACTACTCAGTTTCGGACCCAGGTTTCACTCTCTTTTGTGCAGAGAGTTTGGGATCCTAGCATCACAGTCTCAGTTAAGAAATATGGTGCATATTCCTTCATAGGCGCCAGTGAAAATTCAAAACAAATATAAGTATAAAGTCCACGTAGAACTGATACTATAGTTCAGGCTCACTAGGGTAATACCCTGGGGAGTGAGGTTGCACGAATACTGGATACAAATACAAACTCTAATAGCAGGGTAAATAGTATTAGCGCCGTATGCCTCAAGAGTTAAGGACTGGTCGCAGTGCAGCAGTGTTGAGGGAATGGCGTGAAAGCAGCATTCCACTAATACTTGGAAACTACAGACCAGGCTCTAGTTAAATGCAGAAGTAGCCGAGCGTGCATGGCATGTAATAAAACGGCAAAGTCCTCAAAGTAATAGGCAGTATATGTGCACACGGTAACATTTGAGAAGGAGGTACATAGGCATGAAAGACTCCCATTTATACTTGGTGACTTTAGAATGTAGAAATCATAGCAGGATCCTTATTAGATGTACCAAACATAGAGAGGCTATGGCTGCAGTAATTCCTGGTATAGTTAGCATACATAACTTAGCAGGCAGGGCAGTTCACAGGACAGTAATGCATAACAACATCAGGGTACTTGCGATACTGAAGTGAACGATGCAGGCATAAGGTCAGGCTCCAAGGGTCCAGACAGGTAAGGCTGGTGAAGCAGGCAGTGGAGTCTCCTGGTCCAGGTCAGTAAGCTGAAGTTCAGAGCAGGTGCGTCTGAATACCCAACCGACAGGGGCATTGTGTCAGAAAAAATAAAGGAACACTTCCTGGTCAGTGCTGGGAGCTTAAATAGGCCGCCCAGCAACTTAACAGGAAGTGACAGGCTAATCAGTAGTGTTGCTCACGAATATTCGTATTGCGAATATTCGGCTCGAATATGGCATATTCGAGTATTCGCGAATATTTCGAATTTCGCGGTCAATATTCGCTATTCCGAATATTCAGATGTTTTCAATTTTATTTTTAAAACAGATCACATCCTAGTGATCTCCATCGACGTCTAAAAGCATTGCTGGTATGATTAGAGACCTTGGGCCGAGTAGCTGAAGCGATCATTTTATATTGTTGAAAATTCGCAATGCGATTATTCGGCAATAGGAATATCGCACGATTATTTCCTCCACCCTTCTTTTGCATCAGAGCCAATTTTTTCAATTTTATTTTTAAAACAGAGCACATCCTAGTGTTCTCCATCGACGTCTACAAGCATTGCTGGTATGATTAGAGACCTTGGGCCGAGTAGCTGAAGCGATCATTGTATATTGCCGAATATTCGCAATGCGAATATTCGGCAATAGGAATATTGCGCGATTATTTTCCCCGCCCTTCTTTTGCATCAGAGCCAATCAGAGTTCTCCAAATATTCGACAATGCGAATATTCGGCAAAAGGAATATTGCGCGATTATTTTCTCCGCCCTTCTTTTGCATCAGAGCCAATCAAAGTTCTCCTACCACAGTTGTCAGAGGTAGCAACCTCCATAGCAACCAATAGGAACCTGCCTGCACGGCCATTATATAAGGTCACACCCAGCAGCATTTCATTGCAGATTCAGAAGGTGGCTAGAGAGTGTGTTGAGTGTTTCTGTGTGATCTTACAGCTTGCAACATCAGCATTGTGCTTCCTTGCTAGTGATTTCAGATCATATTATCCTTATTCTAAACTGCTTTTTTCAAAGCAAAATACCCAAAAGCTTTTTTAAAAGCTAAGTTTTGTGTTGTATTGTCCATGTTAGTTTAGCTTAGTGTTAGATAGATTTCTGTGTAGTAAGTGTACATATTGTAAGTGTACATTTCTTTAAGCTAGCTTAGTTTAGTGTGTGTTTAGTGTCTGTGTTTTGTGTAAAAAAAAAAAAAAAAATAGTAGTTAGTGTTTGTTTAGTGCATATTTTTTTTTTTTTGTAGTTGTCCTTGTCAGTCAGTGTAAAAAAAAAAAAAAAAAAAAAAAATGAGCTTTAGTTTATAGTCATATAACTTTGTGTAAGCAGTTAGTGTTTGTTTAGTGCATATTTTTTTTTTTTTTTGTAGTTGTCCTTGTCAGTCAGTGTAAAAAAAAAAAAAAAAAAAAAAAAATTAGCTTTAGTTTATAGTCATATAACTTTGTGTAAGCAGTTAGTGTTTGTTTAGTGCATTTTTTTTTATTTTTTGTAGTTCATGTCTTTGTCCTTGTCACTCAGTCAGTGTAAAAAAAAAAAACTTTTAGGTGTACTAGTTTTATTATAGTTTAGTAGCTGTCTGTCTACGTCTTTGTCTACGTGCCTGTCTTTAAAAAAAAAAAAAAAATCCTTTCTCACATTTCCCCCCCCAATAAAGTTTACCCCCCCCCCCCCCTCCACATCAGCAATTATGAGCGGCATACGTGGCCGTGGCAGCAGGGGTAGGGGAGTTACTCCCAGTGCTGGGTCGCTGCCAGCACGGGGTACCTCTCGCGCCCCTACTATTGGTAGAGGATCAGGTGGAACGGGAGTCCGCCTCATCTGGGATTTTTTTTTCATCGGGCAGCTGCCCGATATTGCCATCTCAGGCTCCAGTAGTGGTGGACTATATGGGGCACAGCAGTGCCACTGAGTCGTCAGTCCCGACTACCAGTAGCACCACCATTACACCGTTGCCTTTAGTACCCCCCCCCCCCCAGCCCCCAAGAGTCCAGCATCTTACTGTTCGACAGCGACAGTGAGAGGGATATCTTGGGGGAGGCCCTGCATCAGGCAGACCTCCAGTTCTGTCCTGATGGTCAGGACCTTTTTGAAGGGATGGAGGAGGAGGATGGGATACCTGCTGTCAGTATCCCAGAGACATCCCTTCAAAGTGGTGCTGCTGTTTTGGTGCAGGAAACAACAGCACCTAGTCAGACCCAGGCGTGGGTGAGGGGACAGTGAAGCCAGGATAGCGGCTCCATGTCAGCTGGTTCCCTCAGACCACCACATTTCAGCCCTGGGTCTGACATATCTGGGGGCGAAGAGGAGGGTGACCCAACATGGGTGCCACCTGGCTTGTCGGTTCACAGCAGCAGTGACGACGAGGAAGGTAGGCACCCTGGGGAAACGGTGCGCCAGGTCACCAGGGAGACCAGCGTCAGGGTCTCCACTGGTGATGGCAGCAGGAGGTGTCAGCAGCAGCAGCAGCAGGCAGCTCCACCTGTGTGCACCGAGTCCCAGCAGATGCAAGTCAGCGTCACCCCATCTGACAGGAGGGCGGCGCTGAAGTCACCTGTCTGGGCCTACTTCACCCTGGTAGCAGATAACCCTACCGTGGCCATCTGCCAGATCTGTCGTGCCAGGGTGAAGAGAGGGAAGTCCTTGGCTCGGGTGGGTACCACAGCCCTGAACCAGCACCTGAGAATAAATCACTGGCGGGAGTTTGAGGAGATGAAGCGTGGTGGTGGTAGCAGCGCCACCACCACAAGTGAGCAGGGTACAGCAGCCCCTGCCACAGCTTCATCTGTTGCCAGCAGGTCATGCCCCCCCGCTCCCTCTAGTAGAGGTACTGGTACCGGCAGCCAGACCTCTACTTCCACAGCACCCTCCTCGTCTGTGTCCTGCACTGCCGTCCGGTGCCAGGCGTCGCTTTCCGACGCATTCGAACGCACCACTCCCTTCCTCCCTGGATACCGACGTGTGCGTTCCCTCAATGGGCTCCTGGCAAGGGTTATTGCCCAACAACTGCTGCCCTTCAACATCGTTGACAGCAACCCCTTCAGGCAGATGTTGGAGCAGGCCCAACCCCAATGGCGTGTCCCCAGCCGCCATTTCTTTGCCAGGACTGGTGTCCCTGCCCTACACCAGCACATTGTGCAGAATGTAACCCTGTCGCTGGATCACGCTGTCAGCGACAGGGTGCATCTCACAATGGATGGCTGGACCAGCAGGCATGGGCAGGGCCGCTACATCAGTTTCACGGCCCATTGGGTTTCCCTCCGAGGCGCCGGGGAAGGATCGGCGGCATCAGATTTTGTGGTGCCGCCCTGGGGTGTCCAGGGGAGAACTGCTGGTCTCCGTCAAGCCACTGTCTCCGCAGCTGCTGAGCCTCCCAGCAAGCGCCCCCGTAGCTACTCAAGTGTGGGGCACGTGCGCTGTCAGGCCGTGCTCCAGCTTGTTAGTTTAGGGGACCGGAGACACACTGGCCCTGAAGTGCTGACCGCACTTCAGGCTCAGGTCCAGAAGTGGCTGACACCCCGAAGGCTCCAGGCAGGTATGGTTGTCTGTGATAACGGCAGCAACCTACTCTCCGCCCTCCAGGCTGGCAGTCTGACCCACGTGCCCTGTCTGGCACATGTCCTCAACCTTGTGGTGCAGAAGTTCCTGCGCACCTATCCCGGGTTGAGTGACATTGTGCTAAGGGTGCGTAGGATTGCCAGCCACTTCAGGCGCTCCCCAACAGCTACCACGTCCCTGTCCAAGTTGCAGCGGGACAACAGCCTGCCCCTTCAAAGGCTGATTGTGGACAGTGTGACGCGGTGGAACTCCACCCTCCACATGCTGGAGAGGTTGTGGGAGCAGCGAAGGGCGGTGAAGGAGTACCTGCTGGAGCAAGGCACTGCCGGGCCTTCACATACACTCCCGTACATCACCAGTGCGGAGTGGGGGCAGATACACCAGGTCTGCCATGTGTTGGCCCCTTTCAAACAGGCGACCAAGATGGTCAGCAGGGAGCATGTCGGCCTCAATGACGTGCTCCCTATAGTGTTCCTGCTGGACAGGACTCTAGATCGCCTGCTCGAAGCTGGGGAGAGTGCCTTGGTGGAGCAGAAGGAGGCAACACTGCTCCACCAAGACCAGGCCCAGGACGAGGAGGAGGAGGATGATGATGAGGAGGTTACTGGTGTCGTCCTGGAGTCAGGGCCTGGTCAGAAGGGAGAGCCGGTGTTGGGGGCACCGATAGTCCGGGGTTGGGCATCTCTGAGCGTGAGCAGCAGCGGCTCCGGGATGAAGAGTTGGACGTCATTGACCCAGCAGCCTTGCGGAGTCACAGCGGGCTGTGCTCTTCCCCATGGCTGCCCACATGCTGAGATGCCTCAGGAGGGACCCCCGGGTTAAGACCATCAAGGAGAGGGATGAATTTTGGATGGCCACCCTTTTAGATCCCAGGTGCAAGGGGAAACTGGAGCAGTTCTTCCCAGCCAGCCGGAGGCAGCGCCGGATGGAGGAACTGCAGGCAGGCATAGTCAGCCGGTTGGAGCAGGCAACTCCCCGGCCTCCAGTTGTCCACCCTCATCTCACCCAGCAGGTGGCTGCACCCAGTAGCAGCCGAGCAGGGGACCTAATGGGTGAGATGAGGATGTTCTTCCAATCTGAGCGACCCAGTACCAGCAGCAGCAGCAGCAGCAGTCACCACCAGCGGCTCGCCCACATGGTGGCAGATTACATGGCGTCCGTCGGTGCTTCTGACAGTATGAGCACCGACGACCCCATGGAGTACTGGGTTGCCAAATTGGACACCTGCCGCGAGCTCGCTCAGTATGCGCTGGAGTTATTGTCTTGCCCCCCCTCCAGCGTACTATCTGAGCGGACATTCAGCGCGGCAGGTGGGGTGGTCACGGACAAGAGGACCCGTCTGTCCACAGACTCCGTGAACAGACTCACATTCATCAAGATGAATGAGTCCTGGATCGGCGGTGACGTTCTGGCACCCGCCGTCGGTTCAGGGCGCTGAAGGGTCCCTTGTCATGCATTCCCTGATGTATTTACAGTGATGAAAATAATTATTCGAACACCTGAGAAAATCATTGTTAATATTTGGTACAGTAGCCTTTGTTTGCAATTACAGAGGTCAAACGTTTCTTGTAGTTTTTCACCAGGTTTGCACACACTGGAGGAGGGATTTTGGCCCACTCCTCCACACAGATCTTCTCTAGATCAGTCAGGTTTCTGAGCTGTCGCTGAGAAACACGGAGTTTGAGCTCCCTCCAAAGATTCTCTATTGGGTTTAGGTCTGGAGACTGGCTAGGCCACGCCAGAACCTTGATATGCTTCTTACAGAGCCACTCCTTGGTTATCCTGGCTGTGTGCTTCGGGTCATTGTCATGTTGGAAGACCCAGCCTCGACCCATCTTCAAAGCTCTAACTGAGGGAAGGAGGTTGTTGCCCAAAATCTTGCAATACATGGCCCCGGTCATCCTCACCTTAATACAGTGCAGTCACCCTGTCCCATGTGCAGAAAAACACCCCCAAAGCATGATGCTACCACCCCCATGCTTCATAGTAGGGATGGCGTTCTTGGCATGGTAGTCATCATTCTTCTTCCTCCAAACACGGTTAGTGGAATTATGACCAAAAAGTTCTATTTTGGTCTCATCTGACCACATGACTTTCTCCCATGACTCCTCAGGATCATCCAAATGGTCATTGGCAAACTGAAGACGGGCCTTGACATATGCTGATTTAGGCAGGGGAACCTTCCATGCCATGCATGATTTCAAACCATGACGTCTTAGTGTATTACCAACAGTAACCTTGGAAACGGTGGTCCCAGCTCTTTTCAGGTCATTGACCAGCTCCTCCCATGTAGTCCTGGGCTGATTTCTCACCTTTCTTAGGATCATTGAGACCCCACGAGGTGAGATTTTGCATGGAGCCCCAGTCCGAGGGAGATTGACAGTCATGTTTATCTTCTTCCATTTTCTAATGATTGCTCCAACAGTGTACCCTTTTTTCACCAAGCTGCTTGGCAATTTCCCCGTAGCCCTTTCCAGTCTTGTGGTGGTGTACAAATTTGTCTCTAGTGTCTTTGGACAGCTCTTTGTTCTTGGCCATGTTAGTAGTTCGATTATTGCTGATTGTATAAAGTGGACAGGTGTCACTCTTTATGCAGCTAATGACCTCAAACAGGTACATCTAATTTAGCATAATAAATGGAGTGGAGGTGGACATTTTAAAGGCAGACTAACAGGTCTTTGAGGCTCAGAATTCTAGCTGATAGACAGGTGTTCAAATACTTATTTTACTCACTGTATACCTTTGAAACTCATAGTGGGCAGGTAGTGTTAAGGGCATAAATATTTCCATGCTGTGTCATTAAGCCACTATAAGGAGTCCTGATGCTGCTGCCACATTATTTTGAAAAGTAATTGCTCATCATGAATTTAAAAAGTCACGGATGGCATAGAAATGACGTTAATCAAACTTTTAAATTATGAGGCACTATGGTATAGTCAGGCTACAGCTACTTAAGGCCTGTGTCATTCTGCTTTTCAAATTTAATCACCATGCTACTGCAACGTCAAGCTTTTGTAATTTTGCCACCATATGGGCTCCTACTGCTAATGCCAAAAGGCTGAGTGATTTATGTACCGATATATTACTCATTCTGCTGCTGTCACCTTTTGTCCGAGAGATTTGCCACTTTCTATTACTACTGCTGCAGCTGATGGCACCTCTTGGCTGAGCTATTTGCCATTTTTATTACTCTTACCACTGCTGCTGTTCATGGCATCTCTTGCCCGAGTGATTTGACACTATATTGTCTTGTACTACTACTGCTGCTGCTCAGTCAAGACACCTATGTCACAAGTTATTTGCCACTCTATACTACTATTACCACTGCTGCTGCTGCTGCTGGTCATCATGGCATCTCTTGCCCAAGTGATTTGACACTATATTGTCTTGTACTACTACTGCTGCTGCTCAGTCAAGACACCTATGTCACAAGCTATTTGCCACTCTATACTACTATTACCACTGCTGCTCATCATGGCACCTCCTGCCCAAGTGATTTGACTCTGTATTGTCTACTACTACTACTACTGCTGCTCAGTCAAGACACCTATGTCACAAGTTATTTGCCACTCTATACTACTATTACCACTGCTGTTCATCATGGCATCTCTTGCCCGAGTGATTTGACACTATATTGTCTTGTACTACTACTGCTGCTGCTCAGTCAAGACACCTATGTCACAAGTTATTTGCCACTCTATACTACTATTACCACTGCTGCTCATCATGGCACCTCTTGCCCAAGTGATTTGACACTGTATTGTCTACTACTACTACTACTACTGCTGCTGCTCAGTCAAGACACCTATGTCACAAGTTATTTACCACTCTATACTACTATTACCACTGCTGCTGCTGCTGCTGTTCATCATGGCATCTCTTGCCCGAGTGATTTGACACTATATTGTCTTGTACTACTACTGCTGCTGCTCAGTCAAGACACCTATGTCACAAGTTATTTGCCACTCTATACTACTATTACCACTGCTGCTCATCATGGCACCTCTTGCCCAAGTGATTTGACACTGTATTGTCTACTACTACTACTACTGCTGCTGCTCAGTCAAGACACCTATGTCACAAGTTATTTGCCACTCTATACTACTATTACCACTGCTGCTGCTGCTGCTGTTCATCATGGCATCTCTTGCCCGAGTGATTTGACACTATATTGTCTTGTACTACTACTGCTGCTGCTCAGTCAAGACACCTATGTCACAAGTTATTTGCCACTCTATACTACTATTACCACTGCTGCTCATCATGGCACCTCTTGCCCAAGTGATTTGACACTGTATTGTCTACTACTACTACTACTACTACTGCTGCTACTCAGTCAAGACACCTATGTCACAAGTTATTTGCCACTCTATACTACTATTACCACTGCTGCTGCTGCTGCTGTTCATCATGGCACCTCTTGCCCAAGTGATTTGACACTGTATTGTCTACTACTACTACTACTGATGCTGCTCAGTCAAGACACCTATGTCACAAGTTATTTGCCACTCTATACTACTATTACCACTGCTGCTGCTGTAAAGTCTTGCCCAAGTGTTTAGATGCTATCTAGTACTATTACCACTACTGCTTGTAAATGGTGCCTGTGTGATAATTACATTATATTTTAATACTACTGCTGCTGCCTTCATGCTGAGTAATGCTTCATGACCTCTCTGGCACAGCGGATCCACCAACAGCCTCCGCTACAAGCTACCAGACCGGACCGTAACAGCAAGTGTGACTAAAACACTGAACTTTATGTTAAAACCTGTTTTGCGGCCTTTATACTGCAACCATCAGCCTGTCTGCAAGAGCAACTCTGTATATAGTGTGTATATATATATATATATATATATATATATATATATATATATAGTATAAGAGGAAATAGTATAAAATGTTTTTGGTTATTAGGAAGTTAGATCTGTTGATGTTGATGTTGATGTTGATGTGTTAGATGTGTTGAAAAACCTACCAATCTCAATAAGAAAGGAAACATTGAAAAAAAAAATAATGTATTAAAAGAAAATAAATCAAATGGAATTCTGCAAATGCTTCTGAATCTCCATCATCTCCGCATACTTCTTCATATGCTGTTGCTCCAGCTGAATATTCTGTTGGTCCAGATACCGCATTTTCCGCAGATTTACGCGAATTCTATCTTGGATCCTCTGCATTTCGCTCTGTTTCACCAAAAACTCTTTCATAGCTGTTAGGATATAAGAAAAAAAAAATTTGATTTCAAAGACCGTTACCAAATACATAAAATATTTATGTTGCTTATTAAACAATCATTATCATGTATACACAATTGTTATGTGTCTAGCACATACTGTATACTTCTATCATAAATACCATATTATTGTTCTGAAATCTGACGGGTGCGCTTTAAATGCTGTCCATTTTTATATCTACATCTTATTGTTGAAATGTTATTAATCTTTGTGCACATATTTACCCTCCTGACTGAGGCTCATAGGAACGGTCTCTTCCTACTGCACTTCTTCTCCTACAGCCGATACTCCAGCAGAAGTTTGGGGGGGGCAGCTCCTCATCTTGCTCCTCAACATGAGCTGGGGGTGGCGAGTGGGAGGGCCCTGGCTGCTCCTCCTCATCTCTCTCCTCCTCTTCCGCATCCTCCTCCTGCTCCTCCTCTTCATCCTCCTCCTCTACGGCCTGTCGCCTTGTGCTTTTGTGGCGCACGGCTGGTAGAGGAGCTCCTATAATAACACAATGTTGATATATGTAAAAATGTTTTCTAATGACGTATGCAAATTCTGTGTACTCTGCTGTATTGTATATGAATACAAATTAATTTATATAGACAGTTAACCAATGGGACAATCTTATATTAAAGCATCTTGTGGGCACTACAGGGGACTCAGCGTGAGCTGGGCTGCCACCATGGTAAAATGAGCTGTTTTTGTCTCCTTTGTTTTGTTCAGACGATCTCATGTTAAAAAAAGGGCCTGATGGAGCACACGGGATTACTATGACAACCCCACGCCAAACACAGGAATTTAGTGGGAATCTATATATAAAACTCAACGTGTGTGTGTATGTATGTATGTATGTATGTATGTATGTATGTACCAGCATCACGTCCAAACGGCTAAAGATATTTACATGAAACTTGGCACACAGGTTACTTATATGTCAGCCACAAACATAGGATAGGTGGTTTAACCCTTACCCTCCCCCATTTGCCATGGTCGGGGTTTTTCTTTAAAGTCCCATTCAGCTCTATGGGAAATACATGTTACTTCATAACAGCTGTAGATATTTCGATAACACTTGGTCACATGTTACTTATACGTCCACTTAAAGTATAGGATCGTTAATTTATCCCTTAACTACCCCCATTTGTGGGGGTCGGGGTTTTTGTTTAAAGTCCCATGCAAAGCAATGGAAAAAGTATTTTCCCACATAACTTCTGTGTTCCTGTCTGCTGTCCCATGTCTTTTTTCAACAGTACTATGAATACCTTGGCTGGTGGTGATATATGTTACCACAACATGGCGTCTGGGTTAACAACATCTGCCCTTACATTAATTACATATGACCTTACATAACTGTCACCAAAGGAGCTGCGGTGGCTCAACGCGATTGGCACTGCGCTGACAAGCCATTCACCTCTGCAGCTAGGGGTTTGGATCCCGCTCTCGGCTACATGTGAATTGAGTTTGGTGGTCTCAGCCCGGCTCCCGGTGGGTGTGCTATGCGAGGTAAGCCTGCGCTTAGTACGCCCACCCCCCCTCCCACAAAAACCACCACACTTACACACGCACTCGAAATTGGGTTAACATGCACGCACTCTGACCACGCGGTCTCTAAAAAGAGAGGCGAAGGACTAACGGGGCTGGTTGAGCGGGCAAATCCTCTCACTCCCTTATAGGGACGTCCCTCTGCCCTGTTGGGCTTCAAAGCAGAGCAGGTAGGACGGGCTGTGTGGGAGGACCCCCTCACACCCGCCATTGCCACCCTGGGCATGGAGAAAGGTGGCAGATTGCCTCTGGGGGAGGCCTGCCTACTCCCAACTCCTGCAGTCCGGCTCCTCTCTCGAGTACACGCACAAAATACACTTTAGAAAAAAAATAAAATACATAACTGTCACCAATACCTTACCTGGATGATATTCATCCCGTATACTTTTGACCTGGTCCATGTGGCGCCTCTTCAGGTCCGACCATTTCTTTAGGATGGCCATGCGGTCATGTGTGCAGCCCTGTTGGTCGCGTAAGTCCTGCATTAGGGAGCTGATCACTTTTTTTTTTTCCTCCTGCCTCCGCAGCTGATCGTAGCCCTTTTGCAGGAACCTCTGCAAGATGAAGAACAAAGTATATTATAATACTTTTGTTTAAACCCTTATGGATATATGACGGAAATCTATGGTATTCAACAATTGGAAGCATTCTCGCCTTATTAATCAATGACAGGGGTAACATGACAGATTTTATATCTTGCCATTTTTCTCGCCACCTAATTATGTATATATGAGTAACAACACAGGATACACGTATAGGGGAGAAATGCGTTGCTATTCATCTGACCGCTATAATTATTTTTGGACACTTATAATGGGCCTGTACAATAGATTTTTTTTTTCATCCCTATCTTTATATAGGAACAATAATATGTTTGTTTCTTTTGACTTTTTGATGAATTAATTTTGAATAAATAATGGAGTTGATGTTATTTAAAAACTACAACTACCAGCATGCTCTGATACACCATGTAACTCACCGTCACCAGCTGTACAACAATTATACTTTAACTCCCAGCATGCCTGGACAGTTAATGGCTGTCCGGTAATACTGGGGAGTTGTTTTGCAACAGCTGTAGGCTCCGTTTAGGAAACAGTGCCATACCATTTTTTTTTTTTTTTATTGTGGAGGGGAGGGTGGCTATGTAGGGGTATGTGTATATGTTTTGTTTTTTAATTTATATTTAGTGTGGTGTAGTGTTTTTAAGGTACAGTCAGAGGGGCGTGGGGTTCACAGTAGTTTCTCGCTGAGGGTTTGAGCTGCAGCGCCAAATTTGCTTCAGCTAGAAGCACACTGTAAGCCGCAGCCCATGTGAATGTACCCTGTACATTCACATTGGGGGAGAGGGGGGGGGGGTTATTGCAGCCAGTTGCATGCAGGGAGTTGTAGTTTTGCAACAGCTGGAGGCAGAATGGTTGCAAAACACTGCGAGTTTGTTAGCTAACTCAGGGTTTCAAGACCAGTCCACCTCCAGCTGTTGCAAAACTACTACTCCCATCAGCCATGGTCTGTCAGTGCATGGTAAGAATTTTACTTTTGCTGCATCTAGGGTGCCACAGTTTAGAGACCCGTGTATAGTGGTCTGAAAAATGTGGGCCTGCAGAACTTGCAAAACTAGAAGTGCCAGCATGCCCAGGCATGCTGGAAGTTGTAGTTCTGCAACATCTAAAGGGCAATATGTATTCGAACGTCCTTGGGCCTTAGGGACCCTGAAGTCAGGACGTTCGCATATGTCCTATTACCACAACATGTTAAATTAATTATGCTAAATAGCAAGGAAAGTGCCTAAATACACATTTACCAACCAGGGTGTCTGCAGCTGTGCAGGCATGCTGGGAGTTGTAGTTTTGCAACAGCAGGAGACACAATGTTTGGGAAATACTAATATCTGATCTTATATACTAACTTTTAAACTAGTCTAAAATGCAGTTGAAGATAATGAAATAACAGTGGTGAAAATACTTACACTAATCAGCATCTTTTCCTCATTGGGTGTAAAATTGCTTCCAACCATTTTCACTTCCAAGGACTGGGCAGCACAAAATTGCGATGCGAAAATCAACTGGCAACTGGCACGGATCCAGGAAATGGTCGCGTGTTGGTCGCGTGTTGTTCGCGCGTTTGCGCATGCGCGAACGAGAATTTCGCAATAAATATCGCAATCGCATTAGCGAAATTTCGCAATGTTGTTTTTTCGCTAAAATATCACGAATATTCGATTTTAGCGCATATTTCTCGAATATTCTACTATATATTCGTGATATATCGCAAAATCGAATATGGCGTATTTCGCTCAACAATACTAATCAGAAAGAAGGAAGTAACTATAGTTGAACTTCGAAGTGAGAGGCTCTTCAGGAAGGAAGTTTGGGAAGGAAGGAATGGTGATTTTGGAGAAAGGACAATTATCACTGAGCGCTGAATACATTATGGATACACCATGTTTAGGATACACCAAACAAGTGTAGAAGTTATAGATACGTTCAGGAATAGTAATCAATGAGGGGATTTTAGAAGTTTTAAGGAAGTGGGAGATTCTCATGTATGTAAAAGCTTCGGTGTCAGGTATGTTGTATTCAGTTTGGAGATCTCTGAAGGGTTTTGGAGAGCTGTTCTTGTACAAATCAGATAAGGTATTAATCCTATATTTCTACCAGAGTTGTATTTTAATATCAAACAGGTGAGCTGTTAGCGCTTTGAGAGGTATCGGTAGGGAATGAGGTGGATTATCAACAGGTTTGAGGTTGGTGAATTTTTTCCAGAGAGCTAGTGAAGCTGCAATTGGGGGGGGGGGGGATGGAGACAGTTTGTCAGGAGGAAAACCCGCTGAAGTGAGTAGGAGGATGTCTATCAATTTATTTGGGAGATAGGAGGATGACTCCATGATGGACCAGGTCTTATCTGGAGTTGGGTGCCACCAGTAGTAATAAAAAAATGTCATAAAAAAATGATGGAAGCATAATAGTAGTTTTGGATGTGGGGAAGACCTACTCCTCCTTTTTTGTGATGTCTAGTTAGGATGTGATGGGCACATCTGGGAGGTTTGGCATCCCAGACGTGACTCGATATTATTTTTTGTAATGAGGTAAAGAAGGAAAGGGGTATAGGGATTATTACCGTGCGGAATAGGTAAAGAATTTTGGGCAAAATCAAGGAGGCAATTTTGCCTATTTTGGATAGACTAGTTGTGCGCATTTGACATAGCAAGTTAGGGAGCTGTTTTTGGAAAGCACGATAGTTAACCACTTAAGGACCGGACCAATATGCTGGTAATGACCAAAGGTGTTTTTACAATTCGGCACTGCGTCGCTTTAACAAGAAATTGCGCGGTCGTGCGACGTGGCTCCCAAACAAAATTTGCGTCCTTTTCTTTCCACAAATAGAGCTTTCTTTTGATGGTATTTGATTGCCTCTGCAATTTTTATTTTTTGCACTATAAACAAAAATACATTTTTGAAAAAAAATATTTTTTACTTTTTGTTATAAGAAAAATCGAATAAACTAAATTTTAGTCAAGCATTTAGGCCAAAATGTATTCAGCCACATGTCTTCAGTAAAAAAAAAATCGCAATAAAAAATTTTTTTGCTGACATGTGATTTCAATGCTTTATGCATCCATGTTTAGGGCACCCTTTGTGTCTATGCAGGCGGAACAGCCCTCCTGGGAAACCCGGCTGGGTAGACCAGTTGAGATGAAATAATGGGAGATGAACAAATGGTTTATTTTCAAAGGCTCACTGAGCGTGAGCATTCAGGAAAATAGCTACAAGATTAGGACACGGTGGTATAGGACGCTGGATATTGTACACAAGTTTTCTCCCTCAGTGCCGGATAGGTGCTGGAGATGTAGAAGGGCTTTGGGCACTTTCCTCCATGTCTGGTGGGAATGCTCCCTGATTCAGCCATATTGGCAAAAGGTGCACAACGTGACAATAGCGGTTTCTACTCTTCCCCTGGAGTTTTCACCAGCACAGTATCTGCTTCATCTCTCAAAACTTTCGAAAATGCGGTATCGCAATTCGATAGCGATACATATGATCAATGCAGCCAGACTATGTGTTCCTGTACACTGGAGAGCCATAGCGCCAGTTCAAAAATAGGGAACGGGGAAACATAAAAGCACTCACATGTAGCCAGCATCCGAAATGGTTCAATCAAAAAATGGGGATTACTACAAAAAGTAGTAAAAAGGCGGACTTTGTCAGGCAATCACAAAGACATATACTTTAAGAAAAAAATATTTAATCATATATCATAAAATCCAAAAACAAAAACTAAAATACACAAAAACAGAATATACAGAATACATATTAGCAATGGTAGCTTGCATCTCGCCATAGCGCCAGCTTCTATTAAAGAATGGATGGCACGCATTAACCATATTGCAGCGATTGTGGAATTGATATGCACTGCACATGATAAAATCTCCAACTTCACCTTTGTTTGGAAAGAGTGGTTTGAGTTCCGAAACACAGCAGAGTACCAAACTCTTTTACGGACTACAGGCTAATTATGAACCTTACATTTACGCCTGACTGGCGACTAGTTTGTGACACTGCCAGCCTAAGGCGCTTTCACTGTGATGTAGACGGCGGGGGTAGTGGGCCTCCCCACCTACCACCTCAAGTGTTTTTTTTTTGAGAAATGATGCTTCCCTCATCCTGGGTCCCCCTTCTCCCCCCTCCTTTTTTATTTTTTTCTCTTCTCTTTTTTCTCTTTCTCTCTCTTCTCTTTCTCATAGTTCTTAAGGTTGGACGGCAGGGGTGGGCGGGGTGGTCCTGAGATGGCCCCCTCGCTCAACCATTTTATATCAGGAGGATCCTAGTTGTGATTGTAGGACCTGGCTAGGCAGACAAGAGATCTGGGTTGGTTGTTGTCCCTAGGAGGACATAGAGGCCCCTAAATAAGATCGAGCTGCTGTGTTACTTCTAGATCACGCTACCATACATCTCCATTAGAAAGTATATACAGATGAGATGGCTTATGCGGAGTATGGGGCTGATTTACTATTGAAGCTGCGCTGCGCCGGTACATGCCTTAATTAGTGCGCTGGATGAAGCCCTAATTAGGCGCATGAACCAGCGTAGCACAGCAGCGCAATGCAATTGATAAGTAAAGCCGCCGCCGAACTCCCTGTTAAAGTCTATGGGGGAAATCTTAAGTGTTAATTTTAAAGGCGAATCTGCAAGTTTTGTCCTAAAAAGTGTTTAGGGAAGTCAGTCCTGCCCCAGGGGACATGTATCAATGTTTTTTTTTTTTTTTAAACGGACGTTTTTGCCGGAGCAGTGATTTTAATAATGCTTAAAGTGCAACAATAAAAGTGAAATATTCCTTTAAATTTCGTACCATGGGGGGCTCTAATGTCAGCATGTGAAAAAGCGCACTTTTCACCGTGGTTAGAACTGTCCCTGCACAAAATAACATTCTCCAAAGAAAAAAAGCTGTTTAAAACTGACTTGCGGCTATAATGAATTGTCGGCTCCTGGCAATTGCAGGAGAATTCATTCATAAAAAACACCAAAAAAAAGTGTGGGGGTCCCCCCAAATTCAATAACCAGACCCTTTAGGTCTGGTATGGATATTAAGGGGAACCCCGCCGTCAATATAAAAAAAAATACGTGGGGTTCCCCCCAAATATCCATAACCGGACCCTTCAGGTCTGGTGTGGAATTTAAGGGGAACTCCACCCCAATTTTTTTAAAAATAGTGTGGAGTTCCCCCTAAAATCCACACCAGACCCCTTATCCGAGCACATTGACCTGGCCGGCCGCAGAAAAGAGGGGGGGACAGAGCGCGCCCCCCCTCCTGAACCGCACCAGGCCACATGCCCTCAACATTGGGAGGGTGCTTTGGGGTGCCCCCCAAAACACCTTGTCCCCATGTTGATGAGGACAAGGGTCTCTTCCCCACAACCCTTGTTAAAGGGGTCTTCCAGATTTCGATAAGCCTCCTGCCCGCAGACCCCCACAACCACCGGGCAAGGGTTGTGGGGAAGAGACCCTTGTCCTCATCAACATGGGGACAAGGTGCTTTGGGGGGCACCCCAAAGCACCCTCCCAATGTTGAGGGCATGTGGCCTGGTGCAGTTCAGGAGAGGGGGGGCCGCACTCTGTCCCCCCCTCTTTTCTGCGGCCGGATAAGGGGTCTGGTGTGGATTTTAGGGGGAACTCCACGCCATTTTTTTTTCAATTTGGGGCGGGGTTCCTCTTAATATCCATATCAGACCTGAAGGGTCTGGTTATTGAATTTGGGGGGACCCCCACACTTTTTTTTTTTGTGTTTTTTATGAATGAATTATCCTGCAATTGCCGGGAGTCGACAATTCATTATTGCCGCGAGTCTGTTTTAAACGTCTTTTTTCCTTCAGAATGTCACTTTTCACATGCTGACATTACACCCAGGGCCGCCATCAGGGGGGTATAGGCAGTACACCTGTAAGGGGCCCGGGGGTCCGGAGGTGCCCAGGTGCCTGGAGGCACCCAGGGCCCCAGATGGTAACCCCCCTCTTTATTTTCTTTATTTTTTAATATATATTTTTTAATATTTTATTTATTTTATTTTTTATTAAAGGGCCAATTTTTTTTATTTATTTTTTTAGCAGTCCAGAGGTCCCCAGGGCCCCGGGTGGCAACCCCACATTTTTTCATTTATTTTTAGTTTTTTTTATTAAAGGGCCAATGTTTTTTTTTAGGGGTCTGGAGGTCCCCAGGGGCCCAGAGATCCCCAGGGCTCCAGATGACAACACCCCTTTAAAAAAAATAAAAATAAAAAAAATGATATATATATATATATATATATATATATATATATATATATATATATATATATATATATATAATATTATTCTTAAAGGGCCCTGGGGGCCCCAGATGACAACCTTTTTGCTTATAAAAATGTTTTAAACGTTTTATATTTTCTTTAATTTTTTTATATATAGATATATTTTTAGTAAAAGGCTCAGGCCTCGTACACACGAGGCAATAGATTTGTTCAAAACGGTCTGTCCGACCGATTTGAACAAATCTGTCTGTTTGGATTTTGGCTTGCTTGCGTGTACACACGAGCAAACCAAAATCCCTGCCAGCAGACGGTGCGCTGACGTGTCGGTGACGTGGCGGTGACGTTGACGCCGCCACGTCACCGCACCAGGAAGTAAAACACTCCCGCGCATGCGCCGAATCCATTCGGCGCCGTTGCGAGACGACATGTCTGCTGGTAAGTGTACTAACCAGCAGACATGTCGGGCGGACGGGTTCCCACCCGATAGATTTCAAAGCATGCTTTGAAATCTGTCGGGTGGCCAAATCCGTCGGCTCGCCCATACACACGATCGAATCTGTCTGCTGGGACGGTCTAGCAGACCGTTTCCAGCAGACAGATTTGATCGTGTGTACGCGGCCTCAGAGGTCCCCAGGCAACCCCCTTGTTTTTTTTATATATATATTTTTTTTATTTCTTTTTCATTAAAGGGCCCAGAAGTTTATTTTTATTAAAGGGCCCAGAGGTCCCCAGGGCCCCCGGATGGCTTCCACCCTTTTTTAATATATATTTTTCTTTATTTCTTTTTTTGTAAAGGAACATGCGGAGTCCCTCAAGGATCGCCTCTGTCACCAGTGCTGTTTAACATATATCTTCGTCCTCTTTTTGAGATTATCAGCAGCCAAAAACTGCTCTACCACTCATATGCAGATGATACGCAACTGTATTTCCGCATCTGCAACAGACAGGATCACCACCTCAATCTAGAGACATGCCTCTCTTTGATAGAGGACTGGATGACAAAGAGTTATCTTAAACTCAATGGAGCGAAAACAGAACTTCTCCAGTTTCAAGCCAAGTGCAGGAATCAACTTTCAACAGTGTGGACCCCCCCGCCTATTTTGGGCAAGCTCATCACCCCTAGCGCCAAAGTCAAAAGCCTAGGGGTCATTTTTGACTCCTTTATGACAATGGACGCACAAATAGGGTCAGTAGTCAGCGGATCTCACCATCTACTGCGCCTACTACGCAGACTCACTCCGTTCATCCCTAAAGAAGATTTAGCGGTCGTGGTGGGAACAATTGTAAACTCCAGGCTGGATTATGCAAATGCCCTTTACCTCGGCCTCCCCAAGTACCAAATCGCTCGTCTGCAAGTCGTTCAGAATACGGCCGCCAGACTTGTGACTGGGAAAAAACCCTGGGAATCCATTTCACCATCACTGAGAGCCCTTCATTGGCTGCCAGTCAAAGACAGAATTACTTTTAAAGCTCTCTGTCTTACGCATAGATGTGTCCATGGGAATGCCCCCCTTTATTTATGCGAAATAATAAAAGCGCATAATCCCAATCGCGTTTTGCGATCCACGAATCAGAACCTACTCCAGGTTCCGAAAGCCAACTTCAAGTCCAAAGGAGAAAGAAGATTCGCGGTCCAAGGTCCCAGACTATGGAACGCTTTACCAACCAGCATTCGGTTGGAGGAGAACCACCTAGCATTTAGGAAAAAGGTCAAGACTTTTCTCTTTTGATATCAAAGGAGACAGGAACAACAAGCGCCCAGAGGCGATTCAGTTCGCATGTGCCGCGCTATACAAGTTTTCATTCATTCATTCATTCAACCCCCCACTTATCAAATCGTGGCAGCACCCCCCCCCTCTGCTCCAGGGGGCCCATGCCTGAAGCTGTGTAAGGGGCCCCATAATTCCTGATGGCAGCCCTGATTACACCCCCCCATGGTACGAAATTTAAAGGAATATTTCACTTTTATTGTTGCACTTTAACCACTTCCATACCGCGCCTATTCTGGCACTTCTCTCCTTCATGTAACAATTATATTTTCTTCCTTGAAAATGACTCAGGACCCCCAAACATTATATATATTTTATTAGCAGACACCCTAGAGAATAAAGTGGCAGGCATTTTTTATTGTAAATTTCAAGCGGTATTTGCGCCAAAAAATTTTTTGTTGGCTTAAAAAAAAACCTGTTTCATGAATTAAAAAATAACAAAGCAGTAAAGCTAGCCCGATTTTTAGGGATAATGTGAAAGATGATGTTACACCGAGTAAATAGATACCTAACTTGTCACGCTTTCATATTGCGCACACTCATGGAATGGCGCGCTTTTATATTGCGCACACTCATGGAATGGCGCTAAACTTCGTAATTAAAAATCTCCATAGGCGACGCTTGACTTTTTTTTCAGGTTACCAGTTTAGAGTTACAGAGGAGGTTTAGTGCTAAAATGATTGCTCTCACTCTAACGCACGCTATGATACCTCATATGTGGGGTTTGAACAGTGTTTACTTATGTGGGTGGGACTTGCATGCGTGTTCGCTTCTGAGTGCGAGCTATTAGAGACAGGGGCATTTAAATTTACATTTTTATTTGTTTTTTTGTTATTTTAACATCATATTTTTATTTTTGCACTTTTTTGACCCTTTTTTTGTATTCGTTTTCACTTTTCTTCCTATTACAAGGAATTTAAACATCCCTTGTAATAGGACTAGTGTGTGACAGGTCCTCTTTATGGAGAGAGGCGGGGTCAATAAGACCCCACATCTGTCCTCCAGGCTGGAAAGCATGGAATTTGAGAAAAAAAAAACATCTCATGCTTTCAGCTGCAATCATGTTCGTTCAGCACAGTGGTGTAGTGTATAGCACGTTCACCTAGCAGCAAATAGGTCGCTGGTTCGAATCCCGCCCATGACACCATCTGCCTGGAGTTTGCATGTTCTCCCTGTGCCTGCATTGGCTTCCTCCCACAATCTAAAAACATGCTGAAATCGGATCCTGCCTAAATAAGCCCTAATATGCAGTAGGATATTTAGGTTTTGTGCTGCCCTAGGCCTGACCAAATTTCTGCACCCCCTAATATAGGGTGACCAGACATCCCCAGTTTCAGGGGACAGTCCCCTGATTGAGGACACTGTCCCTGGACCAAGTTTGTCCCCAGATTGGATTTAATAGGGGGCAGGGGCAATTTCAAAGACAGTCAATGCAGAATTAAAAAAAAAAATAGAATTACACCCCCCCGCTCCGCCGTGCCTACTAGCATAGGGGGGTTGTATTTTTCCCATTATCTGTATCCCTATCTGATGATCATGTGCTAGTCGGAGTGGAGGGAATATTTCTT
The DNA here is from genome assembly GCA_029574335.1 of Rana kukunoris. NCBI lineage: Eukaryota > Metazoa > Chordata > Amphibia > Anura > Ranidae > Rana > Rana kukunoris. The sequence goes on along the minus strand of CM056055.1, from coordinate 124,043,137 downwards.
CAGTTTCGGGCGCATGCCCATTTAGCTTCGCTCACATGTTCTTCTGCCTTGGCACAAATCTTGGCCAGCCACATGCTTATCTCCTTGCCTTCCCTGGGGGAGTGATATTCCTCCGCTCCCCACCCAGTAGGAGCCGGGGCACGTAGAATAAGACTTGAGAGGCTGTGAGGCGGGCGGCAATGGGCAGAGAGACGCTGATTGTTGCCATTACTAGTAACCCAAAAATATGTCCCCGGATTTCATTTTCAAAATCTGGTCACCTTACCCTAATAGAAAAATTACCCACCCTTCCTGTCAAGGCCGCACCCTGTTTTTTTATGACCCGCCCAGGAATTTTCAGGGGACACACACAAGTTATGTGGGGGGGCACAGGAATCCCTTAATTTGCCTAGTTTTTCTATCACTTCCTGTTTGGCTATGGGGCAGGAAGTGAAGGCCAATCTCCCCAAACGGACAGGGATAATACAAAATAAACTGACAGGGCTTATAACCCCCCCCCCCCCCCCCCACAACTCTATCCAAAATGAAAGAAAACAAAAAAAAGAATTGTTGATTATAGTTCCAGTTTAACCCCGAATTTCAGATACATTTTATTTAGAGGCCTAAGAAAATATAACCATGCCAATAGGCCAGTATCCAGCGTTGCTAATGTGTATGAATGTGTGTTAGGGACCCCCACAAACACCACCCAATGTTAAATAAACAATTTTCTTGTTTGTTTTGGGGATGCCTGCACCCCTGATAGGGTAAAGACACCTCACAAATGTTGTCACTTTCTACTCAATTCAGTCACTTCCTGCCACATAGTCAAACAGGAAGTGAGGGAAAAACCTGATTAATGTCTTGTTGGGGACACACAGATCAATCTAAATAGTTTCCTATTATGGAAATTGCATTTTGCTGTGTACATCCCAAATTAGTAGGGATCTTGGACTTTGGGGTCCATTTACTAAAGGCAAATCCACTTAGCACTACAAGTGGACAAGCAAGGAAGAAAAAAAAATTGGCGGGATTGGATGTTAAAAACATCAGTGCTTCCCTTCTGATTTTCATTGACTACGCTTCTACTGCAGAGCGGCTTTGCCTTTACTAAACCCCAAAGTAACTAATCATTTGGGGTGTACACAGCAGTGCAATTTGCTTAATGGGGACACTTGTTAGATTGACCTGTGTCCCGAAGAAAAGACCATTGGTAGGGTTTTAACCTCACTTCCTGTTCAGCTGTGTGACAGGAAGTGAAGCCAATTTTAAGAAAAGGGACACAAAGCCCAACCTAAAAACACAAGCAGGGGTTCTAACACTCACTTGGCTTCCCTCAAACCCCCCCCCAATTAGAATAGGATTGTCTTGTGCTAGATTCAAGCACAGTGCTGAAAATCAGCATTTCAAGCCTGCCCACCAATACACCCCCCCCAACAGGCCTTGTTTGCAGGTTTTCCTTCATCTTGCACATGTGCTTTAAAAATTGGTCATCAATTCTAGGAAACATTACTTACCGCTTTGTCTTTCCTTTTCTGCTAAACATAGCAAACCTTTCATGCATACACACCAGCAAAGATGTTTAGAGACAAATCACACTTGATGGTTTAGGCCATCTATTTCAGCTGCAGCTGTTAAAATCCGTAGCATGAAAAAAATATCACAAAACAAACTTCAAAATTTGAAAGTAATTTTATTGGTCCACAAACCAAGGAAAGCAAAACAAACAATTACAAATAAACACACTAACAAACAAAAATCATAAAAAAAAAAAAAATAGACCTAGATTTAGTTCAGACAGTAATTAGAATATGGTTTTGAAATAACAGGATAGACCCACAGGATTAAAACATTAGTCATTAACATCTTGAGAAACATGTTGCTAAATTATGCAGCAGACCAAAACATCAAAATCATTAAATCAAACAATTGCCCCCCCCCAAAAAAAAAAAAAAATAACTTGCTCCAAAGCATCTCTGTTTCGCCCCGCCCCGCCCCGCCCCACCCCGTCCCGCCATTCCAGCCAGCCAGAAAGTCTGCCCCCTCTCAGGGCAGCTGACATGTGCTCTATCCACGCTTTTTATAACATGTGTGCTAATGAACCTATTGGAAACACATGAAGAAATGTCAGCCTCTAGTTTGTGTGCCCTTGTAACTGCTTACACCTGTTAAGGATGTCCTTAAATTACTAAGCCCAAAAACAAGAAACATGCAAGTAATTTTGTGGCACCAAAACCCAGCTTACATTTTCTAAGTGTCCGAGCATGCCCAGTTCACTCGAGATGCATTAAGAGAATCAAAGCTGCAATGGCGGATGAAAGCATGAGAGCTGTTTTTTTTCCCCTGAACTGATGCTTTACAACCTGAAGGGGAGGTCTTATTGAATTTTTACGTAACAAACATAAATAATAATAATTAAAACGCCCCTGTCCCTAGTAGCTCGCAGTCAGAAGCGAACACGCACATTTTTTTTTCAAGTTCCCAGTTTAGATTTACAGAGGAGGTCTAGTGCTAAAAGTATTGCTGTCACTCTTACGCACGCTATAATACCTCACATGTGTGGTTTGAACGTTGTTTACATATGTGGGCGGTCCTTAAATGTGTAAGTCCCACCCACATATGTAAACATCGTTTAAACCCCACATGTGAGGTATCATAGCGTGTGTTAGAGCAAGAGCAATACTTTTAGCACTAGACATCCTCTGTAACTCGAAACTGGTAACCTGCAAAATATAAAAAAAGTGTTGCCTATGGAGATTTTCAAGTACTGAAGTTTGGCGCCATTCCATGAGTGTGTGCAATATTAAAGCGTGACATGTCGGGTATCTATTTACTCGGTGTAACATCATCTTTCACATTATGGCCATAAATTGGGCTAACTTCAGTGTTTTGTTAATTTTTAACCACTTGAGCCCCAGACCATATTACTGGTCACTGACCGGGCCAGTTTTTGCGTTTCGGCACTGCGTCATTTTAACTGACAATTGCACGTTTGTGCGACGTGGCTCCCAAACAAAATTGGCGTCCTCTTTTTTTCCCCCACAAAATTGTATTTTTTGTTTTGGTGGTATTTGATCACCTCTGCGTTTTTTCTTATTTTTGCTCGAACCAAAAATATAGCGACAATTTTGGAACTAAAAAGACAACTTTTTTACTGTTTGCTCTAATAAATCTCCCCAAAAATATATATAAATAAACTTTTTTGCCCTCAGTTTAGGCCGATACGTATTCTTCGGCATATTTGCGGTTCCAAAAAATCGCAATAAGCGTTTGATTGGTTTGGGCAAAAGTTATAAATAGGGGTTCGTTTTATGGGTTTTTTCGGAATATATTTTTGTTTTACTAGTAATGGTGGTGATCAGTGATTTTTATGGCTACTGCGACAGTATGGCGGACACATTTTTGGGAGCTTTGGCATTTTTCTAGCGACCAATGGTATACAAATGCATTGCTTACTATAAAAATGTCACTGGCAGGGAAGTGGTTAACACTAGGGGCGAGAAAGGGGTTGATTATGTTACCTGGGTTTGTTCTAACTGTAAAGGGGGTGGGACTGACTAGGGGAAATGACAGATCGCTGTTCCTGCATTGTATGAACAGACGAGCAGGCATCCCCCCCCCTGACTGGACCAGGATAAAGGGGAACTCCACACCAAATAAAAAAAAAAAAAAAACAGCGTGGGGGTCCCCCTCCAGGTGCACAACAGGTTCTTAGATTTGGTCTGGAACTTAAGGGGTTAAACCCACACCAAAGAAACAGCGTGGGGTTCCCCCTCAGATCCAGACCAAACCCTTATCCCAGGCACGCAGTCTGGCCGGACAGGAATTGGGGTAGGGACGAGCGAGCGCCCCCCCCCTCCTGAGCCGTACCAGACCGCATGCCCTCGACATGGGGGAGTGTGTGCTTTGGGGGAGGGGGCACTGCCCCCCCCCACCCCAAAGCACTCTTGTCCCCATGTTGATAGGCACAAGAGCCTCTTCCCGACAACCCTGGCCGTTGGTTGTTGGGGTATGCGGGTGGGGGGCTTATCAGAATCTGAGAGCCCCCTCTAATAAGGGGGCCCCCAGATTATGGCCCCCCCACCCTATGTGAATGAGTATGGGGTACATCTTACCCCTACCCATTCACCGGGTGGAAAAGTGTAAAAATAAGACACCACACAGAATAAAATAATTTTGAAGTTGAAGTTCTGCAGGAGCTGGGGAGGGGGAGACAGGCTCACACAGGCTGGCATGCAGCATCGCTCAGCTTACCTGTTCCAGGCGCGCTGAGCTCAAGAGTCCCGACGTCACTTCCTGTTGTTCCTGTGACGTCAGGACTAGCACAGAGACGGGCGGGTGCACACAGAAAGTGTGCACCCGCCCAGCCATAACAAAACAGTCCATCGCGCCGGAAATCAGTGGCGCGATGGAGAGCGCCACAAAGATGTTTTTTTTACTGCCAATGTAGCGCCACGTTTGCAATCCCGTGATTGCACAGACGTGGCGCTACCCAGACTGCACTGTGCCCGGCGCTCGGATACAGTGCACCTAAGGACCTTTTTTGGAAAAAAAAATCCCTTAAAGGGACATGTTTAAATAATATATATTTTTTTTAGATTCTTTTTTTTTTTACTGACTGGGGGAGGGGGGGCGGGCCACCACTGCTTTGTGAATACAGCACTATTCGATACGCTACGCCTGCTCACCAATACGCCGCACTACCTGAATCAGAACCAATCACATTCATTTTAAAAACAAACACTGCCCTGTGTTTGTTTCTTTTTGTTCTGTGTGTCTCTGTACACACAGAACAAACTGAAACTAGTCTAAAAACTAAACTAAATTGTGGGTACATTATATGATTGATTTTTGTATATGTTTTTAATCATTTTTAAAAGGAATCAGTTAACTATTATGTCTCTATACCCTGTAGACAGTAATTTCAGCAAAAAATAAATAAATTCCTTTACTACTCCTTTAACTAATTGCCGACCGCCCGCCGTCATATTACTGCGGGACGGTGGCACTGCTACGCGGGAGCACGTAGCTCTACGTCCTCCCTTTAGCAGCTTGTAGGGCGCGCGGGTGACCGGCGGGTACGATCGCCGCCGGGCACACCCGCGATTGCTCGTTACAGAGCGGGGAATGGAAGGTATGTGTGTAAACGCATACCTCTCGTTTCTGTCAGTGGGGGAAACGCTGATCTTCTGTCCATACAATGTATGGACAGAAGATCAGTGATTTCCCCTAGTGAGGCCACCCCCCCCATACAGTTAGAACACACCAGGACCACACTTAACCCCTTCCCTGCCCCCTGGTGTTAACCCCTTCACTGCCAATGGCATTTTTATAGTAATACAATGCATTTTTATAGCATTGATCGCTGTGTCCGATGTGTCCGCCATAATATCGCAGTACCGAAAAAAAACGCTGATCGCCGCCATTACTAGTAAAAAAAATAAAATAATAAAAATGCCATAAAACGACCCCCTTTTTTGTAAACGCTATAAATTTTGCGCAAACCAATTAATAAACGCTAATTGCGATTTTTTTTTAACGAAAAATATGTAGAAGAATACGTATCGGCCTAAACTGAGGAAAAACATTTTTTTTATATATTTTTTGGGATTTTTATTATAGCAAAATGTAAAAAATATTGCATTTTTTTCAAAATAGTCGCTATATTTTTGTTTATAGCGCAAAAAAAAAAAACTGCAGAGATGATCAAATTCCACCAAAAGAAAGCTCTATTTGTGGGAAAAAAAGGACGCCAATTTTGTTTGGGAGCCACGTCGCACGACCGCGCAATTGTCAGTTAAAGCGACGCAGTGCCGAATCACAAAAAGTGCTATGGTCTTTGGACAGCAATATGGTCCGGGGCTAAAGTGGTTAACCTACCTTGCTGTCAAGGACCATTTCCAGTTATGCTTGAAGATCTATGTGCAAAACTTTTATAAAGTATCTAGAATAATTTTACATAATGCCACTTTTGCCTTTGGCAACAGTGTAGTTTGCTTCTGGCAAGGTGAGGAGGATATTCAGTGACCAGACTAATCATTTAGGTTTACTGACATACAAACCTTCATTGTGTGTGGGCGAGCAAAAAATCCTTTAGAGCGTCAAAGGCACTAAGAAAACCTATTCCTTACACACATTGGAAATGCTGGTGAATCGTATGCATCTACTCTTTGAGACAAGAATACATGTTTGATTATGTAACCCTAATTTAGCATTTTTTTTTATGTTTCTCTTGTCAAGTTACTAAAATAGCATGCACCTGTGTAGTTAACTGAAAGCTGAGCCCCCTGCAAGATGGGAGCATGAAGTCATAGTGCAGTTTAGTGCCTTCACCCATTGGGCCTTGTGTAATGCAAGCAGGACCTCTTATTGAGATTTACCTTGTCCTTAGGCATAGTAATAACATTTGCTGTATTTCTTGCATGAGTGGCAGTCTAGTCCTTGAATGTCTTTTTAAAATAATATTTCCAACACAAATTGGTCTAATACCCAAGAGTAACACATCTTCTCAAAGCCAGAAGTAACTTCTTGGAGCATGCAGCAGACAGAAGTTTCATCCATTTTAACAGAAGTTCCTGTGTTTTCCATGTACTAGGTAGTGACTGCAGAAGCTGCAAACCACTGGAGGTTCAGGTGTTACTCCATTTTCCCCAGCAATATTTCTTTAGCCATTGGATCAACTTGGATGAGGCAGTAGACCAGTAGAGGTTCATGTGTTGCTCCAGTGTCCGCAGAGATATTCTTGTTATCAATTAGGGATGAGCCCAATGTTCAAGTCGAACGTAAGTCAGAAAGTTCGGCCGTTCACCCCCTATGTGAATTGGTAATGGTGTAAAAAAAAAACACACACACACTGTGGAAAAAAGTCTTTTATTAAAAATAAAAATAAATTCAGTGGTGGTAATCCACTCTCGATCCCGGCTCCCCGCTCCAACGTTGTCGGTATCTAGCGATGGGTTATCTCCTCTCCGATCCAGTGATGAGAAGACCATCCGGGATCCAGAGTGCAGCATCTGCTGAAGCTATGACATTTCTTATATAGGTGAGGCGGGGCCACCCGTCACGTGACCTTGTCCCCCTCTGACACACCCTCTGCTACCTCACTGGGGAAGCCTAGGCTTCCCCCTTGTGTCAGAGGGGGTGGGGTCACGTGACGGGTGGCCCCGCCTCACCAATATAAGAAATGTCATAGCTTCAGCAGCGTCATTCGCCGGGCTGTCTCCGGTGGAGACAGGTGGCCGGCGATGCTGCTCTCTGGATCCCGGACGATCTTCTCATCGCTGAACCGGAGGGGAGATCACCCGTCGGTGGATACCATCAACGTTGGAGCGGGGAGCCGGGACCGAGAGTGGACTACCGCCCCTGGATTTTTTTTTAATAAAGGACTTTTTTCCACGGTGTGTGTGCGTGTTTTTATTACAATTATTTACACTTCCTTCGTGAAATGGTAGGGATACAATGTACCCCATTACCAATTCACATAGTGGGGGTCAGGATCTGGGGGTCCCCTTTGTTAAAGGGGTCTTCCAGATTCTGATAAGCCCCCCGCCTGCAGACCCCCACAACCACCGGGCAAGGGTTGTGGGGATGAGGCCCTTGTCCCCATCAACATGGGGACATCCTCCCCATGTTGAGGGCATGTGGCCTGGTACGGTTCAGGAGGGGGGGCCCTCTCTGTCCCCCCTCTTTTCTGCGACCAGCCAGGTTACGTGCTCGGATAAGGGGTCTGGTATGAATTTTTAGGGGAACTCCACACCATTTTTTTTTTAAATTTGGGGTGAAGTTCCCCTTAAAATCCACACCAGATCTGAAAGGTCTGGAATAGATATTGGGGTGAACCCCACATATTTTTTTTTAATTGACGGTGGGGTTCCCCTTAATATCCATACCAGACCTGAAGGGCCTGGTAATTGAATTTGGGGGGACCCTCACGCTTTTTTTTCTATGAATGAACGCTCTCTGAATTGCCGGGACCTGACAATTCATTATAGCCGCAAGTCTTGAATTACTTTTTTTCTTTCAGAAATTACACTTTGTGCAGTGACAGTTCTAAGTACGGGAAACATGCACTAGTTCACATGCTTACTTTTGCACCCCCCACTCCTAGGTACGAAATTTAAAGGAATATTTCACTTTTATTGTTTCACTTTAAGCATTATTAAATTCACTGCTCCTAAAAAACTTTTGTTTTTAAAAAAATAAATAAAAATGCATTAATACAAATCCCCAGGTGCAGGACCCAGGTCCCCAAACACTTTTTTTTTTATTTTTATTTTTTAAATTATAGTTTTTATTGTCAAAAATTTCACATGAAACAGAATAAGGCATACATTTAACCAGCAGCCAAAGCATTTCACAAGATATACATAGTATGCAACTGTTAGGAAAATAGAGGTCGTCGTTGTAACAGCATTAGTGCAGCAATATTTACACATTTACCATCCAGAGAACACTGTAATTTATTGAAACAGTGAGGGTTTATACAAAAACTTATAGTGTCATGTACACTATTTGGAGGTATGGGAGGAGCAGGGCCACTCGGGCACCCCTCTAAGGGCGCAAGACTGTGCCAGAGTGGTCCGTCCCACCGCATCCTGTTTGGGGGTCATAGGGTGAGCAACTAGACATAGGATTGACCAAGACAGTCATCAGCGTTAAAGATTAAACATTTTGGCAAAAAAGGGGGACGCCGTCCAGTCCTTCCACTGTTGCCATAGTTGGAGAAACTTCAGTTTGTCTCCCTGTCTCAGAGCTAACGTTGTCTCGTAAGTAAAATGTTCATGTGTAGTGCGGATAACATCCATAACCGTAGGAAGGTCAGAGTCCCTCCATTTCCTTGTGATACTAAGGCGAGCTGCCAGGACTATATGCACTATGGTGTGCCGCATCGGATTAGGGAGCCGGTCAATGTCAAGGGACAGAAGAGCCATTGATGGGCATTCTTCTAGTGGAATATCAGTGACTGCTGTTATAAGGTTAAAGACAGAGGCCCAGATTCACGTACATCTGCGCATTATTGGACCAGCGTAGCGCACCGCCTTTACGTTAGACTTGAGCAATTTTGCCGCGTAATCACCCTATTCTCGTAGCTTTTGCGCAGAAAATTGCGCATGCGTAACGTTATTTCAGAGGCGTAAGGCGGAGTAATACAAATTGGGAAGGACGTGGGCGTGTTACATTGAAATGAGCCGTTACCCCATGCAAATGAAGGGCCGGCCGGCTCGCGCATGCGCGCTTGAAGGAGACCATGGTCAGCTCCGCTGTGTGCATGCTCTCAACTCGGGAGCGGCGCAATCAGTGAAATTGGAAATGGACTAGGGCAACGTTGTGAACTACGCAAACAGCATAAATAGACAGACACAAACGCACTTGCATTGCAAAAGTACATCCCTTTGTCCCTTCCCATTTAACCAAGTGCTTTTGTCCTGTTGTTCGTTGCGTTGTGTTTTGTAGTTGTCAGATTAGTGTTCTGTGTGATCAAGTGTTTGTTAGTAGATCTTTGGAAGTGTTTTTTGATAAGTGTTTGAGAGACTGTTTGTTTGATATATTTCTGTTCGTTTGTTTTCTTGCTGATTTTTTGCTGTTTGTTTTTGTGACTGTTTCTTGCTGAGTGCTTGTGTGATTTTTTGGGTGTTAGTTTTCTCTTTGTGTGTGTTCTTGCTTGATTGGTTGTGCTTGTTTTTGTGAGTGATTTTTGTTGACTGGGAGTGAGTTTTTTTGGAAGTATGACAGAGAGAAAGCGAAAGCTCAATTTTACTGTGGGGGAAAAAAGAATTCTTGCCCGGGCCATTAGCGATTATGGGCGTTTCCTCCACGGCCCAGACAGTGCCAACATCAGCGGGGGAGGGGGAGACACGGACCCGGTCTGGGATTGACAAAAAAATTAATGACCTCCGGCGTCTGGTCAAACAGAAGCTGTCCAAAATGCATGCCCATGCCAGGGGCACAGGAGGGGGCACACCATGCCGTATTAGGCTGACAGCAGAGGAGCGTGCGGTGGCCCTGACCTTTCATCGGCATGAAGTTGAGGGCCTGCCCGGCTTTGACTCAAGTCCGGAGCCCGTGGTGCCAGGTAAGTTTTTGTTTTTAATATCAGGTGTGTAGCATGTGTGGGGGAGGGGGTGAAAGGGAATATGTGGCAAGTGTGTGGATCCTCCAACCTGTGAATGTTTTGTGTCATCCACAGATGTGCAGGAGGGTGCAGGGCCATCTGGCCTGACCGCACCATCCTCAGGACAGCAGCCTAATGAGGCCCCCCCAACAAGGCCGGAGTCCGCGGAGGAGGTTCAAGAGGAGGAGGAGAATCATGAGGAGGAGGAGTCCATGTCAGGCACTGGACGTTTGGTTTTTGAGGACTCTTCCCCTCTGGCTGGCAGCAGGCAGCCCTCCCTAAGGGGGAGCCCCCCCCTCCTTCCCCAACATGGCTCCCCTCCCAAGGGCCTCCCCTTCTCCCCGGCCACAAGCATCAGCTGGAGGCAGGATTTCGTCCCAGAACACCAGGGGGTTGGCCGATCTCCTGCCCGCCACTCTGAGAAGGGACCAGGCCCTTCAGACCCGCCATCTGGGACAGGTCAGCCAGACATTGGTGCGGATGGAGGAGAGCCTGTCCTCCATCAAGGATACGCTGGGGAACCTGGACTCCCACTCCCGGGCTTTCACAACCTGCCTAAACGACCTGCAGACTACATCAGCAGGCGTTGGGCAGGATGTGAGGGCCCTCACCCAGGCTATCCAGGCCAACACGGCAACACTTGGTGCTGCCCTGGACAGAATAGCCGTGGCCTTGGAGGGCAGGCCGCCAGGTGGGCAGAGATCAGGGGCTGCTCCTCCTTCCCCGGTTTCGCCCCTCCCCATGAGTCTCCCCTGAGGAGCCGGGGCCGTGGCCGGGGGCGCCCCAGGCGTGGCTCACGTAAAGGGCAATAATTTTTTTTTCCCCTTTTTGATTTTTTTTGCTGGAAATTTTTTGATTTTGCTGGTAATTTTTTTTTTTTTGGGTTGTGAATGCTGTTTGAATGTGGGGGTGACATTCCTGCCGGAAAAGGGGTGTCACCCTCAATTTTGGTGGAGAAGGGTTCCCCAGGACCAGGGAGAAGTGATCCCCAGGTCCGTGTGAATGGTGTATGAATGTACAGTGACATAATTGGAGCCTTGGCGTGGCGTTGCTGCTCACAAGTCCTGCATGGTGGACTGGTGCCAATCCAATTTGATGTGGATGTGGGGTGTGTGTGCTAGGGACCACAGTGGTGTGCATGCATGCATTCTCATTGTGCCATGATTAATGTGTGTGTTTAACGTGCAAAGATGCCCAATGTGAGCTGTCTCCTGGCTGCTCTTCCCTCAGAAGACAGGGGACCCTCGGTTAGGGGGGGATTGTCTGGTTCAGGGGTCAGGTTATCACATAGGTCAATCTGCAGGCCCTTTCTTTCTTGAGCATGCAACATGCACCGATGATCTGGCACACAAAGTTTGGGGAATACAAGAGGGTACCCCCAGACTTATCCAAGCATCGGAAACGTGACTTTAGGAGGCCAAAGGTGCGCTCCACCACTGCTCGTGTTTGGGCATGTGCTTGATTGTATCTTTCCTCTCCTGGGGTTTGGGGGTTCCGGATAGGAGTCATGAGATGGGGTCCCAGTGGATATGCAGAGTCATCTGTAAGGGAAAAGACAGGAGGATGTTAGTCATGCATGTGCCCCTTGTGATGTGTGCATCATGGGAGGGGATAGTCATGCCTGACTCCCATGTCACTCACCAACCAGCCAGGTGTCCCCATACACGTTCTGATCGAATTCCATTCGGATGTGGCATTGATTGTATATGTAGCTGTCATGGCTGGAGCCTGGGTGTTTGGCACGGACGTGCCATATGAGGCCTTGGGCATCGACTATCACCTGTACGTTGATGGAATGCCAATGCTTCCGATTGCGGTACATGTGCTCTGTCTCTTGGGGGGGCTGGAGTGCCACATGTGTGCAATCAATGGCCCCCACGGTGCGTGGGAATCTGGCAATTCTGTAGAAATCTGTCATTGCCTTCAGCCGCAGGTCCTCAGTGGTGGGTTTGATGATTTGGTTGGCCATGCGTCTGAGGATTGCAGGGACAACCTGGTGCACACATCTGCTCATGGTGGATTGTGACATCCCAGCCACCACTACACTTGTACGCTGAAAAGAGCCACTGGCAAGGAAATGGAGTGTTGCCATGACCTTGACCAGTGGCTGCACTGCATGTGAGCGTTGTGTTGGGCTGGTGATGTCCTCCTGCAGGGTTGTGGTTAATTCCAGGATGACATGAGGGGTGAATCTGAAGATGCGATACACCTCAGAATCACTCATGCCAAACAGGTCTATGCTGGTGCGGTATATCCTTTCCCGTGCCATCCTCCATGCCATCCTCCGTGCCCTCATCCTTCTTTGTTCATCTAAAGTCAGTAGTATAGATATGTGCGACGATGCCCCTGGCATGTTGGCATACAGATTGTTGTGCAACACGTGTGACTGCTGAGCTCCTCACTAACAGTGTTGCTTTATCTAACAAGTAGACTTTTTTTCTCTTTTTAGACCAGCTTTTATATGCTCTAATTTTAGACAGGACATTTTGCTGTTGCGCACACTGCGTAGCCTGCGCTGCCCCAACGTTCTTTTGTGGATCCCCGTAAGTCCCTCATTAGCATATTTGACTAGCAAATCAATGGTCTGTCTAGCGCACTTTTGCACGGACGGATGTGCCAGTCTAACGAAATTACGCTGGACAAAAAAAAGTAGATTTTTTGCGTACCTCGTTCTGGGGATGCCGTGCATCAAAACGCACGCGCACATTTCGACTTACGCCGCGCATCTCCTGATGCGCAGGCGTAATCGCTCTGTGAATCTGGGCCAGAGTGCCAGTAATGTTTGAGTTTGGGACATTTCCAGAACGTGGAGCAAATCACCACTCTGTCCACAGTTCCTCCAGCAGGAGGCAGACAGGGCTGTGCTAAATTTGGACATTCTATCGGGGGTCAAATACCACCGGTGGGTTAGTTTAAATCCGAGTTCCCACAGGGAGGAGCAACATGTGGCTTTGTAAGTGGACATACAAGCCTTCTCCCATTTGAGAAGCGAGAAGGTTTGTCCTAGATCCTTCTCCCAGCGGGCAAGGGCTGGCGAACTGGTAAAGGAGGCCTTTTGGTGCAGGATGTTGTAGAACAAAGATATTCCCTTCCTCCTAGTCGTGGGGGATTTAAAGAAGACCCAAGCCATCTGAGGGATGTTCCACAAGAAAGACTGGTGCTTGGCAAGGCAGTCTTGGGTGCGAATGTACAGAAATCTATCAGTTTGTGGGAGGAGGTATTCTTTTGAGAGCATGGAGAATGATTTAGGTCTACCCTCGTCAATAAGATCTGAGATGTGTGTAATACCCTTACGTTTCCACCCTATATAGGAAGAGGATTCAATGAGATGTTTCAACGTGTCTATGGGAATTGGCCATGTTGATTGGTTGGAATAGGTACTCGTGAGTTTAGAGAATTTGATCCAAGTTTTGATTGTCGCTACAATGGGGGGTGACATCTGCACATAGCGAGTTTTGCCTAACAATGACGCGAACAGCCAGGTTTGTATGTTATTTCCCGGGGTGGAGGATGCTTCCATCTGCCCCCACATCATTGATGGGGAGGGATTTGCAAGCCAATCTTTTGATTGTACTAGAATAGAGGCCATATAATAGTCCTGAAAGTCAACGTACCCCAAACCTCCAGCAAAGCGTTGCTTAATTAGTTGGGGGTGTCTGCATCTAGCTTTTTTGCCTTTCCAGACAAATTTGGACAGAATCGTCTGTAGAGATTTGAAGTAGCTAAGTGGTAGAGAGATGGGGATAGTTCTAAAGAGATATAGGGGTCAATTCACAAAGCTTTATTTTCAGATTGTGGGTGTTATTTTAACGATTTTGCACGTTATTGAAGCTAGTTCAATTCACTAAATGATTTAACGCTTTGAAAAATCATCGAATAACGTTTCACTACACAGAACCGATATTTTAAGGTGTGGATCCTTATTAAAGAGTCAAATCGTTATTTTAAAGAGTCAAATCGTTAAATATGTACAGAAGTGCAATTCACAAAGATTTTTTTGACAGTTATCGATTGTTAAGCAATCGTTAAATTAACACCTCCCTCAGGGTGTCGTTATGACATTTCCCAGGCGATATTTTGTTGTTAGAGGAAGCTTTTGGCGATTTTTGTAGTGTAGTGAAGTTTTTAGTAGTGTTGGGCAAGATAGAACCGTGCTCTATTTGAACTTAAAATTATCCAGAGGCGAAGAAGAACATGTTAGAATGTTGTTTAGATTTATAAACGTGTATTCCGTTCACATACTATTTTGGATGACTTTTCTGAAACCCAGGTGATAGCTAAATTCCGATTATCATCTCCCATGATTTATTCTCTGTATGAGGAAATACATATGGCTTTAGAAAAGCACACACTAGAAGTTTTGCACATCACATGCTCAATCTCCACGTGTGTATTGCTTGTGTCTCTCTCTCTCTCTGCATCTGCTCTTTTCCACATACAGCTGTTCTCCTCCCCTTCTGCTCCCAGAATGCATCTCTCCAGCATTATTTAACGATCTTAAGAGTTACTTTAACCACTTGCCGACCAGCCGCCGCAGTTATACGGCGGCAGGTCGGCACGGGTGCGCGAGAGCCCGTAGCTCTACGTCGCGCCTTTCGCGGCCACTAGGGGGCGCGTGCGCGCCGCCGGAGGCCCGCGCGCGCGCCCCCCGCTCGCCCCCGAGTCCCGTGCGTGTGCTCGGCGGGCGCGATCGCCGTCGGGCACACGCGATCGCTCGTTACAGAGCGGGGAACGGGAGCTGTGTGTGAAAACACACAGCGCTCGTTCCTGTCAGCGGGGGAAACGCTGATTTTCTGTTCATACAATGTATGAACAGAAGATCAGTGATTCCCCCTAGTAAGTCCACCCCCCCATACAGTTAGAACACAAATAGGAACACACTTAACCCCTTCCCCGCCCCCTAGTGTTAACCCCTTCACTGCCAATGGCATTTTTATAGTAATCCAATGCATTTTTATAGCATTGATCGCTATAAAAATGCCAATGGTCCCAAAAATGTGTCAAAAGTGTCCGAAGTGTCCGCCATAACATCGCAGTACCGAAAAAAAAACGCTGATCGCCGCCATTACTAGTAAAAAAAAAATAATAATAAAAATGCCATAAAACTACCCCCTATTTTGTAAACGCTATAACTTTTGCGCAAACCAATCAATAAACGCTAATTGCGATTTTTTTTTACGAAAAATATGTAGAAGAATACGTATCGGCCTAAACTGAGGAAAAAATATTTTTTTTTTATATATTTTTGGGGATATTTATTATAGAAAAAAGTTAAAAATATTGCATTTTTTTCAAAATAGTCGCTCTGTTTTTGTTTATAGCGCAAAAAATAAAAACCGCAGAGATGATCAAATACCACCAAAAGAAAGCTCTATTTGTGGGAAAAAAAGGACGCCAATTTTGTTTGGGAGCCACGTCGCACGACCGCGCAATTGTCAGTTAAAGCGACGCAGTGCCGAATCTCAAAAAGTGCTCTGGTCTTTGGACAGCAATATGGTCCGGGGCTAAAGTGGTTAACGTCCCAAATGTTAATAATAACGTCTGAGTAGTTAGCATAACGATTGGATAAAGAGTCAGTTGAAAACCATAACGACTATGTTAAATAACGATTATAGCTTTCGTGAATACCATGTTTGCTAGCGTTAAATAAGGAGTGCTAATTTAACACCTGAAGAAAACCAATAACGTTTCTCTTTGTGAATTGACCCCATAGTACTTGGGGCAGGTGGAACATTTTGAATGCCGCTAGTCGGCCCATCCAGGAGAACTCAAAGGACAGCCAAGCGAGATCCGCCTGTAATTTCAATCTGAACGGTAGGTAATTAGATGCGAACAATGATTTGGTAGATTTAGTCAGCTGGATACCCAGGTAAGACAAGCTAAGCTCCGCCCAAGCTTATGGGAATTGGGTTTTGATTTGCTGACTAGTGGATGCATCTAAACCTAGATCCAGTATGTAAGATTTGGTTTCGTTGACCTTGTAATAAGAGACTTCTCCAAACCAGGCTAGCATCCTCTGGACCTCAGGGAGAGAACAGGTGGGGTTTGTAACCATGAGGATCACGTCGTCCGCGAATAAACTTATTTTGTGTTCTTGATCTGCTAGGGGTATGTCCGAGATGGAGGGATTGGACCTTATTCTTTCTGCCAGGGGTTCCATGACAAGGTTGAAAATTATGGGTGATAATGGACACCCCTGTCTCGTACCATTGGAGATTTGGAGAGGAGCTGAGAGAGCATCTGCAGAGAAGACCTGCGCGGTGGGGTTGGAGTACAGGGCCATTATAGCATTGTGGATTGTACCTGTAATGCCAAATTTTGACAGGACCGCTGAGATATAATCCCAGTGGACCCTGTCAAAGGCCTTTTCGGCGTCCAGGGATAGTAGTAGTGCTGGGATTTTTGTTGTTTCTAAATTATGGATAATGTTAATTATCCTTCTTATGGCGTCAGAAGCTTGACGACCTTTGGTAAAGCCTGATTGATTTGGGGAGATAAGGGTTGGGAGTAAATCTTCTAATCTATTGGCAATAAGTTTCGAATATTTTTACATCAAGGTTAAGTAATGAGATGGGGCGAAAGTATTTGGAGTGGTGGGTTCTTTCCCTGGTTTGGGCAAAGTCACCACTAAGGCCTTGAGCATTTCGGGGGGGAACGATGTGGAGGCAGCAGCTGAGTTGAAGATTTGGCATAGCGTAGGGGCTAGAATATCTTTGAATTGTTTGTAGTATTCCCCAGTGAAGCCATCGGGTCCTGGAGATTTAGCATTGGTCAGTTTATCTATTGCTGATAGAATTTCAGTAATTAAGAAGGGGGAGTTTAGATCTGCCAGTTGTTGGGGAGTTATAGTAGGGAGGTTTAGAGGGTCTAGAAACTTTTGGATCATCTCAGGTGAGGGTTGGGCCGTATTCGGGTCTGCCTTTAAATTATACAAATCTGCATAGTACCCGCCAAAGGCATTTGCTATTTCTTGGGGTTTAAGGAGGTTTTTCGTTTGTATGGGGATGGTGTATGAAAGGGATCTTTGTCTTAGCTCTGTGACCCTTTACCCTTTGAGCCATGACCTTGCCCGCCTTGTTGCCCATTAGGTATAGGGTGGATTTAAACATCTTATAAGCCTTAGTCTGTTTATCGAGAAGGAGGGCCCTCAATTCGTTACGAAGGGCGAAAATTTTAGATTGTAAGAGTGATGAGGGGTTCAGTTTATTCAGGGAGTCAGTCGTGGTTATTTCAGTCGTCAGTTCGTCTAGGCGTTGGGTTCGTTTTTTTTTTTAGCTCTAGCCCCCAGTTCAAGAAATTAACCTCTGATGACCGCCTTGTGTGTGTTCCATACCACCAGCGGGTCGGACACTGATGCCTGATTAAGTGAAAAATAGTCTTCCAAGTTTTGTTTAATGGAGGTGGAGTAGCATGGTGTGTTGAGTAGATGGTTGTCAACCCTCCAAATATAGGAGTTAGGATGACGAGCATCATCGTTGACAGTAATGCTAATAGGGGCGTTGTCCGACCAGGTGGTGGCATGTATAGAGGAATCTAAAATTGTGTGCAGCAATCGTCTATCAGTTAGAAACAAATCAATACGCAAATAGGTGTTGTGACGCGGAGACAGGATTGTGAAGTCCCTCTCATTCGCATGACAACACCGCCAAACATCATACAGGTCGTTAGCATTAATGAAAGTTTCTAGAGGTGAGGAACAACGTTTGTTTCCGGCAGTGGAGTCCATTGCGGAATTCGTTACCATATTGAAGTCACCACAGAGCAGTAAATGTCCTTGTTGGATTTTGCGGGCTGCTCGCAAAGTTTTTCTGAGAAAAGGCATTTGGCCATGATTCGGGGCGTAGACTAAGACCAGGGTGTAGGTAACGTTGTTAAGGGTGCAGACTAGGATAATGGATCTCCCGTCTGGGTCGATAACTGAGGTCAGCAATTGGAAAGTAATGGTGTTCCTGATGGCAATCATAACTCCTCGCTGTTTTTTAGAAAAGGACGACTGGAAAATATGAGGGAACTGTCTATGTTGGCACTTGGCCGGGGCTCCCGAAGCGAAGTGTGTCTCTTGGACACAGATCACATCGCATTTGTAGTCAGTTGTAGACTTCCAAAGAGAGGAGCGTTTCACAGGGTGATTCAGTCCTTTAGCATTAAGGGAAAGGATGGTGATCCCCATTGTGGATATGTGGTGGTGTAGTGTGGATGTACTGTAGTTACTCACAGTTGTGGGTGGTTGTTGTAGCTTTCCAGATGGTAGATGGTGGTAGCAGCTGTTCTGGAATAAAAGAACGTCTGCACAAGGAGAGCTTCAGGTGCTGAGCTCCTAGGAAACAAAACGCATTAATACAAAACTTTAATGAGAATACAAAAGAATCCCAGATCTTTCCGAGACTAGGTGCTGCACCAATGAGGTGTAAACTCGTGTATAACAACACGGGGGAGAAAAAAAACAAAAACAGTCTATAACAATGGAACAAAAAGAAAAAGAAAGATGCACAGGTTTGTCAGCAAGAAAAAAAAAATGCTCAGGAGACCAGCTGACTAGCAGTGGGGAAAGTTCAGCAAGCAGGTGTACAGTCGCATATCCAGACCGGACCAGGTCATACGTTCTATGCAGTAGCACTGTAGGGCAGGTTGATCAGCGGTGAGTGGACTTCTTTTTCTCCCGGTCAGACCCAAATTTAAACGGATTAGGAGGACCATTGGGATCTGGCCGGTTAAGAGGGGGGTCAGGCAAGATGCCCCATGAGTGTAGCAGCTTCATTCCTCCTTCCATGGTGGAGATGGTGTGGGGTATGCCGTTGTGTGTGACCAGGATGGTCACTGGATGGCGCCATTTGTAGATAATTTTATGGTTGTGCATGGCCTTGGTTATGGTTTTCAGTTGTCTCCTCATTTGCAGTGTGTATTGGGATAAGTCGGCATACAGCTGGATGTCAGAGTATGGGGCCGGGAGCGGAGATAATTATCTGGCTTTCATAAGGATCTGTTCCTTTGCCTGGTAGAAGTGTACGCGTAGTAAAACATCGCAGGGTTTATCTGCTTCAAGATGGCGCGGTTTGGGGATTCTGTGTATACGATCGATCGTCAATTCGATCGGGGAGAGATCTGGCAGCATGGTGGAAAACAGCGTGGTAGCAAAGTTCTGCAGATCTTTAGGTTGAACAGATTCAGGAATCCCACGCAGTTTGACGTTATTGCGTCTGGATCTGTCCTCTAAATCTGCGAGTTTGCTTTGATCCAGAGGGCGTCCTCCCTCTGATCATTACAGGCATCTACCAGGTCATTAACCGTTTCTGTGCATTCCTCCATTTTGTTCTCCATAAACTGCACCCTATTATCCATGTGTTTCATTTCCAATGAGAATCTGTTGATCAGTGATGACAGATTAGTCATAAGGGAAGATTGTAGTGACATGAGCATGTCCTTCATAGTGGTGTCCAGCACTGGTTGACCAGATGTTGGGAATTGAGCTATGGAGGACTGCAGTGAGGAGATAGCAGAGGGATTATGTAGGCCTGTACTCACTGTGTCTGAGGCCTGGTCGGAGGCATCCAGTCTTATCTTCGATTTCTCTGGGCTCCCATTCGCCGGGGTAGCAGGGCATTCATCCTGGGGCATGTGTAGGTGGAGTCCTGACAGTGGATACTGTGGACGTAGGCCCCGGGACTCTCCGTAGGTGAGTGATTGCCTGCTAGCCACTCCGTCGGCGCCATCTTGGCCTCTGCGGCGCGGCTAGAAGGAGAAGGCCTCCAGGCGCTTTAACCCCCTTTCCTAAGCCCTCTTGCAGGACATCGATGCGGCGCAGTAGCGGGGAGGTGATCGGGCGGGTACTGGTCGGTAGTTGCAGTGATAGACGCCCTATTTCATCGCTTCGGTCCGGCCAGGCTAGCGGAGCTCACGGCTCAAGCGTCCATCTTCATGCGCGTGCAAGCCACGCCCCCCCAAACACTTTTTTGAACTTGCATATTAGCCTTTAAAATTAGCACTTTAGGGTGTTCTGCAGCTTTTCGAATTTGCCGCGAACACCCCAAATTGTTAGTTGTTGAACAGGCAATGTTCGAGTCGAACATGAGTTTGACTCAAACTCAAAGCTCATCCTTGGTGCTAAATGTACATTATCGCTGACAAGCAGGAGGAAACATTTATGGCAGAAGAGACTGATAGGGCAAAGCAGAAGTGTTTCTGTCATGTACCTTATAACAGAGCCTGAGGTGTAGAGGGAGGCCTCACTTACAACCCACTCAGGGACCACTGGTGATGAGAGCATGGCAAGCTATGAGTGCCTGTAAGGTGTCCAACCGACCTTATAGGAAAGTAGAAGGTGCTTCACCAGAGATGGGTCAGAAGGCAACAACAGCAGAGGGCAGCAGCAGAGGACACCAAATTTGGCAGACAGCAGGCGGACAGTTGCTTGCCTGGCAGATGTCTGGTCATGGATGTAGAAGAGTCTGGCAGCACATGAAGGACCAGGTAAGTAGCTTGCAGAGCTGAATAGACAGATACTGTAACTTGATTTGTGGTCATACGAGCTAAGTCAGCAACAAACAGTCAGATACAAGCATGGGTGGAAAATCTAAATAAAGTTCAAGGTTCAAGCAGAGTTCAAAAAGACTGGAGCAGGCAGATCAGTAGGAGGCAAAGCAGAATCCAAATTCCAGAGACAAGCCAAATGTAACGTACAAGCATGGCGAGGACAAGCTGGGTCAATCACAGAAGTCAAACACAGGAATAGATGCAGGATCAGAGGGAGAGCTGTAGGTCAGACTGCACTGATTATTTCAGCTGCTGCACTTCAATAGTCCATTTGGACCAGTATTAGCAGCGGGTACGCGCATATGCAGGCACACCCACAGGCCTGTGCCTGTGCAATTGTATGCACCTTGAGCCTTTGACTAAGCACTAAAGTTATAGTGTGAAACGCGTCAGTTGTACAGTTTGTGGCTGTATGTGGATGTATTTTGCTGATTTTTATTAAATAAAGACAACTTTTTTTCTGGAAGTTACCTGGAGTGCGGCCATCCAAATTTCTGCTTTGTTATTTTTTTCTATTGCTGCGTGCATCGCCAGCACCCTGGTGTTCCGAAGATTCCCCCTGATTGAGGGTTTGCAGCACCCACCTGGAACGGTGATTTCCTTCTTTCTCACCTTGAGCCTTTATCTATACTATAACCAGTACTTCCCTGACAGTTGCTAGATTCCTTCTCTCACCAAAAACATATGTTCACCTCTCCTTTGCTTCTGCACCAATTTATTGACCAGATGAGAGCAAAGTTAAATACCTGGCATGTCTTAATATGGGAGGTCATGTGACTCATCCCCTTTTCCATGTGACATGGAGCCTTGTGATTGATCCAGCACTGTCACATGGAGGGGGGGTTCATAGCTCCATGTAAGCTCCTAATCTTAATCACATTGGTAAAATGGATTAGCATGGTAGCAAATTTAGGTAAGTATATGCTGCTTGAGTGATCCATTTGTCTGTATGAACAATAGAAAGGTTTCCTTTCAGGGATCATAATATATTTATTGATAAGGTAACCATAAAATTAAAAAAAAAAATCTTAAAAGTAAAGACTGCAGAAAAATGGGATCAATCAAGTTCAATGTTTATATGAGATATATTCCATTAGAAAAAAAAAATATTCTTTGCTAATAGCCCAGGAGCAGGTCATATTTTCTTTTAATATTAACACCCTGTATTTTGGATGCAGACTAAGAGACGGAAATCCAGACGTATAGTGCCTGAAGAAAAAAGGTTAACATGAAATTACCAGGTCAAATAACTGCTGTGAGTACCACCAAGAAGCGGCCCAGGCATATAAAAAGAAAGCTAGTAAACAGATATTGCATAGTATACCCCAGCTGAATGCAGGAAGCAGTGTACACAATTGAGAAACCAGTGAAAGTCATATCTAAGAGAATGACAGTCAGGTTCCTGTAATACTTGCTATTTGATCAGCTGTCAGTCATGTTTTCCAGTCATTCGCATTAAAATTTGATTCATTGTTATCAAATTTCTTCCAGTTCTGGGACCAAACTCAATATAAAGACTTACTTTGTGGAACTGTAAGGAGTGAAACCAGTATAGATCTGTATCTCGTTTTAACAGTTACTGATATTCTTCAAATCTGCAAAAATGCAGAGGTCATATCATTTATATCTGTCTGAATCTATGCTTATAACTGAAGTCTAATAAAAACTTTCAGTTTAAAATCAGCTACTGTAAATACATTATAAATGCATCATAACGAAATATGTTTTATGCCTTTATAGTTTTTTTTCTTTAAAATATAGTAACAACCTGCCATTTGCAGAGTGATACTTCTCTGTGAAGAGACAGTCATCTCTCTGCAGAGGTTTGATGCACCCCGCCCCCCTTTCTGAACTGCCAACAGCACTTTAGGCTTTCCTCTTTCTCTTCTACCTGCTGCTGCTCCCGAAACACAGGAGAATGTTTCAGGATGGAGATTGGGCGAAGGGGTCGGTAAATATGTAATTTACTGGTTCCTTCCTTTTCTGAATGAATATAGTAAATGATCAGTGCTCATGACTCTGGTGTCCATTAGTAAAATATGTTTGCTATGCTTCTGTTTGTGAATGAACAGGAAGCCACTCAGCACAGAGCACGTCTCATGCATTCACTGTTCAGTGCAGTTGAAGCTGCAAAGAAAGGGACTGGGGAATTTTTGCCTTCAGTCCCTTTCACCGTCTCAAAAAAAAAACATCAGGATTCTGTTTAGACCCCTGATATTTCACCAAAACCTCCCAATGGGGCTCCTTAAAAGATTGTACATTTTTTTTATAATATTGTAAAAAAATAATAAAAGATAAAATTATAAACAATAACAAAAACACGTAATAATAAAATGAAAAACTGTAACACATTCCACTGTCAAAATGACCCCCTCTACTGCTCTACTGATATGTCCATGTTTTAATACATTTTAAAATGTTTGTTTACGTTTATTTATGGGAGTGTGTGTGCGTGTGTATATGATGTGGAGGGCTGACCCCGTGTCACGCTGTGGATTAGCAATATACCATAAGCCTGATAATTGCAGAAGCAGGGATGCTTATTACACACCAGGAAGAGAGCTCAGGGCTCAGACTTGGAGACAGCTCCACCCCTGCAGACAGGGGGCCGGATTCACGTACCCAGGTGCATCTTTGTGCGGGAGTAGCGTATCTTCTTTATGCTACGCCGCCGCAACTTAGAGAGGCAAGTGCTGTATTCACAAAGCACTTGCTCCGTAAGTTGTGGCGGTGTAGCGTAAAGTGGCCAGCGTAAGCCCGCCTATTTCAAAGTAGGAAGAAGGTGGGCGGCATCTATTTAAATTAATCATGACCCCATGCTAATGACTGGCCGGCCGAATTAGGCATGCGTGCGCATGCTCAGAATCATGTCGCAT
Source organism: Rana kukunoris (assembly GCA_029574335.1). Lineage (NCBI taxonomy): Eukaryota > Metazoa > Chordata > Amphibia > Anura > Ranidae > Rana > Rana kukunoris. The sequence continues at coordinate 124,019,641 of CM056055.1, read as the reverse complement.
ATACTCCCTAAGTGACATTGGCGCGCAATGCCTACGACGTGAGAACGTAACCTACGCCCAGCCCTATTCACGTACTACGCAAACGGCGTAAACGACATCAAATTCAATGGCGTCGTTCCCTGGCCCATACCTTTGCATTAGCTGCGCATCAAATAGCAGGGATAATTTTACGCCGGACGTAATCCTTACGCAAAGCACGTATATATGGATCGGCCGGGCGCATCTACGTTCGTGAATCGGCGTATCTTGCTCATTTGCATATTTATAATGGGAAGGCCGAATGCGTCCAGCTTAACTATGCGCCCACAATACGCCGGCATAGGAAAGTTACGTCGGACGGCTGAAGCCATGTTTTTAGGCGTATCTCGCTTTGTGAATCGCCGCAAAGATGCGACCGTGCACATTTGAAATTACGGTGGCGTATCTGGAGATACGCCGGCGTAAATGCTTTCTGAATCTGGCCCAAGAAGTCTGGCCTAGGAGGTCAGGAGGGTCCCAGTAGGAAACGGATCCAGGAGAAAGAGAAAAGAGGTCTCGGAGTCTAAGGCCGCGTACACACGACCAAATCTGTCTGCTGGAAACGGTCTGCCAGACCGTCCCAGCAGACAGATTTGATCGTGTGTACGGGCGAGCCGACGGATTTGGCCAGCCGACAGATTTGAAAGCATACGTGAAAATATCTAATGCGCTACTGTGAGTAAACAGGTGAAGTGCTAGGATGACATCAGTGGGTCTATAGCTGCTAAATCTAGCGTGTCCACAAATACACAAAATGATAAAGAATAAATGATAATGATTAGCGCTTCAGACAGGTGATGTGTATGCACTACACGTGAAACAAAACATGTGGTAAACACAGAATAAATAAAACGTTTGCAGTGGTTCCTACAAAAAAGTATTAATGATAAGTCCAATCTGAAACCAATATAAAGTGAGTGACGTTCTATTCATCAGGTGCATCCATGTGCTAAATGTGAATGGGAAATAGACTTATATATAAATAGACAGTCTCTTAGATGGCGAGATGATATATGGGATGATGGATGGGTGAGTCTCTTCTCTCTAATGGTGATGTGGTGTGGGATCTCCACAACAGTGTTGTAGTTCCCTTACCTTAAGGATGCTATATGTAAGCATATAGTGAAATCCTCCAGTGTCCAGGCTCCGGCTTATTCCAAAACGATTCCTTCTTGCTGTCAAATGCTGCTGGGATGATCCAGACTCAGCAATCCACACAGGGAGATGCAATGAGGAAAAAAGGAAAAAAGAACGGATGCCTCCGATAGTGTAGTATGTAAAAACACAGTGATTTAATAAAAGAAAGTTGGAACACGAGAGTACATAAAAATGAATAAAATGTAACAAATTGCGGCAACGGAACGATCGTGTATCCACCTAGGTGTTTGCTGGCCTCCGGCTGGTACAGATGTCACGTGGTCACGACTCCCTACGGCGTTACATCACGGGTGATGAAGTCACGTGACCCGTGACGTAACGCCGTAGGGAGTCGTGACCACGTGACATTCATACCAGCCGGAGGCCAACAAACACCTAGGCGGATACACGATCGTTCCGTTGCCGCAATTTGTTACATTTTATTCATTTTTATGTACTATCGTGTACCAACTTTCTTTTATTAAATCACTGTGTTTTTACATACTACACTATCGGAGGCATCCATTCTTTTTTCCTTTTTTCCTCATTGCATCTCCCTGTGTGGATTGCTGAGTCTGGATCATCCCAGCAGCATTTGACAGCAAGAAGGAATCATTTTGGAATAAGGCCGGAGCCTGGACACTGGAGGATTTCACTATATGCTTACATATAGCACCCTTAAGGTAAGGGAACTACAACACTGTTGTGGCGATCCCACACCACATCACCATTAGAGAGAAGAGACTCACCCATCCATCATCCCATATATCATCTCGCCATCTAAGAGACTGTCTATTTATATATAAGTCTATTTCCTATTTATATATAAGTCTATTTCCCATTCACATTTAGCACATGGATGCACCTGATGAATAGGACGTCACTCACTTTATATTGGTTTCAGATTAGATTTGAAAGCATGCTTTCAAATCTGTCGGCTGGGAACCCGTCCGCCCGACATGTCTGCTGGTTAGTACGCTAACCAGCAGACATGTCTTCTCGCACCGGCGTCGAATGGTTTCGACCCATGCGCGGAAGTGTTTTACTTCCCGGTGCGGTGACGTGGCGGCGTCAACGTCACAGCCACGTCAGCGCGCCGTCTGGCGGTGGGGATTTTGGTTTGATCGTGTGTACACGATGAAACCAATACGTCCCCAGCAGACAGATTTGTTCAAATCGGTCTGTCCAACCGATTTGAACAAATCTGTCTGCTCGTCTGTATGGGGCCTATAGCTGCAGGTGGTAGCCTGTGCGTGCACATCTGTAGCAGGCAGAAGTGGCCCATGATCGAACACCACAAATCTGACAGTTAGTAAGCCAGGAGGCTTAAGTTTGTGTTTATATAGTGATGGTGGGATGATTAAGGAAGATTATTGAGAATCTCCTGTTTACTCAGCGGCCTCTGTAATAAGAAGTCCTGTCTCCTGGGCGGCATTGGACCAATGTTGTGTCTATCATAGAAGCCGGTCCAGAAGGCAGGACTTTTTATTAAAGAGGCCGCCGAGTAAACAGGAGATTCTCGCTGTATGTAATCTGACGGTGCTCATCTGACCCCCCCTCCCTAAGATGGGCATTGATCAGGCTGCATTCATTACAATGGGGAGGCTGCAGATAGGCATTAATCAAGTTGCATTGATGGGCAATTGTTAGGCTACAGATGAGCATTGATTAAGCTGCATTGATGGGCAATGGTGAGACTGCAGATGGGCATTGATCAAGCTGCATTCATGGGCAATTTTGAGGCTGCAGATGGGCATTGATCAGGCTGCATTGATGGGCACTGACCCTTTTTCTTCAAAGTTCTTTATTTAAAATGTACGTTTTTTTTTTCTCCTGAAACTCCCCTCTTAAAATGAAGGTGCGTGTTATAAGCCTGTGTGTGTTATATGCCATTAAATATGACACATTTAAATTGCTGGCAATTTAATACCATTTTCGGCAATAGAAAAATGTGAGGGGAAAAATGGTGTGGACCCTCCCCCCCAATCCATACAAGGTCCTTTGGCTCTGGTATAGATTTTAGGGGGAAAGGGGGGCGCGAGCCTGGGCTGTGGTTTTGGGGGTCTGCGGGCAGGGGGCTTATTGGAATCTTGAAGCCCCCTTTAACACCCCCAGATCTCACCCCCCCCATGTAAAAATAAAAAAAATGTCCCTCGATGTGGATCAATCATGATGCTGCCGCCACCGTCCGACCCGAAAAAATAATAATTTTGCCAACTATGACAGCTAAATGCCTACTGCAGGCTCCACCGTTTGACCAGTCAATGACATTACAAGGGGCTGCGCCACCAGGTGATGTCACTAGGTTGCCCCGTCCCCTACCTATATAAGAATTGTCAAACAGCAAAGCAGACTCACTGGTAAAGATTCATTCCTTTAATAGTTAATTAATTTCACATGGTTTCATCCCCATATCCTTGCAGAGCAGCGTGGGTTGTCAAGCATACATAAGATTCACATGGTTGTGATATGGTTGCCTGATCTTCACCTGGCTGCTGTCTCTGGTCTGGATGGGATTCCTCACCTCACCCCTGGGGGAGATCATCATCCTTGTCCTCTGTCCTCCATTGGACATAGGTTGGGCATCACTATTGGACCGCATTGTAAGTTATAGACTTATCCTATATTTATAGCTATGTTATTGTTTTAATTTCAGAGCATTTTAATCCTGATGATTGATGTGAGCCATGAAACGTGCGTAGAGTATACGTCAAACTGATGCCCAGAAAAGTTTTGCTCACTAAGAAAAAATTGCTTATGTTTATTTAATTATTATCAATAGATGAGCGTTTTATGAAATTGTACTGCAAATCATGTATTTTATTTTGTATAACATTTGTATATTCATAAAGTGAAATGTTATTTACAGTAAATTGTATCATTTATTAAAGATTGACACTTTTTAACTTGACTTGTAATCAATAAATAATGAAATGATCAATATGAACAAGGTATTTTTTAAAAGATCTCATTGAATGATGCATCATACAGAGTATAACATTGATAGTAATAGTATTTTTTGCACAAAACGGAAATCATGACAAAGTATAAAAGAATACATAAAAATAACAAGGAGTCTTGTAGCCTACGGGTGGCGTGGCGTAGTAATAAGACCCCACATGGGGGGGGGGGGGGGGTAACAAAACATGCATGTAATAGCAGTGCAGGTGTATTAACCTACTTAATGAAAAAAAAGTAAATGGATGGATCTAAGGGTGAGGAGGGTCCCTAGGGATACCAAGAGGGTACTGTTGGATGATTCCAAGAAGAGGTGTGGGGCAGGGAGAGGTGGGGAGATATGGGGGGGATAGGGGAGAAAAGCGCCAAGTTCATGCAATGGATGTAGAATGGGTGAACAAGGTATAATTCAGTGACATGTCATATACAAAGTCCCATTCCTTCCTAATTTTTTGTTGTCTAACATATATATTCCTTGTGGTGTGTGGGTGTATGTGTCTCTAGTGAATAGGGCGACCCTGAACATAGCTGAAATGTACTTGGCACCTTATAGTCATCATTGTGACTCTCTCTCAACTCAGTCTCTGAAAGCAGCTCCAGCAGGCCAAAATGCAGGTCTGTCCCCTCTTCTTAATGTAGGGGCCAGGCACAACAACAGGCCCTTGTGGCTTCTCTCTAATGTCTCTTTTCCCTTAGATGTGAGGGCCAGGCCCTGACTGCAGGTCGGTACCACTCGCTCTTTCTTGAACTACCCAAATCTTGATAAGTTTGTCAGGGAAAACTGTGAAGATCTCTTCCAGGTGCAGACACTTGTTGAAATTGAAGTCCAGTAGCCATAGTCTTCAATAGCAAGTATGGTGTAGTGGCGCCCCCTTTAAGAACTATAACACTGATCATCCATAGCTTTTGCCCAGTAAGTTCTCTCTGAGGCTTTAATTGGCTCCTTCTCTTACTCCCTCTGATTCTGATTGGATCCACACTGCCAAAAAGGAAGGGGGGGGGTAAAGCAGAAACAAAATGATTTTTACACAGATCCACTCCAATCTCCCTCTATACAGCAGGAGGCAGGAGAGAAAATTTCACAGCATCTAGCTTGAAAAACAAAGGAACCAAATGGTCAGTCATGGACTTTTAAGGCACGGTAATAAAGTAGGGATATAGTCAAAAATGTGTTCTAACATTTTTATTACATATAATACATATAAAAACAAGTTCCATAAGAACTAGACATAGTAACAAACTTAAACAGCAGCAAACTCAACCCTATAGGGAAACAAAAAGATAGTGGATAATGGGTGAAAATGTCCTTAAAATATTATCCAGGACATAACAAGGTAAAACCTTAACGGAATTGGATCACCACTAGTGTTGAGCGGAATACGCCATATTCGATTTCACGATATTGCGCGAATATATAGAAGAATATTCGCGAATATTCGCTAATATCGAATATTCGTGATATTTTATCCAAAAAAAATTTTGCGAAATTTCGCTAATGCGAAAATGATTGCGAAATTCTCATAAACGGAGATCATTTCCTGTATTACTAAACTAATATGCACTAAACACTAACTCTACACTAACTCTACTTAAAAGAAAGGAGAATAAGGGGGCAAAAGAAGGGCAGAGAAGATAATCGCGCAATATTCCTATTGCGCGATTATCTTCTCCGCCCTTCTTTTGCATCAGAGCCAATCAGAATAACTCGAATATTCGGCAAAAGGAATATCGCGCAATATTCCTTTTGCCGAATATTCGAGTTATTCTGATTGGCTCTGATGCAAAAGAAGGGCGGAGAAGATAATCGCGCAATATTCCGTTTGCCGAATATTCGAGTTATTCTGATTGGCTCTGATGCAAAAGAAGGGCGCATCAGAGCCAATCAGAATAACTCGAATTTTCGGCGAAAGGAATATTGCGCGATTATCTTCTCCGCCCTTCTTTTGCATCAGAGCCAATCAGAATAACTTGAATATTCGGCAAAAGGAATATCGCGCAATATTCCTTTTGCCGAATATTCGAGTTATTCTGATTGGCTCTGATGCAAAAGAAGGGCAGAGTAGCTGATGCGATTCTTTTATGTTGCCGAAAATTCGCAATGCGAATTTTCGGGAACATAAAAGAATCGCATCAGCTACTCAGCCCAGGGTCTCTCTAATCATACCAGCAATGCTTTTAGACGTCGATGGAGATCACTAGGATGTGATCTGTTTTAAAAATAGCGAATATTCGCCGCAATATTCGAGTTATTCGCGAATACTCGAATATGCAATATTCATAGCGAATATTCGCAATGTGAATATTCGTGAGCAACACTAATCACCACTAGGCTTGATGTATGTAGGTTGAAGTACATGCTGAAATGACTTGACATGTTTCACGTATCCTTTACACTTCTTCAAAAAGCTTTTATTTTAAGTATGCTACGTAGAAAAAAAGGAAATGAGTAAAAAATAGAATTGTATCAAATTTTATAAAATTTAAGCAATGATATTAGTAACATTCACTGTGTGTGTATAAATGCAAATCATGGGCGTGGTCTGGACATGCTGCTGTGAGGACGTGTTTGCCTCGAGCTCCGGCGCCGACATAGCTATTCGCTTGAAATTCATTGCTCCAGGGGAAATTCCCCTCGATGTCCATGAGGAAGAAAACGGGAAAGTCCCTTCCCAAAGCGGGAGCGCACTCGGGCTCCATTAAACGCTACCTGGCCGTGGAACCGGAGGAAAACGAAGATCTGGATGGCCTAGGCCGCTCTCCCCGTGGCGTTGGAGTTGGCGCTGGCTCCGCCTCCCGCCGCAGAACGGAGAGACGGCAATCACCGGCCTCGTCGGTCTGTTCGGCCGGAGTGAGCAGCCCATCTCGCCGGTCGGAGATACGTGTGGATGACTTACCCACTAAAGCGGAGCTGACCTCCCTGTTCCAGGGTCTGGAGAGATCCATTAAAAAGGAGTTATCTGCGGTGCGGGCGGACCTCTCCCAGGTGTTGGGCCGTGTGGAGGAGACTGAACTTCGATTGGACCGCCACGCGGTCGCCATCAGGAACCTACAGGCCGCTACCCGTAAACTTACCTTTGCCCACAGGATGGCCCTATATAAGATCGAGGACCAGGAGAATCGTAACCGAAGGAACAACATTCGCATAAGGGGTCTCCCAGAAGCGTCTGGAGATGATGACCTCCTACCCTCCGTTCGTGGGGTGTTTAATTGCCTCTTGGGACTGGCGGCGGATAACCCGCTTAAGATTGATTGGGTCCACAGGGCCTTACGCCCCCGAGCTCTGCCTTCCGATACACCAAGAGATGTTATCTGCCGTGTGCACTATTATGAAGAAAAAGAGCGTATCATGCACAAGGCCCGAGATCAGCGCACTATAGACTTTGATGGTGCGTCTCTTTCCCTTTTCCCTGACTTTGCTAAGGAGACTCTGGATCGTCGCAGGGCCCTGCGACCGCTGACGGCTAAACTACGGGAGATGTCAATACCATACAGATGGGGCTTCCCTGCTGCCCTGATCGCCAACAAGGATGGCAAGTCGGCTATTCTACGCTTTCCCGAGGACTTGGACAAGTTCCGTGCTGCCTTTAACATCCCTCCCCCAGATCTCCCTGAGTGGCATGACGCTGTTCCCGACCTTCCAGGCCCATCGGATCAACATTGGCAGAAAGTAGGCCGCAAGCAGCGCGCTGCCACTCCTGGATCCTCTCCCCCGATGGACTGATTCGTCGCGGGGGCCTAGTGTGTCATCACTGGGATGACCGCGCTAGCTGTTGGCTGGTTTGGTCGCTTTTCCGCAGAATTTTTGGCTCTTTTTGTTTTTTCTCTTTTTTGCAGTTTTTGTGTTAGCGGGGGTCCCATGGGGTCTGCTCTACTCCCGTACTCCGAGTTCCCACTATAATATGTGGCCGCTTCTTTCACCCTGCGTGTCTTGTGTGAGACTCTGGGCCTAAAATGGCGCGTCATGGAGATAGAGACTGTCACGTATGATCTCCCATAGTTGCTATCTGAATGCTAGATGTTTTTCTCTACTGTGCTTCTTTAGTGTTTCAGTCACAGGGTTCTCTGCCTTGTCCTTTTTTACGAAGCACATGTTAGTTTGCCTGTTATGTTCTAAGTCTGTTTTATGCCTTATATTTTTTATTTTTTATTTTATTTTATGTTGTTTTATAATATGCGCACTGTGTCGGCGCCGCGGCAGAGGGGCAGTGGCCTCGGTCTTCTCATGACACCCGCTGCCTGATGCCGGCGAGATGGCGCCCCCCCTTTTGGGGTACCGTGGGGACTTGCGTCTCTGCGCTGCCTCTTCTCCAGAGGTGGTTTGCGTGGGAACGCGGGCTCGCACGTGTGCCCCTTCCCAGCACTGCAGGTATATGCGTGCGAGTACTTGTTGTGCCCCTGTTGGGGGTAATGTGATGATTTTTGCTGTTTTTTTTTCTTTGTATTAATCCTATGTTTTTTTTTTCTTTTTTCTCTATTTTCTTCCCTGCTTCCTTCTGTCTCTATTTCCTTTCCCTACCTGCCCTTTATGCCCCATTCCGCCTCTGGACTGCCACCTGGACTCTCTTCTCTGGACCCCCATGGCTACGATGAATCTGGTCTCCTTTAACGTACGAGGCTTGCACGCCCCAGGTAAGAGGCATCAGTTGTATAGAGAATTGGCTCGACTCAAGGGGGACATTGTTCTCCTTCAGGAGACCCATCTTACACACACTACATCAGTAAAACTTTTCTCCCCACAATATCCTGTATGGTACTATGGTCTGTCTGATGTGCACAAGGCAAAGGGAGTGGCTATAGGGTTTCGCAGAGATACCACATTTGTGTTAGAGGAGATGCTTAGTGATCCCTTGGGCCGTTTCTTGTTCCTTAGAGGCACCCTGGGCACTATGTCCTGTACGATAGCAACCCTATATGCGCCTAACCGGGATCAGGCTACTTTTTTGTCATGTACCCTTAGGAGGTTGATGGACTTTGCGCGTGGGTGTGTTATCCTCGCAGGAGACTTTAATGTCCCGCTGGACCTGCCCATCGATACGTCGGGGGGGGGGTTCCAGCATTCCGTGGAGGCGGCTAGCGTACATTCCCAGACGCTTACATGAGTCCCAACTGATGGACATTTGGAGGATTGCACACCCAAGGGTAAAGGATTACACTCATTTTTCGCAGGTCCACTCTTCATATTCTAGGATTGATTATTTCCTGATAAGCCATCATCATCTATCCATGGTTAAGAGTGCAGCGATTGCGACCTCTCCCTTATCAGACCATGCCCCAATTACACTCTCCCTGCATATCCCCTCAGTGCCTGTCCGTCAAGCCAACTGGAAACTTAATGATAATTTACTATTGGAGGATATAGACAACAAGCTGATTACAGACGCTCTGACTCAGTTTTTTGACAAGAATACTGCCCCTGAGATTTCACCTGGTACACTCTGGGAAGCCCATAAGGCTTTTGTCAGGGGCCAGTTTATTGAGTTGGGCTCCCGGAAAAAAAAAGAACGCACCCGATTGCAACTAAAATTGCTGAAAGATATTGAGGCCTTGGAACGCCAGCATAAGGTTGGCCTTCAGTCCTCGATTCTCCAAACCTTGACCCAGAAGAGAGAGGAACTGAAGGAACTCTTTCACCTGGATCAGAAACATCGGTCTCGAACGGTAGCTCAGAGTTGGCATGAATGGGTCAACAAGCCTGGTCGGCTGTTGGCTCGCTCACTGCAACAGAGAAAATCGGCCACCTTCATCGCTAAAATCAAATCCTCTTCGGATGCTTTGGTCTATGAGACATCTGCCATAGCTAAGGAGTTCAGATTGTTCTACCAAGCTTTATACCATGTTCAACAGTCAGTGGTAGATAAAGACTCTAGGGCACAACTTATTCAAACTTATTTGCAACAAGCCAATCTACCATCACTTTCTGCAGACACCTTAGCGGTCCTAGAGGGCGAGGTCACCACGTCTGAACTACAGGTTGCACTAAAAGCTATGGCCAATGGAAAGGCACCTGGACCCGATGGCTTCACGGTCGCCTACTATAGAGCATTTTCTGATCTTCTGCTCCCTAGGCTAACTAGGTACGCCAACTCGGTCCCTGAGGGTGGCTCCCTCCACCCGAAAACGCTCCACGCTCACATCGTGGTCCTCCCCAAGCCAGGGAAGGATCCGTGTTGTTGTGGGAGCTACCGCCCCATTTCTCTATTGAATTTGGACGCCAAGTTGTATTCTAAGGTTATAGCGAACAGGCTCCTTCCTCTTGTCCCGAAGTGGGTGTCCAGAGACCAAACCGGTTTTATCCCCGGCAGAGAGGCTCGGGATAATTCCCTCCGCACACTGTCCCTAATTGCACATGTTAGGAGATCCTCCCAGCCCACCCTTTTGCTATCGACTGATGCTGAAAAAGCATTCGATAGGGTGGACTGGGAGTTTCTTATGGCTACACTCGCCCATTTAGGCATCGGCCCCTCCCTTAGGTCCCGTATTTCGGCTCTTTATGACTCCTCCACGGCCCAATTACGGGTCAATGGTGTGTTGAGCGAATCTTTTACACTCCACAACGGTACGAGACAGGGCTGCCCCCTTTCACCCATTTTATTCACCCTTTCTCTTGAACCCTTTCTGTCCTCGATTAGGCACAACCCAGACATTCACGGGATTACGATTGGTAAACACGTACATAAATATGCTGCATATGCGGACGATATTTTGTTTTATGTGCAGCTCCCGCCGCTGACGCTTCCGGTTCTTATGGCCGCGTTTGAAGCGTATGGAGCGGTTTCCAATTTTAAAATAAATCTGAGTAAATCCGAAATTTTGAATATAACGGTCTCCCCCCGGGTTGTGCCTAGTCTGAAAACATCTTTCCCCTTTAGTTGGCAGTCCAAAGCAATGAAATATTTAGGTATTTTCCTCACACCTAATCCTGCATCCCTAATTCCCCACTAACTTTATCCCTTTATTAATTGTGATTAGGTCTGATTTACAGAGATGGTCGCAGCTTGCTCACTCATAGTTGGGTAGGGTAAGCATTCTTAAAATGAATGTTTTACCCAGACTACTGTTTATGTTTCAAATGATCCCTTACAAAATACCTGTGGGTTTTTTCTCACTATTAAGATCACTGTTCGGTAGATTTGTCTGGAACAAGAGACGACCCAGGGTTGCAAGGTCTTTACTGACTAGGCCTAAGAAGGAGGCGGGACTGGCACTGCCCGATGTTAAATGATACTTCCTAGCCACGGTCCTCACTAGGATTTCTGATTGGAGATACCATGTTAAATCTAAGTTGTGGGTGTCTCTTGAGGCGGATTTATGCGGGATGGACCCGTATACACAAATCTGGATTCCACGCAAATTTAGATCTCTGTCTAGCACGACATCACCCTTGACACAATCCACTCTGATGATTTGGGATAGGTTAGGCAAAACCTATGGATGGCTACATAATTCCCCCCTGATGCCGTTAGCGGAGCACGATTTTTTCCCTCCTGGAACTACGCAGCCCCCACAACGCCCCTGGTCTCTGGGCTCGGCCACGTTGCTTCACCATGTACTATCTCCCTCGGGTATCGTCCCATTAACAGATCTAGTGAACCCACCCCCCATCACCCCACTGATGCTTTGGAAGTATCGTCAACTAGCAGCTTTTGTTAGTTCTCTACCGAGACCCCTGAGGGGCCTAGATGGCCTGAATGTAATAGAACGTGCCTTTGTCGGGGATCAACAGGAGGAGAGACCTCTCTCATTTTTCTATAAAGCGCTGTATGACATATCTACAAAGAGTACGCCAAAATTCTTACTTCACTGGGAAAAAGAATTGCAGAAGGAACTGTCGCCCTTCCAGAGAGATTCCATCTTATTTTTAGCTCACACATCCTCCATCTCATCTAAAATTGCTGAGGTTAATTACAAACTACTCAAAAGGTGGTACTACACTCCAGTGGCCCTACACGCGTTTTTCCCCGAGGCCTCTCCGCTCTGTTGGCGCGGTTGCGGGGACAATGCCACTCACGCCCATATCTGGTGGCAATGTACATACATCCGCCCGTTTTGGTCAGCGGTTTTGCACTGGATGAAGGAGATCCAAGGTTACGAAACTATTGGGGATCCCTGGGTAATTTTATTGCACTGTACGTCGGGACATCCCGGTGCATATAAAAAGTCTATAACGCCTCATTTATTGAATGCGGCAAAGTCTCTAATCCCACGCTTTTGGAAACAGACTGCAGTGCCTACACTGCGCCTATGGCTGGTGGAAGTGGACCGAATCTATCATATGGAGGATCTCACCTACTCATTGAGGAACAAGTCAGACTTATTTCTGAAAATATGGTCCGGCTGGTTTGTGTTTTAATACACCTCAGCGTATGCTGATCTGATGTCTCGCAAGGGGTAAAAGAGTGTTTGTCACCTGGGATTTCACGTTTCACGTTTTACATCAGATGACTTATATTGCAGCTTACCCGATAAGCCATGTATATAAGTAACTTGTGGGTCTATTTGCTGTTTTTCTTTTGTTTCTCCGATACAGGTTGGCAGACGGAGGCGGAAGGTCTCTCCCCCCCCCCCCACCCTCCCTCTCCTACTCCTTGTTTCTCTCTTTCTCACCCCATTTTCTCTGGTACTTTTCGTTATTTATTTTGATTATGAGTGCTAACGCCCCTCACGAGCGTGTTTGTTTCCATATGCTTGAGAAGCGTGCTCTAAGGATCAGCCACCCTCTCCGCTCAGTCCTTCGCCGAGTTGCGAGTCATGGGCGCCTGGGGTTCCCGGACCCGATACTGCTAACAGCCTGTTTATACATCTTCTGAGCGGTATAATAATAATAATAATCATAATTATAATTGTTTTTGTCTGTGTATTTTCTGACATGTACCATGTGGTCATGCTGACCTCCTTGATTTTCGTTTGTCACCTGTTTATTCTTCTTTAATAAAAATATATTGAAAAAAAAAAAAATGCAAATCATACGCAAAAATAAAGCAAAAAACAGGTCGCAGAGGGAGAAGACCAGTTGTCAGCTTGTTATCTATATTAGCTGCCATTTCTTATACACACCTAGGCATAACTTTGGATGCTTACCTGCTATTCCCCCAGTTTTTTGTCTCGGTATCTCTACAGTTACCTGCTGACCATCGGTGGGGGTATTTATGCTGTTGGGGGCAGTAGCTAATGCATGGATCTTACTTAAAGTGGGCCATTCTGTACTGCTGGCGACCATGTTGGTCCCTTCTATCTTGGCAAGTGCAGATACTTGTGGATTCACGCTTAATTGTTAGGTAAGTCATTACTATCGTTTAGATACATCTTTTATCCCTTATTTTCATCAATTACTATATTATAATTTTAGTGCTACCCCCGAAGGAGCCGCTGGTTAAATACTGGGATTGGCATGCCAAGTTACCCTGGTGATGTCTAGGGCAGCAGTAGCGGAGCAGTGAGCGAATGTCCAGGCAGTCAAAGTTTCCTTCAATGTCTTTTTTATTTTGCAGCCAACAAGGCAAACATCATCTTCAGTTTAAGGAAAGGAAAGCTGATGAAGGAAGGATAAGAGAACCTTGTGGTATCAGGCCTGGATGTGAACAGGACAGACTTGCCCTCGACAATAGTAACAGTTGAGCTCGTCGCCACTCCCGAATGGAGTGGGTAAAGTGCCCACGGACAGGTTCCCCACACTAACCCTGGAGCCAAGGTATCACTTCGGATCGCTGGGAGGAACAGATCTCTCTATCCCAGATCTGGCTCTAAGGCCCCTGTAACCGGCCAACTGCTTCAGTATGTTAGATGGGTGAACGAAGTGAATCCTCCCAGTGGATTTTCTTTAGCATAGGTCACCGGGTGACAGCAAAGTGTATCTGTCAGCATCCCGGTCACCAGATCCCTGATTGGTTTGCTCAAGCCCCATTGGACGACCCGCCTCCGGGTCCGCCCCAGGCCGATCCCCCAATCGCACGGCACCCAGCCTGGGATCTCCTCAAAAGAACCGGGAACCCAGTAGAGTACTGGGGTCCCCTTTGACCTCCGGTTGAGGTCTGACATAGCCTGTGAGTTTGGCCAGGTGGGCCACGCTGGCGGGGTCCATGGATGCGTGCACCCTGAAGGTGGATGCCGCACCTGGAACCGGGACCCCGCAGAACTACCTGAGCACATGACACCTGTCCCAGATATATCCCTCCCCAGCATGCCCCAAGAGGGAAAACTCCTCCAATTGGCTGCTGGGGAAAGCTTGCTTTGTCAGAACCCCCTCTGTCGTCAACTGCTGACCAGAGATGATACCACATCCCTAGAATGCAGACTGGCCCAGAGGACACTTCTGAATTAACAGGGGTCACCATCTGTACAATTGTGTGAATGGGAGCAAGGGAACTCTCTCATTCTTGCTAAATTTACACTAGTGCCCGCACTGAAAGTAAAGGGGGCGCTACATAATGTCAATTAAATTACCTTTTAGAGCTTTAAGTCCTTAACACTACCTTATGACCTAAGGAGGTTTTCAACTATTTATTTACACTACTGCTAGATTCTCGGCGTCACTTCAATTGCCCCTGGTCTATACTGCTTGCTGCTATTTTAGATTTTGTTGCAAGTATATTTTCTTTTTTTTTGGTAACTTGTTGATTAATTTACTCTGGCCTTTGTGACTTAGTCTATGAATACATTAATTATGCAGATGACACAGAACTATATTTTCGCATCTGCAACAATAAGGATCATTATCTCGGACTAGAGAAATGCCTCTCTTTGATAGAAAACTGGATGACAAAGAGTTATCTTCAACTCAACGGTTCGAAAACAGAACTGTAGAGCACGCCGCGGGGAAGCCCTGTGTTGTCCGTGTCCCTTGGACACGGCCAATCACAGATCGCGGCGAACGGCCAGTCAGAGTGGCCGTTTGCAATGCGATCTGTGGGCGAATGAGAGATGATCTCATAGATCATCTCTCATTGCCGTTTTACACAGAGACAGCGTCCTGTCTCTGGAGAGGAGGAGCCCGATCTGTGTTCCTTGTACATAGGGACACAGATCGGTCACCCCCCCAGTCACCCCCCCTCCCCCCACAGTTAGAACACACCTAGGATACACATTTAACCCCTTCATCACCCCCTAGTTTTAACCCCTTCAATGCCAGTCACATTTATACTGTAATTAGTGCATATTTATAGCACTGATCGCAGTATAAATGTGAATGGCGCCAAAAATGTGTCAAAAGTGTCCGATGTGTCCGCCATAACGTCGCAGTACCAATAAAAATCGCAGATCACCGCCATTTCTAGTAAAAAAAAAATAATAAAAAATAATAATTCGGGGCGTGGCCTGGACGGAGACCTCGATGGCAGCTTAAACTGTGAGCTCCTGCAACCCAGGGACTGTTTTAAGCCTTTCTGGGGAACCTACACCCGACATCAGACCATGAGCAGAACCACCCGGAGCTCGTCAACGTCCCGAGTGACCGGTGACTCAGGATCTCACTCCAGCAGGAGTATCCCGGACTTATTTAGGTCCCAACGCATGGCGACCCACGCGGCCACGCAGGCCCAGGCCTCGAACTTGCCTGATATGGAGCCTGAACTCCCGCCACTGGACTCTGCCACGGGGCGCTCTCTCCCCCCTAGCCTCTTTGACCTGGATGCTATGGCTGCCGACATCAAGAATACCGTCTCGGCGGCGGTGGCTGATCTCAAGACGGAGATCCGCGCGGTCTCCCATCGGATTGAAGCGGTGGAGCAAACCACCCAGACGCACGCGGCGGCCATCCGCCAGGTACAGACCACCTATGACTCCCAACTCGCTCATCTCTTAGAGCTCCACAGACACATTGAGGAACTCGACAATCGTGGAAGAAGGCACAATATTCGGGTACGGGGAGTCCCTGAAACTGAAGACCCGGAGACCCTACAGCACACCCTCTGCTCGATCTTTAATGATCTGATGGGGCGCCCTGCCGACTCCCCGGTGGACATGGAGAGGGCACATCGAGCCCTACGCCTGCAGCCCCAGGCTAATGAACCCCCCAGGGACGTGATTTGCTGTGTGGTCAACTTCCAACTTAAGGAAGAAATCCTGCGCAAGGCAAGAGAAAGAGGCCGCATTCTACATAATGGCGCGGAGGTTAAACTTTTTCAGGACTTATCACAAATAACACTCCAGAATAGGCGCGCCTTACGCCCCCTGCTGGTCAATCTACAAACCAGAAACATTCGTTACCGTTGGAAGTTTCCATTTGGGCTGTCGGCTTCCAACAGGGGGCGCTCCGCCCTCCTACGCACGCCGGAGGACCTCCGTTCCTTTTGCGAACAACTGGACGTCCCGCTCGTTGAGCTCCCGGAGTGGTATGCCTTCTATTTCCCCTCCGAACCGTGGCTTCCGGTTTCCCTGAACCCGTCGCCGAAGGCCCAACGCCACAGGTCACGCAGACAACGATCGGGCCTGTCCTCACCGGGCGGTCACGCTTCCCGTCGGGATGGGCACCACAACGACCCAGGCCCCCTCTCGACACCACCCAGGGGTAGAGATCGGATGGATGCTTGACTCCATGTGATCCCTTCAGTCAAGTGTCGCTACTCTACATTTAACATCTAAGCCACATGCGGCTCCGACTTGCCTACCGATCTTGCGGACTCTACATGCTCCAAGTGACTTGCCGACGCAGACCCCGTGGACATGGATCTGCTTACCTCGCCTGACTGATCGCCCTGCTGCGTGTGCTCCCAGCCCCCATGGCATCTGGACCGACAGAAGAACGAGACTGCCTAGCTCTGCCTATCTCCCTCTGACACCCACTCCTACACTACGCGGTCCCAGCGCCTTGCAACGAACCATTGGACTCTCGATTACCTGCCCAGATGGATGCGGTAAGATGCCACCCAACCTGGGATGGCACATCGTTCCCCCCCCCGCCACGCACCCGAAGACTTCCTCTGCTTCTCCCTCCCAGAGTGAACCTGTGACACTGCCTAACCCTGCTACACTTGAGCCGAGGCTGTGTATGTTCCTTTAGCTGGTTGAACAGATCCTCTGTGACTCTCCTCGACCCCCCCCCTCCCTCTCTCCCCCCCCTCTCCTTCTCCTTCTTAACCCTGTAGGTTCCCCACTGTATTCACCTTATCTTTTGCCAATTGTATATCTCAGTCCCTGGGTCGCTCCCTCTCTATTTATATTTTTAATTTCCTCTTTTGTGTGTTGGTTTTTTTTTTTTTGGGGGGGGGGGTCTCCGTCCCTTGTTTCGTTCCCACACGGCGACCCTATTGGGGTTTTTTTTTGCCGACCCCCAGACCTTTCCCCTTCTAGGTGATCTAGCAGGTCTATTATCACCTCTGGTTTGAAGCTTTTCTCCATCTTCTGCTCTCCCTCTCTTTGACTTGATCTCTCTTCTAACTTGTTTTTCTTTTCCTCCCTCTTACTCTCTCCCCCCCTTCCTTCCTTTACCCCCCCCCCTTCTTTTTGCCCTCCTCCCGGGCTCCTGCCCACTTCTCCGACTGGATCTGCTCCGCGTTCCCTGCCCGGTTTGCCCGCCGCACCCCCTCAGTCTCGCTACTCCCATAAAACCCAGGACCCCCACTACCCGGCTCCTGCATCGGGTCTTGCAGCGTTGACCATTGACCATGCTTCCCATGTCCTTGAAGTGTCTTTCTCTTAACGTAAAAGGCCTTAATCTGCCTGAGAAGAGGTCCCAAGTCCTATCCTCCCTTACTAAACATAAAGCTCATTTTATTTTCCTCCAGGAAACCCACTTCCGATCGGATGCGATCCCCAAACTTTCTAACCACATTTACCGGACCGCTTTCCATGCTACTAACCCCTCCTCTAAGACAAAGGGCGTCTCTATCCTAGTGTCTAAACATGCAAACCTCCAATTGTCTGACTCCCTCATTGACCCAGAGGGTAGGTTTGTTTTCCTGAAGGGCTCCTACGAATCTAGGCCGATCACACTTGCTAATATTTACTGCCCCAATGAACGTCAAGTGGCTTTCTTCCAGTCGATCTGTGACCTCCTAGCCTCCTTCCGGTCGGGTGTTTTGCTCCTGGGGGGGACTTTAATGTCCCCTTGAACCCTCTGCTGGACTCCTCAACGGGGACCTCTGCCCTGCCTTACAAGGTATTGAGACAGATCAGCCTCCTTCTCCAATCCCTGGCCCTACATGACACCTGGCGTACTCTTTCCCCCTCAGTCAAGGACTACACTTTCTTTTCGGCCCCACACCAAAAGTACTCAAGGATCGATTACTTTTTCCTATCCCAATCAGATCTTCACCTTCTCCAACAGTCCACAATAGAACCTATGTTCCTGTCGGATCACCATCCGATCAGTGTCACCCTTACCTTCCCTGAAGTGTCTTCTAGAACAAAGATGTGGCGCCTGAACCCCTCCTTACTTAAGGACCCGTCTGCGATCACTCACATACGTATGCACATTCAACAATACTTCACAGAAAACTCATGCTCGGAAATATCGCCGGTATCCCTATGGGAAGCCCATAAGTGCGTGATCCGCGGGGAACTGATAGCTCTGGCGGCGAAAGCCAAAAGACTGAATCAAGACTATATCAACTCTCTAATTGAGAAAATCAAACTCCTCGAGACTTCTCACAAACAGTCCCGAGCACAGGCCACCCTTCAGGACTTGTTGCGCACTCGGGCGTCTCTTATGGAGGAATTGGGCAAGCGCTCTAGGAGACGCTACATCCTTGGACAGAGGATCTTCTATGAGCAGGGTAACAAATGCGGGCGTTTGTTGGCACGCACGGTGCAAAACTCTAAACCCACGTCCACAATTCACCATTTACAGGGTTCGGGTGGCGTCTGCCTGGTATGGAATGGGGACATCGCCAAGGAATTTGAGAATTTCTACTCCAAACTGTATAATCTCCATCCCCTTGATCCTTCCCAGTCCAAAACTGCCTTACGGTCTGACCAAATCAAGGCATTTCTTGCCCAGTACAGCCCCAAGCCAATTTCCCCTCAACAATCTTTGGATTTAGATGGCCCCATACTAGCGTCGGAAGTAGATCTGGCAATCAAACAGATGAAGGCGGGGAAGGCCCCGGGTCCGGACGGCTTTTCCCTCCAATATTACAAGTCATTCAAGGATACACTAGCCGCGAGACTCCTGGCCATATTTAATGCCCTCGCTGATCCCAAAAATAAACCCGACGCTATGCTGGCGGCTCACATCGCGGTGATCCCTAAGGAGGGCAAAGACCCCTCCTCGGTGGCTAACTACCGCCCGATATCACTCTTAAATGTGGATATCAAGATATACGCTAAAGTTCTTGCTAATAGGTTGGCCCCTTTGGTTCCCGGTCTTGTCTCGGGGGACCAGGTTGGCTTTGTCCCTGGTCGTGAGGCCAGGGACAACACCATTCGCACCCTGAATCTACATCATTGGCTCACGACCTCCAAAACGCAAGGCTTCCTCCTCTCACTAGATGCTGAGAAGGCGTTCGACAGAGTGGCCTGGGACTACATGCAGGAGGTACTCAGGGCCCTGGGCTTAGGTGCCCATATGCTGTCACGTATCTTAGCCCTGTATGCTGGTCCCACGGCCGCGGTTAGAGTCAATGGCCACCTGTCGGACGCCTTTCCCATCAGCAATGGCACTCGCCAGGGATGCCCCCTGTCACCCCTGATATACATCCTCTCTCTGGAGCCCCTCCTCAACAGGTTAAGAGATAACCCGGATATCCCGGGAATTAGTGTAGGGGGTAGGGAATATAAAGTCGCCGCCTTTGCGGATGATGTTCTCCTCTCCTTGCGGCTCCCCAGGATCTCCTTACCCAACCTTCTCAAAGACCTTGACCATTTTGGCACCCTTTCGAACCTCAAAATAAACCACTCGAAGTCTCAGGCGTTGAACGTCTCCCTCCCCCCCCAGGAAGTGACACACTGCCAGGCTTCTTTCCCTTTTAAGTGGGCGCAAGACTCACTAACCTATCTGGGCATTCGAATCCCTTCCAACCTAGCACATCTATACTCCAAAAATTTCCATCCTGCCCTCCAGCAGGCGCAGAAAAGCTTTAAAGATTGGATGGGCTTGAATGTATCCTGGTTCGGCAGGTCGGCCCTGGTTAAAATGATAATCCTACCCCGCTTACTCTATCTAATGCAATCGGTACCCATTTCCTTACCCCCGGGCTTCTTTACATCATTTAATCAATAGATTTTTATTGAGTTTTTGAATTACACATAGTGACAAACATTACATTTCCTCCGAAGAGGTAGAACTAATAGATCGTAGATATATTCAAAGAACATTGCGGCGGTAGAACAACGCCTTATATATAACAGCTTAATATCAAAAACAGTAACCAGGTTGACTAATTTGTACCCAGAGGATAGAGTGTGGGAATGTATAGATAGAGTGTAGAGAGACTTATTTGTGGGGGTCAGAGGTCGCCTCTAGCGGGTGGGACCCACCCGTGCCCCGGCCACCCCACATGGGGACTAAACTGTGGCCAAGGCTCGGAATGGTCCCCCTCCGAGTGTAGCGCAGCCAGTCATTTCAAGGTAGGACAATTGGAGTTAGGCAATGTTTATCGTACCAGGATGTCCACCTAAGCCATTTCTTACGAGCATTGTCTCTATTTGCATCCTTGAGCGCCAGTGTGGTCTCGTATGTGTAGTGCAGGTGAGTAGTTTGTATAACTTCCCCAATGGTGGGTGGTAGGGGGTTTTTCCACTTTCTTGTTATGGACAGTCTAGCTGATAACAGAATATGCAGGACAGTGTGTCTCGACTCATGAGGAAATTTGTCTAGATCAAGCGATAGAAGGGCTAGGTCAGGTTGGGGATCAGCTATTAAGTGGGAGGTTTCTGAGATTATTTTGAAGGTTGATGACCAGAACAGTGCTAGTTTGGGGCAACTCCAGAGCGTGTGTAGCAAGGTCCCCTGGGAGCCACAGTTTCTCCAACATCTGTCACTTTGCAATGCACCAAATTTGGACAGCTTTGCTGGGGTCAGATACCATCTTAACATAATTTTTGTGGATAGTTCCCAAAGGGTAGAGCAGCTGGTAACAGAGTAAACAGATTTGCAAGCTTTGGCCCACTGTTGATCTGAGTAGGAGCTTCCAAGATCTGATTCCCATTTAAGTAGGGGGGGTGATTTTATGAAAATTGATTTCTGCTGTAAAGTATTATAAAAAAGTGATATGCCCTTCACCCTTGGGGAAGGGTTTTGTAGGAAGAGCCAAGTGGACCGAGCCATGTAGCGTTCCCAGTGGGGGTATGTAGATAAAAAGTGTTTGGTTCTAAGATATAGGTAAAAGTCGCTATCTGGGAGATTGTACTTTTTTTGCAGGATTGGGAACGGTTCAATGGTTCCATCAACCAGAATGTCGTTGACATGGAGTATGCCATGTTCGTGCCACTGCTTGTAGGAAATCAGGTCTATGTGATGTTGCAGGGACTCAATCGGGATTTTCAGTTTGACATTATCAGGGTGGTCATGGGTTAAGGAGATAAATTTGTTCCATGACTTAATGGTAGCTAGCATCGTAGGAGATATTGATGAAGGGGTCTTAGTGGATGAAGTGGTGGAGAGTAACCATGGAGAAAGGCCCTTGCCAGGTGCCAGGGCAGCTTCCATCTGTGTCCAGGTAGTTCGTGGTGAGGTCACGAACCATTCTCTAGATTGGGTGAGAACCGAGGCCAGGTAGTAATGGTGGAAGTCTATGTATCCCGTGCCGCCCGCCTTACGTGTTTTAACAAGGGTGGTAAGGGCACATCTAGCCCTCTTGCCTTGCCAGATATAGGAAGATAAGATAGATTGGAGTGATTTAAAAAAATGGACGGGAATGGGGATTGGTAAAGTCCTGAAAAGATAGAGGAGTTGGGGCAAGTGGAACATTTTAAACGCCGCTAAGCGGCCTGTCCAAGACAGTTCTTGAGATCCCAAATGTTGGAGTTGGGCCTGAAGTTTATTCCGGAAAGGGACGTAATTTTGGTGGAAGAGCTGCTCGGGTGATTTGGTCAGTTGGATACCCAGATAGGTGATGCTTAGATCAGCCCATGAAAACGGGAATTGGCCCTGTAGCAATAATCTGGTGGGGGTGTTGATTCCTAGGTCTAAGACATGACTTTTAGATTCGTTAATTTTATAGTAGGACACTTTGCTAAAGTAAGCTAGCTCTCGTTGGACCGCTGGGAGTGATGTGGATGGCTCAGATAGTATTAGTATGACGTCATCAGCGAATAGGCTGATCTTGTGTTCATTGCTACCCATGGTGATACCTGTAATAAGCGGGTTTGATCGTATGGATTGGGCCAGGGTTTCCATCAGTAAATTAAAAATTAGAGGGGAAAGGGGGCAGCCTTGTCTAGTTCCGTTCGTAATATCAAAGGGAGGTGATAACGAGTCTGCTGAATATACTTGGGCCGAGGGATTGGAATAAAGGGCCATGATTGCTCTATGAATCTGTCCAGTAAAGCCAAATTTAAAAAGGACCGAGGATAGAAATCCCCAATGTACTCTGTCAAATGCTTTTTCAGCATCAAGGGACAGGAGTACAGAGGGGGTGCCTGAGAGATTCGCCTGGTGTATGACATTGATCATTCGCCTTGTGGCATCTGAAGCCTGCCGGCCTTTGGTGAATCCCGATTGGTCCCTGTGTATCAGTGTGGGAAGGATATCATTCATTCTAATCGCTATTAACTTGGCATATAATTTAGCGTCCACATTCAGGAGAGAGATGGGGCGGAAGTTTTGGGGAGTGGTTGGGTCTTTGCCCGGTTTCGGGAGAGTGACAATTACTGCTCTTAGCATGTCAGAGGGGAATGATGAGTTAGATGCGGCCGAATTAAAAACTTCGCAGAGGGTAGGGATCAGAATGCGTCGAAATTTCTTGTAATATTCCCCAGTGAACCCATCAGGACCCGGGGATTTAGAGTTGGGGAGATTGGTTATAGCTCTGTCCAGTTCAGTCTCTGAGAAGGGTAAATTAAGAGATTTCAATTGGTCGTCAGATAAAGAAGGGAGGGTAATCTTTTCTAAAAAGGTCTCAATGTCCTGTGGTGTCGGTTGGTGTGTGGAGAGATCGTTGCGTATGTTATATAACCCAGCATAGTAAGTACTGAAAGCATTAGCTATCTCCTGTGGTTTCATTAATTTTTCTTTTGTGTGAGGGTGATATATGTAAGGGATTTTGGATTTGATCCTCCGCCCCTTTATCTTTAGGGCTAGTAGCTTGCCCGCTTTGTTCCCTGTAGCATATGTGGTGGCCCTAACCTTTGTACATGCCCTCTCAAAGGAGTCTAATAGGAGCAAACGGAGTTCGTGTCTTAGGTTAAATATAGTGGCTTGCAGTAAGGGCGAGGGCCGAGATTTGTTTTGTGAGTCAAGAAGGGCAATTTCAGCTGTAATCTGGTCAATTTTTTTCGTTCTGGATTTTTTGATCCTAGCCCCTAGTTGGATAAACACACCCCTGATGACGGCCTTGTGGGCGGCCCACACCACCCCCGGGTCAGATACGGAGTTTGAGTTTATGGAGAAATATTCCTCCAATCGTTGATGTAAGAGGGTTGCTGTGGATGGATCCCTAATCAGGGCATTGTTGACTCGCCAAAGGTACGAGTTAGATTGTGGAGTGGTTGCATCTATGGAGATGCTAACAGGGGCATGGTCCGACCAGGTGGTGGGGTGGATCACCGAGGCCGAGATCCGTTGTAGCAATGGCCTATCTGTTAGGAACAAATCTATGCGTGAGTAGGTATTGTGGCGCGGCGAGAGAAAAGTGTAGTCTCTCTCGCTAGCGTGACAGCACCTCCACACATCATATAGGTCACTATTGGAGATAAATCTGTTCAGAGGAGATGTGTGTCTCTTAGTGGATGCTGTGGAATCTAAGTCATTGTCTGGGACAAGATTGAAATCGCCACACATTAAAAGATACCCTGATTGAAGGGTTTTAACTTTTTTCATAACACATTTAAGAAAAGGCATTTGGCGTTGATTCGGAGCATACAAGGAAACGAGTGTATATGGAACATTATTAATCAAGCAGACCAAAATTATATAGCGACCCTCCGGATCAGCTACGAGTGTCTGTAATTGGAAAGTAACCGTGTTCCGGACGGCTATCATAACACCCCTCTGCTTTTTCTTGTATGAGGATGTGAAAACATGGGGGAATTGGTGGTTCTGGCAACGGGGGTGAGAGTCCTGCTGAAAGTGAGTCTCTTGGACGCAGAGGATGTCGCATTTGAGCGATACAGCTGATTTCCATAAGGACGAACGTTTAACCGGATGGTTTAGACCTTTAGCATTTAGGGTCAGAACGGTAAAGGACATGATGTGGTGAGAGGTGTGCAAGGTGTATGGATACAACTCACAGTTAGGAGAAGTAGTCTCAACGGATTGTCACTAAGCGGTAGATCTCCTGGTAGGATAGTTGAGGAAGCGGAGTGCTTGGGATCTGGATACGTGTAGTTTGTGATGAGTAGATCGGAGTCTTGGCGTGCGGGAAAGTATCTCTGCTAGAGCTCCATCCACTGGGTGGTCAAAATAAGAAAAGAATAAAAGAAAAGGGTTAACGTAAAACAATAACAATCAGCAAATCGGAGGATATCCTGATGCTGAGCAAACTTGGGGTACAGTTCAGGCTCAAGGAGCAGTAGTGCAACAAATGGAGCATAACGAGCAGCCAGCCGGATTAAACGGTGGGCTAATGTAGACAGGAACAGGCATATGGAATCAGCGCGAATTATCTGGGTGGTGGTCATCAGTATGAGGATTGTTCCGGGGGTTCCTGCGGGGCAGGGGAGGTTTTCCCCGTGGGTCAGCGTAAGCATTTGGAGGATCTGGAATGATGCCCCATGACAGTAGCAATTTGGTACCCCCCTCCATAGTGGATATGGTATGTGGAATGCCATTGTGAGTCACTAGAATAGTGGCAGGGTGACGCCATTTGTAGACTATCTTGTGGTTTGATAAGGCTTTGGTCACGGTACTCAGCTTCCTTCTCATCTGGAGTGTAAATTGGGACAGGTCTGCATACAGTTGTATGTTCTGATAAGGAGCGGGAAGGTCTCTAAGTTCACGGGATTTGGCCAGGATCTGTTCTTTTGCTTGGTAGAAATGGATGCGCAGCAGCACATCCCTCGGAACTGTGTCAGCAAGATGGCGCGGCTTAGGTAGTCTGTGGATGCGGTCTATGGTCAGTTCTATGGGGGACAGGTCAGGCAGTAAGTTTGAAAACAGGGTATTTGTATAGGAGCGGAGGTCAGCTGGGAGTACAGATTCTGGGACGCCGCGTATTTTTATGTTATTGCGTCTGGATCTATCTTCGAGGTCCGCTAGTTTAGATTTGATCCAGTCAGTGTCTTCCCTTTGAACCTCATTGGCGTCAACCAGACTGTTAACAACATCAGTGCATTCCTCCATTTTCTCTTCCATGTAAGAGACCCTGTCCCCCATATGTTGCACATCAATAGAGACCTTGTGTATCAGAGATGAGAGGTTAGACATTAATGAGGACTGGAGGAGCATCAACATGTCCTTCATTGTGGTGTCTAAAACTGGCTGGCCCGTGGTTGGGAAGGCCGCGATAGAAGATTGCAGTGAGGAGATGGCGTCAGTGCCTCGTGCAGTGGTACTCACATTTGCGGCGTGGTGCTGGACATCCAAGCGCATCCGCGCTTTCGCCGGGCTCCGTGTGTCAGGGGATAGCGGTGGGGTGCCGACCAGGGGTGGGGACGATAGACCTTCCGTGCATCCATCAGGATCGCTGCTGGGGAGATCTGTATAGGCGGCGCGCCGCGATGTGCCGTCGGCGCCATCTTGAGGTTCTCCCCTCAGCGCCGGCCTCAACGAGAAGGCCTTAAGCTTCTGAATGAAGCGATCGTCTTTTCTTTTTCGGGACATCGCGTCTCCACGTTCCCAGGGTAACCACCGTATGGATAGGAGTCTCGGTAGGGCCGGAAAACTGTCCGATGGTCGTCGCTTTGTCTCCGGCTGGCTGGAGCTCAGTGTCTAGGCTGCCATCTCGCTCGCGCGCAAGCCACGCCCCCTTTACATCATTTAGGAGAGCCTGCTCCACTTTCCTTTGGAGAGGTTCTCAGCCCCGCATAAAGTTCTCCCGCCTTACCTTACCTAAATCTGGTGGTGGCATTGGCCTTCCAGATCTTCAAAAGTACTATAACGCTTGCCATCTCACGAGGATTGCGGATTGGAACATACACTCCCCCTCCACTTGCTTCCATGGCGGCCTTCTAAGAATTGGCCTCACTCTCTGTTAGCCCACCCACTCATTTACCCCTCACTCCTCGCATTTAAAAAGGCCTCGGCGCTGGGCCATCCGTCTCCCCACCCAAACCCCCTTACGTCCTTGCGGGGAAACCCGGACTTTCAACCAGGCTTATCAGCGGACTTTTTAAGCCAGGAGTGGCCCTTCGGGGACGTGCTGGCCCTTCAGTTTTACTCCTCTGGTCGGCTTTTGTCCTTTGAAGCGGTACAATCTCTCTCTAAGACGGCCTCCTTATCATTCTGGACTTACAGGCAAATCCGGCACTTCCTCACGTCCACTCCCGATCAATCACTTTGGTCGCGGCAACTTACGCCCTTTGAATCCCTGTGCCATCGTAAAAAACCACAAAGGCATTTAATTTCACTTCTGTACACCCTTTTAGCGGGCGGTCCTCCACGCATGCCCATCCCGACACAAACTTCGTGGAATAGGGATCTTCAAACAGACTTGTCAGGGGAGGACTGGCACACCATTTGTGAATACGCCCACAAGGGTTCCTTGAACGTGGCCATCCAAGAGAATGGCTACAAAGTAATCACTAAATGGTACAGGACCCCGTCGCGCCTACACAAATTCTCCCCTAATATTCCCGACACCTGCTGGAGATGCGGCAGGGGCGTGGGAACTATGCTTCATGTGTGGTGGGAGTGTGGGGCTCTCCAGCCTTTCTGGAGGGAGGTTCATGACCTCATTTCACATGTTACGACCTATGTATTAGACTACACCCCATCTCAGTACATACTCCACCACACGTCACTCCCTAAAAAAGACTATTTTAAGTCCCTGGCCATGCACATGGTCAACGCTGCTAGACTTTGCATTCCCAGACACTGGCGCTCCACCACCGCTCCTACTGTTAGAGAGTGGCTTGCACAAATTTCCTCAATAAAAGAAATGGAAGAACTGATTTACATTTCACAAGACAGAATCCATAAATTTTCCTTTACTTGGGCCTGTTGGAACCACTTTGTAACCACTGACCGCTACCGTCAATGGATCCCTTGAGCCACCAGGGGTGGCGGCTTCTCATCCGTACATTATGGGGGGGCCCTTGGGGGGGGGGGCGCTGGGAGCGGATCCACTCTTGTCCCCCCTCTATCCTCCCTTCTCAGTATGCCTGTCCGTTCTTCCCCTCCTCCCCCCCTCCCCTCTCTCTCCCCTATCCCCCCCCATCCCTCCCTCTCCTTCCTTTTACCCCGTATCTCTCTCCCCCTGTTTTACTCTCCCTCCCATTCTTTCTTAATCTCTCTTCCTCTCTCTCTCTTTTCTCCCCTTCTCTCCCTCTTCTCTCCTTCCTCTTTTGTTGAGTGACCATAGGCTTGCCATGATACACTATCTCTTGCTTATATGACCTTGATCGTTACCCTGCTCCTTTCTACATCCTCTTGCTGTCCTACGTTCACCCGATAGGGCAGTGACAACGAACCCCAGACGCCCCGGAACCACACCCCCCATAACACCCACGCACTCCACAGTGCAGTTGAGCACCACGGGGAATGCAGCCCCAAACCACCCGGGGGGCCAAGGCCCGCCACCACCGCGACAGGAGATATCGAACGCAAGCACAGACGACTAGATGCGGCCTTGCAAGTCTGAGTCCTAAAGGCTTGGTAATTCATCGCGCATAAAGCGCTTACCATCCTGGTAGGAATCCCCTCAACAAGAAACATGGGGAATCTCACTCTTTAAAACACAAGCCTGAATAATAACCTGACAAATCAATATTGAAAATAGTTGAATTAGATGCTGCCTGCCCCATCCTGGGGCCTCCTGGTAGCGCAAAAACATTAGTTTTCTGTATCCGAGCAGCTGCTCCAGATAAGCCTTGATCCTTCTTACTCTAACAAGAGAGAGAGAGAGTAACCATCTTAATAGCTGATCTGAATACTGCCTGCCCACTTCTAGGGTCTTCTGGCAGTACCACAACAACTTCAGCTTTCTATATCTGAACCTTCAGATTAACTGCTCTTATCTCTATTGGGAGAAAGACAACAACTTTTCCTTCCGTGAAAAAGTGTTTTTTTTTTTTTTTTTTTAAAAGAGAAGGCAAGAATATCTTGATTCCAACGAGCACTAGATCCTTCTGGGTGAGGATTAACATCACCCTACTTGTAAGAAGAATTAAGTATGGCTTTATACCAAGAAAGTTGCCAATACTGAAACTCTCTTGTGGAGGCTAACACCACCAAGAACACCAATTGCCTTGTAAAAGGATGAAGGCAAATATGGTGCATCGGCCAAAAGGATCTGACCCTGTAAGCCAACAAAACTAGATCCAATCCTCCCAGCACAAGGGTGACCAAACTGGTGGACCTATGCACGTCACCCCCTGTATAACGGTCCGGATCAAGAGTGTAAAGCAAGCGACCCTTACAAACAAGGCCGAGATTGGATCCGTGATGGGACTTGATGGGACTTGAGGCTAGCTCTGTCTCCTTTCCAAAGGTAGGTATGTATGACTCAAAGGAATTGCCTCTGATTCTGAAAACCACGATCCTCAAGAATGTGGGCTACAATCGCCAGATCATTGATTCGCTTGTTTGCCAGACAGGGTGAAATACTCCCTGCAAAGTAGGACTGGACAAGATGTAAGGGCCCCTGGGTCCTCTACTACCACCTTTACTGTTCCTGTACAGTGAGGCTGTCAGGGTTATGCCAGAGAAATCAGGATGGCTTCCGTTCTACTCTGATGTTGCAACAAAGCCATCAAAATCACAGCACTGGGGGCAGAGACACAAACCAGTGACACCTGGTCCTCCCGGGTCACTAACACATCTGTCCCTCATGCAGGTGGATCCTTTGTCCTTAACCCAAAGCTGTTCAATTTCTTGTTGAACCTGGATGCCAATACGTCTTATGTACAGGGTACCCCTTCTGTGGCATTTGGTCAGAAAGAAGTCGGGGTGTAGAGTCATCCTCCCGGAGACTATTGTTGATGGCTCCAGCGAATCACCTGCCAATTCTGCATTCCATGAAATGACGATTGTCAAAAGGCAAGGCACAAGCTCCTCCCTGGTAAATAGAGTAAATCACAAGTATGACATAGTCTGATTGTACTCTAACAGAACAAACCTGTCCCCTAAAAACGTTTAGGCTTTTAAGTAGTGTTGCTCACAAATATTCGCATTGCGAATATTCATTACGAATATTGCATATTCGAGTATTCGCGAATAACTCGAATATCGCTGTGAATATTCGCTATTGCGAATATTCGTATTTTTTTCAAATTTATTTTTAAAACAGATCACATCCTAGTGATCTCCATCGACGTCTAAAAGCATTGCTGGTATGATTAGAGACCCTGGGCCGAGTAGCTGAGGCGATCCTTTTTATGTTGCCGAATATTCGCAATGCGAATATTCGTATTACGAATATTCACAAATACTTTCTCTGCCCTTCTTTTGCATCAGACCTGTGTATTGCGATCTTAGAGCTTAGCATTGTGCTTCCTATAGGAAATGATCTCCGTTTTCGCGTGTTGTTCGCGCGCATGCGCATGCGCAGACGAGAATTTCGCAATCAATTTTGCATTTCGCAAAAAAAATTTTTGATAAAATATCACGAAAATTTGATATTAACGAATATTTTGCGAATATTCTTCTATATATTCGTGAAATATCGCGAAATCGAATATGGCGTATTCCGCTCAACACTGCTTTTAAGCCAGATGCCCCATCGATAGCTCTAGCTGACGGATAAGGCTCACTTGGAGCTTTCCCCTGGGCCATGATTTCTACCAGGTCAGGCAATATTTTAGTCAAGAACCACCAACAGGAAATCCATCATATCTTCTGGGACCAGACTCTCAGGATAATGCTAGGTTAGGCTCCACTCTTTCTAGGCCGACAGAATAAAGTTTATATCAGCCTTGAATAAAACTTAGCATAAGGAATTGTCTTGAATGAAGCCAGCATCTTCCCTAGCACCTTACGCAAAAGGCAAAAAGTAAGGAACTGTTCCTTGCCATGACCACTTAGACCAGCTTTTTCATAGCGATGGTCTTGCCGGAGGCCAAAAAAAAAAAAAAAAGAAACTCTCCTTTTTGGATTGTGCCAAACATTCCTACCCTAGGGGTTCCAGATACATGACCATGCTGGACACCCTTAGGTCCAGCCATGCTACTGACTGATCCATCAGCAGGAGTTTGCCTCGGTATGCCATTAGTGCTATACCCTGGGCCCTTAAGACTTGCTAGAGGCGGGCCCTAGCACCCTGTCAACCCAGACACGGTGGCTAACCCAGGGGGCAAGAGCACCAACCGGAGACAGTGCTGTTCCCCTGTGAAACGCAGACCACCTCTGCAGTCTCCTGTAAATAAACACATATGCAAACGGATCCCCATATGTGTATGTGGCAAGTGTTAAGCCAAATGCTTTGTTCATGGAAGCATGAATTCATATAAATATGGAACAAACATTTTGCAAGCAAGCATGTATTATCATGCGATTAAACATCTTATGCATTTTAAGTTATATGCAGCTTGATCTCTAAAAAGACTGCAGCTGGAAGCAGAGCCTGCCAACTTCTCCTCATTAGGCACCTGTCCTCAGGTCTTTTAATCTACCTGTTTGAGGATTTAGAGCAGGGAAAGGGACACACCCTGTTTTCTGCTTGTGAGGATGCTGCGAATATAGCAGTTAACCTCTAAAGACCCATAAATGCAGAGTAACTGAAATGTTGGGGGAGGCTGCAACTTCTGACAGGGCTGATAGCTCATTCTGTGAGCTGTCTTAAGTCTCTACAGGGGAGAATGATATCATGCAAGCATGATAAAGGGCTACCAGCCAGTGGCGATACCCCTAATATTCCTACCCCTGGACCCTCTTATAGGGAGACCAAAAAAGTCCTAAGCCAAAAGCAGAGGAACGTGCCCTGGTGCATCAACAGCTGAACTTGGTCTATCAAAATAATGCCTGCTAATCTGCACAGCTAGATGCTGAGTAGGCGTCTTAGATGAGTCTGTATTCAATCCACACAAGGTGCTTATGTGCCCCAGGCTACTGTATCCCCCTGCCTTTACAGAGCTCTAACGCCTGGGCCTCTTGAAGGGGCCGCCCTGCATCTGCACCATGAGCCGGCGAGCACTACATCGTCCCCCGCCTACAAATCGAGGGAGGGATCCCCCAAGGAGCGCCGTGGACCCGGACTACAAGGGATCCCCCCCCCATCGTGGCAGAGCCTGAAGCAGGGGAAGTAAGCCACACCATAGATTAGCTAACCCTGAGCTTCCATCCTGGAAAGCATGGTAAGCGAACACCAGGCATGATTTTTTACTGCTTTTAGTGGTGGAAAACAGATAAGACATACCGCTACTCATGACAATCCTTTTACATAGGATTTATGGGTACCAGCCCTCTCCCGGGAGACCTATGGGAACTACAGCCATCCTGTCTCAACAGACATAGTGGTCTCTTTTGCCCAGGCATCAGGAGAGGACTAGGCCCCGCATATGGGTGCCAGAACCATCCTGTCTCAACAGACATAGTGGTTTACATTGCCCATGCATAGAAGCATAAAAAATAGGCGAGACCCATAATCCCCTATATGGAAGACCTACCGACGGACCACATCCCGTAGGTACCTCCGCTTACCTTTCCACGCTGCGGGGTATTGCAAAGCAAGAGGCCCAGCCTTCACCCCTCACCGTGGGCTTCGCCTTTAGACTTCAGGGGCTGGGGTCCATAGCAGGTCACCTCTGCCCTGGACCTATATAGCACCCTGGCAACAGGAAAACATTTGGTCTTTGGTATCGACCAATGTTCTGGAACCCAGGGTCCAGCCCTCCGAAGAGAGGCATTATAGGCAAAACATCGTTCTTCGTACCGAGGCCCGGGTACCGTCCACTTTGGCTATGCAGCACCTTGGACGGATCCGGATTTATGGAGGCATTTACATCCAGCATGGATCCCTCCAGCAGAGCTCCTAAGAGCACATGTTCACTCGTGACCAACACCTTAGACACTGATCAAAAAACTGAGGAGCTCCCAGTATGGGAGGGGTTATATAGGGAGAGAACTTCCGGTTTAATTGATTACACCAGTGTCCACACCTGAAGGTAGACTCTATAACCCACACTCACACATAGTAATGACTATGCTGCTCTGTGTTCCGTGATGTACGATAAAGAAAAGAAGATTCGTCAGAATGAAAAAAAAAAAAAAAATCCAAATTAAGGTTGAATCTGTCATTGAAGGCTTATGGTGTCTGTCGAATGTTCTAAGAAAAAAAAAAGAAGATTTGACAGAATCTTAAAAAAAAAAAAAATGTTGACTATTCAAATCTTCGTGTCTCTCTATGTCGAATCTTTTCTCTCTATGTCGACTCTTCTTCTTGTCTCTATAATGTTGAATCTTTTCTCTCTATGTCAAATCTTTTCTTTTTATGTAGAATAACATTGGACTAATAGAGTTAAGGTTGGGCACATTCGACCGCAACGAAAACGAAAATAAATCATTTGTTTATGTCGGATCTCTCAGTTTTAGTTTTCTGTGCTTTCATTATCATTGGTAAAAACGATAACGAAAATACCTGAAATTCGGACGAAAATGCATTCGGACGAAAACGAATGCACATGTCTAGTGGACACTAAACTCGCAAAATGATATCCTTCAAATTCCCCCCTATGCTTTAGAGGATGCACACAAATAAGCACCATGTTACATGTTTGATGGAAATGCAAAAAACTAAGAGGGTTCTGGAACATCAAAAGAAAGACTACAGGTCTGTCCATCCCTTAGTCCCCCCACATAGCTTTGCTGAATTTCCCAATAGTAAAGACCTCTAAAAGTAAAAGGAGCCTCATTCAATTCATGCTCCTAGGGGCTAAATTAACAGTAGCAAAATCTTGGAAACAGCCCACGATGTCCAGTACCCAGGCGAAACAAAAAATATCATGGATCGTGACCCAAGAAAAATGGTTAGTATCCTCCAAGATACAGTGACAAAACTTGAGACCACTTGGAAACCATGGCAGATTACATGCGCATACCCTGAACACCCTTGTAGGAGGTGGGAAAAAATGGCTAGGTAGAACACTCCGGAAGGACATATTCTTTTTTTCCCCCTGTATCTCTTTCCTTACCTGTCCTCCTATCTTTTTCTCTTCCTATTCTATACCATCTATTCTAAATATTACCTTGTACAGTGGGCAGCCGACAATAGAAGGACACATTCCCACCAATTTAAGTAGATTTTAATCTGTAGGATGGATGTGCCGCTTGCCTCTCCATGACATAGCTTTTACCCATTTGTGAAAAATGTACTACAGCGCTAACTATTAATTAAAGTTGAAAGGAAAAAACACAACATGATATCACTGCATACACACAGGTGTACAAAACCAAAATTATACA
Organism: Rana kukunoris; assembly: GCA_029574335.1. Lineage (NCBI taxonomy): Eukaryota > Metazoa > Chordata > Amphibia > Anura > Ranidae > Rana > Rana kukunoris. Next base: position 123,985,941 of record CM056055.1, on the reverse strand, counting down.
AAAAAGGAAAAATAGTGATGCGCTGAAATCAACTTTTGCTAATAATATGTGTACAATATGTGCAGAATTGATACCAAAATACACACTCAGGAAGGTATCAATAAAATAAAAAACACAATATAAAACAAATAAATTGTGAGATGATCCATATGTGCAAAAAACAACCTCAAGTGTAGAAAATGTCCAGTTCTGAGTAGTAGTACTTATGATACAAAAGGGTTCCACACCCACTTGCTATCACAGGCTGATGTGTTGTTGAGCTTTCAAACAAAACACAGGCAGACACCTTGAAACTTCAGATTAATAAGTTTTGACTGGTGCTTAATTGCTTCCAAATGGCCCAGCATATGAGGATGCCTTGCTGCTTCAGGGCAATATAACTCAAAAAGAAAAAAGGAAAGAGATATGGTGCAATACTGTGGATCACAGATTAGGCATGGACAACAGGAAAAAAGCAGATGCGCTCACGAATCCCCTCTTCAGATACAGCCTTTGAACATAGCCTTACAAGCCGCTCAGTATAGCGATCTCCTCACACGGATGAACGTCCGTTGATCTGGGAGGAGTTTAAAAGCTGAGCATAAAAACTTTAGGGCCAAATATTTCCAGGCCTGGAGTAAGAATCATTTGGCCATGAAGCCAGAGTTAAAGCAGATAGAAGGTAAGGTACATAAGCAATCTTTATTGTTGGAGAAATTGAAAGATAAATGAGCTTTTGCAGAAAAGTTTAAAAACGAGAGGAGCCAGCCAGATATCAGTGAGTTCTGTGGATCAGCAACTGCAGGTAACAGGCAACCTGGCTTCACCTGCCTCTGCACCTCTCCCTCTTTGTCAGGCTGGGGAATTGCAAGCAGCAACCAGCCAGGGGGTTGAGAGTGAACATGGCACCCTAAAGTTCATCCAGCAGGTGGAGTCTCCCCTAAGTGCAGATAGGTCTGTTGGTGATCCTTTAGATGTCCCTGAGGAGGAGCAGAGGGGTTACAGACCGGCAGAGCCAGCACTGGTGGAGAAATCCCAGTGTACTGTGCAGCCTCCTTATAATATGTCTGCTCCACCAGCTGTAGTAGATGGTGTCCCGGCTGTGGTTGGAGTTTTTGCTGTAGAGAAATCCTCTGCAGACATAGAGGGAAAATCCCTGGCAGAGTTGTCCTCAGCCCACCAGAGCAATGTGGATGGATCTGCATCATGCCCCCCACACATGGACTTGGTTGCTACTGCTGGGACCTGTAGTACTACAAGCAAGATGGCCGCCAGCTCCAAAGAGCCTGTTTCAGCCTCACCTGGGCTGATTGATGCAGGTGGGGGAGGGGAGCAGCACAGTGCAGCATGTGAAGTGGAAGCAGCCATGGAAGTCTCCTGCAATGATTCACCTGTTGCTTTATTAGAACAATATTCACCCTGCTTAGCTGACAATCCTGTCCTGATGGAGGGGAAGAGTCTGCCTGGAGGTGAAGTGTGTATGGGCACAGCTGTGAGTGTGGACATGGCAGGAACTATGAATGTGCCAGAAAATAATGACAGCAATAATATTGATGAAGCAATGGATGTGGTGGGTGGTGGTGAAGGGGTTAATGTTGCTGCAATTGGTAAAAATTAAATTTCTCCTCCCATGCTCAGCAGAGAAAAGACTAATCAGATGTGCAATTGTTATCTTCCAGAGTTGTGTCAGACGTTTCTAAACACACAACTGGATCCTCTGCAGGGAGGTCTGTGAGCACTGGCAGCTATGTGTCAGTTTTTGGGGAGTCGCACCAAGGAGGGTGGGGGGAATGCTGCAAATGTTAATGGTCACAATTTGGGGAGATTTGGTGGTGGGATGGTTAGTGGGTACAAGAGGAGGAATGTGGTCCAGTTGAAGTGGGAGGGGACCCCACCAGTAAGGGGGATGATGGCAGAGTTGGTTCTGGAAATGGGGCTTAAAGTTTCAGATATTTTTGCTTTGATTTGCCCCATGGGGAGTGTAAAGGACACCACCATTTACGACCTTCCATCCACCCACGACAAGCTTATCTGACACACTCTGACAATCCTGCATACATGATCCATTCCATTTCACATAATCAAGACGAGACTCCGCTCTGTACTTGTTTTTAAATGAATGAATACTTTATTGGTTTCTTAGCTTGCTTATATATCTAGTACAGCATGTTAAAGTTAATCACAGGACAATGCAATCTCCACCCCCCTAATCATACACTGGGGCTAATTCTCTAGCAGACATTTCGTCACCGATACTGACGAGATCTATTACATTCCTTTATCAATAAAATTGACATGCTAATTCAATACATCTGAAGAGAGACGTTAACACAGGGCTTTAAACAGTTTTATCACACAATGAAAAGGTCTTTCAGGAGCAGATGCAATTAACGCCTTTCAACAGAATGTGTCCACACATTGAAGAGCCAACCTCACTTAACATTTCAATAGCTGGAGCTAAGCATTAAAGAGTCATTCTTTTGACTGGTAGAGTCAACATGAACCACTTGTAATATTCCAGTATCCTGCAATATGAAGTATCAATAATGTCCCATCTCATGTAATACATGAAGTATGATTTTATTAGCCACCCTATGCCCAAAGGGCACAGGGTGGACTTAGACCCAGGAGTTATTAGTGCCGCTGGCACAAGAGTATCTCTCATCCTTCCAAAGTCTCTGGTTGTCACGGTTCATTCCGTTACATCTCTCCCCTTTCGGTGGGAGATGGACACAGGAGGGAACCTCAAACGGGTTGACTCTGAAGTCAGTCAGTAGTTCCATTCTTCCAATGCTGGTATCCATACTGTACCCAAAATTAATGGCTCCAAACTGAGCAATCCCCCCCCCCCTGCCAACCTCTGCCTCTCTCAGAGAACACGCCTGCCGCTGGGGAGAGGCCTGGACTGGGCTCAGTCCGTCATGCTGTTGGGGGTCTGGACCAACTGCCCCCCCTTCCTGGGGTATACCAGTGGAGACTGAAGTCCCATCCACTGGTGCTAGGTGAAAATCCCCCGGTGCTTGCAAAGCAAAGCCGACATCCTCCTGTTTCAGTGCCGCACCATTTTCTGGGGTTGTGTCAGTGGACACTGAAGTCCCATCCACTACCCCAGGAACCCCCTCTTCCGTTAGTGGAGAGCAGAGGCCCGGGGCACTCTGCTCTGTTGCCAGCTCTTCCGCTGGGTTGCTGTGAGTGGAGACCACAGTCCCATCCACTACCACATGGACCCCCTCTTCTGCTAGTTGGGAGCAGAGGCCTGGGGCACTCTGCTCTGTTGCCAGTGATTCAGCTGGGGGTAAAAGCTTTACCACCTCAGCTTGTTGCTGGAGAGAGGGGCCAACCGCCCGGCTCTCTGGAACTCCACACCATCCGCTTCGACTTTAGGGATGGCAATCTCCATATTTTCCACTGACGATTCATCAGCCAGGATTTCACAGTTGTCATCTGAACTTTCCTCATAGTCCCAGGCAACGGGAGCCCCAACCTGCTGCTGAGCAGAGTCCAGCAACTGTCTGTAGGCGACCTCCAGCTCCCATTCCCGAATGGCCAGAAATTCCAAATCTTCCTGTAACCAGTGGCCTCCCGAGATATTCAATTTTTCCTCTCTGTGCTCCATTATGTCCTCCAAGCGCCACTCCCGATCATCCCCGAAGTCTGGGTACCTGGACATCCTCCAATACAACAATCCCAGGCCATCATAGTCATAGCCTTCCGTGGGGCTGTCATCCGCTGACCACGGGCACTCTTGGGCTACATACCACCAGAGGGCTCTGTAGCTCTCGTCCAGCTGCATCTCTGCCCGGATCAGCCTGCTTAACTCTGCTATCCACTCCTGCTTCAGTTGTTTCCCCAACAACGGCATTCGTACGTCATACTGCGGCCAGTACCTTGCATAGATGGAGGGCAGGACCTTTCCTTGGTTTTGCTGCTCCAGAGCTAGCGCTTTCTTCCAGAGTTGGCACCAAATCACATCCGACCATCCCAGCAGGACCTCCTTTAAAACTGGTCCTCTGTGCTGTATCCGCATCTCTTGTAACCTCCTTTGGAATTCCTCTTCCATGGAGACTGGTATCTGCACCTCTCCTCTCTCTTCAGTTGGCGCTGCTGTGACTTCAGCTGCTGCAGCACTTCTTCGCTGTCGCAAGGTGGCATCCACAGCCGCTATAACCCGGTCTATGATCTCCGGTGGAGGATTAGGACCATATTGTGCCAGTCCACGTCTAACAGCCCGATCAAAAAACTCTTCCTCGGGTGTCCTGTCTGTTACGCTGGGCCTCTTAGCTCTATCCATTTCAACAAGTTCTGCGATAATGTCCCTTTTCTTACGGTTGCTGGCCGGTCTGCCCCGGCTCTCCAGTAAGTCCTTGAGGGTAGAGAGCTTCAGCCGTTCATACTGTGTCTCCATTGTCCTGTGCCCTTGTAGCCGTCCTTCTGAAGATGGAATCATTCCACTGCTGTGCCACCAATGTAACGGTCACCACCATTTACGACCTTCCATCCACCCACGACAAGCTTATCTGACACACTCTGACAATCCTGCATACATGATCCATTCCATTTCGCATAATCAAGACGAGACTCCGCTCTGTACTTGTTTCCAAATGAATTAATACTTTATTGGTTTCTTAGCTTAAAGTTAATCACAGGACAATGCAATCTCCACCCCCCTAATCATACACTGGGGCTAATTCTCTAGCAGACATTTCGGCACCGATACTGACGAGATCTATTACATTCCTTTATCAATAAAATTGACATGCTAATTCAATACATCTGAAGAGAGACGTTAACACAGGGCTTTAAACAGTTTTATCTCACAATGAAAAGGTCTTTCAAGAGCCGATGCAATTAACACCTTTCAACAGAATGTCCACACATTGAAGAACCAACTTCACTTAACATTTCAGTAGCCGGAGCTAAGCATTAAAGAGTCATTCTTTCGACTGGTAGAGTCAACATGAACCACTTGTAATATTCCAGTATCCTGCAATATGAAGTATCAATAATGTCCCATCTCATGTAATACATGAAGTATGATTTTATTAGCCACCCTACGCCCAAAGGGCACAGGGTGGACTTAGACCCAGGAGTTATTAGTGCCGCTGGCACAAGAGTATCTCTCATCCTTCCAAAGTCTCTGGTTGTCACGGTTCATTCCGTTACAGGGAGTTACGAGTTTGATCTGTCCTTTGTAAAGCCTGAGGGTCTGGATTTATTTTGGGAATGATTTAGGGGGTACAGGGGCCTTCCGCAGTGGAACGGTTGGGTGCAAAAAGTGATTTCCAGGCAGCCTCTAATAAAATCTGTGACGATCCTGGTGCGTAACCAACCCATCCCAGAGGCTGATTTGATCGTATGGCTACGCCGATATGGTGAGGTCCTCGCTCCACTGCGGAAGGTTCTTATCTTTCAACAATTTTTATTAATTTTGCAAGTATAAAGTACAAGTCAAACATTGTACGTCGTGTATCGACGTCTGGATACATACAAATGTTGTGCTGAACAAGTTTTCAATTATCAGATTGGCGGCGGGTTGAGTCGTTCTGGTCAAAACAAGTAGAGTGGTCTCCTCCCCCTCCAAGTCACCCCAGACGGGCTCACTCTGTGACTCAGGAGGGGGGCAAAACCAGCGTCGAGACCCCAAAAAAAAAGGGAAAAACCCGCTAGGTTTCAATCAAGAATAATCATAACAAGCATAACAGGCAAATAAACAGATAAGCATATATGCAAGATCTCGGAAACTGCGACATGTGGGAGATCACATTGTTCGGTCAGGAAGGGTCTGGCTAACGTGTTAAAGCTTGGGTAGTATTACATGGTCATCACAGTTCTAGAACAGTGTACCCAGGGACTCCAGCTCAGTCGGAGTTTCGAACATTGGTCACCGTTGGGTGCCATCAAAGTTTCATAACTGGAGTGTACGTCTACAAGGTCAATAACCTGGTCAATGGTCGGGGATTTCTCCGATCTCCAAAGTCTAGTTAAGCAGAGTCTAGCGGCTAGTAGTATGTGTGTAATAATGTACCTAAGGGGGAAGGGCAAGTCTTCAATAGTAAGGTTGAGTACTGTGAGTTCCGGTGTGGGAAGCACCGATCGATTGGTGACTGTGGATATTAGTTTAAACGTGTTGTCCCAGTAAGTCCGGATGTAGGGGCAGGCCCAGAATATGTGGAAGATGTCACCCTTAGAGGCTTTGCATTTCCAACAGAGTCTGGAGTTTTTGGGATTAAACGATGCCAGTCTAGCTGGCGTTAGATACCAGCGCAGTGTAATTTTTTGGGAAAGCTCCCAAAGTGCGGAGCAATTTGTGGACTTATAGATATATTGCAAAGCATATCTCCATTGGTCATTGGAGTAGCTACGCTGTAGATCAGCTTCCCACATCAGGTGGGAGTGAGACTTAGAGAATTGAGTTTTGAGGTGGAGCGAGGTGTAGAAGTGAGAGATGCCTTTGATGCTAGGTACGGGGTCTGTTAGGAATTTCCAGGTCTTTTGGGGAAATTGTATAGATGGGTGAGGGTATTGATAATAAACAGTGACGAATCCTCATGTAGTTAAAAAATTCTGTGGTAGATAGATCAAACTCCTTCTGGAGTTGGGAGAAGGGTTTAGGACTATTTCCTTGGAAAAGCTGATGGAGGAAGCAAATGCCCTTATGGGACCAGTGGGTCAAGGGTAGCTCCGGTGATAGACAGTGGAGTGATTAGAGGGGGATTTGGTCTAATGGGACAGATGATTTGTGTGTGGAGTGTTTAATCAGTTTGGCCCATGCATTAGCGATGGCTCTCATGGTGGGTGGAAGTGAGGGCGGAATTGTCGCCCCCAGCGGTATACTCAGGATCCAGTGTTTAAGGGGAGGACGGGTCAGGGAGAGATGTTCCATTTGTCCCCACGGGGTAATAGGGCGGTCACGGAACCAGTCTGGCAATTGGGTGAGGATAGAGGCTAAGTAATAGTCTTCAAAGTCTATGGAGCCCACGCCCCCTGCTAGTTTGTGTTTAACAAGTTTGGAATGTGCACATCGAGGCTTTTTACCTTTCCAGAGATGTTGGTTCAGGATATTTTGTAGGGATCTGAAGAGGGAGGTGGGGACTGGTATGGGGAGCGTCCTAAAGTAATACAGTATCTGCGGAAGGCAGAGCATTTTAAATGCTGCCAGCCTGCCCGACCAGGAAATCTCATGTCTTGTAATGAGCTGAGAGTCCGCACGGATTTTTAGTAGGAGGGGTTGGAAATTGGCGGAGAAAATATGTCTGAGGGTGCGCGTCAATTTTATCCCTAGATACGACAACTCTCTGTCTGCCCATTGGAACTGATGTTGGAGTTGTAAAAGGTTCTTCGTAGTCGCGTCAAGGTTGGTCGAGAATGAACGATTTGGTCGTGTTCACTTTGTAATAAGACACATTGCTGAACCAAGTGAGCAGTTTTTGTACCTCTGCCAGGGAAGAAGCCGGGTTCGTAAGAATTAGGATGACATCGTCTGCAAATAGACTGATTTTATGTGAGGTACCTCCAAATTGTATACCTGTAATGGAGGGGTTGGCTCTAACATGAGTAGCAAGGGGTTCCATAATCAGGTTGAAGATTAGAGGGGATAAGGGGCACCCCTGACGTGTGCCATTTGTGATGGGGAATGGGCGGGAAGTCATATTAGCTGAGAATACCTGAGCAGTAGGGGCCGAGTAAAGTGCCATAATGGCGTTAAAGATGAACCCGTGGAAGCCAAAATGTTGGAGCACTGATCTAAGATAGGACCAGTGGACCCTGTCGAACGCCTTCTCTGCGTCCAAAGAGAGGAGCAGAGAAGGCGTTCCGGTTGATTCTGCTAGGTGGATCAGGTTTATCAATCTTCTCGTGGCATCCGACGCCTGTCTGCCTACAGTAAAACCAGTCTGATCTCCATGTATGAGGGAGGGCATTATTTCTTTCAGTCTACTTGCTATGGTTTTAGCGTACAATTTTAAGTCAAAATTAAGGAGTGATATCGGCCGGAAATTTTGGGGTGCCGTTGGCTCCTTCCCTGGTTTCGGTATCGTTACAACAAGAGCATTTAAAGATTCAGGTGCAAAATGAGAGGAGGAGTCAGCGCCATTGAACAATGCGGTCATGTGTGGGATTAAATGGTCGGATAATTGTTTGTAGTATTCCCCCGGTAGACCATCTGGTCCAGGAGCTTTACCTAAGGGGAGCGATTTAATAGACAGTAAAATTTCCTGGGCCGTCAGTGGTGCATTCAGGGACGAGAGTTGGTCAGTCGTTAGAGTGGGCAGTCGAATGTGTCGTAGGAAGTCGTTAATGTCATCTTGTGAGGGCTGTGGAGTTTGGGGGTCTTGATTCAGGTTATATAGATCTTTATAGTAGTCGCTAAAGGCATTGGCTATGTCTTGAGTGTTCGTCAGGGGAGTATTGGTGTGTGGGTGGAAAAGCTTAGGAATGTTAGTCTTGGTGCGTCTGGCCTTAATGCGTTGTGCGAGTCTTTTACCAGCCTTGTTGGATGTGGAGTAGGCTGTGGCCTTCACTTTCCTCTGAAGATATTCATAGGAATGAAGGAGAAGCGTTCTAAGTTCTCGTCTAAGGGACATCAGTTGGTCCAGTATTGGTGTGCGGGGGTCAGTTTTGTGTTGGGATTCCAAGGATGCTATTTGAGATGTTAACTCATCAAGGCGCTGCGTCCTCCTTTTTTTATGAATAGAGCCTATCTTCATCAACACACCACGCATGTATGCCTTGTGAGCTCTCCACACTACCCCATGGTCAGATACCGAGCCTACATTAAGTGCACAGTAGTTTTTGATATGATCAGCAATCTCTAGTGTGTAGTCTTCGTGTTGCAGTATATACGTATTTGCCCTCCATATGAAGGTGTTGCGGGGGCGTGTGGTGTTTTCTATGGTAATCGTAATTGGGGCATGATCCGACCATGTGGCAGTGTGGATCGCCGAGGCGGAAATTTGCTGCAAGAGAGTTTTGTCCGTTAGGAACAGATCAATTCGTGAGCACGAATTATGTCTAGGGGAGAAGAAGGTGAAGTCTTTTTCAGATCCATGATGGCACCTCCAGATGTCAAATAGATTGTGGGAAGAGAGAATCTTTTTCAGCTGGGATTCCCGCCGTTTGGCAGCCGATGTGGAGTCCATAAGGAGGTCAGGGGCGAGGTTAAAGTCCCCTCCTAGGAGTACATAACCCCTTTGGACGGCTCTGACCTTGCGTAGTACTTTGTGGAGAAATTTCTTCTGGTGGGAGTTCGGGGCATACAGGTTGACTAGAGTGTAATCCGCTTTGTCGATGGTACAGACCAAAATGATGTAACAGCCTTCTGGGTCTACGTGCACATCAAGGGGTTGGAAATCAGTAGAGGCATGAATCGCAATCATTGTACCTCTGGATTTGGTGGTGTGGCAGGCATGATATACATGGGGAAAGTTAGGGTTGTTGCATAAACGAGTATCCGCTTGAAGGAGGTGCGTCTCCTGGATGAAGACAATGTCACTGTGAAAGGCCGTAATGGATTTCCAAAGTGAGTGTCGTTTAGCTGGGTGGTTAAGCCCGTTTGCATTCAATGATAGGATGGTGATTGGCATCTTGAGCGTGAGGTGCAGCAAGGTAAGGTACAAAAAGACTTACAGTTGGGAGGATCAGAGACCCCTGACGCTGATGCTAGATGGAAGGACCGATGGGGAGATCAGCGAAGGACCAGGATGCGGCTGCAGGGGAGAAGCTAGAACTGCTGAAGAGGTTGTTTGGAGACAGATTCCCAAGGCTCCCGTCCGGGAGAGGGCTGAGTGGCAGGTGAGTGAAGAAGTGTAGTCACTGGATATGCAGGTGCCTCTGAGAGCTATGGTGCAAGTTCTGGACCCACAAAGTAACTGCAGTGCTGATGCAAAAAACAAATGGAGAAACAAGAAAAAAAAAAAAAACGACAATGTAAAACACAAGGATTCATATAAATGTAACACGAATCAGCTCACCGGGTTGTTGTCAGTAGCTGAGCAAGTGTGGGGTAAAGTTCTGGCTCAACAAGCGTAAACAAGAGCAACAGAATGAGCTGCCAACCGGCACAACTGTAGCAGTGGATTAGGCAGGTACATGCACAAATAGACACCGCGACTAGGTTGGAGAGTGAAAGTCCTGGTTCATTGCATGGCGAGGGTTCCTGCGGGGTAGGGGGGGATTCCCCTGAGGATCAGCGTAGGCCTTCGGAGGTTCCGTAATAATGCCCCACGACAAAAGTAACTTAGTGCCCCCTTCTATGGTAGAGATGGTATGTGGAACACCGTTGTGGGTCACCAGAATAGTAGCCGGGTGACGCCATTTGTAGATGATTTTATGGTTTGATAAGGCTTTGGTTACGGTCTTTAGCTGCCTCCGCAGCTGGAGTGTATGCTGGGATAGGTCTGCGTACATTTGGATGTCAGCATAGGGAGTAGGAAGGGTTTGGAGTATACAGGCCTTAAACAGAATTTGCTCTTTTGCTTGATAAAAATGGACGCGTAGTAGGACATCCCTCGGGACCGATTCCGCTAAATGGGGTGGCTTAGGTATCCTATGGATGCGGTCAATCGTTAATTCGATAGGGGTCAGATCAGGCAGGAGTGTAGAAAACAGGGTACTTGCAAAGTTGCGAAGGTCCGCAAGGAGGACAGTCTCTGGTACCCCTCTAATTTTAATGTTATTGCGCCTGGATCTGTCCTCGAGGTCTGCTAATTTTGTTTTGATCCAGGCAGTGTCCTCTCTCTGAGTCTCACTAGCATCCACTAGGTCATTCACAATGACTGTGCACTCCTCCATTTTCTCCTCCATATAAGACACCCTGTCCCCCATATGCCCGTGCTACCTACCGGAGCATGATGGGACTGCGACGTCACAAGACAGGCCTATATAACTCGCTGCGAGCCGCGCGCCAGCCATAACAGCGGAAGGAAGCGTCGCGTCAACATCTGGAGAAGAAGAAGAAGATGACGTCACAGAAGAGGGGACTCGCCGCCGCCAGTAATTGAGCTAACACACGAAGATAGCGGCGGCGAGTCCTGAAGAAGAAGAATACCCCCGGAGAGCGGAGAAGACCCCCGGAGAGCCGTAGAAGACCCCCGGAGAGCCGGAGAAGACCCCGGAGAGCGGGAGAAGACCCCGGAGAGTGGGAGAAGACCCCGGAGAGTGGGAGAAGACCCCCCCGCCGCCGAAGATGTCGAAGGAAGCCCGCCGGGTGGTGGGCGCTTTTATCAAAGCGCCCCCCCCGGCGGCAGAAGAGAACCAGACGGCGGTGAAGAACAGCGGCACCCACCCCCCCGCAGAAGCCCGCCGGAGGGGGGCGCTTTTATAAAAGCGATCATACACACCCCTCCCCCCGGCGGCCAACTAATAAAATATTTCAATACACTGTGTGGTTTATTTGTGTTTAAACTTTTCTTGCAGGTGAATGGGTAGGGGTACAATGTACCCCATACTCATTCACTTAGGGTGGGGGGCCGGTATCTGGGGGCCCCCTTATTAAACGGGGCTTCCAGATTCCGATAAGCCTCCCGCCCGCATACCCCGACAACCAACGGCCAGGGTTGTCGGGAAGGGGCCCTGTCCTCATCAACATGGGGACAGGGTGCTCTGGGGTGGGGGGCCGCAGTGCGCCCCCTGCCCCAGAGCACCTAACCCCCCCATGTTGAGGGCATGCTGCCCGGTACGGCTCAGGAGGGGGGGGGGGCGCTCGCTCGCCCCCACTCCCTTCCTGACCGGCCGGCCGGCATGCTTTGGATACGGGTCTGTTATGGATTGTGGGGGGACCCCCACGCCGTTTTTTCGGCGTAGGGGGTCTCCTTACAACCCATAACAGACCTAAGGGCCCGTTATGCTCCTGAGGGGGGAACCCATGCCGGATTTTTCTTTAAAAATCCGGCGGGGATTTCTCCTTCAGGATTCATAACAAACTCTGCCCACGTGTAGAATTGGCGGGAATCCGCGTCGGATCCCCGTCGCTTCTATGACGCACTCGCTGGAATGTGCTTTTACTATTCCAGCGAGTGCGAGATATCGGCAGCCTGTCGCCGAGATTCAGCGCGATGCTGGCGTGCTAAAAACACATTCTCGGCGGCAGGCACTGTATGGCATCTGCATTGTGTAAGGAGTTACTCACGGTTCCGGCCTGTTCAGTGTCCAAGCGCATCCGCGCTTTTGCGGGGCTCCGGGTGCCTGGAGATAGTGGCGGGTTGCCGGCGGAGGGAGAGGAGGACAGACCTCTCTCAGAGCCTCCCGGAGCGTCATCGGGGAGATCCGTGTAGGCCGCAGGCTGCCGCATTGTGAATCCGTCGGCGCCATTTTGAGCAAGGCCTCGTCGCGCCGGTTGGAAGGAGAAGGCTGTAAGCCTTTGGATGTAGCGACCCTCCTTCCGCTTGCGGGACATCTTTCGTCCGTGGTCCTGGGAAGGTCGAGCGGCGGTCTGGTCCGTCGATGGGCCGGGTAATCTGCCTGTTGATCGTCGCTTCAGTACCGGCTGGCAGGAGCTCTGGTTCTATGCAGCCATCTCCCTCGCGCGCAAGCCACGCCCCCCCACTGCGGAAGGTTCTTGATCAGCATGGGATATGGATAGGGGCCTGGACAGTGTCATCAAAATTAGGGGTGCTGGGAAATGTAGTCCAACATCTGCCATGTTCAGCCTTTCTGGGGAGGGATAGGCTAACCATTTTTTACCAAGGTCAGCCTAAAATCTGCAACAAATGTGGTGAAAAGGGCCATTTTGTATCTACCTGCACCCGTAAAAAGTGTTCACTGTGCCAGGAGCTAGGTCATCCTTATAGTCAATGCCCGGAGGCATTTTATAACTTGCCGTGATTGGAGACTGAGCTGCAGAGGCTAAATAAGGAAGATGAGTCCGCTGAAACTGTTGTTGTCCCTCCTGTGTCTGTGACATGTGTTGTTTCTGCTTCCCCTAGCGATGTGGTCCCTGAGTCTGTCCCTTTTGTGGTAGTCCCTAATCCTATACGTAGATCCTCCAGACTAGCGGAAGCCGCCTGGGGGGGGGCAGGTTTAGCAGATATTCCCAGTCCCTGCCCTTTGGCAGCGTAAACGTGGTCAGGGGAATGGGGGGTGCTGGATGGGGGGGGAGCTGATAGAAGGATGTCCATAACCCATGCCTCACCCTCTTTTGGTGGGGATTCGGATGAGGTGGGAGAAGATTAGGAGGACCCAGGAGGGGTTCCTCTTGGCAACACCTTTTCTGTTTTGTCAGGTGACAAGATGTCTGTGTCTTCCTCTTTATCATCTATGGATGAGGGGGGGGGTCACGTAGTCTTAAGAGAGCTGTTTCTGGTGATGAGAGTGTGATGAAGGTTAAGAAATGACCACCCCAATCATCCTGATGGCAGTTCCCACTCTGATAAAGGTGGCGACCATTAATGTCACCAGCATTTAATCTGCAAGAGCTTGTGATATTGCCTTATTTTTGTATGCAAGAGGCGTGCGCTTCACCTTGGCATACCCAGCGGTACTACGTCTACAAACTCCAGAGGGGGAACAAATTGTGTTACAATCTCCAGACAAAGCCCGGGCTTTTCTTCAATCGCTTGCACCCAGCCCTGCTACATCTGCATCGTACGCTGACAAGGCGCGTCAAGGCCCACGGGAGCAGAGGAGCCCCAGGAAAGACCACCCAAAACGAATGAAGCAATCTGCCCTGCTGGATCACTCGGAAGCTTGATGAACATTACTAGGGGTAACTATGACACCCCCCCTGTCCATGTGTTGCCATGTTGTCTAGGAATCTCGACCCTCTTGTCTTTTTGGGCATACTCCCCAGGCTGATCCGGTTTGTCTTCACATACATTGCCCGTGATATCCCGGAACAAGGTATCGTTAGTGTAGGGGTATTGACTTTCCGTTCCAAGCAAGCCTCTCAGCTCGACTGTTGTCTGACCGTCCTGGTTTTACTTGCTATTACTACATTTAGGCTTCTAGCCGCTTTTCCGGTGGAAATGTCTCCTTTGTTGGCAAACTCGCTGCAGGTACATTCAATTGAGACCACCCATGGGATAATATAGGACGGTAGGAGAGACCAACCTACACCCTATACCAGGGCTTACTCCTTTAGAGGAACAGCGCCTAGTGTTGTAGGTACACATTGTGCCCGGTGGGTTCACGGTTTTCCGGCGGTGAAGTCGCATACGGAAAAAAGTGAAGTCTTACATTGATTTACATGTTTATGTTTTAGTTCTGTTCTGTTTCTTTTTCTTCTTTTTTTTTTTCCTTTTCAATCTATTTCTCCAGGAAAGGATGGTTTCTCCAATCCCCTGACCAGAACCCCCGTAATAAACACAATACCGGTGGTCCAAACATACCTCCCCGCTTGAAAGGTAAATTTAAGTCACGATCCTGTATCACTTATCCCCTTTACATATTACAATGCAGGCCACTAGGATAACGTCATGGAATGTAAAGGGACTTTGATCCCTGTTAAAGCGCATGAAGGTCCTAAAGGCACTTGAAGAGATTGAAATCCGATATAGCCCTCATCCATGAATCGCATCTGGCAGAGAGCGATTTTTGTCGCATGAAAAAATTGTGGGTAGGGGAGGTGGTAGGCTCTGCCGCCCAAGGCCGTAAGGCAGGTACGCTTATACTTTTACATAAGAATTTGAAATATAATATACTTTCAGTTGACAAGGATGAGGAAGGCAGGTTTGTGTCCGTTCACCTTAAACTTGGGACGGGTGTCATTAGGCTGACTAACGTATATGCCCCTAACTCTTCAGACCAGGCCTACTTTTCTGATCTGTCAGCCAAACTCATGAAGGATCACAACGTCCCCCACCTTATAGGGGGGGACTTCAACTCCACTTTCAGCGACTTGGAGGATAGATCTAGGCCACACCCTCCTACAAAACTTGTTAGGCAAGATCTCCAGACGCACCTTTGTCACATGATTCAGGCCCTTAGTCTTGTGGATGTATGGAGGTTGCACCACCCCCTTGATAGGGAATTTACTTTCTTCTCCCCAGTTCACCAGTCTCTTGCTAGGCTTGATTACTTTTTGTCCACTCACTCCCTGCTACACAGACTCGGAGAGTCGTGCATTCACGACATGGTCATATCCGATCACTCCCCTATCTCGATCAACCTTACCAATCCACTAAATCACTCGGAGTATAGACAGTGGAAATTCCCTTCATATTTGGTCAGTAATGACAACTTTAAACAAATGTTAACCGAGGCGTGGTCTGACTATTCCCGCAATAACAAGCCCCACTTAGACAATCCTGTTTTATTCTGGGAGGCAGGCAAGTCCTTTTTAAGGGGTAAGATCATTTTGTTTGTGTCAGCATACAAGAAGGATGCTCAAGCGAAATACCTTGAGGCCAGTAACAGGGTACGTGCGGCTTAAGCAAACCTGAGTGCTCATAACTCTGCTGAAAACCGCAAAATATGGCTGGAAGCTAGAGACCTTTTTGACATGTGGGCGGACAGAGTGGAACAAATGGGGATGTCCTCGATGCAACTACAATATTACAGGCATGGGAACAAGGCGGGTAAACTCCTAGCAAATCTCACCAAGGGCTCATACACTCCCACACATATCACAGCACTCCACAATGTGGATGGTTCACTATCCACCTCCCCCAGAGATATAAACAAGACGTTGGAAACGTTTTATACCAATCTATATGCGCAGGAACCTATAGACATAAACAACGCTTGTGAGTGGTTAATATCTACTAAGCTACCCCTCATAGATCCGGAGCATTTGGCTGAGTTAAATTCCCCGATTTCAGAACGAGAACTCTTGGATGTTATCCGAGGACTGTGAAACGGCAAGGCCCCGGGCCCGGATGGGTATACCCCCGAATTTTACAAAATGTTGCGTGTAGATGTTGCACCTCACCTGCTGTTGTTGTATAATGCCATTTGGGATGGAGGTCCTTATCTCCCGACGGGCCATCTGGCCAATATTAAACTTATTGCAAAAAAAGACAAGGATCCTAGGAACCCTGGATCTTACCGTCCTATATCACTACTGAATGTGGACTCTAAGATCCTGTCCAAGATACTTGCCTCTCGTCTAGCACGCTTCATGCCTCTTATTATTCACCACGCGCAGTCAGGCTTCACTAAAGGCAGATCTGCAGCTTCAAACTTGAGGAAAGTCCTAGCCGCCCTGGAATACTCTAAACAACACCCATTGGTCAATACAGCTATAATCACCCTTGATGCCGAAAAGGCTTTTGATAATGTCAGTTTCCAATGGTTATTCTTGGTAATGGAGAAATTTGGAATATCGGGCCCCTTCTTCCATTTCATCCAAAATCTATACTCGGCCCCATCTGCCACGGTTATAGCTGCAGGCATCCAATCCAACCCTTTCAGACTGTTTAAAGGCACGAGACAAGGGTGTCCCCTGTCCCCTTTACTGTTTAATTTAGCCATCGAACCCTTGTCAAGGTACCTAACTGACACTCCCTCTATACATGGTATCCCTCTCCCACAAAACGATATAAAGGTCGCTCTCTTTGCAGATGATATTCTGATTTTCTCCACGGCCCCCCAAACCGATGTCCCCGCCATACAATTTATTTTTGATTCTTTTCGCCTACCAGCATTTGTGGAGGAAGCTTGATTGTCTTGTCTCGTGTGGAGGAGATCCAGGGGAGATCTCCGAGGTGAAGTTTCTTCTTAGGAAGTGTCAATACGACCAGCATGCCTCCTTGGTTCTGGAGAGGGATTATGGAAAATATCACTTGCATGATCCTTACTAGGATTGTAAGCAAGGCATATAGTTAAGACAGTCATAGGCCTGAAAGGATGATACGGGTTCCTTGGTGAAGTCCAGATCAGGGATCCTGGAGTTCTTCAGATCATATTACGCTGACCTTCTGTGAAGAAGAGACTTTTGTCGAGACAAGATGGTTAGCTTTCTCAATTCTACTCCAGAATTGGGAAATGGTACATTGCCTATGATGGATTTGACAGAACCAATTTCAGCGGATGAGGTAGTTCATGCTATAGAGAAGCTGGCTACCAAAAAATCACTTGGGCCAGATGGGTTCACAGCTGAATCCTACAAGTGTTTTAAGTCCATTTGGGGTCCTTTTTAGCAGAGGTTTATAACAGCTGTCTAGAAGAGGGTTCGCTCCCTCCCTCCCTCCATGAGGCAATCCGCTGTGATTCTTCTGTGAAAAGGTAAAGACTCATCAATGATTGAGAATTGGTGCCCCATCAGTCTTCTCAATGTTGATAGAAAGATGTTGGCGAAGATTCTTTTTGGCGCTTGTCGTCAGTTTCAGACGATTTGTTGTCCAATCACCAGCACTGCTCGGTCCAAGGTAGAAGCACCTTTTCAGTGATTTTAGCTGTCTGGGAGGCTTTGAAATGATGCATGGCTGCTGGATGGAGAAAGTACTTGCTGGCACTTGATCAGGCGAAGGCTTTTGATAGAGTCAATCACGAGTACCTGTATTTGCTACTTGGTAGATACGGCCTGCAGTGGAGGTTTATAGATTGGCTGAAGACATTATATAGAGGGGCTGAGAGCTTCCCACTGGGCAATGGTTGAGTTGGACGGCCTTTAGAGGTTGGCTCTGGTTTGCGCCAGGGATGTCCTCTGAGCCCCCTGCTATATGTATTTGCAATTGACCCCTTTATAAAAAGGCTAGAGAGTGGATCTTTGTGCGGGGTGCCTTTGGGCATTGCTGGTGTGCCGCCCTTGAAGGTCATGGCCTATGCCAATGATGTGTCTGTTATCGTCTCTGGTATGGAGGTGGCGCAGGAGGAAGTCTCTATGATAGAGCAGGACACAGAGGCTTCTGGTTCTAAAGTCAACCATGAAAAGAATGACGTTTTCTGGATGGGTGAGGAGGGTGAAAGCTTTAAACTTCCGGATGCTTTCCCAGAGCCCCAGCAGGAAATTAAAGTGCTGGGCATTAAATTTGGTCCTGGTGACTATGGTCATTGAAATTGGGAAAGCAGGGGGGTGTGGCCTGGTGCGCAGCGTGAATGGACGTGTAGCTCCGGAGCTCCGTTGAACCAGGGACACCAGCAGCACACAGCAAAACACCCTCGCCCTTTCCGATTGCCTGTATTGGTTCTCCTAGCCGACCTGACCACCACAATGAAGGGGAAACGTCGGGCGGACCGAAAACCCCAACGTCTCACAGACTTCTTCTCCCCGGCTGGGGAGAGCTCAGGACAAGATGGCGCCGAGGCCTTCACATCTCCGCATGGCCGGGCTACAGCAAACGCATCTGGTAAAGGTAATCTATCCCTTTACAAACCATCCCCCGCTGCAGCCTCCTCCCCACCTCACACCCCGTCCTCCTGCAGCCCCGCAAAATCCAGGCCAAGGCTGGGTGAGAGCAGGTCGGGCCTAGCCACGAGTCCAACGGCCAGTCAGGCCTCAGACTCTGGAGATGATACGCGGGACCTGCCAGACTCTATTGTGTCTTACCCCTCGCAAAATCAACCTGTGCTAGACACAGTACTAAAGGACATGCTTATATCGCTTAGAAGCACTTTACAATCAGACATGGCAGCGTGTATGCACCGTTTGGCTGGGGACGTTCAAGAGGTGGGGAGTAGAGTAACGCACATAGAATCTAAAATGGGGGAATATGCCACCACAATAAACGATTTAGTCGACGCTAATGAAGAAAGGGAAGCTGACTCAGAGTGGATCAGGGCGAAGCTGGCTGACATGGAAGACAGATCTAGAAAAAACAACTTGAAAATAAGGGGGGTCCCCGAGTCTGTCCTGCAGCCTGAGCTTGCCTCCTATGCTGCCGCCATGTTTAAAGCTATTATTCCTGACCTTACTGACTTAGACGTCACGATTGATCGGATTCACCGACTACCAAAACCCCCGCATCTCCCTGACCAAGTGCCTAGAGACGTCATTCTCAGACTACACTTTTTTCATGTCAAGGACAAATTGATGTCCACTATGAGGAGGCAGGAACAAATCCCTGACCGATTTCAAAACCTACAATTTTTTGCGGATCTATCTCAATATACGTTACAAAAACGGAAGAATCTAACCTCAGTGACTAAAATACTCCGTAATCATAAAATAATCTAACGCTGGGGCTATCCCACTAAGCTGTCCATCACAAAAGAAAACCGTGAATTCGCAGTGTCATCCTTGGAGAAAGGTCTTGACCTCCTTAGGGAATGGGGACTCCTGCCAGACACTACTGATGAAAGAGCGCTGACTGGGGGGGCGTGGCTATCGCGCGACTGCATGGACGTGTAATCGCGCTGCTCCGCTCGAGCATTAGGAACCGACAGCTACAGCGGCGACTGTGTTGCCTATCACACGCCCCATCCCTGCCTGAAGGTCCGGAGACACTGGCGGCATGACCCGCAAGAGAAAAGAAGGGTCCCAGCCCCGTAAACTGGAGGAATTCTACCCACCGAAAGGTCGCGGCCTAAGCAAAGATGGCGCTGGCGCCGGCCTGGGGAACGCATCTCCTACCTCCTCCTGCAGCTCCCGGTCCACAGCATTGAGCCCGGAGAATCGCCCGGGCACCACTCAGCAGTCCCCTGGAGGTTCAACCCCGCTGGATAGGAGCCCTGCTAAATCCAAGCCTCGCCTGGAGAAAGACATCAGTCAGGTGAGCGTGGGACATGAATCACTGGAGGACACGAGGGAGCTGGTGGATCCGTTCACTGCCTTCCCCACCTCAGGGAGGGCAGTGTCAGATACAACCCTCAAAGACATGCTTGTCTCCCTCAGGAGCTCCATGCATGCTGACATGATGCAGTGTATGAGAAACTTCAAAGCTGATGTTAGGGAGATGGGGGAGAGAGTTACCCATGTTGAGGAGAAGATGGGGGAATTTGCAACCTCCCATAACTCTCTGATTGATGCCCATTCTGAACATAATGAAGAAATTGCTTGGCTGAGGGCAAAGGTCGCTGACCTTGAAGATAGGTCAAGACGCAATAATGTTAAGCTGAGGGGGGTCCCTGAAACTGTGCTCCCCGCCCAGCTGCTGAAATTTGCCAGAGACCTGTTGCAGCAGGTCCTCCCTGAGGTCTCCGAATCGGAGCTGCAAATTGACAGGATTCACAGATTGCCCAAGCCAGGATTCCTGCCTGATAATGTACCCCGTGACGTTCTGATGAGAATACATTTTTATCAAGTAAAAGAACAGCTCATGTCGTCATTCAGGAAAGCACAACAACTCCCGGAGCAATTCGCTGGGCTTCAACTGTTCGCAGATTTGTCGCAATTCACTATGCAAAAACGCAGGTCACTAGTGATGATTACCAAAGCTCTGCGCAATCATAACATTCCCTATAGATGGGGATTCCCAGTGAAGCTGACCATCACTCATGATGGGACAGACACAACAATTACTGGATTAGAAGAAGGCCTTGCACTGCTCCGATCCCTGGGCATCCTCCCTGATCAGGCACCTACAGGCCCCCTGCCACCTGCCAAGATTGACTCGCAATATCAATGGCAAACAGTGTCCAGGAAGAAAAGTGGCAAAAAGCGTGCTGCATGATTTCTTTTCTATTTGGGATGTAGTGGCTCGTCACACACCTTAAGGTTCCTGCTCCGCTAGGAGTATTCGGTTTGTTCCTTTTTGATCCCTCCTTCATTATGGGTAGAAGTTCTACCCTCTGGTTCTTGCTTATAGAAGCTTTTTTAGTGAACTACATGTTGTTGTTTTTTTCCTTTGACTTTTTCCTTTTTTCCTTTTCTCTGGTCAAATGGCCCTACTCTATACTGTACTGTCCTGGACGAGTACCCTACCCCCTCTATTGCCTTGGGAAGGCTGTGTCTACCCGACTCGGGAAGCTGTCTACATTACATGATATCCTGCCCTCCACAGATGAAACCAAGGTACTGTTTTCAATTTTGTCTACAATCCCTAAATGGCGGTTAAGATCGTTTCCTTTAATGTGAATGGGCTCAATCACCCAGCCAAAAGGGCCTCGGTCTGGAGAGAAGCTCTCAGCCTCCAGGCTGATATCTTATGTATTCAGGAGACTCATTTTTCAACAGATAACCTGCCTCGATTTTCACACAAGCGCTTCCCACATGTCTTTTTGGCTTCAACCTCAGCTAAACGCAAGGGAGTTTTGATAGCTATTAAAGACTCGGTTGCTTTTAGCCTACAGCAAGTCCTTGCGGACCCCGAGGGGAGGTACCTCGTTGTGGTGGGAGAGTTCAATAACAAGCCTTTTACCATCGCTAACTTGTACGCACCTAACTCTCATCAGCTCCACTTTTTGAAAAAGACATATGCTAAGATTGCCTCCGTGAGACGGGGGTCCCTGGTGGTTTGCGGAGATCATAACTTGACAATCGATCATGTCCTGGACTCCTCCTCCACAGCGAGAAGATCCCTTCCCCAACTTCAGCAGCTGCTTCACTCGGAAGACCTCTTTGATGTCTGGAGGTGTCACCACCCAACTTACAGAGATTACTCCTTCCACTCAGCCAGACACAATTCATATTCTAGGATTGACTTTATACTGGTAGATAAAATGCTTCTGCAGGCAGTGTCCTCCTCCGCCATCCACAATATCTCGTGGTCTGATCACGCTCCTGTCTCAATCACGGTGGCGGAGGGGCACACTCCTAGCCCTGCATATATTTGGAGAGCTAACTCTCGAGTTTTTCAGATGCCAACCCATGCTTCCACGATCGGTAAATGTTTGTCAGAGACTTTTTTGAAACTAATGTGGGTTCTGTTTCGGACCCAGCTACTCTGTGGTGTGCCCATAAGGCGGTGGTTAGGGGAGTAATCCTTCAGATTTGCGCACGGGAGAAAAGGCAGAGGACGCAAAAGATGAATCAACTTTTACATGACATTAAAAACCTGGAGGCCCAAAATAAGTCTAATGCGAGTACGGCACTAGGGAAAACGCTATCCCACTGTCGCACGGAACTTAGGCTCCTTCTGATAGAGCAGTATGATAAGCATTTGCAGCGTTTGAAATTGGCCCACTACTCGTCGGGTAACCGTGCGGGGAAATTTTTAGCCCAAAGGCTTCGTGCAGCCCAAACTAAATCTAAGATCCCATTTCTGATCCATCCGACTAATAAACATAAAATTGTTAACCCTAAAGATATAGCGAATTCCTTTGCTGACTATTACTCGTCGTTGTACAACCTTAAGGATGATCCGGATACGCCCCAACCCTCTGATGAAAAGATCCAGGAATTTCTGGCAAGTGTTAACCTCCCTTCCCTTTCTCAATCACAATTAGACTCCCTAAATGCACATGAAATTAGGAAGATTATTAAACTACTCCCCTTGGGCAAATCTCCAGGACCGGATGGTCTTCCGAATGACTACTATAAGACGTTTCAGGACAATCTGGTCCCAGCTCTCCAGGCCTTATATGCCAATGCGGCGTCCTCTGCCTCGTTCCCTTCTGAGATGCTCAAAGCGTATGTGGTTACTATCCCGAAACCGGGTAAAGACCCCACCACTCCATCTAACTTTAGACCGATTTCATTACTGAACTCTGATGTGAAACTGTATGCAAAGATATTGGCACATAGAATCCTGACTGTTCTTCCCTTCCTTGTTAAGCCCGACCAGTCTGGCTTCACTCCTGGGAGGCAGGCGTCGGATGCTACAAGGAGGGTGCTGGGGGTTGTGCAGCACGCTAGATCCTGCCGGACGCCTTCTCTGCTCCTCTCTTTGGATGCGGAGAAGGCGTTCGACAGGATACATTGGGGTTACATGGAGAGCACCCTGGGGAAATTTGGGTTTGCTGGGCCCATCCTCTCGGCCATACTTGCTCTCTACTCCTCCCCCTGCGCCCAGGTATATACCTCAAATTTATTGTCAGACATTTTCTCAATATCCAATGGCACCCGCCAGGGGTGCCCCCTGTCCCCCTCGATTTTTAATCTTCTGATGGAGCCATTGGCGGAGAGGATCAGGTCCCACCCGGGTATTGAGGGATTCCAGATACGTGATAGATCGCATGTTATTAACCTATTTGCGGATGATATCATCCTTTTTTTTACATCCCCCCAGGTGTCCCTACGCCACGCTCATGATACCCTGAAGGTGTTTAGTGAGATCTCATTTTACAAAGTTAATTTTACCAAATCAGTTATCCTTGAATTGGGAATTCCCTCCCCCCTAAAAACAAAACTCCAACTGGGCTATCCCTACTCCTGGGCCAAGTCCAACATCTCCTATTTGGGCCTGAAGTTGACTCCTGACCCCTCTAACTTAGCTAACGCCAATTATCCACCCTTAATTGACAAATTAGCCAAAGAGGTTAGCAGACTAGCCAATGTAGAATTGTCTTGGACAGGAAGGCTGTCAGCATTTAAAATGCTACTTCTTCCGCAGATACTCTATGTGTTTAGGATACTCCCTGTCCCTTTGCCAGCCCCATATCTCAAAGCCTTAAACACACTTCTCTCCAGGTTCATATGGCGCTCCAGGCGGCCGAGGTGCGCTAAAGCTTTGCTGATTAAGCACAGACGTGTAGGGGGTATGGGTTTGGTGGACATTCGAGACTACTACAGAGCGTCCATGTTGACGCAACTTACGTCCTGGATGGACCTGCAGGCCGATTCGGTTTGGGGGTCTATCGAGCAGGCTCTGGGTCCCTCCGCCAACCTAGATCTCCTTCTTCTCGCAGATGTCTTGAGGCCATTTAGTCTGCGGGAGCTCCCGATCTCTCTCCGGGCCTCTCTTATTGCCTGGAGGGCCCTGCGGGAGATTCAGTTCCCACCTTCCGATTTGATGGAGGTCCCCATTCCGCTGGAGACTCTCTCTCTGGTCATCCCTGATCTCTCTCTGTCTAGGTGGAGGGCAAGGGGGATCGGAGTTGTCCAGGATCTGTTCCGGGGCGATTCCCTTCTTCCCTTTCAGTCCCTCGAGGACAAGTTTCTCCTGGGCCCCTCTGATCATTATGTCTATGTTCGCATTTCCCACTTCCTGAACTCGATTGGATCGTATCAAATAGTCATGGCTAGAGAGGTGTGGCGTTTTTACCATACTTCCCCCACACCTTGTAAGGGAATATCGTTCTTCTACAATCTTTTTCAAAGCAAGCTGCGCTTTGTTAAATCCCAGCCCTTCAGGAAGTGGGAGTCCGACTTAGGAATAATCATCACGGATGATCAGTGGCGAAAGGCGTTCAGCTCGTTGTATTCGTCCTCTAGATGCATCAACCACTGGGAGCTATCCCAAAAAATAGCGCTCCGGTGGTACCTCACTCCTTACAGAATATCCAAATTTGGGAATCAGAGTTCTCCTCTATGTTGGAGGAACTGTGGTGGAGTAGGTAACCTATTACATATGCTATGGTCTTGCAAACATTTGATCAGCTTCTGGAACTCTATTTTTTACTACATCTCCAGGATCACTGGAATTTTGACTCGGCCCAGTCCTAGTTTGGTGATCTTACATGTAGGAATTGATGTATTCCCTGTCGATTTTAGAGTGGTAGTGACCCATATCCTGTTAGCAGCTAGGTCGTTGCTTGCACAACAGTGGAAGGCTGATAAGGCCCCAAACGCATCAGATGTCCTCCTTATGACTCAAACACACTATGTTTATGAATCCCTTTTAGCTAGGAGGAAGGGGGAGGGGCGCGCATTTGATGCCCTGTGGAAAATCTGGACTACCTGGTACGATGTCAAAAAATGAGATCCCAGTATTTGGTGTTTGTTATTATTCTTGTGGGACGTAGATTGAGCATTCCCTACCACTCTACTCTACCCCGCCTTCCCATTCCCCCCTCTTTCCTCTCTTTCTCTCTCTTATACTCTCCTATCCCTTTACTTCTTCTAGTTTCTGCACCTGCCTCTTCATCATTCACATCTCTTTTTTCTTTCTTTTTTAACAAAGGAAGGTGCCTTATAGGTTTTAACCATATAACCTGTTGATAATGGTTCACTTGGGTGCTTACATTTGATAAGCTACATATTATATAGTTGTATGAGGATGATCCTATTGTGGTCGCACTTTGTGCGCTGTCTCCTGGATTTTGTGATATGTTTGTTTTGCACCTATGGTACCACTTGTATGTTTGTTTGTTTTTATTTCTATCTTGAAAATTTCTCTAATAAAAACTATTTTGGAAAAAAAAAGAAAGAGCGCTGACTAGCACACCTCATCATGTGGATCAGGGATGGAAGTCGGTTACCACCAAAAATGCTAAAACACATATGTAAATCAAGGAGGGGGTTTTGTTGGTTCTCTATTAACCTGAGGATTCTAGTCCCTGAGTTATGGACTGCTCTCCCATGGTTGACTTTGACCCCCATATGCAAGTTGCAGCTACTTGCTGCCACCGAAGGGCCCGCGCCCTTCCTGTCTGTTACCATAGTTAAGTTTTGACTGTTTTTGTTTACTTACTATTTTTCTTTTTCTTTCTCTTGGATCACGGATGGCTGCGAACCTGTGACTCTGTTTTCCTTCCACCCCACCTACGCTGGAGACAATTGGACCTTACTTCTCTGAACCACTCCCCAGAATTCCTCTCTTACTGCCTGAAATAGCTGGCGCTTACGGAGGCCCATCATTGTGCACCCGCGCCTCGATCTTCTAACTGTGAGTACCTCCCTTGCACCATCGCCTTGCTGGCTTACACTGAAGATAAGAACACCTGGATGAGGTTAAATTTGCGGACAGTGACCTACAGGGATCGAAACGTCCCATTGTGCGCATTTTCCACTGCTCTATTACCATGCCCCTTAAATTTTTATCTATAAACACCAAGGGACTTAATCACCCCGTCAAAAGGAAATCCCTGTGGCAGGAGGCCCTGTCCCATGGCAGCGATGTTTTGTGTGCCCAGGAGACACATTTTCA
This sequence comes from Rana kukunoris, assembly GCA_029574335.1. NCBI lineage: Eukaryota > Metazoa > Chordata > Amphibia > Anura > Ranidae > Rana > Rana kukunoris. The sequence goes on along the minus strand of CM056055.1, from coordinate 123,960,184 downwards.
TGCTAAAGCACCACCTAGATGCTCTCACAAAAAATTTCCACACGTCTTTATGGCTAATACTGACTCTAATGCCGCGTACACACGGTCGTTTTTTGCGATAAAAAAAAATGAAGTTTTTTAAAACGTCATTTAAATTGATCGTGTGTGGGCAAAACGTCGTTTTTTGTCTTTAAAAAAACGACCAAAAAAAAATTCCAACATGTTTGAATTTTTTGTGTCGTTTTTCAAAACGTTGTTTTTTGTTTCACAAAAAGTCACCGTGTGTAGCAAAAACGTCGTTCAAAACGACGTTTTTCAACCCGCGCATGCCCAGAAGCTAGTTATGAAGCAAGCTTCAATGGAAAAGAGTGAAAAAACGATGGTGTGTATGCAAAATTGTCTTTGAAAGTGACGTTTCAAAAACGTCGTTTTTTACTTCACAGAAAACGTCGTTTTTTTTTCATCGCAAAAAACGACCGTGTGTACGCGGCATTAAGACTAAGGGAGTCCTAGTTGCAATCCGGGACACAATAGCTTTTAAGCTACACACTGTAATTGCAGACCAGATGGGCAGATACCTTATAATTGTTTGTGACATGAACTCTGTTACTTACACCATTGTTAATGCCTACTCGCCAAACAAGCATCAGGTGCGTTTCTTCAATAAGCTGATGAGTAAAGTCTCTAACCTCCGCCAGGGCTCCCTAATACTATGTGGCGACTTCAACATTACCCGGGACCCATCACTTGACTCTACATCTCCACCTGGCCGCCACCGCCAGGCTCTACTCCAGTCCATCCACAGATGGAATGTTTTTGATGCTTGGCGTTGCCTTCATGCGGCCGAAAGAGACTTCTCCTTTTTTTCTTCACCTCACCGGGTGTATTCCCGGATTGATCTTTTTTTGGTGGATCAACAAACCCTGCTTAAAACGAACTCCGCAACCATCAATGATATAACGTGGTCTGACCACGCCTCTATTACCCTATCCATTGCAGACTCTGCTACTACTCCTAGTAGCCGAATGTGGAGACTTAACACTTACCTGCTACAGCGAAAGGATGTAAGAGACAATCTCGAAGCACATCTGAACAATTTTTTCTGTGATAATAAGGACTCAGTACAGAGTCCCTTCATCTTGTGGAACGCCCACAAAGCGTACATAAGGGGTATATGTATACAGGAGGGGGCGAGAAATAAAAAGCAGAGGCAGCAGCGGGTTACCAAGGTAATGGACCAAATATATGTGCTAGAATCCCTAAACAAACAAAAGATGTCCCAATCTACCTCTAATCAATTGGCTAAATTAAGGTACGACCTACGCCTGCTTCTTCTCGAAGACTTTGAAAAGGCGTCTAAAAGACTCAAAATGCATTATTACACTTCGGGGAACAAAGCAGGGAAACTATTGGCACAAACCCTTAGGGGGCATAGGTACAAAATTAGAATTCCCTTTGTTGTCCACCCTAAGTCTAATCAAAAAGAATTTCACCCTCAAAAAATCGCTAATGCTTTCAGTAGCTATTATGAGTCCCTATATAACTTGAAAGATGACCCCTCGATTGTGCAACCTACACCCGACAGTATTGACCAATTCCTGGGAAAACTGTCCTTGCCTAAATTACCTCAGCCCAATTCCAAGCTTTGAATTTACCATTTACCATTACTGAAATTCTAGAAGTGATTGGTTCGCTCCCCACGAACAAGTCACCAGGCCCAGACGGTTTCAGTGGAGAGTATTATACATCGTTTAGACATATACTCTCTCCATTTCTACTACAGGTATACCAATCAGCTGCTGCCTCTGCTTCCTTTCCGCCGGAGATGCTGGAGGCGGTTATAGTCGCCTTGCCTAAGCCAGGGAAGGAACCTGTCTCACCTTCTAATTTCCGCCCAATATCACTATTAAATACTGATTTGAAAATTTATGCCAAACTAATAGCATCTCGAATGGTAGATATATTACCAACCCTTATACACCCGGACCAGACCGGTTTTACTAAGCATAGACACACATCCGAAGCTACTCGTCGTATGGTCAACATTATTCATCTAGCCCAGGTGCAGAAGAGGCCTTCTCTGCTTCTTTCATTAGATGCGGAGAAGGCCTTCGACTGAATCCACTGGCATTACCTGTTAAAGGTGCTGGAGGCTTTTCGACTTTCAGGCGAAATCCTATCAGCGATATTAGCCCTGTATTCCAAACCTTCAGCTAAAGTATATATGTCTGGAGCCCTTTCTACCCCCTTTGCCATTACTAATGGAACTAGGCAGGGCTGCCCCCTGTCCCCTCTAATATTTAACCTATTGATGGAACCTTTCGCTACCTATATCAGATCCCACCCGAATATTACAGGAAACCGAGTTGGGAACAATACACATTCTATAAGCCTCTTTGCAGATGATATTATATTAATTATGACTGAGGTAGGTTCCTCCCTGGCAGCAACGCATGATGCATTGAAAATGTTTAATGAGGTCTCATACTATAAGGACAACAACAGCAAATCATTTATCTTAGGTCTTGGACTTGACGTATCTACGTCCACGCAACTTAAGAGGCTTTACCCTTATACTTGGAGCACGGAGGGAATACAGTACCTGGGGGTTAAGTTGACAGCCCAAGTGACTGATTTAGTGGCGGCCAATTATGATGTGTTTCTCAATACTCTTAATAGGACCTTGCAGGACTTGACTTGGAAGGAGTCGACCTGGTCAGGACGACTATCTGCTATGAAAATGATAGCACTACCACAGCTTATATACCTTTTTAGAAGTCTCCCCATACCGGTTCCCGACAGGTTTTTTTGCAAAGCACAATCTATGGTGAATAGGTACTTATGGCAAGGGCGGAAAGCTAGGTGCACTTTCCAAAAATTACTTAAAAATAAGAAGGCGGGTGGCGTGGGCCATGTTCACATCAGGGACTACTATGTAGCATCTGTACTAGCACAATTGAAACACTGGTTCCCGGGTGGGACTCCTACTAGGTGGCTGGAACTAGAATCCGCACAATGCCCTACTTCTAATTGCTATGACCTTCTATTGTCTAGTAAATTTCTGAAAAACCTTCCGATAGACCTCTCGCCTACTATTCTTGCCTCTATCTGGGCTTGGAAAAGGTTGAGGGGTGAACCTCTGGGAGATACCGCTACCAAGATAATTTATCACCCTATCACGAGCCTGCCTTTATTTACACAAGACTTACATGTTACACACTGGACATCGTTGGGCATGTCTACGGTAGCGGACGTAAGTGTAGGCCCGGCTGTTAAATCTTTCCGATCACTCCAAGTTGAATATAACCTGGGTTCCAAAGAATATTTTACCTATATGCGAATTTCACACTTACTGAACACGCATGCGGAGATGAGTACCGAGGTTCCGTGGCGAGTGTTCACTTATCTATCCAACCCCAATACCAATATCAAGGGTATCTCCTTGTTTTATAACATTTTGGGCCAAAAAACTGACTTTATTAAATCACCGTCCATGCAGACTTGGGAGTCTGACCTGGGAACTGTGTATACATTAGACCAATGGAAATGTGCCATTGTGTCTACTTACAAAGCCTCCAGGTGCGCTAACCTGTGGGAATTGTCTCAAAAGATTTTACTCAGGTGGTACATGACCCCGACTCGGATAGCTGGATTTGACAAATCGGCCTCGCCCCTATGCTGGAGGAACTGTGGACAAAGAGGGTCTCTGATTCATATCTTAGGGCTCTGCCCCTCACTACGGACATATTGGGCAGAGGTGTTTAGTCTGATAGGACGGATTGCCAAAACTAGTATCCCTTTTGATGCTGGTATGGCAATCCTGTCATTGGGGATGGATAGCATTCCATCCTCTCTCCGGAGTGTGGTCACCCACATCCTCCTAAGTGCAAGACTGGAATTGTTGAGGCGTTGGAGGAAGGTGGAAACACCTTTACTCCTGGACGTAATAAGGACGACTAACTTACATATTACCTATGAATGCATGTTTGAGGCTTCCCAAAACAAATTAGCTGACAGACACCACATCTGGAATTCGTGGCGAGACTGGTATAGCTCGAACTTTTCCAATTAATGTTTCATATGGGACCGAGTAGCATCCGACTTATTTCTTTCTCTTCCCTTTCTTTCTCCTTTTCTATCCTTTGTTTGTTTTATTTGTTTTCTGCTCTCTTCTTATAACCCCCATCTGTTTAAGGAAATTCATTGCAATTGGTTGAAACCCGTACTTTTCTATATGGGGTATTGTATAGAACATAAACTTGTTTTATTCCTGTACTGTTTCTATTAACGAGGCCCGTTCTTCCTGGCGCAGCTTGTTCCCAGTAGGGGGCGCCAGAAGGTCGGGACCTCAGTGCTGCTTATATTGAACTTTACATGTTGAATGTGATATGAACAGTTTGCATTACATGTAGCATTATTGCAACGTGATCTTATGCTATCTATCTTTTCTATCTTATAGTCATGCAATATCTAATTACTGTAACGAAATGCGAGTTGCCATCTGCATATTGTTCATCTTGACAATTATTTGTATTATGTTCTTATGCTTTTTCAATAAAAATATTGACTGAGAAATTGGGAAAGCAGGTTGATGTGTGGTAATGCCAAAGTAGCAAGCTGAAAGAAATGGAAGCTTTCCTTCAGGGAGAGGGTTTGAACTGATCAAAACGTACTTGGTCCCAATATTATTATATGTCAGCTTCATCTGTATCTTGCCAGCATCTCTCTATTCAAGGGTGTACAGCTGTTTTTTCCAACTGTTACGGGAAAATAGGCTGAACCTGATCAAACACAATGTATCTTACCTGTCTAGGCGGGAGGGTGGTCTAGGAATGGGCAACCCAATCGTTTTCTTTTCTCTGCTCTTTTTAAAGTACAATCTTGGTAACATGCTAGCAGAGAACCCGCCTTGATGGGTGGGTATTTTTCAGACTTGTTTTAGGCCTTTTCTGTGATGCTGCAAAGATGGCGGGCCAGTGAAAAGTCTAATGCCGCGTACACACGATCATTTTTCGGCATAAAAAATGTTGTTTTTGAAAAATGTCATTTAAAATATTCGTGTGTGGGCTACAAATTATTTTTCAGGTTCGAAAGATTGAAGTTGCGCTAAATAAGAAAAAGAAAATTAATAAAGGGTGATGACCAAATGGTTTTTAAACCATGTGCAAAAAGAAAAATTTCTTATTGTGAATCTGAAGTCCAAGTGTACTCAAAGGATTAATAAAAATCAAAAGAATATAGGTGAAAAAACAAAAAAAACGTTGAAGTGTCCTTGATGGGCAGTTCTAAAAAAGAAATATGCTTAATCTGCTACAAAACTGTGAGTGTGATAAACAATGGAGGCTTACCAGAAGGCAAGCAAAACGTGCTTGCGGCTACAACCCAGCCAGGGCCTTTGGGAGTCCACAGTAGGTTGATACAGCAGGAAAAAGAGGTTGAAAGGTTGTGGGTAGCTCCAGGTGTATCAGCAGTTGGTTGCCGAAAAAAGGTATTTAAATAAACATAGTGAAGTACGTCAAACAGCACATAAAAAGCAATACTAAAAAAATATATAAAGATATAAAATGATATCCTAAGTTGTGACTTGAAATAACACCACCACCGTGTCACCAAATAAATTGAAGGCTTACCAGAAGCCAAATAAGTACCGCATAGGAGAGAAAGCCTTGATTCAAAGATAGTAGTGGAGCAGCTGATGTCAGGGTGTATTATAGATTCTCTGGATGTCAGCAGTGCACCGAAAACAAATAAATAGCCCACATAGTGAAGTATGCTTAAACAGTTTTCAAGGTTTAATAAGATTGCACTTACATGTGGCATAAACAATTAAAACTTAGAGGTATAGCAGCCGGCCGGCTTACACGAACGCCCGTCCGTACGTGCCCCAGACGATGTCAATTTCTAATGACGAAACGTACGTCGGGAAGGTGACGTGCTGACGTTCTTTTGACGAGACGACCTGAGAGACACGGGCGTTCGTGTAAGCCGGCCGGCTGCTATACCTCTATGTTTTAATTCTTTTTTTTTTTTTTCATTTAAATTTAAGTTTATTATAATAAAATAAAGAGCATACAGAGTAATAAACGTAATACAATAAATGCATCAGGAAACATCGTGTTGACAATTATAGTAGTAAACAATAGATTACATTTCTTAACTAGATTTCCCCCTCTCCTCCCCCCCCCCCAATGTCCCAACTATATACCTGGTAAGTTTAACATGGGAGTGTAAACGTGTATAATCAGGAGGGATGGGAATCAGTAGAGGTAGCGACAACATTTTAGGGCTAAAATTCCCTGTTTACTAAGCAATCTATAAAACTTTTATTATAAGCTGAGATCATAAAACTAAAATATATGTAAGGAATAAATCATACTGAACCGTGGAGATGATAGGTTTCGGGGGACATCCCCTCCCCCCAACACCCCCACCGGGAGCAATCTGTGTCGAGGAGGGGGGGCAGCCCCCCCCTGATGATAAAAAAATTGGATCCAAATGTTGTCCAGAGAAACATCTCTCAATCAACTCTTAACTTATAAACCTAAAAGGAGACAAGGAATTTAATACATACATCCAGTTAAACTAAATCAGCACTACCTGAGACCAGTGGAGAATATGATATGTAATGAATATCTCCTGTTCAAGAGAAAAAATAAGAATAAAGAAAAGAGAGGGGGAGAAGGAGGAAAGAGGAAGGAGAGGAAAGGGAGGGTGGGCCTACCTGCCATAGGATTACATCAGTCTGAGTCCAGAGCCAAAACTAAACTTACATGTTGTGGGAGATTCCCATGTAAATCAACCAAGGTTCCCAAATTTCAGTGAACTGGGTAGAGGTATCTAACATAGAGTTAATTCTTTTTTCCTGTTCCATAATCCATGTAACCTTTCTCTTCATGTGTAAAATGGAAACAGACGGTTTCTTCCATGCAGCCGCTAAAGTGATTCTGGCGCCAGTCAGTATAAATAGAATCAGCTGTCTAATGGCCTTGGAACTCTGTGGTATTAGACCATTCAATAAGGCTATTGCAGGAGATTGATGGAGGTTACAACCGGTAACTCTCCTGATAATCTGGAATACCCTGTTCCAGAATCCCCGTATACTAGGGCACTCCCACCAAGTATGGATCATGGTGCCTATTCCTTGACAACCTCTAAAGCATAGTGGTGAGGATGACGGATACATGGTGGCCAATTTGAATGGGACCAAGTACCATCTAGTGAAAATTGTTATATTAGCTTCAATGAGGGATGGACTCTTAAAACCCTTAAGAGATCTAGAGTAGTTTTTTTGCCAGTTCACCAAGTCCCAGTCCTCTTGAAGCTCTCTTTCCCAAGCTAGCATATGAGGTAATTTTATGTTATTTGATGCAAGAGATTTGTAGATGATAGAGATAATACCTTTCCTATTCTGAGCTTGTTCGCATTTGTGTTCATATGGGGTCAAAAGGCCAGAAATTGTTTTATCGTTCCAAAGTTTCTGAGCAAAGGTATGTATTTGGTGTAATCTGGATCTTTCAGAGGGGGGGGGCAAAGGTTGTCTATAAGGAATTGCTCAGGAAGAGGACCTGTGTGTTGAAAGAAATGACCAATGCGGTACACCCCCCTATCAAGCCACCATTTGAAGGAGTCCACTTCCGTTTTGGGGCAGAAAGATGGGTCGAGAAAGATACTTGACAAAGGTTTGCCTCTAGAAATTAAGAGTGGATTGCTTTTAAGTGAATCCCATAATACCAATGCTTGTGATAGGGTGGGGGATAGTATAGGGGGTCTACTTTTAGGAGCGCGCCACATGAGTTCTTCGATTGTGGATAATGGGGAAGCCTGTTCTTCTATTTCTATCCAATCTGGGCGATCATTTCCAAGGTAAACCTCCGATAATTGCGCTAACCTCGCGGATTGATAATACCATAACAAGTTTGGCACTCCTAGACCTCCCTGTTCAGGTAAGTTAAACAGACTACGAGAGGGAAGACGGGGTCCCTTTTTGTTCCAGATAAACTTGGTGATTTTACCTTGAAAGGATTTTAGATGGCTTTTTATTATCGGGATCGGAAGGGATCGAAAAAGATATAGAAGTTTCGGGAGGAGAGTCATCTTGGTAGAATTAATTCTGCCGATCCAGCCTATTTTCTGCGCTCCCCATTCGGTAAGGTCCTTCTCGAGTTTCCTATACATAGGAGGGTAATTGGCTAAGTATAAATTCTGGAAATTTGGGGTCAGGTTGATACCTAAATAGTTAGTAGATGTAGAGTCCCATTTGAAAATATATTTGTTTCTCAAGAGGAACACTGTGGGTTCTGAAAGAGAAATATTAAGGGCCCTAGATTTAGGCATGTTTACCGTGAGACCCGAGACTTTAGAGAACTCGTCTAGCAGGGAGAAAATTTCCGGAAGGGAGGAGATGGGAGAGGTCACGAAGAGTAGCAAATCATCTGCGAATAATGCGCATTTGTGTTCTTTTTTATTACAATGAACTCCCCTGATATTCGCGTTATCTCGGATGGCTATGGCCAGAGATTCAATAACAATAGCGAAAATCAGAGGAGATAGAGGGCAGCCCTGTCTTGTGCCTCTTTGGATATTTATAGATTCCGAGAATATGCCTTGTAACCGGATTATAGCTTCAGGGGAGGAATAGAGAGCGGAGATGATTCCTAAAAATTTAGAACCAAACCCCCAACGATTCAAAACAGAAAACAAAAATGGCCAAGATACTGAATCAAAGGCTTTCTGGAGATCAAGTGAGAGAAGCATACCTCTTTGTCTAGTGCTTCCAGACCACCCCGAGTACATTAAAGAGATAAGATCAATAGCTCTCCTGATCTGGTCCGGGCCTTGTCTCCCTGTGATAAAACCTACTTGATCTTTGGATATGTATTGACCTAAGAAGGCAGACATCCTATTAGCTATTATTTTAGTAAGTATTTTTAGGTCGTTATTAATGAGGGATATCGGTCTATAGTTCTCTACTAGGCTATGATCTTTATCGGGTTTCGGTATCAACGAAATATAGGCCAAATTAAGTTGTTTATCTATAGGGGAGCCCTCAGTCAAATGATTGTAAAATCGTGCTAGGTAGGGTGATAGAATGATAGGAAATGTTTTGTAGTAAGACCCTGAGAATCCATCAGGGCCAGGAGCTGTGTTTAATTTTAAGTTTTTGATCACTGACATAACTTCCTCAGCTGAAATGGGTACCTCCATCAACTCCTTGTGAACTTTTGTCAACCTGGGAAGATTCAGGCTGTTCAAATATTCACCTTTTTTGTCCGAAGAAAAGTTACTATCCTTAGCGTAGAGCTTGGAATAGAAGTCGTGGAAGGCCCCCATCGCCCGCCGAGGATTTAGGGTAAGGGTACCATCTGCCATTTTTATCTTAGGGATGGTTCTCGATTTAAATCTGGGAGATAGTTTGCGTGCTAGCATTGGACCTATTTTATCCTTTAAATGGTAGAACCTGGCACCTGTCCATTTTAGAACATTTTCTGATTTTGCTGTCAGAGCTAGGTTTAAGGCCGATCTAGCAGCGTCAAGATCGTGGGTGGGAACACTGAGAGGGTCTAATTTATGTTTTCTACGTAACTCTGAGTAGGTCTCTTCCAATTTCTCTATGGTCAATTTCTTTTGTTTTCTAAGTTTGGCTGCAATTTGTATTATTTTTCCCCTAACTGTAGCTTTATGGGCAGCCCATAAGGTTTCGGGGGATATATCTTTAGTATCGTTAATTTCAAAATATTCCTTTATGGATTGTTCAATTTCTGCCATGAGAGTGGGATCTTTTAAGATCGACTGGTTAAGTGTCCAGTGAGACATTTTATGAGTTGTGTCCTCTTTTCTCAAGGTTAATAGAACCATGGAGTGGTCTGACCAAGTGACATCCTTTATAGTGGATTTAGAGGCTGCTGGGACATGATGGTTGGATATTAATATATGGTCTATGCGGGAGTACGATTTGTGAGGATTAGAATAGTGGGTGTAATCTTTAGTTTTCGGATTTAATTCTCTCCAAATATCCTTCAATCGGGATTGATGAAGCATGCGAGCTACTTGTGTGCTAATTTTGGTTGGCCTTATGAGTTTATTATTATTTGGTTTGGATTTATCTAAGCCCGAATCGAAAGCCAGGTTGGAGTCTCCTCCCATGATAATGATGCCCTCCATAAGAGGATGGAGGACCTCAAGCATCTGAGAGAAAAACTTCTTCTGTCCCCTATTGGGGGCGTAATAGGAGACAAACGTGTATAGCTTCTCGTCAAGAGTTCCTTTTACCAAAATAAATCTGCCTTCTGGGTCTCCATATTCCTTTAGTAAATTAAAATTACAAAATTTGGATAACAAGATAGCCACTCCTTTCGTCTTGTTTTCCGCGTTGGATAAATAGAATACTGGGAAGTGGGAGTGTAGGAATGAGGGGGAGTACCGCCTTGGGAAGTGTGTCTCCTGCAGGAGCACTATATCTACATGAAGCACTTGTATGCCTGGAGGGCTTTTTGTCTTTTAATAGGAGAATTCAACCCCTGGGTGTTGTGTGTCACAACACGCAGGGGTTTAGTAGTGTTATTTGAGCCAGCCATGGGTCATAAAGAGTGTTATGGACAGATCGTGTCTTGCAGACTGAGTCCATAGCTCAGAAGACACCTGTGATGGCAGGTAGGCCGGGAGGGAGTGTGGGAAGGTAAAGGGGGAAAAGAAGGGGAGAATAGATACATGGAAATAAAGGCAAAAATGGTAACAACAAAGCAAGATGTAGTATTGCAAAAGGTCAAACCATGACCCAGATTGAAGGAAGGGAAGTTTGCTCCTTCCTTCAATCAAACAGAATTTATTAGAGTAGTCCATTTAGAGGACTAACTTCCTACTTGTCAGGGCGACAAAGTGTCGCTACAAGAAGTAGGTTGAGGCACAGGGCCTCACCGCCAGCTGTCAGCGACAATCAAAAAGTTCATTAATTAAATTTTGAAAAACAAAGGGTTGATCCCCCAAAAATAACAATTGAAGAGATAGTACCTTCCCCCCCAACAAAAAAATAAAAAAATAAATAAAATAAAAATGTTTTAATACCATAGGAAAAAATAAAAATTGTAGAACCATATGGGTAAGTAGATATTGAAAAACCACAAGAATAAATAAATAAATTATATAAGTGAGCCAGTAAATATTAACTCTTACTCTACCAGAAAACATTATAAGTAATTTGATCAAGAATTGAGAAACAAATCATAATAAAAGAAGGCCTATTGATGAAGAAAAAAAAAAAAAAAAATAATAAAAAAAAAAAAAAAATACACAACAACTTATATGAATGGGGGATGGACACCACCGGAGCTAAGATTAAATCATTTCAGTTCATGTTTAGTAGAGTTATTTTAGACTTTCCTGTGTTTGACTCTATTCCAGGGATTTGAGGTTGGACTATTGGGTGTATTTCTTTTAGCTGAGGTTTGTTGCGGTGGTAAAGTGTCCATGGCTGGTTCATGTGAAATAATTTTCAGGTCTAGTAATAGTCTTTCACCTTCTTGAAAGTTGTGTACTACGTGGAGTCTGCCGTTATAGTTGAATTTTAAGGCGAATGGGAAGGCCTATTTGTATTTAATGTCTTTTTTCATGAGGGCAGAAAGTAGTGGTTTCATCTCTCTCCTCTTCTGAATGGTGTAGGGAGATATGTCTGAAAATATTTGAATCGTTGCACCTTGATATTGAAGGTTTTCTTGTTGTCGAGATTTTTTCATCACCTCGTCTTTGGTGGAGTAATAGTGAGGCTTTACTATCACATCTCTCGGTAAGCCGTCTTTTCTTGGTGGGCCTAGGGATCTATGTGCTCTGTCTAATTCCATTTTGTGAATAGGCATGGATGGGATCAGGATTTTTATGATGTCCTGTATATGTTTTAATTCTTTATGCCACATGTAAGTGCAATCTTATTAAACCTTGAAAACTGTTTAAGCATACTTCACTATGTGGGCTATTTATTTGTTTTCAGTGCACTGCTGACATCCGGAGGATCTATAATACACCCTGACATCAGCTGCTCCACTACTATCTTTGAATCAAGGCTTTCTCTCCTATGCGGTAGTGGATGATCGGGATTGTCCTAGAGCGGAGTGTGTTAGTAAAGTGGAGTCTATGGACCACTTTTTGCTGCAGTGTCCCTTTAACATAGAGGTGTATAAAAGGGTGGGGAGGGCTCTAGGCATCCCCTTTTTCTGTCACATGAGTTATGCGGAGTGGGTGTACGGGGCATTCCCAACTTGCTGTGATTTTGATTTCAATACACGTTTTCTAGTTAGAATAGTTGTCCGTTACTTCACATGGAATGCACAGTGCCAGATTACCCTGCGGAAGAAGGTCCTCTCTGTTGAGGTGGTGGTGTACGATATTCTGGGTGAGGTGAGGAGTTCTTTTCTTTTTCACTCCCATAGCTTTTGTTGGTTAGTATCTTTTTGAAGAAGGGCTGCATGCATAATGGGTGCGGGTTAGTTTCTTGACCTTACAGGTTTGTCTGGTGTAGTGGTGTGAGTTGTGGTAAGATTTATTTTCCCCGGTAATGACATGATTTTTTGCTTTTTGCCGTAAAGTCTTTTTGTTTGAGAGCTGATTTGCTATTTTTATTTTCATTTAGGTTAATATGTATATATTTATGTATATTTTATATATAGTGATTTTATGCTTATTGATTGAAAGACTTTTAATAAAGAAAAATTGGGAAGAATGTCCTTTACATTGGTGATCAGTGGGAAGAATGTTGCTTACATTGGTGATCTGTGGGAAGAATGTTGCTTACATTGGTGATCAGTGGGAAGAATGTTCCTTACATTGGTGATCAGTGGCAATAATGTTCCTTACATTGGTGAATTAGTTCATTACATTGGTGATCAGCGGGAAGAATGTTCCATACATTGGTGGTCAGCAGAAAGAATGTTCCTTACATTTGGAGGTGAGTGAGAATAATGTTCCTTACATTGGTGGTCAGTGAGAATAATGTTCTTTACATTGGTGGTCAGTGAGAATAATGTTCCTTACATTGGTGGTCAGTGGGAAGAATGTTCCTTACATTGGTGGCCAGGGGAAGAATGCTCCTTACATTGTTGGTCAGCGGAAAGAATGTTCCTTACATTGGTGATCAGTGAAAATTATATAAAGTAAATAAAAATTATCATTTTTTTTAAAGCACAACCAAATGTAAAGCTCTATATGAAAAGCTTTACGTAGGACAAGTGAAGGTAAGTATGACATGTCTGTTACTTAAAAAAAAAAAAAACAAGCCTTTACAATTACTTTAATGGAAATGTTATTGCACTTTCTTTCATGTAAGTTTATTTTTCTTTATAGTCTATAATAAACATTTATTTTGAACATAGTGTAGAGAAATTCTGTGATGAACGCATGTAGTGTGGACAGTGCAATATGTAGGCAGGGATTTGTGTGGGTGTGGCTTGAGTGTGGGTGGGAACACATGGGCGGGCACAGGGGGCCCCAGGATCTCCTATTGCCCGGCTGATCATTTGATAAAGCTTTGGATCATTTTATGGCGTTCGCTGGTGTGCTGGTGACATATTCCATGCTCCTTTTAAGAATAATACAATCCCACATACCCTCTAATCATGAATGAGCAAGGGGACATTGTATCTCTACTCATTTACACAAACAAAGTAAAAAAAATTGAGTAAAGAAACACACATTTTGACAAGCAAATAAAACAAAGTCCCAAAATATAAAATCGATCATACATTACATTGTCTAGTGATGCAGATCCACATAGCCATATTTTGTCAGGGATGTCAGCACTATCCCTGCACCTTTGTTTACCAGGGGTTCCCAGACAGTAAATAAATGGTGTCATGTAATTGCAGGCAGTTGCTAAGGACATGGTGGGGTACTGGCACCTGCTGCTTTGCTAACAGCCATTAACAGGAAGCTATTGCAAATAGTAGCAGCAGAAATACCACTATTATACTGTACATGATAATTGTCTCTCACTGAACAGGCAAGAAGTCCGGAATTCACACAAACACCTGAACAGGCAATAATCAGTACAATAATGCAGGCAATTGAAAGAGACACATTTCCTGACACAAGACAGGATAACCTGTACTGGTTTACTGGCTCCGACACTATAGCAAAAATGCACAGAGACTGTTTTCCTTGGTTGCCAAAAGTAAGAGAGGCTGAACTTCAGCCGGGGGTCTAATTTTATTGCCAGATGACATCACAAAACATATGCATGCTGATTGGTTCACATTATACATTCACACCCATTCTACCCTCCCAATCACCCACTGACCCACCCCTCATACGCCCTCTTGTGAGCACATGTAAAAACCCTTTGTTTAATGCTCAATCACAGGGGTTTCCCACTGAAGTCCACAGGAGCAACATTCCTTTCTCGATGGGATGGGCTAGAAGGGGGAGGAGAAGTCCACACTTAGCATTAAATGTTCTCTTGTTACAAGATTCTCAAAGTTTCTTCAGATCCAAAGACAAGAGGAAAGGGGGAAGGTTTGAAATTGAAGCAAAGGGGGATGGAAACATCTGCTCTTGAATAGTCCTTTCTGTATGTCCATCCAAACTGAAATATACTGTGCCTTTAAAACAATATCTGACAAATCTTTTCATGGAAAATATACACTATTGTGGTACATCTTTTTCACACATGCATTTAATGAATAGAAAAACAATATAACTACATAAAAAGATATAAAAAGTGTACAGGACGCCAGGGATGGGTCCTGGATGGATGCTACATAGCGCCAATTTTTGGAATCTGGTCCCTTTAAGCACTGGTTCAGGAGGTCACCCAAAGGGGGTGAGAGGTTCCGGACAGATAAAATGGATCCAGAGAGGACGGGCTTAAAGTCCTCTTTGTCTTCTTTTAATGATATTTGGGGGTCCGGGATTTCGGAGGCTCTGAAGCGACAATTGGGAGGGAAGAGAGCCTCCCCTTCTGACCCCTGGCTTCAGGCACACAAGGGGTTAACCACTTCCAGGAAGTGAGTTAAAAGGAAAGGAAGTCCTGACAGAGGGTGGAGTAGTTTTGGAAGTGAAGCTGTGTCTGCAGGGAAGGACTGGAGGACTTCTTACTAAAACGTATGTGCCTTTCTTTTGGTTGTTTTGCTGTGCTGAAGAGAGACTTATCTAATTTATGCTCGGAAACAAGCAGGACTTTTGTTGTGACATTTTTGTGCTGAAGAAAGCATTATTTTGTTTTGTTTTGTTTTGGTCGCCAATAAAGACCCTTTGCTTTACTGACACGGTTTATGCACTTGTCTCGCTGAGCTAAAGAACCCCCAAAGTTCACAAAAGATATAAAAAGAAATTAAAAGAATATATATATATATATACAAAGAGAAAACATTTTTGTGGTTCTAATAACAAAAATTAGCTTAACTCATCAAATAGGAATTTTACCCTAATCCATCACAATCCCTCCTTAACCACTTAAGACCCGGACCAAAATGCAGGTAAAGGACCTTGCCCCTTTTTGCGATTCGGCACTTGTCGTTTTAACTGACAATTGCGCGGTCGTGCGACGTGGCTCCCAAATTTCCCCACAAATAGAGCTTTCTTTTGGTGGTATTTGATCACCTCTCCGGTTTTTATTTTTTGCGCTATAAACAAAAATAGAGCGACAATTTTAAAAAAAATGCAATATTTTTTACTTTTTGCTATAATAAACATCCCCCAAAAATATATAAAAAAACTTTTTTTTTCCTCAGTTTAGGCCGATACGTATTCTTCTACGTATTTTTGGTAAAAAAAATCGCAATAAGCGTTTATCGGTTGGTTTTCGCAAAATTTATAGCGTTTACAAAAAAAGGGATAGTTTTATTGCATTTTTATTAATTATTATTTTTTTACTACTAATAGCGACGATCAGTGATTTTTTTCGTGACTGCGACAATATGGCGGACACTTCGGACAATTTTGACACATTTTTGGGACAATTGTCTTTTTTACAGCAAAAAATGCATTTAAATTGCATTGTTTACTGTGGAAATGACAGTTGCAGTTTGGGAGTTAACCACAGGTGGCGCTGTAGGGGATGTGTGACCTAATGTGTGTGTTTACAACTGTAGGGGGGTGTGGCTGTAGGTGTGACGTCATCGATCGCGTCCCCCTATTACAGGGATGACGCGATCGATGCTACGCCACAGAGAAGCACGGGGAAGTCGTGTGTACACACGGCTCTCCCCGTTCTTCCGCTCCAGGGACGGATCGCCGCACTCCAGCGGCGATCGGGTCCGCGAATCCCGCGGTCCCGGTCCTGGAGCTTCGGACCGGGTCGCGGGCGAGCGCCCGCGGGCGCGCGCCCGCGACCCACGTCTGGGTACTAAAATCAACGTATATATACGTTGATGTGCCCAGCCGTGCCATTCTGCCGACGTAAATGTGCAGTAGGCGGTCCTTAAGTGGTTAAAATGACTATTTTATCAGTACTGTGCCTTCATTCTCTTTGTTCTTGCTCTTACTTGAGAATGTTGTAAGTGGTCTTAACAGGTAAGGACTGCAACAAAGGATATGGTCCCTCTTCTACTTCCTTCATTGAATCTCCTATATCATTTAAATTTAAAAAAGTAGATGCTACCTCTTTAGCTGCTTTCCCTAACAGCTTCTTTATACAGGGCAGAATACAATAAAACATCATTACAACCAATATAACCAAAACAAAATTGCTATAACTATTTGAGTGCAAATGCGTTGCCACCCTTTCATCCACCCAAAATACTGCCCAGGGATCTGTCAGCCCTGAATTTCTTTTTAACTCTTTGAAGAATTCCTCTAATTTCTTAATGGCCAATGTTACCTTGCCATTCGGACCTGTATTGTTCAATACAGTATGAATTTTGACAAATGAAAAAAAAGAAAACAGTATGTATAATTGGCTTGCAATGCCCGCAATAAATAAGTACAATTACATAAACTTTAGCTTGAAGGACATAGTGAATGTATAAGCAAACAAATTCAAGGTTGAAGATGAGAATGGTATAAAAAAAAAAAAAACAGTTATCTCCTCTTAATGCAGAGATGTTGTTCCTCCCATGTTTCTGGACTTCCAGGGGTTCAATGAAACAGAAGATCTGTTTAGACAGACAATCCAGACCCCGTGTGCCTGAGAGGATTAAGCCACACCACCTCTGTGGAAGAAAACTGTGGATGAAGCAATACCCCCAGGTCCTATCCACCCACCCGGGTATATCCTTCTGAATTCTCCAATTATCCATATAACATTAATCATTGATAAAGTCTGCCAAGAAGGGAAAAGAAGAGAAATTAAAGGAAAGAGGGTACCAAGGTGTCCCTGGAAAATAAGAGAGAGAGAGGAAAGAGGCTGCCGAAAACAAAAAGCAAGGGAAAGAGACGCCTCTAATTGTAGATGTTTTAAGTAATTTAATATATAAAAGAGTACAGGCAACTCACATTTTTGAAGTTAAAAATAGGCATTTGTACATATTTCTTTAGAGATGGTCGTCAGTTCTGTCATTTGTGGTCCTTCTTTTACTGGGCACTGTGCTGTGGGAAGCTGTCCTTCACCGCTGTTCGTAAAGTGTGGCTTTGGGGGGTTCAAGTTTGTCAAGCCAGACAGCCTAATTTGGGAGAATCAAAATCTCTCTGAAAGCGGCATATCAGGTCCCATTGAATTAAAAGGATAACCTATTCAGAATAGACCTTTATTGAGCCACTAACGGAAAGCTTTTATATTCATTCCCACAAAAACGTATGGGTTATAGAGCAGGTGTGATAGTGGTCTTGTGAAGGAGATTAGGGAAGTACGTTTGTGTAATGTAACACACAAGGCAAAGTAATGGGATAAGGTGGGGGGACAGGATTGAGGGTCTCGATGTGGGGTTTCACCACAGCAGGAAATCGATTGTATTAAGGGGAACCACTTGCCTTTCCATAGAGACCCAATCAAGGTTGGATCCTCAAGCATATAGTATGGAAAATTGTGCTAATTGGACGGCTTGGTAGTACCACCAAAGATTAGGGAGTTCTAGGCCTCCTTGTGTTTTCAGACAAAAGAGGACTTCTTTAGCACAACAGTAACTCTTGTTCCCCCAGACAATGCGGGAGATTTGTGATTGGACTTTGAGAAGCAGCTGTTTCTTTATAGGTATAGGGAGAAACCTAAAGCGGTATAATAGACTAATTTTGATGGCATTTTTCCTACCCAGGCAGGAAAGACTAAATCTCGACCATCTCAACCTCCAGTTTCTAAAACATCGGAGGGTAGTTAACTGAGTATTTTGACTATGTTCTGTGAAAGTTTAATTCCCAAGTATGGAATAGAGTCAGAAGACCATGTAAAACAGAAGTGGTGTTTTAAATCGCTCCACTAAATTGGTGGGGACCAAAATGTTTAAGGAAATGGATTTGGATATATTAACTGTAAGACCCGAGATGATTCCTAAGTCCCTAAGTAGCTGGTACACTATGAGGGTAGATGTCAGTGGAGAAGTGATAAATCATCCACAAAGAGAGCACATTTTTGTTCTTGGGGACCACAGAGGACTCTTCTAATGTCAGGATGAGTTCGGAATGCAATAGCCAAGGTTTCAATTGCAATCACAAAAATGTATGGGGATAGTGGGATGTCTTGTTCCTCTTTTATTATCAAAAGTTTCAGAGTAACTACCCATTAAGCGTATGTGCACTAGGGGTCGAGTGAGAGTGAGTGGCTAATACCCCTAAATTTAGGACCACACCCCCATCTCTCCAAAATGTCCAAAATATAAGACCAGGAAACAGAATCAAATGGTTTTCGAAAATCAGTTGAGAGGAGGAAACCCTCTTGAGGTGACCCTCTGTCCTAATGGGTGTGAAGCAAAGAAATTACAACTATAGTTCTCCTAATTTGATCTGGGCCCTGCCTCCCAGCGATGAAATCTACCTGATCCTTTATATTTAGCAATAAAATTGGATATTCTTGAAGCAAGAATTTTAGTCATAATTTTGAGATCATTGTTAATGAGAGAAATTGGGTGGTAACATCTAACCTCGCTTGTATTTTTCCGGATTTGGGGATGACTGAAATATAAGCTTAGTTTAGATCTCTGTCTAAGGATGCTCCATCTCTCAGGGAGTTAAAGAACCGGGCTAGATAAGAGGCTAGGCAGGGGCCAAATTTCTTGTAGTAGTAGACCGAGAAGCCACCTCGTCCTGGGGTGGAACCCAACTTAAGAGATTTAGTCGTTTCTAAAACCTCCTCTGTTGTAATCGGTTTCTCAAGAAGATCCCTATAATTATGGTGATTTTGGGTATGGGAAGGTACTTAGAAAATTCTCCAATTTATGAGGGGAGAGGAGAGTGTCAGTATTGTAAAGATTTGAGTAGAAGGCTTGAAATGTTTCCATAAACATGCACACAATTTATAACATCCACCTTTAAACTTTCCACCAGATTTATGGGGGGGGGGGTATAACTGTACTCATTTAATAGCCACTGAACCTCCACTGAAATGATAATAAACCTTTTCTTCCTTACTGCCCCTGCAATTATCATGCACACACATTACTATGCGTGTACAGAGAATTCTGTTTAAAAATTATGTTGGGACTTGTAGTTCCACAAAGGCTGTAACTCTCTCTGATCTCATTGATGTATACTTATTTCAGATCAATTACTGCTGAAATATTGAGCCAGATATAGGCAGTTAAAACTTTCTCAGGGAGATCAGCAGATCTTATGACAAATTTCCTTTCATCAGTAATGGAAGTGTGGTTTAGGAAGTGGCATGTGTTGGTAGGTGGAATAAGGTGCCAGGTTTACTGTACATATAGGTTCCTGGGACATAAATCTAGACTTGATTAACCACTTGCCTGGCCAATTTTCAGCGTTTTGTGCTTTTAAAAAAAAAAAAATTCTTAGCTTCTGTTATACAATTTTTCACATAAGTAATTTTTCTCTGTAATTGATGTGCACTGATGATGCTGCACTGATAGGCAATGATAGGGTGCATCTATGAGGCGGTGTAGCTGTAACTTGACTAAGGTGCAGTCGACAAGTGGTTAAAGGGGTTGAATTTGTTCACTGAATTTTTTTTTGTTATGGTACAGCTTTCCATTTAGTTTGAAATGTTCTATTTACTAAGTTATATAGACTCTCTGATGCAATTTATGTTGACCTTAAAAACAGCTATTGCTAAAAGAGACCAGAGTAATTTCCCTCATTAACCACTTAAGGACCTCCCCATGTACATATATTGTGGCAGGGTGGCCCTTAAGTGCAAAATCTGAAGTGTACATGATCTCTCTTCTTGGTTCTGGGGCATGCGTGGGCGCTGCTGCAACCCTGTTTCCGTTGTGATTGGACACATTGGGAACCAATTAGCGGGTCCGGCGGCCACAATGACCAATGGCCACCTGTGATTGTTTGCTGGAGAGGCAGAACAGTGATCTGCCTATATAAACAAGACAGACTGTCATTCTGTCAGAGAGGAACGGAGAGATCTTGTGTTCCTGCTAATCAGGAACACAGATGCCTTTCTTCCTCCAGTCAGTCATCCCCACACAGTTAGAAAGCACTCCCTAGGCGCACACTTAACCCTTTGATCACCCTTGATGTTAACCCTATCCCTGCCAGTATCATTTATACAGTGAGCATTTTTTTTAGCACTGATCACTATATTGGTGTCAGTGGTCCCCTAAAAGTGTCACTTACTATCAGATTTGTCAGCCGCAATGTCGCAGTCCCACTAAAAATTGCTGATCGCCGCCATTACTAGTAAAAGCAATACAAAATAATAAGTCAATAAATCTTTTTTTTTTTTTTTTAATTCGGTATATTTTTGTTTATAGCACAAAAAAATTAAAATTGCAGAGGTGATTAAATACCACCAAAAGAAAGTCCTATTTGTGGGGAAAAACAGAACATCAATTTTATTTGGGTACAACGTCACATAAAACCATGCAATTGTCAGTTAAAGAAACGCAGTGTAGTATCGCAAAAATTGGTCTGGTCAGGAAGGGGGTAAAACCCAAACCGAAGCTGAAGTGGTTAAGGTGGCAAAAAAAATATTACTTTAATGAAATCACACATTGGGTAAAAAGTACAGGATAGTTCTGTCGAATAAATAGTTGCATACAAAAATGTATTCTACAGTATTGCTTGCAGTGCTTTCGTTTAAGGTCAGTTCCACCCCTCCCTCTTTCATTTCCATTAACTTTAGATAGCTCTAGGCCCTTTGTGTTTTTACAATAGATTTAAACAATTATATTTTACATGATTATTTAATCTTCCTGATTGTCAGATTATTTGGATTGACTAGCATTCTATTGAAATAGACATTTCAAGGACATGTTATTGCTATATAGATTTTATGGACTTTCTGTATACTACTTTATCGTTTATATAAGATAATGACAGTTTGTTTTATTTTCTACTTTTTTTTATACATTAACCCTAAGGAATTGGGAGGATTTTTCTTTCCCCTTAAACATGTTGGCTATATAGTCCACTTTTAACCATTATGGGCCAGATTCTCTAAGATCCTGCGGCGGTGTCACGTAAGCTATTTACACTACGCCGCCACAACTTACTGGAGCAAGTCCCATATTCTCCAAGCACTTGCTCCGTAATTTGCGGCGGCATAGTGTAAATGGCCCGGCGTAGGGCCGTGTAATTCAAAGGGGACGGCTTGTATTTAAATTTAGCGCGCCCCCGCGCCGATTGAACTGCGCATGCGTCGGCCATACAAATAGCCCAGTGCGCATGCTCCAGCTCACGACGGAAAACGTCAATGAAGCCGACGTGAGCGTCATTGACGTAAAGCCCTATTTGCGAACGACTTAGTAAAATGACGTAAACGATGAAAAAAGATGACACTGTCTCGACGCCATACTTAACATGGCATACGACGGACCTTCGTAAACTTACCCCTCATATAGCAGGGGTAGGTTTACGCTTACGGAAACAACGAAAACGACGACGAGGCGGCGCAAAAACATTTGGGAATCGGCGTATCAGGCTCATTTGCATAGTCAAATGAGAAAACAACGTAAACGCCACCTAGCGGCCAGAGAAGAATTACATCTAAGATCCAACGGTGTAAGTGTCTTACACCTGTCGGATCTATGCCGGATTTATGCGTAAGTGATTCTAGGAATCACACGCATAGATACCCGGGCCAATAAACAGAGATACGACGGTGTATCTTGAGATATACCGTCGGATCTCTTATAAGAATCTGGCCCTATATATATATACATACACAGTATATACAACTTAGTCAACTTGTGTAAAAAATAATAAATCCAGTTCAAGTTGTTTACATTGAGAAAAAGCGACGTGATTTTGCGCATGCGCACTGGGAACGTCCACGGACGGCACATGCGCCGTCCAAAAAAAACGTCAATTACATGGGGTCATGATTCATTTACATGAATCACGCCCCCACTTCATTCATTTGAATTGCGCGGCCTTAAGCCGCAACACATACGTTACGCTGCCTTAAATAAGGCGCAAGTTCTTTCTGAATACAGGACTTGCGCAAATATTTACAGCGGTGTAACGTATCGGTGATATGTTACACCAGCAGAAAGATCCACGGATCTTTCTGAATCTGGCAATTATATACTGGGTATTTTTATGTATATGAGTTATACTTTGTTAGTTTTATGGGTTCTTACCTCCCTGGCGGTATGATTATTTCAGATTTTAGGTGCTGAAAGTGGTACCATTATTTTTTATGGAAATTTGGCGTTTTACAATGTAGGCCTGTAATTCTTAGGAATAACTCACTTAAATTTGTCCAAACCAGAGTCTAGTAGACATCTAGTAGACATCTCGGGTATGATAACGTTTGAAACACAAAATCATAAATTATAATATAATAAATAATAATTAAATAATAATAAGCTCAGGTTCACACTGGGTACGATTTAGTTCGATTTGAGATGCGATTTCACATGTGAAATCGCATCTCAAAACGGCGGCAATTGCTGGCAATGACACCGTCCTAATCGGTGCGACTCCGCATCTGCGGCGCTGCACCGATTTCAAAAAGTAGTTCCTGTACTACTTTTTGCGATTTCAGGACGCGATTTACATTGACATCTGTGCAGAACCCTGCACAAATGTCTCCTAAATCGCGCCGAAATCGGAACTGCCAGAGGGAGTGAAATCGCGCGAGTTCAGCTGAAATCGCGCGATTTTACTCCCGCAGCCCAGTGTGAACCAGGGCTTATACTTATTATTCAATAACATTTTAGTAAATTTTAGTAAATAATATAATCAAACACTGACTTTTTTTGGTCAAACAAGGTACAGAACAAAGTCCAACGTCACAATTGGGACAATAGAACCAGGGTTATTTTCAAATTTTCCTGCCAATGTTGTCACGCTTGGAGCAGCAAACCACACACATTCTTATGGGTGCAGACTTCTTTTGCATTGTTGGAATGTGGTCCTCAAAGTGATTAGTGTTGAGCAGAATATGCCATATTCGATTTCGCGATATATCTCGAATATATAGTCGAATATTCGAGATATATTCGCTAAATACGAATATTCGTGATATTTTTTGGAAATGAAATGATTGCGAAATTTCGCTATTGCGAATGCGAATGCGAAATTTCGAGAAATGCGGAATGGAGCACTCTGATTGGCTCAGAATATTCGTGATATTTTACAATACAAAATAATTGCGAATATTCGGCAAATGCGGAAGGAGCACTCTGATTGGCTCAGAATATTCGTGATATATTACAATACAAAATAATTGCGAATATTCGAGAAATGCGGAAGGAGCACTCTGATTGGCTCAGAATATTCGTGATATATTACAATACAAAATAATTGCGAATATTCGAGAAATGCGGAAGGAGCACTCTGATTGGCTCAGAATATTCGTGATATATTACAATACAAAATAATTGCGAATATTCGAGAAATGCGGAATGGAGCACTCTGATTGGCTCAGAATATTTGTGATATATTACAATACAAAATAATTGCGAATATTCGGCAAATGCGGAAGGAGCACTCTGATTGGCTCAGAATATTCGTGATATATTACAATACAAAATAATTGCGAATATTCGGCAAATGCGGAAGGAGCACTCTGATTGGCTCAGAATATTCGTGATATATTACAATACAAAATAATTGCGAATATTCGAGAAATGCGGAATGGAGCACTCTGATTGGCTCAGAATATTCGTGATATTTCACAATACAAAATAATTGCGAAATTTCGAGAAATGCGGAATGGAGCACTCTGATTGGCTCAGAATATTCGTGATATTTCACAATACAAAATAATTGCGAAATTTCGAGAAATGCGGAATGGAGCACTCTGATTGGCTCAGAATATTCGTGATATATTACAATACAAAATAATCGCGCGATATCGCTATTGCCGAATAATCGCATTGCGATTTTTCGGCAATATAAAATGATCGCTGCAGCTACTCGGCCCAAGGTCTCTAATCATACCAGCAATGCTTTTAGACATCGATGGGGATCTCTAGGATGTGATCTGTTCTAAAAAAAAAAAATCAAAAAATACGAATATTCGAAATAGCGAATATTCGCCGCGATATTCGAGTTATTCGCGAATACTCGAATATGCAATATTCGTAGCGAATATTCGCAATGCGAATATTCGTGAGCAACACTAAAAATGATGACCAGTCAGATCTGTTTACAGCTGTTGGCATTTGGTGCTTCAGAAATATAAGTTCAGCAACCTTCCAAACAAAGTCTGCATGAACCACAGGCCTGTCACACTTTTTTTTTTTTTTCAAGAGAATGAAGGCATTCCACAGGCACTGTTCAAGAAGATGCCTGAAGATTTTTTAGTAATAGTAATAGTAATTTAGTAATATTTTTTTTGTTGCTTCCTCATCGAAAGATTAAAAGATCATGGCCTGGTCAGCTCTGTCCACACCTCCCATTGTATTGTTGTAATCCAACACGACTTTGGGCTTTGTTATGTATTTTCCACCTTTGGTGTGTAGCATGACAGTAGAGGTGTTGTGAATGGTACTCATACCTCCCAGCCCACACGGATTCTGCAGGACATTCCCACACAGACAGCAACGTCCCGCAAAAGGGTTAATTTTCCCGCACAGGAAGCTGTGCAAGAGGAGGCAGCATGGAAGGAGGAGGTGTGTGGAGGACTGTGGGTGCTGAAGATGAAGAGAGTTTGGCTAATCACAGTCTGTGCACAGGTGAGAGGCATGCAACCCCCCCCCCCCGCTTAAGAACTTCAGTGCGCGAACGGAAAGAGGAGAAACACCAGACGTGCTGTCTGCACAGATGAAAGGCACCCCCCATCCCTCAACCCCCCCCCCCCCCCCCGCTCAACAACTGTCCAGGTATGGGTACTCATTAGGCAAACCTTTTTTTTTTTTTTGTCCCGCCATCTCGGTGCCATAATTTTTCCTTTCTGCCAGGCAACTCTCTTCCCTTGAGCTTTTTGATGCCAAAGGTTGGTGGCATGTCATGACGGCTAGCCCTAACGGTCCCATATGCATCCGTCTTGTTCAGTAGAAGGAACTCATAGAGTTCTGGAGAAGTATAAAAATTGTCTGTGGTTACACAGTAGCCCTGATTCAGCAATGGCTCAATCAAAGAAAGAACCAAAGCGGTTGCCATTCCATAACTGCTGAATCGTTCGCTTAATTTGGTCCCTTTTCCAGTGTATAGGACCGAATTCCATATGTACCCAGTTCTGGATTCACACAGCATGAACGATTTTATGCCAAATCATGCTTGCTTTGACGCGATAAATTTTATCCAGCTGAGTCTTCCTTTGTAGGCCACTAGACTTTCGTCAATACTTATGTCTCTGTCTGGAACATAGGTCTGCTGGAAATTTTTCAGAATTAGTTGGTAAATCTCACAATATTTTTTCAGTTTTGGAGCTGGATGAGAACTGTCATCAAAGTCTTCATTATTTGAAAAGTGCAAATACTTGATTATGAGAGAAAATTTGTATTCCGACTGTCCGACATAACTGTGCCAAACAAAGGAGTGGCTAGTAACTTGTTGTTGGTCCAATACCACTTCCCACCACTCCCTGAAGAATAATTAGGCCCAGAAACTTCCAGATGTCCTCTCTGGTCACCGGTTCCCACTTTCTGCTCCTGGAAAACCTCTGATGGGTAGCAGCTTGTTGCTGGTATCGATTTGTCTCCAGAACAATTTTTTCAACTACCTCATCAGTCAAAAACAGTTGAAGGTATGCCAAGGGGTTGTCATCCTCAACATCCACTTTGATACCAGGTGCTCCTGTAAAGGGAAATCTTGTGGGTGATACATGCTCTGTACTGCAGTCAATGAAGCACCATGTCCAGACATCGCTGGGCACAGTCGCAGGACCGTCGCAAAATCGCTTTCTGCATCTGATGACAAACTTCCCCACAAATCGCTATCACTCCACCCTGCAAGCGATTCTGCATCACTGTTGCTGTCTTCCAGCAGGTCATATACCGCTTTTGAGGTGGAGGTGCGCTTTTTTGATGCCATAATCGCTGTGCTGTTTACAGACACAAAGTACAGTAAAACTGCAGACAAGGGCACAGGAGAAAGCACTGGGGGGCAATCTATATATAATATATTTGATTTTGTATTGTAATCCAATAGGATTACATTGTATCAGTGTGTTTGTACTTGTATACATTTGAATTTGCCACCAGTTCTGCCCCTGTGCGTTGCAGCGCTCGCAGGGAAGGGAATCAGGGGAACACAGTGCATCGGGTGGAAGATCTGGTCGCTGTACACTGCGGAAAAACATTGCAGGCTTCCCGGGGACAACCTCTTCCAGGATCCAGCGATGCAATCCCAAGTGTGGCTCTGGGTTACCGATAATGGCACTGAAATTCCACCCCGAGCCACACTCAGGAATACCGCTATGCTGGTTAAAGGGACAGATACCTTATGTAATTTAAAGGATAAGACCTTTTTTTATTTTTAACACACTGGGGGATATTTACTAAAGGCAAATCCACTTTGCACTACAAGTGCACTGTGAGTGCACTTGGAAGTACAGTTTCTGTAGATCTGAGGGGGACATGCAAGGATAATAAAAAAAAACTGCATTTTTGCTTGTATATGAGTTTACCTTCATTTCAGATCTTCCCCTCAAATCTACAGCAACTACAACTCCAAGTGCACTTGTAGTGCAAAGTGGATTTGCCTTTAGTAAATCAACCCCATAATGTTTGCAAGGCAGCTTTTTTCATAGATAAAGACTTTAAAGGCAGTAAAGGGAATACTGCCTTGCTAATCAGTAGTAATATCAAACTACTGTACCACCAAATGTATCAATTATTGACAGCTGGGTTTTTTCCACCACCCCGCCCTCTTCCTCCAACAGCTGCTGGACCCCAGACTACTTAATCCCCATCTATTATACAATATGAACAATGTGACAGGGTTTAAAATGTACCATCTGCACTTCTCCACAGTGTGCAAATATTCTTGAAGTGTATGATTCAAATATTTGTTAAATGTTGTGTTGCAGTGCAATTATATGCAATGCCACTGGTGTTGTTTCAGGACATTTCAGAAAATTTGACTGCATCACTAGCATATGATGAAGAAAGAGGTGAGGAATTGTGCTGCAGGATTTCATGCTGCTGATTGAGGAATTGATCATGAGCCACATTAAAATAATGTCCCCAAAGGAAAAGCCAATAACAGGGAGGCCCATTTATCAGTAAATCCATGGGCTGTCAAATACAAAGTCAGGCTGGATGTGTAATGTATTAGTTGGTCTCAATACTCACTTTCTAAGGTGTGAGAGAGAAAATATGTGGGTTTAAAATGTCCAAAAATAATGGCATGCTGACTTATATGAACCAAATCCAGATAAATAACAAAAAATATCAGTTGAATGGAGCAGTTTTAACAAACGAGACATCCAGTGAAGATATGCATGATAAATCAGAGTGGACAATGAAAAGAAGAAAGATGGATTACCATGTTTTCACTGGTAACATTCACATTTAGTGCTGGAATTTATCCCCATAAATGTGTTGGGAAGTTAGAAGGATTAGATTCAGGGGCTAGGCTACAGGGGCTGCAAGGGTCGCATTTGCGACCTGGCCCCTAATTCTGCAGCTGCTGAATGCCTGCTTCTCCTCCTTTCCCTCCTGCAGGCATTCAGCGGCTGAAGGAGGCGGGGATGGATTCCTCTATTAGTTACCGACCCGTAGCCCCTCCTATCCAGCTTCCCTCTGCTGCCCCTGGGCCCCTCTCTTCCAGCTCTACATTGAGCTTCTGCTTGGCAACATGCCTTGACATCACTTGTAGCAATCCTCTGCTCCCAATTTTGGAGTGAGACATACCTGAGCTGCCGAGATACAGGTCACCGAGCAGGTGAGAGCTGTGAAGGGGGCATACGGCCCTAGCACTCCACCACTGTGGGGGCCCCAGTGGGGTTTCTTTCTGCAGGGCTCTGAGCCGAGAGCATCTCTCTCACTGCACTGACAGCTACTCTGTGCACATAATGATCTGCTCATTCTCCTCCCACCCCTCTCCTCCTTTGTGCACTGTGGGAATTGTGATGTTAAGCATCTGTGTTTGATCAGTCAGCTTATTAGCTTAACAATTTCCACTGTGCAAACAGGAGGAGAGGGGAGGGAGGAGAAGAAGCAGATGATCTTTTTCCTCTCCAGGCCGTGCAAGGGAGGAGGGAGGGGGAACTGTCAGTGCAGGCTCTGGGCTGAATGAGAAAGATGTTTTCAGCTCAGAGTCCTGCTGATGGGCACTGATAGGTGGCATTGATGAGCACTGATAATTGACACTGATAGTAGGGGGGCATTAATGAGCACTGATAAGTGGCACTGATGAAAAATGATAGGGGGCATTGATGAACACTGATATGTGGCATTGATAGGCAGCACTGATAAGGATTGATAGGCAACATTATGAGCACTGATAGGTGGCACTGTTAGAAGAGAAAAAAATGGAGGGTGCACCGACCTAGTGTGATGCCGTATAACAGGGTTTTTATTCAATAATTAAAGGGGTGTTCCAGCCAAAAGTTTTGTTTATTAAAAGTCAGCAGCTACAAAAAGTGTAACTGCTGGCTTTTAATAAACAATCACTTACCTGCTCCAGCGTTCCAGCGATGCGCCGGGGGGCTCCGCTCCTCTCCCCCCCTCCCCGTCCGGCGTCTTAATTTCTACTGTGGGCACCCGGCCGTGACAGCCTTCGGCTTCACGGCCGGGCACCCACTGCGCATGCGCGAGCCGCACTGCGCATGCGCATGCGGCGCGGCTCGCCGCTGATTGGACAGGCGATCGTCTAGGACCTGTCAGTGTCTTAGATGATCGCCTACAGGGAGGGACTGCAATAAGGCGATTAAGCCTAATCGCCTTACCAGCCCCTCGGCGGAAAGAGGAAGTGGGACAGGAAGTCCCACTCCTCCTGAAGCCCCCCCCCCCAAAAAAAAATGACATGCCAAATGTGGCATGTATGGGGGTGAGGAGTAGGCTAAGTGGAAGTTCCATTTTTGGGTGGACCTCTGCTTTAAAATCAATAGTTATACTCACAAAAATGAGCTGTAAAACACGCCTTGACAGACAGCACAGCAAATGTACAGCAACACCAACAGAACATGGTGACTACTTGAATCAGATGGTATCTGACTGGTGGTATGGCTGATGCATTTCGGGGGTGTACCCCTTTCCTCAGAGCCTTGGTGGTCTGCAATAGCTCCCTCATAGTGAAACTTGCTGGTATATATATACACACATATCTGGGCATGTGCTGGAAGGTCAGGACCATGGGCCACCACTTTCCACTCCCCTTCTAGCCACTCCCATCATCTACAGTGTGATTAAGAGGTGGCACTGTTAGGCAGCACTGATGGGCATTGCTAGGCGGCATTGATGAGCACTGATAGGTGGCACTGATAGGCGGTATTAATGGGCACTGATAGGTGGCACTGATAAGCAGCACTGATGGGTACTGATAGGCAGCACAGGTGGGCACTGATAAGTAGCACTGATGAGCACTGATAGGCAGCACTACTGGGGCTGCACTGATGATCAGGGCACTGATGATCAGTGCCCCGAGTATCAGTATCAACAATATACAGTACTGACAGTCTTGCTGCTTCTCCTTTCCTCACACAGACACATCGCTGTGGTTAGCCCTTTACCGTGATCTGTGATCAGCTGTGTCACAGAGCGTGTTGGATGTGCGCCCCAGGCAGCACATGGGACGCAGGGTTCTGAGAGGATGTCCATGGACACCCTCCCAGAACTGGAAGCCCAGGGCTTGGATGGAAAGGGGTGGAATTGTTAGCAATATCAAAAAGAACCCTACACAAAGTTAAAAGATGCATTAAAGAATGGAAATGATCAGTCTGTTGTAGATGGGCCTGTCATGGGCCGTGAAATCATACTTCATGTATTACATAAGATGAGACATTATGTATATGACATATTGCAGGATGCCTTTGGACATTATGAGGTGTCTGTCTACTGTAGATGGGGATTGAACTGAATTAGACTATTGAGGACTATTGAAAGGCTAAGTGGCTTGTGAAAAACATTCATTGTCCAGTGTGTAGAGGTGTTAATTCAGTCGGCTCTTAGACCTTTCTATTGTGTGATAACACTGTTTTGAGCCTTTTGATTATCAGGAGTATTGGATTAGCATGTCATTATCTAAAAAAGTGTGATCTCTCAGATGTAGTAATGACCTCCTCTCTATGCGGAGACAAGTCGGCTAGATAACATATTCTGTTAAACTTCACTGATGTCATTGTCTACAGGAATGTCATTCTTTCTGAGGTAGTGAAGTCATGCTGAAGGCATCGGTGCCAAGATGTCTCTGTATGGAAACCCCAGTGTGTGAAAAAGGGGGTGGAGATTTCATTGTTCTTTGATGGAGGAAAGCTGTAACCTGTATATAACCAGCAGAGTGTTTCAATAAAGTTGAGTTCTGGTTGAGCACATATACAACTCGTTTGGTGTGGGTTCTTCATGGATCCAATCGGCACATAGCTGTAGGTTGGATCCCGGAATCTTGGATGACTGGACCATCAGATGTTGCAAGCTGCAAGCTGATCGAATAGAAGCAGTGGAGTGTCGGGAGAGCAGGATCTGGGCGAGCAAGGGTCTCGTCACATTGGTTGGCAGCGGTGGGATTTGCTCTCCAGTTACTGGGACAACTCCAAACCACCACCATGAATGACCAGCTATGCAGCCTGCAGGAGAACCATGCTAAAATACTTGCTTGAGAGCTGTGGAGGGACCGGTGGGAAGAACAAGCCCACCCTGATCATTGCACTAGCCGAGATGGATCAGAGGGATGGTGATGCAGGACCCCGGGCCGTTGAAGACTTGTTCCAGCAGCGAGTTCAACAGCGGTTGACATTATATGGTGCTAACCCATCAGAGACCGCCAGACAGGAGGCCATTAGAGACATCCAGCTGCAGGATGAGCGACAACAGAAAGAACAAAAGCGCCAAGAGAGAGAACGAGAGCGACAAGAGAGAGAACGAGAGCGGCAACGTGAGCTGGAATTTGCCTACAAACAGCTGCTAGACTCCGCTCAGCAGCAGGGTGATGTTCCCTTTGTCTGGGACTATGAAGAAATAGCAGCTGACAACACTGAAATTCTGGCTGAAATCCTGGCTGAAGAATCGTCCATGTGGCAGGGTAACAGTGTGCTTTGCCAACCTGCCCCTGCAGCTATGGACCCGGAGGTCTTATGGCGGATGCAGCAAGTGCTGACTGACCTTGATGATCCTGTTTCTGCAGGGGATTTAATAGATTTTTCTGCTGAGGAAGAACAACCTGATGGGCCTCCAGTAGAAGAGCTGGGATCAGGGCCAAACTTCACTGTGCTCTGCCCAGCACCAAGAGCAGTATTTGTAGAGTTACAAGGAACTTCCCCAGCTGAAGCGCTGGGCACCCGACAGCGGGATCAAGACCTCTGCCCCACCCCTGTGGCAGTTCCGGAGGCTCAGGGTGAGAAGATAGCGATCACTCCCCAGCCACAGATTACAGAATGTATGGACTGTTCAGAGGATGTTACGGTTTATGCACCCCCAGCAGAAGTGCTGGCAACAGGACAGAGTGCTAGCCATCTCTGCCCAGCACCAGGACCAACTGTGGAGTCCCAGGGAGCCAGGGCGGTTGGCCCCCCTCCCCAGCAACAAGCTGAGGTGGTAAAGCTCCTACTCCCAGCGGAATCACTGGCAGCAGGACAGGATGCTACTGGCAGCTGCACCCCACTACAGCTTGAGCAGATATCGGTGGATGGGACTGTGGTCTCCACTCACAGCAACCCAACAGAAGAGGGGGTACCTGTGGTAGTGGATGGAACTTCGATCTTCACTGACACAACCTCAGAAAATGGTGCAGCACTGAGACAGGAGGATGTCGGCTTTGCTTTGCAAGCACCAGGGGATTTTCACCTAGCACCAGTGGAGGGGACTTCAGTCTCCACTGGTATACCCCAGGAATGGTGGCCAGTTGGCCCAGATCCCCAACAGCATGATGAACTGAGCCCAGCCACCCTGTTTTCTCTCCAGCGGCTGAAAGGACTCCAGGGAGAATGGCCAGTCCAGGCTTCTCCCCAGCGGCAGGCGTATTCTCTGAGGGAGGCAGAGGTTGGCGGGGTGAGTAATGCTCTGTTTGGGAGAATTTATTTGGGGTACTGTATGGATACCGGCATTGGGGGACTGGAGCTACTGACTAAATTCAGAGTCAACCTGCCTGGTGGCTCCTACTGTGTTAGTCTCCTGCCAAAAGGGGAGATGTGTGACAGGCCTAGCCGGGACAGGGGCTTTTGGAGAGGACTGAATGCGAGCCTCTTGCCATCCGATTATGGGCCAGGCCCTCAAAGCAGGAAGGCGGATGGGGTATCCTGGTAGACGGTCCTGGAACCTTAAGACAACTTGTCCAACATCCTCGAGTTGACCCGTGTGGGTCCCACTGCGGCTGTTGGACTATTTCCCAGGGGGAGTAAAATGTGACGAGACCCTTGCTCGCCCAGATCCTGCTCTCCCGACACTCCACTTCTTCTATTCGATCAGCTTGCAGCTTGCAACATCTGATGGTCCAGTCATCCAAGATTCCGGGATCCAACCTACAGCTATGTGCCGATTGGATCCATGAAGAACACACACCAAACGAGTTGTATATGTGCTCAACCAGAACTCAGCTTTATTGAAACACTCTGCTGGTTATATACAGGTTACAGCTTTCCTCCATCAAAGAACAATGAAATCTCCACCCCCTTTTTCACACACTGGGGTTTCCATAGAGAGACATCTCGGCACCGATGCCTTCAGCATGACTTCACTACCTCAGAAAGAATGAGATTCCTGTAGACAATGACATCAGTGAAGTTTAACAGAATATGTTATCTAGCCGGCTTGTCTCCGCATAGAGAGGAGGTCATTACTACATCTGAGAGATCACACTTTTTTAGATAATGACATGCTAATCCAATACTCCTGATAATCAAAAGGCTCAAAACAGTGTTATCACACAATAGAAAGGTCTAAGAGCCGACTGAATTAACACCTCTACACACTGGACAATAAATGTCTTTCACAAGCCACTTAGCCTTTCAATAGTCCTCAATAGTCTTATTCAGTTCAATCCCCATCTACAGTAGACAGACACCTCATAATGTCCAAAGGCATCCTGCAATATGTCATATACATAATGTCTCATCTTATGTAATACATGAAGTATGATTTCACGGTCCATGACAGGGCCTATAAAGAAAGTTCCTTTTTTTGCTCAAAATATTTATGATGTCTTTCAGGATTAAAAAAAAAAAAAAAACACAGGATAAGCAAAATAGAAACATCAACGAGCTGTAATGGACAATGTTTGTTGCAAAACAGAAACTTGAGTTTGCAAGGCTGAAGGCTGCCTCTGTACAAATATGTACAGTATATATGCCCCTTAAAGCAGTTGTATACCCTTTTTTTTTGTTTTTTTACCTACAGATAAGCCTATAATAAGGCTTACCTGTAGGTAAAAATAACCTGTTATCGTGCAGTGCATTTATGTGCATTTGCTGTACGTTCCAGTGCAAAAAAATGCAGCATGCTGTACTTTTTTATTTTTTTTTTGTACATTTGCCATGGATGGTTTCAAAGGTTCCGTGGGAGATTCAACGGAGGCTGCAAGTTCAGATGTGAAAGCAGCTGAAAATTTTGTGGTCGATTTTGATAAAATCATCAAAAAAAGTGGCTACTGTCCAGAGCAGATATTTAACGTGGCTGAAACTGGACTTTTTTGAAAAAATGACAGAAAGGTCCAAAATACACAAAGAAGATGAAACAATGCCCAGTTTTATGGCTTTTAAAGACAGGGTCACATTGTTATTGCGAGGAAATGTTGCTGGGTTCAAGTTAAAGCCTCTACTCGTCTATCGTTCACAGAACCCACGTGCATTGTAGCAGATTAATAAGCACACACTGTCTGTTTTTTATCATGCAAATAACAAAGCATGGTTGACACAAGCTTTATTTGATGACTGGTTCATCAAATGTTTCATACCCTCGGTCAAGCGTTACTGTCAGCAAAAGTGCGTTCCATTTTTCTCAGCACGTCGTGTTTTACGTCACTGCGTTGACACGATCGGATTTTAAACTGATGGTGTGTAGGCACGACTGATCATCAGTCAGCTTCATCGGATAAAAAAATCTATCAGACCGTTTTCATCAGATGAACTGATCGTGTGTACAGGGCAAAACAGAAAAGTGTATTCAGGGTATAGGAAAAATGCTTAAAGCATTTTGTGAACAATATTGAAGGGTTTGATGGAACAGATGTTGAAGCTATAGATCAAAAAAGTCTGAAACTTGCTAACATGCTTGACTTGAATTGAATTGACAGATATTAAAGAATTTGTAGAATTTGTTGAGGGAGAGCTAAGTAATGAAGAATTAATAGAGTTGGAAGCACAGCAGCACTTAAAACAGGAAGAGGAGGACAAGGAAGAAACAATGGAAGAAGTACAAAAGAAGTTCACAGTCAGGGGGTTAGCTGGCATGTTCTCAAAAGTGAATGCAGATTTATTATAATTAGAGAGTATGGACCCAAATGTTGAAAGGTTCTCTGAAGTGGAATGGCAGATGAAGGAACATATGCAATGTTATCGTGAAATGCATGACAAAAAAAAAAATTACAAAGCAGAGCACCTTAACAGAATTCTTCCTGCAAGATACCCATACCAGTTATATTGTTTCCTTGTCATCTCTCTCATCTACAACTCCTGATGACCCTTCTGGTAATTTCAATGATGTCATTGATGACCCTGCTGGTTATTTCAATGATGGCACTGATGATAAAATGTTACTCTAAATGTCTACTGTATACATTTACTTTTTGGCCATTACTTTTTGGTCATTGTATCCTGTACAGTACAGTATTTTGTTTGTTTATATTTTTGTATTCTGTAAATATGCAAATTAAACAACGTTATAGAGTTGGAGTTTTGTGTTTAAAACCTTTCTTTTTCCAGAATTCCGTACAGTACAGTAGTTAAGAATTCTTTAAATATTGATTACTTGTGCCTCCTTGTTTAACGACCAATTTGTTTAACGTCCTGGTTGCTGGAACGAAACCTGATCGTTAAGTGAGGAGTACCTGTATTAAAAATGTGAAATGCATTTTTGAAAAATGCATCCTGCATTATAAAGTGCACCAGTGTGAATGGGCTCAGAATATTGGCAAACTATATCTCCCTCCTGGCTTTGTTTTATAAAGAAAAAATAGCACACAGATCCCAAAGGCCCCTCAGAAATCCATTTCATTCTCCTAAGGGTCTGTTATGTATTATAAGAGACCTAGCTCTACGGAGGTATCGGTGTGCTCCAGTCACTAGACACATCAGGCTTTATCACAAGCATTATACCAAAATGATCACCTTCTTTGTTGTCGAAGTCATTCCAATGAACCCCAGGGGGGAAATTGGGACAAAATTATACGTCAACGAGAGAAGCTCTGGATAGCGTGCCTCATTGCGATGATGTCGCCTGGCCTCAATGAGGTCAATTCATACAAACCTTTCTTATAAATAGAGCCAGAACTATAATGGTTTGTGTCTTTGAACAATATATTATCCATCCATTTCTAAAGCTCTTTTTTTGATCTACTGCTATATACATACTTCCCCTTTTTCCCATTTTCTCATGTCTCAGTGCATGCTTTTTTTATCTCCCGCCTATGCGATTTATCTCCGCGGGCTGGACGTGGCCTAGTGATACTGTTTGGGACAGATTTATCTTAGATATAGAATTATATGAGTGGACTATTCTTTCTTTAATACTTGTCTAAATGTTATATTTTTGTTATACAATTGTAACAGACATCTGTTTTGTAAAATCCCTTCTATAGGAGTTCTCCAAACAGACATATTGTGAGTGTCATATGGATATCTCCCACTAGGGGGCCCCATATGGTTCTTTTGTCATCTTGTTTAACCATGGGCATGCCTTCTTCCAACATGATGCCTTGGGCTTTACTTCAGAGGATTCTCTGGTTCTCTGTGACTCTTCCGGCGGACATGTGGTCCTGCAGGGGGAACCAAGCAGCTTCACTGCATGTTCATGTCCCATTGCCCCTACAGCAGAGCACTCACATTGTGATGTGTATCTGCCATTTTTGGGCCTAATGTGCATGAGCCGATCGGAGCAAGCGCACTGCAGGTTCGGGCCCGGTGACTTCAGACGCTGTGTTGTGGGTGTTGTGGCCATCGACAGGCAGCGGCCTTCAGAGGACACATCATTATAAATAGACATGGTGATTTCAGCATCCCTTGTGTGTCTCTCTGGGCTTCCTGTGTTCCGTTGCAAGCTCTGCAGTAAGTTTCTTCATAGGACAACTACTCTTATGGCTTAAGGGTTATTTTGACCCCATATTCATTATCTTTATAGGCTATACTCCCTTTTTGCTGGATTTTGCTACAATTGGGGGGTTTCTTTTTCTCTAAGGTTTAAATATTAATTATCAAGGTAAGAAAGTTATCTCTTTATACATAAACTAATATAGACAAATGTATATGCTGCGCAATTAGTGTATGCATTAAAATAGGCATGCATCTATATAGTTGCAGATTATTTCATACTATATTTTCTCATTATCTGTTTTCTTTATAGGAACATATTCAATCTACTGGTGTAGTTTCATATGTGCAATAAGCCAGTCTTCACTCCTTTATATATATATATATATATACTGTATATATGGAAAGCCCCAGGTAAAATGCAATATGTCTGTCAGATAAGTGGCATACCTGGCCCTTAACATACATCTTTTGTGTATATAAAATATGCCATATTTAGAATTTATGCATATCCCCCTATTTTCTAGATACACCCCTTTTATAAGCAATCCATTGTAGCATCTTTTGAGCCTGCAAGATCATGTAAACACCCCCCCCTTAGGTATGTAAACCTTGGTAATATCCTTATAGAAAACATTGATTTTATTTGTGTCATCCCTGCGGGATGACCTATTGAATCCATTTGACTTTATCTCCCTTTTTTTCCCCCTTTAAACTAGATTAATGATAACCAGTGTGTTTGTCCCTTGAGGGCTCCCGTGCCCTGTGGTGGGTCACCTCTTTTTCCGGGTCACCGTTTTTTTGATGCCCCCCGTTTTTTGATGTTTTTTTGATGGTAAGACATGTGAATGAAGGCTAGGTGTTTCATAATAGATGTATTTTCGTTTATATGAACTATGATTCTGTATACTCACAAAAATGTATGAATAAAATGTATATGTTTCTTCTATTCTTATAGTTACATGACAATCGTTTCTGTATGCCATCTGATCATAGAAAGCTCCTGAAGAAGCGGCTAATATAAACCTGCAAAACATGTAGAGCAACCAATATATGGATGGTATCTATGCTCTATCTGTGATTATAGGATGTACAAAAACTTTCCCTCGACTGTCATGACTTATTTTTATTCTGTGAATATGTTATTATATATATTTTCTTCATAATATTGAAAGAAACAAATAAAAATGTGGGCAGTACCTCCAGGAAAAGGGTCACCCCCCTCTTTTCCAACCATACAATGCCACTTGCCCACTAAACCGTGGCTATTTATTGGGGTCTGGAGGGGAGGGGGCTTATTGAAATCCGGAAGCTCCTTTTAATAAAAAGAGGGCCCCTTGTACGCATATGGAGCACGGCTGGTTCCGAGAACACATCAGCACAGGAAGAGGCCACAGAAGAAGAAGAAGAGGAGGGGGTGGAGGAGAGAGGTGTGTCACAACCAGTAGTGGTGTTTTGGAGGCGTGGTGGTGGAACAACCTCCAACACTACTGTACCTTGCCCTGCGTCCTTCCCAGCTGCCAGAAGAGTCACCCAATGTCCCGTGAAAGAGAGGTAATGTCCCTGTCCATGCCTGCTGGACCACGAGTCAGCGGTAATATGCACCTTAACACTGACTGCCCTGTCCAGAGAGGCATGGACTATGCCTTCCACATGGCGGTAGTGAGTCGGAATCGCCTTCCGTGAGAAAAAGTGGCATTTGGGAACTTGCCACTGAGGTATCGCACATTCCACAAACTCACGGAAGGGGGCAAAATCTACCAACTGAAAAGGCAGCAGTTGAAGTGCTAGCAATTTCGCTAAGCTAGCATTTAACCACTGGGCATGTGGATGGCTGGGAGAGTACTTCTTTCGGCGCTGCAGCAGCTGGGACAGGGAAATTTGGCTGGTACAATTTGACACTGGTGTACCGATAGTAGATTGCCCGCATGTACTACTAGGTTGTGACACACCTAATTCTACACCTTCAGTCCTATCAGTGCAGGTTTCAGAGAGGACTGAGGGTATAGTGGGGTTGGAGATCCCAGCTGATGAGGGGCAAGGGGGAGGTTCGCTTTGTTCTTTGGTGTGGGTCTTTCAGGTATGCTTGCCAACGAACTGCATGGCAGGTCGACATATGTCTGGTCAAGCATGTGGTGCCCAAGCAAGTGATGTTTTGGCCACAAAATACGCTTGAGACATATGTTGCAAATAGCAATGGTGCGATCTGATGCACATGTCTCAAAAAAGGCCCACACCAAAGAACTTTTGCAGTAATGCTGAGACACAGCAGCGCCCTGCACAGGCTTTGCTCTGCGATGTAATGCAGTTGGTGTGATGCCCTTAAGCTGTGCCCTGGAGGGCATCCTGCCTCTTTGGAGATGTGCCTGTGCCTCTTCCTCCTCCTCCTCCTCCTCCTCCACCTTCTCTCTCCTATCAGGCACCCACTTAGAGTCAGTGACCTCATCATCCCCTCCCTCCTCATCACTGTCGAAAACCTGGAAGTATAATGCAGCTGGGGGAACATGACTGCCAGATTGCTGCCCCTCTCGGGCACCCCCTCTCTCTGGGCTCACAATACTGCCTTCCTCTATCTGTGTTCCATCATCGGAGCCTTCAAAACACTGCACATCTTCAGGCAGGATGTACTCAACGCTGTGTTGAAACAGTTCGGGGTCTCCTCAGGAGGACATAGTGGGACTAGGGAAGGAGTAAGTGATGCTTTTGAGCAGAGGGAAGAAGACGCCTTGGCAGCTAATTTGCCAGACAACGTACCCTGAGCCTGGGTGAGAGAGGATGAGGAGGATGAGGATGGATTGGTCATCCACTCTACCAATTTGTCTGCATGTTGAAGCTTAACAAGGCCAACTACCGAAAAGGACGAGCATGTGCATCGGCCATATGCTGAAGAGAATGCACCGTGTCCACCACCAGCACTGTTGCCTCTAGATGCAGAGCCTGCTTGCCCTTGTGACTCTCTTCCTCTCTTTGATGTCCTTCCAGATATTATAATGGCCTGCACAGGACAAAATCAATACACACACCTCGAAGATTTTGGTGCAAACTGCAGAGGACACGTGAAGTACACACCAAGTAGCTTTATGTGCAAACTAATGAGCACACTTGCAGTATACACCAAGTAGGTTTAGGTGCAAACTATACAGCACAAGTGCAGTAAACACCAAGTATGTTTAGGTGCAAACTATACAGCACAAGTGCAGTAAACACCAAGTACGTTTAGGTGCAAATTATACAGCACAAGTGCAGTAAACACCAAGTACATTTAGATGCAAACTGTACAGCACAAGTGCAGTAAACTACAAGTAGGTTTAAGTGCAAACTATACAGCACAAGTGCAGTAAACACCTGGTACGTTTAGGTGCAAACTATACAGCACAAGTGCAGTAAATTACAAGTAGGTTTAAGTGCAAACTATACAGCACAAGTGCAGTAAACTACAAGTACGTTTAGGTACAAACTATACAGCACAAGCGCAGTAAACACCAAGTACGTTTAGGTGCAAACTATACAGCACAAGTGCAGTAAACTACAAGCAGGTTTAAGTGCAAACTATACAGCACAAGTGCAGTAAACACCAAGTATGTTTAGGTGCAAACTATACAGCACAAGTGCAGTAAACTCCAAGTACATTTAGGTGCAAACTATACAGCACAAGTGTAGTAAACACCAAGTATGTTTAGGTGCAAACTATACAGCACAAGTGCAGTAAACACCAAGTATGTTTAAGTGCAAACTATACAGCACAAGTGCAGTAAACTACAAGTAGGTTTAAGTGTAAAATATACAGCACAAGTGCAGTAAACACCAAGTACATTTAGGTGCAAACTATACAGCACAAGTGCAGTCAACTATAAGTAGGTTTAGTGCAAACTATACAGCACATGGGCAATACAACACGTTAAAACACTGCAGCTAGCACAATCAACTGCCTGACAAATAGGAAAAGCTGATCTAGCTAAACTATACAGTATATAAATATATTTACAACTCCTGGGATGTATATGTATATATCCTCTACACACTGTAAATTTAACTAAACTGACTAGCCTGCCTGCTCTATCTATCTATCTAGTAAAAAAAAAACACTGTCTCTCTCTTTTTAGGACTGATCTTTTCATTAACACCGCCGCAACATACTACACAAGGCCGCCCAGCAGGCGGCCTTTTATAGTGTGGGGCGTGTGCTAAAGCCCTGAGCCATAATTGGCCAAAGCCATCCTGTCTTTGGCTAATTATGGCTCTCCATTTTTTACGCGCTGTGATTGGCCAAGCATGCAGGTCATAGTGCATGTGTCAGGGAAATGGCCGTGGAAGTACTGGCAATCTTGCCAGTAGAAGAAATGGCCGAAGGCTGTG
The DNA here is from genome assembly GCA_029574335.1 of Rana kukunoris. Classification (NCBI taxonomy): domain Eukaryota; kingdom Metazoa; phylum Chordata; class Amphibia; order Anura; family Ranidae; genus Rana; species Rana kukunoris. The sequence goes on along the minus strand of CM056055.1, from coordinate 123,919,077 downwards.
TCAGGGAAATGGCTGTGGAAGTACTGGCAATCTTGCCAGTAGAAGAAATGGCCACCAGAGGCACATCATGTGACAGGTGGATCTTCCTGCTGGTTTATAAAAGGCTGCCATTGTCTGATACAAACTGCTGGATTGTCTTCAGGTTTCCTGTGTCTCCAGTGTCTCCTGTATCCTGTTTATCCTGAATCTCTAGCTGACCCCTGGCTTACGTCTGAACCTGTTTATCTCCTCGCATCTGAACCCGGCTTGGCTGACTACTCTATATCTTCTGCTCCTGTGTATGACCCGGCTTGTTCTAGTACATTCCTTTGGACTGATTCCTGTGTATGACCCTTGGCCTGGCTCCAGACTTCGTTCTTGTCTTGCTTACGGTACCGCACCTGAACCCCTACCCTGCACGGCTACAGAGTCCGGTCTTCCAGCACACCCCAGCTACCCTGCCTGCATCTACCTAGGCAGCAGCAGTACTGGCAACCTGTGCATCTTTGGGCCCCGCACTCCCTGTCTCATTCCCAGGGGTGCGGTGCACTTAGCCGCAAGGGGCGCCCTCTCAGCAATCCGGCCTCACACCAGAGATTTGATAGTACAATCCAGCCATGTCTGAGGTCGGCAGAGGTGCGTCCCCATTAGAGGCTCTGTGCCAACAAGCCGCAGCTTTGGCCCATGAAGTCCAGATACTGCAGGAGGCACGACTTCAGCTTGAAGGTCGTTTCCAACACATGACAGAGCCATCTGCTTCTATGGAACCAGCACCATCTTCTACCTACTCCCCAGCATCCGTCCAAGGACCAGCCCCAGCGACCCTGACGATGGTGGCTCCTCCTCCAGAACCCTGAGTTCCAATCCCCAAACGATTTTTTGGAGATCGAAGGAAGTTCAGGTGCTTCAAAAATGCCTGTTTACTATACTTTACTTTGCAACCCCGGACTTTTGCTCTAGAGACTGTTAAGGTCGGGTTCCTCATTTCTCTGTTGTCCGGTGACCCCCAGACCTGGGCCCACAACCTATGGGAACAGAAAAGCCCAGTTATTAGCACGGTGGACTCCTTCTTCTCAGCCATGTCACAGCTCTACGAGGACACCCAGCGAACGGCCACTGCCGAGGCCAATCTGCACTCACTACAACAGGGGATACGGCCAGTGGAGGACTATACCGTGGACTTCCGCCGATGGTCTGTAGACACTGACTGGAATCAAGCGGCTCTAAAACACCAGTTCCGTCTGGGTCTTTCTGAGTCCCTCAAGGATGAATTAGCCAGAGTCGGTATCCCTACTACTCTTGAGGGCCTCATTAAATTGGCCATTTAGCTTGACCGACGCCTGCGGGAGAGACAGTCAGGACGGTCTCGGACCCCCAGGCCTGAAGTTCTTACTCCTTCTGCACCTCCGCAAGTAGGCCTGGTACGAGACATCATCGCCACCAAGCCAACCTTTGCCTCTATTGTGGAGGAAACTGTCACTTTTTATGCAACTGCCCCATAAGGCCCAAGAAGCCACTGTCTTACACCCCAGCATACTTTCAGGTTTCTGGAACTTCTCCTTCCCATATTGTTCTTCCTATTACACTGCAGTTAGGGAAAGAGGAAGTGCAGCTCTGTGCCATAATCGACTCTGGGGCATGTAGCTGCTTTGTGGACTTAAACCTGGCAAAGAAACTTGACTTGCCCATTCTCCAAAAGAAACGGGGGCTGGAGGTTCGCCTGGCAGATGGCACAATGCCTAGTTCCGGTATTGTTACCCTAGAGACTGCTCCGCTTCTTGTCACTACTTCTGATGGCCATCGGGAATTTCTTTGCTTTGACGCTTTGTGTTCACCTACTGTATCTTCCCAGTCATCTTGGGGATCCCCTGGCTCCAAGCACACAACCCGCAGATCAATTGGAGTACCAAGGAAGTTTTGTTTACCTCACCCTATTGCCAGCAGCACTGCTTCGTTCCTGAATCTGGAAGTATCACCAGCTGCCTGACAGTTCAGGCCACACCTGCCAATAACCAGAATATACCACCAGCCTATCAAGAGTTCTTGGATGTTTTTGATAAGAAAAAAGCGGATACCCTACCCCCACATCGGTCATACGACTGTCCTATAGAATTGCTCCCTGGGGCCGAAATCCCATTCGGACGCATTTTCCCTCTCTCTGAGACAGAACTAGGAACTCTACGACAATACATAGATGAAAACTTGGCAAAGGGGTTCATCCGTCCTTCCTCCTCTCCAGCCGGTTCCGGCATTTTCTTTGTAGAAAAAAAAGATAAGACTTTGAGACCATGTGTTGATTACAGGGACCTCAATAGGATTACCATTAAGAACCGCTATCCACTTCCACTCGTCCCTGAGCTCTTTCAGAGATTCCGCACTGCTAAGATATTCACCAAACTTGATATACGGGGAGCCTACAACCTTGTTCGTATCCGTGAGGGTGACGAGTGGAAAACGGCTTTTAGAACGCGGTTTGGACATTTTGAATATCTTGTGATGCCTTTTGGTCTCTGCAATGCCCCAGCAACATTCCAACACTTTGTTAACGACATTTTCCGGGAATATCTAGATTACTTCATCATCATCTACTTGGATGACATTCTCATATTCTCGGCCACTCTGGAACTCTATCGGACACATGTCAAGACAGTGTTACTCACACTAAGAAAACATGGACTTTACGTAAAAGCGGAAAAGTGTGATTTTGAAAAAGAATCAATTCAGTTTCTTGGGCTGATCATATCCACTGGAGGGGTAGCTATGGACCCGCAAAAGGTACAAGCGATCCTGGATTGGCCAACTCCATTAGACAAGAAGGGGGTACAGAGATTTGTAGGCTTTGCAAATTTCTATAGACGATTTATCAGGAACTTTTCCTCCATCATTTCACCGATCACCCAAGTCACCCGCCTACACACCCGGTTCCAGTGGTCTCTAGAAGCACAATCCGCTTTTGAAAAACTGAAGTCTCTGTTCATCTCAGCCTCCATCCTGCAACATCCTGATCCTGCTTTGCCCTATACTTTGGAGGTTGATGCCTCAGAAGTAGCCACTGGGGCAGTGTTATCACAACGCCAGGGTCCCAAGTCATTGCTTCACCCTGTAGCTTTCTCCTCTCGGAAAATGAGCCAGCCAGAGAGGAACTACGATGTAGGTGACCGCGAACTGTTGGCTATCAAAACAGCCTTGGAGGAGTGGAGATATCTTCTCGAAGGGGCCTCTCACCCTATCATGATATTCACAGATCACAGGAATTTAGAGTATCTCCGCACGGCCAAGCGCCTGAAACCCCGACAAGCTCGCCGGGCCCTGTTCTTCTCGAGATTCAATTTTCACATCACATATCGCCCCGGTTCCAAGAACGGAAAAGCTGATGCCTTGTCCCAGATGTTTCCTGACACTCCTGAGGAAACTGTTCCCAGTACAATCCTATCTCCGCAAAACTTTCTCATGATTCAACCTGATCTAAGGTTCTCAATTGAACAAGCGTCCGTCCAATGCCCAGAACCAGAGGCATCCTCTTTAAGAAGTCAGGGAGGGTACCTTTGGTATCAGGACAAAGTCTTTGTTCCACAATCAGCCAGAATCCAGGTCTTAAAGACATTTCATGACCATCAACTTGCTGGGCACTTCGGGGTACGCAAGACAATGAATCTCATCCAACGTTCTTTTTGGTGGCCTACTTTGAAATCAGATTGCCGGGAATACGTTAGCTCCTGCACGACCTGTCAGCGAAACAAGGGGTCCAACGTTAAATCTTGGGGTCTGTTACGACCACTGCCGGTACCAGAACAACCATGGAAGAAAATTTCAATGGACTTTATAGTAGAGCTACCTCCCTCCGACGAGTTCACAACTATCCTAGTAGTGGTGGACCGTTTGTCCAAGATGGCCCACTTTTTGCCCATGATAGGTACACCATCTGCTGTGGACACGGCAAAAATTTTCATAAAAGAAATTGTCAGACTCCATGGCCTAAGTGATAATATTGTGTCCGATAGAGGGGCACAATTTACCTCCCGATTCTGGAGAGAACTCTGTAGGATGTTGTCAATCGAGCTATGCCTATCCTCGGCCTATCATCCCCAGAGCAACAGTCAAACTGAAAGAACAAACCAGACCTTGGAACAATATTTACGTTGTTTCTGCTCTTTCTCCCAGGGTGATTGGATTTCATTACTCCCGTGCGCAGAATTCGCATACAATAATTCAGTACATACTTCCACCAATCAGTCACCTTTTTGGGCCAATTATGGGTTCCACCCCTCATTTTTACCTAATGTCATTCCAGAGGCCTCAGTCCCAGCACTCCAAGACAGGATAAACTCTATCCAGACTAACTACCAAACCCTTCAGCTAACCATGCAAAGAGCCCAGGAAAACTATAAAAAACAGTATGACAAGAGAAGAAGAGGAAACCCCACCTTTAAAATTGGTGATGAAGTATGGCTTTCCTCAGCAAATCTCAAGCTTTCTTGCCCCTCCCGAAAGTTGGGACCTAGATTCATTGGCCCATTTAGGATCAGACGAGAAATTAACCCAGTAGCTTTTGAACTGACGCTACTAGTGTTGCTCACGAATATTCGCATTGCGAATATTCGCTACGAATATTGCATATTCGAGTATTCGCGAATATCTCGAATATCGCGGCGAATATTCGCTATTTCGAATATTCGTATTTTTCAAATTTCGCAATAAATTTCGCAAAAAAATCGCAATCAATTTTGTGTTTGCGAAATTTCGCATTCGCGAATTTCGCAATAGCGAAATTTCGCAATCTTTTTTTTTTTTTTTTTTTTATAAAATATAGCGAATATTCGTAAATATTGAATATTCGTGATATTTTATCCAAAAAAAAATAGCGAGATTTCGCAATCATTTTCGCTTTCGCATATGCGAAATTTCGCTATTTTTTTTTTTTTATAAAATATAGCGAATATTCGTGATATTTTATAAAAAAAAAAAAAAAAAACGCGAAAATTCGCAATTTTTTTTTTTAAATATCACGAATATTCGATATTAACGAATATTCGCGAATATTCTTCGAAATATTCGCGAAATATCGCGAAATCGAATATGGCGTATTCCGCTCATCACTAGACGCTACCAAGTTCCTATAAAATCCACCCAGTATTTCATGTTTCTCTGCTTAAACCTGTTATCTCTAGTCCATTTCCAGGGAGAAAGGAAGTTCCTCCACCTCCAATCGCTGTGGGAGATGAAACCGAGTTTGAAGTAGAAGCCATCCTGGACTGCCGTCGGAGAAGTAGGACTATTCAATTTCTCATAAAATGGAAAGGTTATCCGGTAGAAGAGAATTCCTGGGAACCCGAAGGCAATATACATGCCCCTACACTTCTGCAGAGGTTCCGTGCCCGATACCCTGAAAGATGGGCCCGGCTGGGCATCCGGAGGCTGCCCCTTGGGAGGGGGCACTGTCAGGGAAATGGCCGTGGAAGTACTGGCAATCTTGCCAGTAGAAGAAATGGCCGAAAGGCTGTGTCAGGGAAATGGCTGTGGAAGTACTGGCAATCTTGTCAGTAGAAGAAATGGCCACCAGAGGCACATCATGTGACAGGTGGATCTTCCTGCTGGTCTATAAAAGGCTGCCATTGTCTGATACAAACTGCTGGATTGTCTTCAGGTTTCCTGTGTCTCCAGTGTCTCCTGTATCCTGTTTATCCTGAATCTCTAGCTGACCCCTGGCTTACGTCTGAACCTGTTTATCTCCTCGCATCTGACCCCGGCTTGGCTGACTACTCTATATCTTCTGCTCCTGTGTATGACCCGGCTTGTTCTAGTACATTCCCTTGGACTGATTCCTGTGTATGACCCTTGGCCTGGCTCCAGACTTCTTTCTTGTCTTGCTTACGGTACCGCACCTGAACCCCTACCCTGCACGACTACAGAGTCCGCTCTTCCAGCACACCCCAGGTATCCTGCCTGCATCTACCTAGGCAGCAGCAGTACTGGCAACCTGTGCATCTTTGGGCCCCGCACTCCCTGTCTCATTCCCAGGGGTGCGGTGCACTTAGCCGCAAGGGGCGCCCTCTCATCAATCCGGCCTCACACCAGAGACTTGATAGCATGCTTGGCCAATCATCAGCGCGCAATGCCGCAGTGAATTATGGGCCGTTACGCGTCACTCGAATTTGAAGCGAACGACCCGTTTTGTTCGAATTTCGACGAACAATTGAACAGGCAATGCTCGATTCGAACATGGGTTTGAGTCGAACGCGAAGCTCATCCCTAGTGCCTATGGTGTCCATTTCTTCTACTGGCAAGATTGCCAGTACTTCTTTTACGGCCATTTGCCTGACAAGGTGCAAAGTGCTGGTACTAATTGCTTCCTGAATTTTTTATAATATTTTAACTTTAAGCCATCCGGGCCTGGGCCTTTACCCCCTGGTATTTTTTTTAGGGTGTTGTTTATTTCTTCTTCTATTATTGGCCTCTTTAGAAATGTTATGTTCTCTGCTGTTATTTTTAGTAGATTCACTTATGCTATGTGTTGTTGTATTTTAATTTTCCTATAGAGTTGGTCCTGTAATGTTTCTTTATTTCTAATTGCATATAACGAGCTGTAATATTTCTCAAAAATCTTTTCAATATCGGTTATTTTATAATGCAATTATCCTTTTTCATTTTTTATTTTTTATATATAATTCGATTTTCTTTTTCTTTTGAGATTTTTGCTAAATATCTTCCAGGCTTATTTCCCCATTTATATACTTTTCTATTTTTTTCCTCCAGCAGTTCCCTTAATTGATCTCTTTTTATTACCACTCTCTGATGTGTTTCCCTATCTAGGGTGTACGTTTAATAAACCGTGATAAGCCGAGATCATGATGATCACGGCTTATCACAGAGCATTGCCGGTTTAATAAACTGTGATAAGGAGCAGAGAACACATTCTCAACTTCACATCACAGCACATGGATGTTTTGTCACAAACGGACAGTTTAATAAACCGTGATCTGAAGATTTCAAAGCTCTTCCACTGAAATATCTCCCTTCCAGATTCACCAGCTCAGAGGTGGAGAATCTGGGAGAGAAGCTGGTGTGATAAGAGGAAGAAGGCTTATTTCTTCCTAATATCAACACCAGTGGGTTAAAAATGAATATTAACAACAATATACACGTGTATATAGATACTGTGTGTATGTGTATATATATATATGTGTGTGTGTGTGTGTATATATATATATATATATATATATATACATATACATATATAATATGTATACACACACACACATATATACAGTATTTATATATATGTATACACACACATATATACACAAACACATGAATATATATATTCATGTATTTGTGTATTTGTGTATATATACTGTATGGGCCAGATTCAGAATGGAGAGCGTATCTTTGTGCGGGCGTAGCGTATCCTATTTACTCTACGCCTCCGCAACTTAGACAGGCAAGTGCTGTATTCACAAAGCACTTGCTCCGTAAGTTGCGGCGGCGTAGCGTAAATGGGCCGGTGTATCTATGTGTAATTCAAATTGGGTAGGTAGGGGGCGTGTTGTATTTAAATTAACCCTGACCCCACGTAAATGATGCGCCGAACAAACTGCGCATCCGCCGGCCGTGAACGTATCCCAGTGCTCATGCTCCAAATCACGTCGCAAAAAGTCATTGAAAACAACGTGAACGTAACTTACGCCAAGCCCCATTCTGAATTGGCTTATGCAAACGACATAAACAACGTACAATACAACGCTGTCCCCTGGTCCATACTTAACATTGCCTGCGCCTTATGTAGCAGGGGTAACTTTACGCCGGTCCGACGCCTTACATAAACAACGCAAATAGATACGCCGACCGCAACTACGTCCGTGAATCGGTGTATCTACCTAATTTGCATATTTGACGCATAAATCGATGGAAGCGACACCTAGCGGCCAGCGTAAATATGCAACTAAGAGACGACGGCGTAAGAGACTTACGCCGCTCGTATCTTAGCACAATTCCGGCGTATCTTGTTTTCTGAATACAGAAAAAAGATACGACGGCGCATCCGAGAATTTACTAATCTGGCCCTATATGTATACATATATATATATAAATCCGGTATATATATATATATATATATATATATATATATATATATATATATATATATATATATATATATATGTATATATATTGTATCACATGTCTGAAAACATTAATTACATGTTCTTTTAAACTTTAGTTTCACTTTTTGAACTCGGCTGCACCATAATCTCACAATATCTCACAAGATTACAGGTAGTCCACCCACTTTTACACAGACCTCGGCTCTTTTCAGAGAAAAAACTTCACCTCTGTTCACCATCTGAGAACTGAAGTTCTCAGTTTATTAAACCGGCTGCAGAGGAGATAATTTTCCTCCTGAGAACTGCCGTGAACTGAACTGAGAAAAAACTTCACAGTTTAATAAACGGACACCTAATTGTGTTTTATGTTGCTGTTCCAGTTCCTATAGTTCCCTTAATATCCGTTTCAGGTTTATTTCTTTCCTTTCTTTTTTTTTTACTGCTCCTATTAAAATGTATTTTCCTCTTATATATCCCTTATGGGCTTCCCAGATTGTGACCCTTGTGACATCTGGTGTGTCATTTATGCAAAAAAATTGTTCAATTTCAGTTATTAGATTTTTACCCACTTCTTCATCCTTCATTCTTCATCCTCTATAAGGTCTTCATTTAACTTCCATGTCCCTTTCCTATTTTCCTTATCCATAAATCTATTTACTGTTCCCGGGGCATGGTCTGAAATTGTTGTTGTGCACCGATGAATGAAATGTAAAATCTTTCTTACTTGTATTAACTATTCGCCATATATCTAGCAATTGCTGAGTATACTAATTTTTATCAATTTCAGTTGATTTACTCTCTCTCATCGTGCACCAGACGTACTGTCAAGACCATGGTCCATTGAGAAGTTATAAATCTCTTGCCACAATCAGCTTTCCTTGTTTAAACTCCACTAACGTGTCAAGGATCCCTTTTAGGTATTTTTTAGGGCGTTTGTTAGGACAATACACATTTGCTAATGTGTACCTAATTCCCTGTAGGGTCCCTTCAGGAACAAAAGAAAAAAATAAGATCTACTCCAAATTATATAGCTTTTCAGAACAACACAAACCCTCCCACTTAATACTCTCAAAACAAGAAACAACTCAAGATTTCCTTTGACATAGTAAAATCTCCTCTCTTAAACAGGAGGACTCGAACAAACTAAAAGAACCTATAACCATTACTGAAATACTAGATGCGATCAAAGACCTTAAAACAGGAATGAGCCCAGGCCCGGATGGCTTTACCTCTCAGTATTATAAAACCTATACACATCTACTTACCAAACCCCTCCTACCGGCCTTTAACTTGTTAGCAAAAAATAAGAATAACTCCCTTCATTTGGCACACATTCCTGTAGTCCCCAAACCAAGAAAAGATCATACAGTGAGAATTTCAGGCCCATATTACCCTTGAATGTTGATATAAAACTCCTAGCCAAAATACTAGCTGTTACGGTCACCACCGTTTACGACCTTCCATCCACCCACAACAAGCTTATCCGACACTCCACAATCCAGCAGACATGATCCATTACATTTCCCATAATCAAGATGAGACTCCGCTCTGTACTTGTTCCAAAATGAATGAATACTTTATTGGTTTATTAGCTTGCTCATATATCCAGTACAGCATATTAAAGTTAATCACAGGACAATGCAATCTCCACCCCCCTCATCACACACTATGGCTAATTACTATGCAGACATTTCAGCACCGATACTGACGAGACACATCACATTCCTTTATCAATAGAATTCAAACAAATACAATCACACAATGATTTTCCCTTCAACCCAATCTCCAGACAGATGGACTGTCTCCAAAGGAAAGGGACCCACACCTGAGCAGCAATACATTCCTTTGCTAAACATAATTGAACATAATTGACATGCTAATTCAATACATCTGAAGAGAGACGTGTGATCTTGAATACACAATCTTTTAAGTGTAAACACAGAGGAATGAGTCACTGTCTTGTTGACCTGGTCAGGTCAACCTTAACCAACACTTGTAATATCTCAAGATATACTGCAATATGAAGTATCAATAATGTCCCATCTCATGTAATACATGAAGTGTGATTTTATTAGCCACCCTACACCCAAAAGGGCACAGGGTGGACTTAGACCCAGGAGTATCTCTCATCCTTTCAAAGTCTCTGGTTGTCACGGGTCATTCTGTTACACTAGCCAACAGATTAAAACCCCTCCTAACAAAGATCATAGGCCCAAAACAAGTAGGGTTCATGCCAGGCAGAGAAGCCAGAGATAATATTACTAAAGCACTAAATCAAATCCACTTTACCCAAAACTCCAAGACAAAAGAACTATTACTATCTAGTGATGTCGAAAAGACAGATTTCAGCACTCTATCAAAATACACAGGTCAAAATTAAAATTTATAACATTCTCTCTGACCCAATGAAGATTCATAATGGTACATGCCAGGGTTGTCCCCATTCCCCACTCCTCTTTATTATCTTTTTAGAGCCCCTAAAAAGAACAATAAACCTATCCAAAGATATCCAAGGATTCACAGTAGATAAAAGAGAATACTAAGGGGCGTGGCCGCGGCATGGACGTGTGAGGACGTGTGAGTGAGGAGCTGTCTGCCCTGCCGATTCAATAGCACCCACAGCAGCTCTCTCCATGGTTTTTGGCCCCAACGATGCCATCCAAGCAGCGGAAGCCCTTGCCGCAACCCCAGCGAGCTTCCTGGCACCGATCCGGATAGCTGGATCTATATTTTTCTGAGTGGGGACACGCCGCACTCGGGACTCTCAAGATGGCGCCAGCTGGCAAGTACAAGGCCGCACATGCGGTCTAACCTATTCCCTCTCTCCTTCTCCCTCGCTTCCTCCCCCCATCTCCCCTGCCAGCTCTGTCAGCTCCATGCCTCCCAAGGTGCCACTGGGTGAGATGGTGGGTGATGCAGACCTATGAGCCCATATTCTGACTCTCCCCACCAAGGCAGATTTAGAACTGTCAGGGTGGAAAAGGCTCTCAGACAGGACATTGAGGTGTTGCAGGCGGACACTGCTCACATTGGGGGTAGAGTGGAAGATTTGGAGGCGCAATGGGATGTAGTTTCACCTGCCCTGCCGTCTCTCCATGATCACTGTAAGAGACAGGACAACAGGATTGAGGCCTTGATCGATCAAATGGATGATTTTGAGAACAGAAGCCGCAGGGTGAACATACGTATTAGGGGCATGCCTGAAGCCACTGGCCCCAGAGATATAGTGCCCTCCTTGCAGGGCCTTTTTAAACAGGTCCTCGGCCGAGATGCTCCTGAGCGCATTGAGATTGATCGAGCCCATAGGGCACATTGCCCTTCATCCGATGATCCAGATAAACCATGGGACATTATCTGTAAATTGCATAAATATTCCCTGAAAGAAAGTATAATGGCTCATGTCAGGGGTCTGCGCCATGTGGACTTTGATGGGGCACCGTTGTTCTTCTTTCCAGATCTCTCCAGGCGTACCCTAATGCAACGCTGAGCCCTGAAGCCATTACTGGCGGCCCTGCAGGATGCCCAGCTGACCTACAGATGGGGTTTTCCTTTCCAACTCTCAGTTACTAAGGATGGCCGTCAAGTTATCCTACGCACCATGGATGACCTACCAAAGTTTTGCAACAACTGGGCCTCCCAGCCATTGATGTCCCAGATTGGAAGACTGCCCCGGAGATTCCCCTACTAATGCAATCCCAACCTTGGCATACTGCCCGTCGTAGGGGCCGCAACAGGCGTTGATCTCAAGTAGGGATGAGCTTCGCGTTCCAAATGAACGTATGTTCGACTCGAACTTTAACCGTTCGATCGTTCATCGAATTTCGAACAAAAACGATGGTTCGACGCAAATTCGAGTGAAACGAAACGACCGGTTTTAAAACTTTTTTTTCCATTGATACTACTATCAATGGAAAAAAAAAAGTTTTAAAAACGGTTGTTTTTTCAGGAGTTCTGCTCCTGAAAAAACGACCGTTTTTACGACTTTTTTCCATTGATACATGTTCCCTGGGGCAAGACCCGGGTTCTGAAAGACGTTTTCCAACAATAACTTGAAAATTGGTCTTTAAAATTATCATTTTTGAATTCGAACGTTCGAGTCCCATAGACTTCAATGGGGTTCTAAATGAACGATCGGACTGTTCGACGGTTCTGGTGCGAACCGAACCCGGGGGTGTTCGGCTCATCCCTAATCTCGAGTGGACGCTCCCGAAGCCACCCTGTGCCCCCTCCGCATTCTCATTCTCAGAGGGTGACTTGAGGAATCCCTTGGGTCATGGTTGGACGTGTACTGTCTGCCAGGTTCCTGGAGTTTTGGCTTTGGCCAATTATGGCTCTCCGTTTTTTGCGCGCTGTGATTGGCCAAGCATGCAGGGTCATAGTGCATGTTTGGCCAATCATCAGCGCGCAATGCCGCAGTGAATCATGGGCCGTTGCGCGTCACTCGAATTTGGCGCGAACGACCCGTTTTGTTCGAATTTCGTCGAACATAATAACAGACAATGTTTGAGTCGAACATACGTTCGAATCGAACGCGGAGCTCATCCCTACCCACCACCTTGTGGATTGCTGGAGGGTGCTCCACCCAAATGTGAAAGATTATAGCTATTATTATTTAGCGACCCATGCTGTCTATACCCGGATAGATCTGCTGCTGTTGGACCAGTTCACCCTGGATTCCTTGTCCAGTGCATCGATTGGCTTCATCACCATGTCAGACTATGCCCCGGTGTCCCTTACGATACATCCTCTTGCTTCTGCTGCCAGGTCTTGGACTTGGCGTCTGAACGAGAAAATTCTGGATGATGATATAGCACTCAAAAGCGTCTCCGATACTATCACTCATTGTTTTTCTGAAAATTCTTCATCGGAGGTCGGGGCAGGGTCAAATGGGGAGGGCCACACGGCCGTAGTTCGGGGGGAGCTTATTTCACATGGAAAATGGTTAAAAAAGGCGTGGGAAGGGGACCTTCAATCCCTTTTGAAGAAAATACAACTGGCGGAACTCGACCACAAGCGACTTTTAACGCCAGAGCTGGCGACTGACCTTGAGGCCCTTCGCCTGGAACTTGCTACTTTGTTGGATACCCGTATACGTGATCGTTTACGCTGTGTGTCACATAATTTTTTTTGAGTATAGTAACAAATGTGGGCATCTGCTTGTCAGGGCCCTGAGGAGGCAACGGGACTCGGGTCATGTGCATAAGCTTCAGGTTGGGGCGGGCCCCTCTGTGGTTCACCCCTCACCCCTGCAGCCACTTTTAGAGACTATTATGCCCAATTGTACCACTTACCCGTCACTCTTCCTGGCCTAAAAGGCGGAACAGAAACGGGACCGCGTCCTAGAGTACCTAGCTGAGGCCCGAACCCCCCAACTTTCCCTCCAAACCAGTAAATCCCTTGAAACCCCGATCACCACGGAGGAGTTGGAACTAGTGGTGAAAGGCCTGCCGAAGAGCCCTGGACCGGATGGCTACACAAATTCTTACTACCGTGCCTTCCTTCCCCTGCTCTCGGGCCGTATGTGCACCTACTTTAATGCGTTGGCTTCGGGTGCCCTTATGCCCAGGGAGGGCCTGCTGGCCCATGTTTCAGTGCTGCCCAAGGAGGGGAAGGATCACACGGTTCCTGGTAGTTATAGACCGATATCGCTTTTGAACACCGACATCAAAATTTTTTCAAAAATCCTTGCGAATCGTCTCCAACCCATTCTTCCCTCCCTTGTCCATCCTGACCAAACAGAGTTTATTGCTGGACGTGAAGCACAGGATAACTCAAACCGGGCCATTCAGTTGATTCAATGGGTACAGATGCAGGCTGACCATCCACCCTGTCTCCTACTCTCCACTGATGCTGAGAAGGCGTTTGACAGGGTGAATTGGAAGTACCTTTGTGCGGTGTTGTCTATACTGGGGCTTGGCCCAAAAATGCTCTCCTGGGTATCCTCTCTGTACAGTAGCCCCGAGGCCCGAGTTAAAGTCAATGTGGTTCTTTCTGACTCTTTCCCTAATGGGAATGGGACCAGACAAGGCTGCCCATTGTCCCCTCTTATTTTTGCCCTCACCCTGGAACCCCTGCTTAGTAGGATTCGTTCTAACCCTAACATTAGGGGCTTCCGCGTCGGCTCCCATGAACACAAACTCTCCGCATATGTGGATGATGTCCTCTTCTATGTAGCTGATCCTCTGATCTCCCTTCCCAACATTATGACGGAGCTGAGGACTTTCGGTTCCCTCTCTAATTTCAAAATTAATTTCACTAAGTCTGAGATTTGGCATTGAGTATCCACCCGGAACTGCATGCACGGTTGCAATCCTCCTATCCCTTCGCATGGTGTGCTACTCACATGAAACACCTTGGCGTCTATCTTACCCCCATTTACTCACAACTATATGCCAGTAACTACATCCAACTGCTTTCCAATGTTAAGGCGGACCTACACTGGTGGGAAAGGGAGGTATTCTTATGGATGGGCGGAGTCAGTGTGTTGAAGATGAATGTGTTCCCCCGCATTTTGTTTTTTCTCCAAATGATGCCTATTTCCTTAACAAAATGTGGGAAAAATAGGCCTAATTTCCCACTCTCGGCGCTAATGGGGTATAGGTATTTACAGTTGTGCAAATAAAATTATCTATGTCCTATATCTAGGACATGAATAAAGCAGCTGCTCAAAATAAAACAAAACATATACACATAGTAAAATAATGATAAAAATCATCAAAAGTCTTTATCAATAAAATACAGCAGCGCTAGTGATCGGGGCACAGTTCAAACCTGATCACTCATTCACATTCAAAGAGATAAATGAAAGTAAGAAAGTTCTCCAGAGCTCAGAGGGTGCACAAATATTCCGTGACAAAAAAGGGGGTGCTCTTCAAGACAATTTCAACTGTCCATGATTAGTGAATTAGATGCCTATTTCCTTACCTAGGTCTTTTTTCTTGAGCCTCAACAGTGCATTTCTTAGGTATATCTGGCAGGGCCGAAGCCCTCGTCTGGCTCTCCGTACCCTTCAGAGGCCCAAGCGGGGGTCTGGGTGTCCCTGATGTACGAAAGTACTACGAGGCCATTGCCTTCAGCGGATCTTGGACTGGCACCATGGTGTGTCTACTAAGGTGTGGGTCTCTTTGGAGAAGTCTATGGCTGGCCGTAATCTGTCCCATGCTCCTTGGCTTCCCCAGACACAGAGGGGACTGTCAGCTCATGTCTCCCAGATGTCCACTCATGCCTCAAAAATGTGGGATACTATGAACAAATTGGGAACTCTTGCCCCCCCTTTCTCTACTCTGGCACCCCTGGGGGGTTCCCCTGGTTTCTGCCGGGGGAGCACCCATCTTTCTTCCATTCCTGGATGGCAGATGGTGAGTTGCGCTGTGGCAGATTCTTCCAGGGTCAGGGACTACTCACTTTAGAGGAGCTTAGGGCCCAATATGGGGGGTTCCCTATGGATGGCTGGAGGTATGGGCACCGTCAACACTTTGCGCGGGGTTTACCGCATACCATACGCTCTCCTACATCTGCTACCCCTTTTGAGAAGCTGTGCATGTCCTCCAGCCCCATCCCACATTCCATATCTGTTCTCTATGGACCACTCCAGGGACAAGGTCGCCCTGAGAGGCCCGCCTATATTCGGGAGTGGGAGAGAGACCTGCAGCACACATTCACTGACACTCAGCTTGACCAATTATTCCGCCTTACTCATTCCAGCTCTGTTGATACGAAAATGCAGGAAAATGGGTTTAAAGCTTTAACTAGGTGCTACAGGGTCCCGACTAGACTTAACCGCTTGAGGCCCACGCTATAGCCGAATGACGGCATACAGCGCGGACCTGAAAATCCAGCAAAACGTCGATTGATGACCGCCACTTTTCTAGTTCCCTGCGCGCGCTGCCGAGCATGCAGCGGGGAAATTCTGTGCTGCCCATGTCCCTTGGACACAGCCAATCACAGATCGCTGTAAACAGCCAATTAGAGTGGCCGTTTGCTGTGCAATCTGGGTGGCCAATGAGAGATGATCTCAAATGTAAACATATGAGATCATCTCTCATTGCCGCCTCTCCCTCCTCACACAGAGACAGTGTGTGAGGAGGGAGAAATATTGTGAGTTAGTGATACAAAGTAATACTGTGAGAAAATCAAAGTGCAATCCCAGTACAATCCCAGTACAATCCCAGTGCCATCCCAGTACCATCCCAGTGCCATCCCAGTGCCATCTAAGTGCCCAAAGGATCTGTGTCCACCTGTGCTAATCTACACAGTGACCACCTGTGCCGCCAATCAGTGCCCACCTGTGCCGCCAATTAGTGCCCGCCTGTGCTGCCAATCAGTGCCCGCATGTGCCGCCAATCAGTGCCCATCTGTGCCGCCAATCAGTGCCCACCTGTGCTGTAAATCAGTGCCCACCTGTGCCACCTGTGCCGCCTCATCTGTGCTGCCTCATCAGTGCCACCTCAGTGCCCACCTGTGCAGCCTCGTCTGTGCCTACCTGTGCCGCTTGTGCCACCTCATCTGTGTTGCCTCATCAGTGCCACCTCAGTGCCCACCTGTGCCAATCGGTGCCCATCTGTGCAATTAGACAGTGCACATCTGTGCCACCTCATCAGTGCCCATCTGCTCCGCCAATCAGTGCCCATCTGCTCCACCTCCTCAGTGCCCATCTGCTCCACCTCATCAGTGCCCATCAGTGAAGGCTTAGCACACACCTGTGTAGTCGCACCACCATGTCAAAAAGATCCTATTCCGTCGAGGAGGCATACCAAATTCTTTCCGCGTCGACGAGAGCAACAAGGAGCTCTCTCTTTCAGATAGCATTTCAATTTCCAATTCCGATTATGAGTAGGACGTCAATTATTAGCCAGCCTTCAGTAGCAGAACACTGAGTGACTCAGAGGAGGAAGATAGCTGGCCCGCTAAACAAAGGCGTTCTGGTGAGGAGGCAGTGCCATCCACCAGCACTGCAGTGCCATCCACCAGCACCGCAGTGCCATCCACCAGCACCGCAGTGCCATCCACCAGCACCGCAGTGCCTCAGCAAGAAAGGTCAAGGACCCATGCCAGCCTTTCCTATGCCCTTCAGTACCCCTTGTGGCTTCCTCCAAATTGCGGAGAAGCCAACATTCCCCCTTTCACGGCCCAACCAGGAATCCAGGTGGACACAGAGAATTTTTCCCCAATCGATTATTTTAGCCTCATGTTTACAGAGGACATGCTATCCGGAATTGTGGCCCAGTGCAACCTATTTGCACAGCAATTTATTGAAAATATTCCCACATCCTATCATGCCTGTCCCTTCCAGTGGAGAGACCTTACGTTGGAGGAGTTGAATTTTTTTTAGGCCTCACATTATGTATAGGACTAAACCCAAAAAACACTTTGCGTTCCTTTTGGTCCAAAAACCCCATCTACCACATGCCAATATTCTCCAGCGTAATGCCCAGATCACGATACTTCGCCATCATGAGATTTCTACATTTTCTTTTCAATTTTTTTATTGAGAAAATAAAACGCAGAGTACAAGAATAAACGGTTTTGGTTTGACATAATAACGAGTACAAAAAGGTACATACAGAACATAGCACGTGCAGTCACGTATATAGTATTACAGCGTATTGAACCGAAAGACAATGTAACCATATTGAACACACTAAAGGGAAGCGTAACAGAAACATGACTGTGCGATATTTAGAAGGAAACATATAGGAATCCTCCACGAGGGGGGAGGCAATTTCAATCCAACAGAGGAGTAATACGTAAAACAGTACTCTGTAGGTCAAAAAAAAAGAGGAAACAGAAAACTAGTTCTGGATAAGGAATTCCAACCTTATCCGAGATAACATTGACAACTTTTCAAGGTATCTAGAAAAAGAAAGAGAGAGAGAGAAGAGAAAAAAAAAGAAAAAAAAGAAAAAAAGGGAACTTAAAGAGAGGAGAGTAGAGTAGGAAAAGGGAAAGTAAAAAAAAAAAAGAGAGAGGAGAGAGGGAAGAAAACAAAGAAGAAAGGAGGAAAGAGAGAATGTCGGCAGGACCGCACGAACCCCAGGAGGGCACGAAAATAAAGGGGCATAAGCTATAATGAATCATGGCACTAGCAAGGCCATATCGAACCCCGGGGGAAGGAAATTCTCTACCCAGGGAGTCCAGATATTATTGTGTTGGATAACCCGATCCTGAATAGTCGCTTCTATTTTGCTATGGATCATAGCCTGAGTCACCCTGCTTCTAACTTCCACCCTGTGCAAATTTGGGGACTTCCAAGCCTTTGCTATAGTCTGTTTAGCCGCAGTAGTCAGTTGGAGCAGGAGTCTAACTTGGGCCCTTGTATAATCCTTACGTATTAGGTTTAGAAGGGCTATAGACGGATCAGGGACCAAAGTATTGTGTAGCAGGGTGGAAGCCATTTGGAATATTACTACCCAAAAGCGTTGTGCAATCGGGCAAGGCCACCAAATATGTTCATGTGTACCCTTAGCTCCACATCCCCGGAAACATACTGACGGATAGGATGGCAAAAATTTAGAAATCCTAGCCAGAACTAGGTACCACCGCATAAGGACCTTGTAATTTGCCTCCAGGGCCACCACATTTTGAGAGGAGGCTTTCGTATAGCCCCAAATATTTGCCCATTCCTCCATATCCAATGTTATCTGAAGGTCTTTGGACCACTGTGCAGCATAGGGGGGAGGTCAGTCAGGGAAGCAGTGAGGTGGTTATATAATCGTGAGATGACACCGGGAGCATGTGGGTCAGTATTACAAATACTCTCGTAAAGAGAGAATTCACCCAGAGAGGTGCAATCTTTAATTACTGTTCGAATAAAGTGAGATATTTGTAAGTAACAAAAGTGTTCAGTATAGGGGAATTTAGCCTGAGCCTGTAGGGTAGAGAAAGATTTAAGTGAGGTAGAGGAAACAAGATCACACACACGGTGTAGTCCAGCCCGAGTCCAAAGGCGGAAGGAGGCAGGTTCGGAGAGGGCAGGAAAGAAAAATGGGTGACCTATCACAGAAAGTAATGGGGCATGGGGGGAAACCAACCCAAATCGGACACGCAAACTATCCCATAGCTTAAGTGAGTGACACGTGACTGGATTATGTACTGGGCCACGTATCAGTGGGGGCAACCACAGCAAGTTGGATACTATCAACGGGGAGAGATCAACAGCTTCCAGGCTAACCCATATTGGGATTTCAGAGGAGGCATGAAGCAAAGTGAGTTGTGCCAGCTGAGCAGCCTGGTAGTAGCGGGTAAAATTAGGGAGTCCCAAGCCTCCACTGAGCTTATTTTGAAGGAGAACAGATCTAGATACTCGGGGTTTTATTGGACCCCAAATATATTTAAAGACCCGGGTCTGAATAATTCGATGGAAATAGGAGGGAACCGCAACCGAAAGAACTCTATAAAGATATAAGAGTTTGGGGAGCAAGGACATCTTAACGGCTGCGACCTGTCCTAGCCAGGAGACACATAGTGGTTTCCATATGTCCAATAAAGCGGATAGGTGGGATAGCATAGGAAGATAATTAGTTCTATAAAGGTTCGCTGGATCACTAGTCAGTTTAATTCCTAAGTACGAAAGGGACGTAGAGGACCAAGAGAAAGGAAAGTGTTCCTATATATGGGTGACTTCCGTAGGAGGTAGAGACACATTGAGGGCCTTAGACTTAGATTTATTAACTTCCAAACCCGAGATATTTGCAAATTTTTCCAAGATTTGTAGGAGAGGTGGCAATGTTAGACGGGGGGAGGATATGGGAAGTAGAGGCAACTTCCAAGCCTCTAATATCCGGGTTAGCCCTAATCAGAGCAGCCAGAGGTTCGATTGCTAAAGCGAAGAGTAAAGGGGATAAAGGGCACCCCTGCCTGGTACCTCTTTCTATCTGAAACCTATCAGAGCGGAACCCAGAATATTTAACATAGGCCTGTGTTTTTTTATAAAGGGAGCTTACCCATTGCAAAAAGTGTGGACCAAATCCCCAGCGTTCAAGTACAAAGTTTAAATAAGGCCAGGAGACCGTATCAAATGCCTTCCTGATATCAAGTGACAGTAGGTGCATTGGGATCTTACGGGTTCTAGCTAAGTGTTGCAAGAGAACAACCCTCCTAATGTTATCACTAGCCTGTCGACGCGGTATGAAACCCACCTGTTCCTTATGTATTAATCCACCAATAATGGGATTGAGGTGCAAGGCCATAATTTTGGCAAGGAGTTTAATGTCAAGATTAAGTAGGGAAATAGGCCTGGAATTAGACCAGAGTGAGTTGTCTACATTGGGTTTAGGAATCATAGCTATTATAGCCGTCAAGGTGTCTCGACCAAAAGAGTGTTGTTGAAGGAAAGCATTGAAAGCTTTAGTAAGAAGAGGGGCGAGAGTAACAGAGAATTTCTTGAAGTAGGAAGCCGAAAGCCCATCAGGACCCGGCCTCTTATGAGGTTTAAGAGTTTTAATAGGAAAGAGGACCTCTTCCGTTGAGATTGGTCTTTCAAGAAGTTGACGGTTAGAGTCGGACAGCACGGGTAGAGGGATATCCAGAAACAACGATTTGGCGGCGGAGGGAGAAAAGGAAGATTGGGCCTTATACAGTTCTTGTAACCGCTTCCGAAATTCAGATAAAATCTTAACAGGGTTACTAGTGAATGTGTTCTTGTCCGTCCGGAGCCTAATAGGGACCTGGTTCCGTACCGGACAACGAAGGCGCATGGCCAAGAAAGTATCTGCCTTATTAGCCTTTGTATAAATAGTATGGTTCGATCTGCGGATGGCTTTATCGGCCGATTCAGCCAGCAGCAGATCCAATTCAGTCTTTGATTTTTCCATAGCAATCCTGTTTGGTTCGGAAGGGGAGGACTGAAATTGGAGAAAACATTGGTGGTAATCCCGTTCTAGATCAGCCAACCGGAGTTTTTTGTCTCGGTTTAAATGAGTAGAGACAGAGATACACGTTCCCCTGATCACAGGCTTGTGTGCCTCCCAGAGAAGAACAGGAGAAATGTTGGGTGAGGAATTGAGTTTCAGGTAATCTGTGAGGGCAACTTGGATACCAGGTACGATCTCTGGATTGAGGGATTAAGGAGGATATGGTGGTGAGTACTGCACAGTGGTCCGACCAGGAGATAGGTTGGATAATAGAGTTAAGCAGTATAGGGGAAGATACAACCGGGACAAAGATATGATCAATCCTGGAAAAGGATTTGTGCGGATATGAATAAAACGTATAATTTTTCTTAGTCGGATTGCACTCCCGCCAAGTATCAAGCAGAAAGGCTTGCTGGAGAAGTTTCCGGAAACGTATAGATGGGGGGTATTGATCAGGGGCATAGGGTGACTTATCCAAATGAGGTTGCAGTACTAAGTTAGAGTCTCTGCACACAATCAGTGTACCTTTACAGTGGGAGCGTAGGACTTGGAACAAATGCGAAAAAAAGGGGTTTGGGTTACTATTCGGAGCATAGTAGGAGACTAGGGTAGTTTCAACATCCTGTAGTAGGCCCACGAGGATGATATAGCGGCCTTCAGGGTCTTTAATTTCGGACAGAACCGAAAAGGGGAGGGTATGATGGAGGGCAATCAAAACCCCACGTTTTTTTGTGGGGGCAGAGGCAGTGAATACCTGAGGATAACGGGAACTAAAGAATTTGGGAGTTGTACGTACCAAAAAGTGGGTTTCTTGTAGAGCAACTATACCTGCCTTTAAAGTGATGAATGTTTGGAAAGCTTTAACCCTCTTGTTAGGAGAATTGAGACCCTTAACATTCAACGAAAGTATCTTCAGGGGGGCCATTTAGGGAGGTGTGGGAGAGTATCCAAGGGTGTTCCCGGGGACATGCGATCCAGCCGACCTGGAGAAAGAAGAAAGGGAGGGAGGGCAGAGAAAAACATAGAAGGAAAGCAGAAGAGAGAAGAAATATTGTAGGGCAAATAAGTGGTCATAGAGGAAGAGAAAAATCAAACTCTACCGCCCGACCAAATAGCACACCAACACACCCGCCAGCCAGCTAGCTCGCGTGTGGGTGTACCGTTAAAGAGGGGGAGCAGTGACAGCTCCCCGCCACTAACGGGATATAATTTGTTCACACATAAAGAAACAGTTTATAAAAACAATTAAACCAAAAGAAAATAGAGACCAATAAGACGTTTCAATTAGCACATCCAGTCCTAACCGTTATAATTATCACTTTATAAAGTGCAAGCCTAAGAGGAAATGACCGCAGAGTGGGTGACCAAAAAGGAGAAAGGAAAAAAAAATCAGGCAAAAAGGAAGAAAGGATAAGAGAGAGGCGGGATAGGGAGAAGGGGATATGTGGGGTGGCATAGGGACAGGGAGGAAAGGGACAATGAAGGAAGGGGAAGGGAGAAAGAGGGCAGGGACAAAGGAGGGAAAAGGGGAGATGGGAGAGGGGAGGATGAGGGGGTAGGGAAAGAAGGAAAAGAGGGGAGGGTTTAGGGGAAAGGAGAAGGTAGTGGGAAAAAAGATAGATGTCAAAATAATGTAGAAACAAGAAAATACAAGCCCATGCTCCCTGTGCATCGCAGATTGTTGTAGGCAATTACCACCACAGTGTGTGGTATTCACAGCAAAGTGCCCATGGGTATCCAAAAAAAAAAGGCAAGAACAAAAAGAAACAGTAACTCGTAAAAAAAACATTCAATGAAGTGGGCACGATGGAGGACGGGCAATCAGTCACAACATGTTTGAAACAACAATATAGCATGAAGATCAGAAAAAAGAGAGGCAAATCAAAAACGTGAACAGTGAAAAATAAAACAAAACCTGGACAACCCCTAGAATCAGAGAGGGGTGGTATCGAGCTCCACCACACAGGAGGGAGGGCTCATGGCGAACAGTCCCTTAGTGCCTTGATTGAAGAATCCTCGGCGAAGACAGCAACAACAAATACCGGGGGGATCAAGCAAGGAGATACAGTACGGCACTGCGGGGACAAAAAAGAGAAAGGGAGAGACCTGCTGGAACATTCGCATTCAGCGAGGTGAGTATAGCTGGCAGTCACCATTACGAGAGGAACGAGCAGGGGTCCACTTACGAACAGAGGACGGAGCCGACTGGAGTCTCATCGGGGTAGCCGTATACAGATGAGCAGCAGTGCGAGCCGGGGTGCAGGGTAATGAAGTCTCTGACATCTGAGCCGGGTCGGTGAGGTGGAGAGACTCCAGGAGGCGCTGAAGGGATTCAGGTGATGTGCAGGAATGCTGCTGGCCTTGATAGGAAAATTGCAGGGCAAAAGGGAACCGCCAGGTATATTTCAGTTGGTGCTGCATAAGGACTTGCAACTGGGGCTTCATCGCACGCCTTTTGGGAATTGTTGAGGGAGCCAGGTCAGAGAAGAGCTGGTAGTTGTGTCCTTGAAACTGGAAAGCGTCCTTATTGCGGGCAGCAGCAAGCAATTGCTCTTTCGTACGAAAGAAATGGAGTTTGACAATAATGTCACGCGGGGGACCATCTTGCTAGCGGCGGGTTAAGGCCCTATGTATCCTGTCAAACTCCAGTCTCTCGATCGGTATGGAGGAGGATGAAAGCTCTTGGAATAGGGCTGTAGAGAAAGATTGTAAGTCATCCACAGTCTCAGGTATGCCGCAAATGCGCAAATTAGACCTGCGAGAACGGTTTTCGGCGTCCTCTAAACGTGAGAGGAGAGCGGCGTTCTCCTACCGGAGAGCAGCCTGCTCCTGGGCCTGTTTTTGGAGGGTGAGCTCCAGGTCATCAACTCTGGTTTCCAGGTCTGCAGTGCGTTGGCCTAGTTCCCTGATCTCACGGGATAGCCTATTAGTTATCTGGTCTGAAGTCGTTTTCAGGGCCCTATGCAGCATAGCCTCCATATACTTAAAAAAAGTCAGCTTGGGACATACCTGACGGCGGTAGTGAGGGAGAACCAGCAACATGGGATTCCTCTCCATCGTCCTCATCGCTGTCAGCATGCAGGGATCTGTCCGGAGAGGCAGCGAGCTGTTTAGCCAGGGCCTTCGCCGCCATCTTGGAAGAGGCGCGGCCCAGGGCTTCCTTAATTGGTTTGGGCTTCGTTTTTCCTCGGTGCCCGGTCAGGACCATCGCGGGTGATGCAGCACTCGTTCCGGGAGCGGAGGCTTAAAAAAGCGGGGTTGCCCGATGGTTTAGGGTGCTAATGGGGACCCGATTCTGTGGCGGGGAGAGCGGAGCTCTAAGGGAACACGTCCACCATAGCGAGCCTCACGCATGCGCCCGAGATTTCTACATTTTAACGATAACACCCAGTGCCATCCCCGAAATCACCCAAATCATGACAGGCTTTTTAAAATTCGTCCCTTATTGAATAATTTTTCTGAGAAATTCCCCTAATTGTATACCCCGGACCAACACATCTGTGTGGATGAGTCCCTTATTAAATTTAGTGGCAGGCTTCAAATAAAACAATTTATCCCCAGCAAAAGAGCCCGCTATGGTGTGAAGGTGTACAAATTGTGTGACCGAGTCACAGGGTACCTGTATGCCTTCAGAGTGTACGAAGGCAAGGACACCCAGCTGAATCCCCCTAATTGCCCAGACTACTTGGGATCAAGTGGCAACATTGTTTGGGAACTTATCACCCCCCTATTGGAAAAGGGATACCATCTATAGCTAGATCATTTCTATACCTCTCTTCCCCTGTTCCACAACCTGCATCTGAAGCAGACACCAGCATGTGGCACTGTCAGAAATAATAGGAAGGGCTTTCCTCAAAGTCTTGTAAACAAAAAGCTGAAAAGAGGAGAATCAGCAAGTCTGCGAAACAAGGAGGTTCTGGCAGTGAAGTGGAAGGACAGAAGAGACCTATATATGTTATCTACCATCCACAATGACACCGTCGTTGAAACCCGCAGAAGGCGTGGCACCACCATCCGAAAGCCCACTTGCATCCAGGACTACAATTTGCTTATGGGGGGGTCGACTTCAATGACCAGATGCTTGAACCCTATCTTGCCACAAGGAGGACATACCATTGGTACAAAAAAGTTGCCATTTTTTTTTTTAAATTGGCCATCTATAATTCATTTGTAATTTACCGCAACTCCACCCAAAACCCCAAACGCTTCCTTGGCTACCAAGAGGACCTTATCACTGCCCTTATTTTCCCGAAGGATTCACCCCAAACAATCCAATCTGATATTTTAAGTCGTCTCGCCGAGCATCATTTTCCCGATAAAGTCCCTCCCACAGAAACCGACGACGTCAAAAAAGATGTAAGGTGTGTGCCAGTGAAGGAGTCAGATGAGACACATCTTACCATTGTGCCGATTGTCATTCCCAGCCAGGCCTCTGTGTAACTGACTGTTTTCGCCGTTACCATACCAAACTAAATTATTAATCTTTCGTTCCTGCCTTCCCACGCCTTCACACCCCTTATGCCACTGCCTGCTCTGCAACTGCAACTGACCCTGGCTTGTTTTTTTACCATGATTCTGCCTAACGATTTTGTAATACCTCTGCCTGATCTGGAACTGACCCTGGACTGTTTTTTTTGACCATTCTTCTGCCTAACGATTCTGTAATGCCTGTGCCTGATCTGGAACTGACCTTGGACTGTTTGACCATGTTTTTGCCTGCCTCATGGACTGATCTTGTACCCTGCTACTGGACTAGTGGGATTTAACACAGGGGTCTCACATATGTGAGGGGCTCCAGAAAAGTTTTTCTGGATGAAGAAAATATATTTTTTTGTTTTTTTCATCCTAGATTAGGGTCTGGTTGCCCGGAGGCTTCAAAGAGATTTGGGTGGGAGAAGCCTCTACCCCTGTCCCCATTCTGTCCTGAACGAGGCCCTACTTCTGCCTGCTGCCTGTAGGACCTTTGCCATCATGCGTCTGCCTGTTGCATGAACTGACCACCTGCACTAACCCTGACAGGACAGTATCCCTGCCTGGACAATTGTGTATGCCTTTGCTGACCAAGTGCCTGGTGCCTGGACCAGTGCTATCCTGCTGTGTAGAACTGCGCTACTATTACCACAGGTAATCTTTTGTTTACGCTTTGCTCAGCATGATGTATTTTGGGGTGTAATTCTTGGTATGTGCATGCTATGTATCTCTGGAACACCTCAGGCGGCATACACACGACCGAGGTTCTCGCTGGAAACCAGCGAGAACCTCGCTGGAAGCTGCATTCCAGTGAGGACCTCGGCCGTGTGTACGCTTTTGGCTCGCCCCGCCCGTCGGGAATCCCGTCGAGCGAAAAGAGAGCACGCTTTTTTTTTGCTCGACGGCCCGCCTGAATGAATGGCTGGTTGCCATTCCCGACGGGTGGGTCGCCGATTTCGACGGCCGGCAGAGAACCTCGACGGGCGGAACGATGTGTTCTGCCCGTCGAGGTTCTCTGCCGTGTGTACACGGCCTGACAGTGTTCCTTGCATGTTGGATCTCTGTATGTGGTCAGGCTGTGTGGAAGTCTTACATGTGTGGTATCGTTCTACTCAGGAGGAGTAGCAGAATGTATTTTGGGGTGTCATTTTTGCTATCTAAATGCTATGTGTTGGAAATATCTTAGAAACTGACAATGTGTTTTCATTTTTTTTCCACATGTTCCAAAAACTTCTGGAAAAAAAATAACCATTCAAAAGACTCATTATGCCTCATAGATTATACGTTGGGGTGTTAGCTTTCCAAAATGGGGTCATTTTGTGGGTAATTCCATTGTTCTGGTGTTCCAGGGCCTTCAAAATTGTAATAGGTAATCAACTAGTTAGATGTGCAATTTATGCTCCTAAAACCCCTGATGGCGCTCCCTGAATGTTGGGCCTCTGTATATAGCCAGGCAGTGAAAAAATCTCACACATGGGGTATCGTTCTACTCAGGAGGAGTAGCAGAATGTATTGTGGGGTGTCATTTTTGCTATGTACATGCTATGTGTTGGAAATATCTTATCAATGGACAACTTTGTGTAAAAAAAATGCGTTTTCATTTTTTTCCCACATTTTCCAAAAACTGCTGGAAAAAAATAAACTGTTCAAAAGACTCATTATGCCTCATAGATTATACGTTGGGGTGTTAGCTTTCCAAAATGGGGTCATTTTGTGGGTAATTCCATTGTCTTGGTGTTCCAGGGCCTTCAAAAGTGTAAGGCCGCGTACACACGATCAAACTTATCCGATGAAAACGGTCCGACGGACCGTTTTCTTTGGATATGTCTGCTGGGCTGTTTTGGTCTGATGGTTGTACACACCATCAAACCAAAATCCCCGTGGACAGACAGCGCGTTGACGTGGCGGTGACGTTGACGCCGCCACATCACCAATCCGGGAAGTAAAATACTTCCACGCATGCGTCGTATCGAATCCTTTGAAATGTGTCCGCTGGACAAACCTGTCCGCTAGGTCGTACACACGATCGGAGATGTCCGCTGAAACTGGTCGGCGGACCAGTTTCAGCAGATAAATTTGATCGTGTGTGAGCGGCCTAATAGGTAGTCAACTAGTTAGATGTGCAATTTATGCTCTATAACCCCCGCTCCCTGCATGTTGGGCCTCTGTATGTGGCCAGGCAGTGAAAAAGTCTCACACGTGGGGTATCATTTTACTCAGGAGGAGTAGCAGAATGTATTTTGGGGTGTCATTTGTGGTATGCACATGCCATGTAAGAGAAATAAGCTATTACAATGACAATTTTGAGAACATTTTTAAATAAAATAAAAAATCTTAATTTTGCAAAGTATTGTGGGTAAAAATTACAACTTCAAATAACTCACCATGCCTCTTAATAAATACCTTGGAATGTCTACTTTCCAAAAAGGGGTTATTTGGGGGGCATTTGTACTTTCCTGGCTTGTTAGGGTCTCAAGAAATGAGATAGGCCTTCAGTACATCAGGTGTGATCAGATGTGATTATTTTTTATGATTTGCACTATAGCTTGTAGACTCTAAAAATTTCACACAGACCAAATAATTTCCCAAAAATGTGGGTTATTTTTATCAAAGACATGTAGCAGTATAAATTGTGACCAAAATTTATGATGAAAAATTATTAATTTGCTAAATTGTATCACAGAAACTAAGAATTTTTTTTTCAAAACTTTCAGGCTTTTTTCTTTATTAGTGCAAAAAATAAAAAACCCAGAGGTTATCAAATACCATCAAAAGAAAGCTCTATTTGTATGAAAAAAAGAACAAGAAAGAAAAATAATTTGGGTACAGTGTTGCATAACTGAGTAATTGTCATTCAAAGTGTGAGAGCGCTGAAAGCTGAAAATTGCTCTGGGCAGGAGGGGTGTTTAAGTGCCCAGTAAACAAGTGGTTAAACAAATCTTCCCGATGTCCTTGGATACCTGTTGGTGGGACTGTGGCTATAGGGGCTCCTTTCTTCATATCTGGTGGGAGTGTCTTAAGTTGCACCCTTTTTGGCAGGATATTAGATCCCAAATTAAAATCATTCTTGATATAGACCTTCCTGATTCCCCTATGGGCTTTCTCCTACACGTTCCCACCATCCCCCTTATCTTCTATCGAAAATCAGTGTTACCTCACCTCTTGAATGCAGCTAGGAGGTTAATCCCCACTTTCTGGAAGACTAGCCGAGTCCCGTCCCGTTCAGACTGGGTTCAGTTGGTGAACTATATCAAGGCTGCGGAGGAGTGGATGGCGAAGTATAAAGATGAGTATGACAAATGGTATGGGATTTGGGCGACTTGGATTCACTATGTTGGTCGGTCAGCCGCAGCGTCGCTTCCTTCTTTTGGGGTTAATTTCTAACTTTAAAATAAACCAATCAAAATCTGAAGCACTCAACCTCACTCTCCCACCAGACCAATTCAAATTAATGAAAGATAACTACCCTTATAAATGGGAATGAAATACACTCAAGTATTTAGGGATAAATCTAACTAACGATATTGACTCACTATATTACGCCAACTATAAACCCCTGTTATCCTCAATTACAAGAGACCTCCAAAAGTGGACCCCAAAAACATTCTCGTGGTTTGGCAGAGCCTCGATTCTGAAGATGACTGTTCTTCCCAGATTACTCTATTTCTTTAATGCACTTCCCATTAGACCACTCAACACCTTCTTTAATAACCTCCTTAAAATACAGAGATGCTTTTTATGGGCTGACAAAAAAACAAGAATAAAAAGGTATAGGCTTACTGGATTCAAAAAAATATCACCAAGTCTCTCACATCACCAGAATAATAGATTGTCACTGTCATGGGACAAACAAGGATTGGGTCCAATTAGAACACAATATTCACTCCGAAACAAATAATAAAAAAATAATAATAATCATAACTTTATCCCAGAATCTACTCACCACCCATTGTATGACAGGTACAAGGGTCAAAACATTCAAAATTCTACAATCTGAGTTGGACGAATCATTTCCTGGCCTCTGGTTCTACATAAAAATTAAGGATTTTTTTGGTAAATAGCAAACATAAACCACTATACTGTATATTACACCACAGAAGGCCAGGAGATGGTTCAACACACCCCCAGACACAAGCTGGCGCTGTGACAATCACATAGGTACATTTTTACACATCTGGTGGGAATTCCCCCAATCCTTGCCTACTGGGAAGAAATGAAAAAATGGATTAAGCACATTACAGAAACTAGAATAGAACTTAATGCTGCTGCTTGTTTGATCAACATCAATCCTCTTACTTTAAGTAAGTACAAGAACGCACTCTCCAGACACCTATTAATTGCAGCTAAAACTCTCATTCCTCTACATTGGAAAACCATGCACTTCCCAGAAGTCAAGGATTGGTTGAACAGGGTACACTACATTTACAAAATGGAGGAAATTGTAACCATGAAAAAAGAAGATAATACAAATTGTAACAAGACATGGCAACCGTGGCTGTTATTCACTTTATCATCTGAATACCAACTACTCAAGGTGTGATGTATTATCTTTGGATTTACTGTGTTATATATGCTTTTCCTAAGAAAAATTGTTCATAGCTTCAATTAATCATTTACTTTGAATATATATATATATATATATATATATATATATATATATATATATATATATGCGTTTTTTGACTGCCATTTCCTTTCCTTATTCATTCCCCACTCCCCCCTCCTTCCTGCCCCCCCTCTCCCATGACCTCCCATTTCTTGTTTTAATACCTTTGCCTCCAACTATCACCAAACCAATGTAAATACTTATCTGTTTTTGTGCTACTTCTACATGTAAACTGACATTTGTTATCATCCTATA
Source organism: Rana kukunoris (assembly GCA_029574335.1). Classification (NCBI taxonomy): domain Eukaryota; kingdom Metazoa; phylum Chordata; class Amphibia; order Anura; family Ranidae; genus Rana; species Rana kukunoris. Next base: position 123,888,817 of record CM056055.1, on the reverse strand, counting down.
TCTGATCCATGTATCCTATTGTCCAATTTTTGCCTGTTTTAAGTTTTAATAAAAATATTTGATTGTTGAAAAAAATAATGTATATACAGAGCTGAAAAGTAGGGGGGTTACTAGATTTCCAGTTTTGGCAAGGGATAGCCGTACAGCTATTAGAACATGTGTAATTACAGAAACAAACCGGACGACTAAGGGTTGGAACTTTGAATGAAGCAGGCAGGTGTAAGTAGTTTAAATTTGTTGGAAGTCAATGATAAGTCGCATGAGGGTAATCATTAGGCAACAAAGAAAATCAATATAATTCATTCTGTAGATATACATACAGCAATGACAATTTACCACTTAATAATACAAATCACATAATACAAGTGATCACTAAAATGTAAAGCATACAGTTGGCATAAAAACATGGCATATAATAGCTCTATGCATTTCATGGCTTCATACACTCTTCAGGAGCATGCACATGGAAAACTGAATGCTGTAGTGTAATAATAGTAACAAGAATATCTGTAAGGTCTGACCCTGTCACAGAAAGGAGATTAAAATGACATAATTAGAGGTAATATTGCCTAGGATAAACCCCCCAAAACCACTCCCAACAGTACTTACATGGTCTGTGTCTATGCAGTAGCAATGTGCAGTATGAATCAGAAAACCCCTAGGGGTGTCGCTGGTGGGAGCCAAGGTGATTATGACAGACTGGGACTCAACAAGGATGGTTTCCAAGGAAGGAAATTCCAAAAAATAATGGTCGTGAATGATCACAAGTGCTGGAAACAGTAAAGGTGAAATAAAAAAGAAACTACTACTGAATTAATTATATTGGTTTTCTTTGCTGCCTAATGATTACCCTCATGCAACTTATCATTGACTTCCAATACATTTTAACTACTTACACCTGCCTGCTTCATTCAAAGTCCCAACTATTAGTTGTCCCATTTGTTTCAATTAGATAGGGGTGGAGGCACTTGACCTTACCCGGTCACCGTCTCATTTAAAGTCCCCATGTGTAATTACAAGATGGAATTGTAAATGCCATGTTTGTAACCTTAATCCCAGCAAAGAAATTTGAGGGGTTAATGATACATGTGATTTTGTGAGTTAAGATAATAGAGTATTCACATTTTTCCAGAATAGGGTGATTGCATTACAGTACCAACATACATGGGGGATGTGCCCGGAAGACCACAATTTCTCCAGCAGCAGTTTGAGTATGATGGATACATCTGAGCCAGCTTGGCTGGTGTGGTGGTGTGCCATAGGTGAAGAATTTTGAGAGCTTGCTCCCAATGTGTCAGGCATTTGGAAAATTTTAGTGGGTAGGTCGTTGCTCGATGACAATTTTTAGGTCCCTCTGTGAAGTGGAGATAATGTTACCATTTTTCCATATACAGGAGTTTTTGATGATTTTTGTTGGATGCTAACATTTTGTAGATAGTAGAGATCTCTTTGCCAGTGCGGGAGGAGTATTTATATGGTTGAATGAGCTGTTGGGGTATGGTGGAAGTGGACCACAGAGTTTCACGGAGAGCATGCGTGATGAGCAGGTATTTGTAAAGGTCTTTGTGACTGTTATGCGACTTGGCCTGAAGTATATGGAAGGAAGATAAGACTTAGTTTTCAAATAGGTCTCCAACGGTTTGGATCCCAGTGACAACCCAGGAATCGATCCTCAGGTCCTGACATAAGAGATTCATTGCAGTTAGTGGGAGCAGTTTGAGAAGCACTTTTGGTATTCATGGAGATACTTGCAAAATGGAGTTCCATACTCTTATCATAGCCATGGCTGGGTCAAGATAAAGTTGTGAGGGAGTTAATTGTAACCATAAGGCTGCTAGTAGTTGCTTAAGTGAACATCCCATTACAGTTTCCTCTATTTGTATCCACAAATGTTGCTGCGATGAGGTCCACCATCTCCTTGTTTGATCTAATAGTATAGCTTTGTAATATATTTTGACCTCAGGAGCATTAAGGCCTGCCATGTTTGTGGGAGTGTATAATGTGGAGCGACAAACTCGAGGGTGTTTACCATTCCAGATAAATAAGTTGGGGATCCTCTGTAGCTTGGCCAGTTGATCTTGCATAAATGCAAAAACTTCAATAGGATATACTGTATAAACAAATGTACATACATTCACCACGCTACAACAATGAAATAGATTAATGGCAGCCAACACAACAAAATTAGATCAATTTTATGAACAAACTAAACAAAGGAAATCAAGTGTAGCGCCAAAAAAAAAATATATAGAGTATGAGAAAAACTAGATGAATAAGTCTTAATATCAAAGTAGTGAAGAGGAAACACCATAAGTGTTATTTTTTTAGTTGATGATGAAAGTCTGTGAAAAAGCTCAAAAGGATTCCAACTGAAAGTGACTGTATACAGAAAGATGAATTCCTGATAGTAGATCCACCACCAATGGTAATGATGAAAGGCTTACCGGAAAGTTCAGACCAGAATGGGTATACACCTATTAGGTCAAAACAAGCTTTATCTGATATCGGTATTCAGACATCAAAATCGGCTCCAGTATTAAGGCAGGATAATGAAACCCCTAGGACCAATTTGTGAAAACCAGCTGGATGATATCATAAATCCACTTCCAATAGTGGATAATCCAGAGGACTCAGATTAAATAAATAGAAAAAGAAAAAACGGGGATGCACATAGCGTGAATCCGTATAAAGGTTTACATAACAGCACACAAATAAAATGGTTACACTCACATTTTTTTAATACAATGTTTTACACAAAACAAAAAGAGGTGATTTGATATACACCAGGGATCCTCAAACTACGGCCCTCCAGATGTTGTAGAACTACACATCCCATGAGGCATTGTAACACACTGACATTCACCGACATGACTAGGCATTATGGGAATTGTAGTTCCTGAACAACTGGAGGGCCGTAGTTTGAAGACCCATGATATACACGATATACACGATATACATCGCACGCAGTACAAGGTAGTTAGCAAAGATAAATGCTGTACTATATTATTAGTAACACACTTAACATTTCTTGGACCAGATAGACCAACATTTGTCAAATCGATAACACTGCACAGAGTTGATTGCAATTAAACGTTCAAACGTGTAGTTTCTATGAACTACTCTAATTATATCAGAGAGATTTGGAGTCACATTTGTTTTCCAAGTGCGTAAAATGGTCGCTCTTGCTTCCAGAAGAATATGGCTAATTACCAGCCTATGCTCTAGGGCAAACCGTTCTATACCTAGATGGAGAATTGCCAATGCTGGAGAGGATTGAGTCAAATTTCCCGTCAGGGAAGAGATAAGGGAGAAAACTTGGTTCCATAGACTCCCTATATTCGGACAGTGCCAAAATATGTGCAAAAGAGTACCTATTTGCCCACATCCTCTCCAGCATTGTGGCGATAGCGCTAGGTTGTATGTTGCTAATCTGAATGGTGTATAGCGCCATCTATTTGCAATTTTTATCGTCAACACAATGTGAGGCTCTATAGATCTCTTTAAATTAATCCTGCCACTGTAGATTAGAGAAGGAGATGCCAAGATCAGTTTCCCACTTGTTTGAATAAAAGTTCCATAGTCTGGGTGGTATACATATCTCTGGGTTAGGGTATGGTTTGAGAAAGTGCAAGATGCATAGACAGATGAACACCTTGTTACTAGGCAAATTAAATTGCGTCATTGTTTGTGCTAGGTATTTGGGCTTGGGACCGTCATAGAAGTCTGATATATGGGTGATACCATGGCTCACTAGGTCTTTTACTGAGAGTGAAGGAATGTTTGCTTCCAGTAATGCTATTGGTAGTTTATAGGGTGTTTCTTGGGCATCCACACTATTGCGTGTAAGGCATAACCTCCATGCACTCAACGAAGTCTGTAAGGGTGGGGAAAGGGTTATAATGTCCCATGGAGACCATCCATCACTAAGAAGTAGCAGTTTTAAATCAGTCGTGGGCGCAATTGTCTGTTCTATGTCTACCCAGAGTGGTGTTTCTTTAGTGCATATCCAAAATTTCATGTGGTCCAGTCTGACAGCCCATAAATAACCAGTTAGTTCTACCAACCCTGCCCCTCCCACTTTCCTATGTGAAATAAGAGTAGTGTGAGGGCACCTAGCTTTTTTCCTTTCCCAAATGTACTGCCATCCAATACTTGACAGTCGGTTAAGGAACCTTTTGTCTATGTGGACCGGCAATGTACGGAAGACATATAAAATTTGTGGCAGTATTATCATTTTATAGGCCGTTATCCTCCCCATCCATGAAATGTCTTTCTTTGACATGTCCTTCAGTTGGGATTCCAGTTTGGTTATTAGGTTGATCATATTTGTTTTGACTAGGGCTGAAATGTCATTAGTTATGGTTATACCAAGGTAGGTGATACCTTTGTCACTCCAAGAATATGGCAGTTGTTTTTGTAGTAGGTTACGCGTTGTGGTAAGTACTCCTAAATCTAGAATGAGGGATTTTCTAAAGTTCACTTTGTAGTAGGAGATTTCTCAGAATTTCGTTAGAATGTTATGTGCGATTTATACGGGTTGGTCAATAGCAGAATAACATCGCCTGCAAAGAGATTTAATGGTATGGGAGCTAGAACCAAACTGGAATACCGTGATTGAAGGATGCGACCTGATTGTTTCGGCTAGCGGTTCAATCATAAGATTAAATATAGTTGGTGAAAGAGGGCAATATGTCCTCCCAACGCGTTCCGTTCTCTAGAACGTCATCTGGGGTATATTCCCCAGGTGATGTTCTAGAGAACGAAACATGTGTCGGGAGGACATATTGACCCTACTGCTTGATTGATTTTAATACCCCAGATGACGTTCTAGAGAACGAAACACGCATATATATTTTTTTGGCCCTACACTTGAGGATATCCTTTGATCTTGCATAAATGTCAGGGGGATGGAACAGAAACAGATAAAGGATATTTCCAGCCCAAAATGCTTTTATGGAGTGTAAGCTAAGGGATAAATCCTGCGTTTTCTTAATCACTCTATCCAAATTAATTTTTACTAGATTAGTTGATGGCGTTGTCAATTGAATGCCAAGGTATGTTTGTGATGAGGCGGCGCCATCTTGTGATGCTGTGTGCGGCAGCTTCATGAAGTAGTCTGTGAGGGGGTGGAGACACTGTGTTTGCGGTCACGTCCGTGTCATGCTCTGCAGATGTCCTGATAGCTTCCCCTTCCCAGGAGAGGCCGAATCATCAGGTTGGGACGCAGAGAGCCGGGTAGTTCACCCTGTGAAGCAGAGCAGCGGTAACTCACACAGCCACACTGCTCGGTGGCCAGGACATGCCCCCTGGTGCAGTGCATTTTTTAAATATTGTGCAAGCACTACTTTTTGCATGGACTGTTGCATTTTGAAGCCCATTCAAATTATGGACTGTCAAAATGCTCCACACACGATCATATGGGAATAACATAGGTGCACATGTGTTTCCAACAAGATGCTGAAGTGAACCTGCCCTTACTGTCTTTTTCCATGAATAAAGTTTTGATATCATTTTTAGCTAGCTTTTTACCTCCTTCAGAAATATCCAATTCTAGAAAATGGCTCATTAGTATAGCTACATGTTGTATGTGATCTTCTGTGAGAAATTTGCTTTTCCATTTTTAAAAGCAGCTTGAATGTTTTTGGTCTATGGGTTTCACTGCTAGAAATTGTAGCACCAGAAGAATTATTTTATTAAGCTCAATAAACTAAAAATGTTACATTTAACTGTTAATATGAACTTTAAATGTGACCTTTACCCTGAACCTAATACAGACCTTAACCCTCAAAAACTGTATGTCAGTAACATGTTGTGCACACATGTAACCAGAAGGACATTTATCATCATTGCTGTGTCTAGCTGTCTGGAGCATAGTTAGATATCTATGGGTTGCTGTATATTGGTTATTGGTAACTCGTCCTATGAATGTTTCTCTCTTGGCTACCTATGCCCAGTGTTCCTATGGTGGACTAAATTATACTGCTCTTTGTCTTCTCAGTTTCCCTTGTATGTCCACAGGTATCCTGTCCCTTTTCAGGGGCATGGCGGTGTGCTCCAAAGTGTCAGAGAGTCTGACTCCTGATGGGCTGAGATTACATTCACTTTTCTTGACATTGGTTTAAAACTTTGGTGCAAATTTAAAAACCCTACAATTTAAATCTTTCCCCCCTCATTTCTAAAATTGATCCTTTAGGAATGCTGTTTATCCATTTGTAAAAATGGGAATTGGGCAAGAAGCATCCTATCACACACAAAATTAATCTATGTTGTGCAAATAAAATAAAAAAATAGACATGCACTCTCAAGACTTAAGTGTTAATTTGATTACAATCGCCCTGGGGTGGTAATCATTAACCCACTAATAGATATATGCCACATCCTTCAATATAGAGGTTTATGAAAAGAACATGAGAACATGTTCTAAACGGAAAAAAAAATGACTTTGTAGGCACAACCCAATAAAATTTTATACTTTTAATAGAAAAATACATAGAATAGAAAAATACAGACTACATCACAATTGCACTATGAAAGACAATAGGACAAGAAATTAAATAAATAAATAAATAAAGGCAAAAAACAAGTACACCCAAAAGACCCCATGCATATAGCTTTGAGATAGACACTCAATAGCCACAAGGCTAGATGTAATTAATACAGGTGTAGTGCTGGGTAGAGTAATGATATCAGAGGTTGGGGCCCTTGGATCCTTGAAAGGTTAAAATTCAGCTCGACATGTTTCGCGACATAGTAAAAGTCGCTTCCCCTGGAGCTTCTAAACATTAAAAACATATAATATTGCCATTAGAAAACATGGTACATTCAATAGAAAAATGCTAGGTTTCTCAGTAGTATTTTTCTATTGAATCTAGTATTATAGTATTATATTTGTAGCCAATTCTACATTCAGTAACATGCAGATAAAATTCTGCATCATTCCAAAATTAATTATTATTTAGAACAAATTAAATTATTCCATAAAAAATCAAGTTGATTTGTAGGCATAATAATGTTTCTGTGTAAAAAGTGCCTCACTGGCTACATTCCTAATGTATGCAGAATAATAGTACGTATAACAGTATGCACATAATGAGGCTGCCTCAGCATTAACTAAATTAACCTGCCTATCAAAGAAAAAACTTACTTAGTTCCTCAAACACATGTTTTGAGTCTTTTAAATAAGATGAAAGGAATTGTTAATAAAAAGAGTAAAGAAGAGAAAGGTGTAGGTATGTCAGATCAAGTTGCTTAGAAAATAGGAATGGCTAGACTTTTGGAGAAAGATATATTTATCAGAATTTAATGGGGCATCCAACAGAGTCATAGTATATTTTTAGTTAAAAAAGATCCTTAAGTTAATTATCTAATTAAGATAGAATAGAAGTATTCTTTACTGTTAACCGAATCCCTACTATACTATCTTGTAAAAACCCCTACTCGTTAACCCAGCCCCCAATCAAACCTAATTTTAATGGAAGTGGATTTTTTACTGATACCTAAATACATACATGTTTCATTTACTAAACCACTTTTTTTATATATATATATAAATGTGGCCCCCTTGGAAGTTTGGGGTATTTGTGTGGTGGTGAGACATTGAATGGTATGATAGGGAATGTAAGGATATACTGTAGTTATTGAGTTATTGTATGAGGGAAAATGGAAGATGTTTGGATTTTGAGGTGAATCTTTGGTGTAGATGTGGTGTTGATGCAATTATGAGGTGGCACATGGGAGGTGGTTTGGCTTTGGCTGAGTCTGTCACCAGTAGATGTAAATTAAAGGGGTTGTAAACCCTTGTTTTTTAATTCAAAAGGCAAAGTATTGTGGAGGAAGATAGCTACACCCCTTGTCTTTGAGGAATAAACAGTATTAAAATATTGCTTAAACGATTTGCCAAAAACATTTGCCATGGTTTATCAAAGACAAATTAGTCTCCCGGAGGAAAATAATATCTGCTCCAACCTGTTTTTGTATTGGCAAATAACCTTTTTTTCTTTGTTATGGGAATGAAAGCCCTGTTTTGTAAGATAAATGTGATGGCCTTGATTACTTAGCTTATGGAACATTGGGACTATTGAAGAGGCAAAAAAAGACATGTATTAATATACACAGGATAGAGGGCTACAAAAATTTGGTCTTAAGCAAGATGAGTGCCAATTTATCATGCTTACATTAGAGATCAGTGGCATTGAATAACTTCAATGTGAAAATAGGAACTTACAGTGCAAGTGAGGGTCCATGCACACTGGCTTAACATTTGCTGCTTCCACATGAGTTTTGTGTGTTGCCTGCAGAAGCAGCTAAATGTTATCCTATGTGTCCACGCACCTTAGGATGATTAGAGGCCTATTTTAAGCTCAGCGGCAGGAAAGAAAAACCCTTCTGGTTTTTGATTGGAGCATTCTGGCAGAAATACTCCTAAGCTCTCCTAAACTCCCATACAAAAACGTTATATATTAGCTTTTTTTTCTGCCAAGTGAACTGGAGTTTTTTCAAGCCCAGTGTGCATGAAGCCTCATACACACCAAACATTCCAGGTGACAGCTATGAAAGCTTAAAATAATAGTACACATATCAAACGTATAACAAAGACAAAAATGTACTGTGAACAAACATTGATCTGCTATAAGCTATGGAAAAAAGTGTGCTTCAAATGGCCTAGAGCAGGGATCCTCAAACTACGGCCCTCCAGCTGTTGTGGAACTACACATCCCATGAGGCATTGTAAAACTCTGACATTCACAGACATGACTAGGCATGATGGGAATTGTAGTTCCTGAACAACTGGAGGGCCGTAGTTTGAAGACCCATGGCCTAGAGGCACGTCTCAGCGCCAAAGATACTGGTAGTTAAATAATGGTAGGAAAAATGTTAAATAAATAAAAAATATGGATAATAAAATAATTAGATAATAAATAAATTCACCTAAAATCCTAAAAAGGAAAAAATGTGAACAAAGCAGCTGTCTTAAAAACCATCAGCACAAGGATGATTGGTAAAGCATATATAACAAAGTATCAAAATTAGAACCAAAGTCCGAATGATAAACAGCGCTAAACAATGTTGGATAAATGTCCAGCAACATCAGGCATTGAGCTTAGATGGTGTAGAAAAGATAAAGAAGTGATGTGAACATCTCAAGGAATTTTTCAGGATCCTACACCTTGTCCCAAAAGTCCACCACACGTGAGGCACACTCCCCTTTGGGGTTTAAACTCACCAGAGGGCCAGTGATATCAGGCCTTACAAAGGTATCTTTCCACCATAACATCCATCAGCTAAGCAGGAGGGTAAGCTCCATATGAAAACAAATGAAACTCGGGGGGGCGTGGCCGACTGCCGAGCGAGATGGACGTGTAACCGCACAGCTCCTGCACCGACCGGACCGACATTAGGCATCCCCGCTATCCCTGCAGCCTGCGATACCTGCTTACCAAGCCAGGCCGCCGCTCCTGACACCCAGAATGTCCGGACCGACCCGCAAAAGGAAAGAATATCGTCAGCCTAAGAAGCTGACTGATTTCTTTACGCTGCCGAACATCCAAGATGGCGCCCGCAATGCAGCATACGGAGCCTACATGGACCTCCCGGACGATGCTGGAAAGGAGCCATCCCTCACCTCATGCTCCCCAGATGCCGCACCATCTTCCCTCACCTCATCAGCAGGCAATAGCCCCGCTAAGTCTCGGATGAGGCTGGAAGCAGACTCGGCAGCAGACGAGGTGAGCCTTATGCCTATGCCTACTCCTATCTCGGCTCCTCCATCCCCTATTGCGGCCTTCCCCACTACAAACCAGCCTGTGCTGGATACTACACTGAAGGAGATGCTCATCTCCCTTCAAAGCTCCCTTCATAGTGACATCACCAGCATGTTCAATAAATTTTCCACACAAATGCACTATATGGGCCAGAAAATGCACATTGTTGAAGAACAAATGGGGCAAATGACTGAAACAGTTAACAACCTTGTTGATGCTCATGACCATACGCTAGAAGAGCAGCAGTGGATGAAAGCTAAAATGGTGGACCTCGAGGATAGGTCCCGCCGCAATAACGTTAAAATCAGGGGGATCCCTGAGGCGGTCCTACCACATGACCTTAATACATATGCCAGAAAGCTAATGTCCTCTATTCTGCCTGACCTTGCACCCATGGAAACTATCATTGATAGGATTCACCGCCTCCCCAAAAGCCCGTATCTCCCATCAGAAGTACCACGAGATGTCCTTATGAAGGTGCACTTTTTTCATGCCAAGGACCAGCTTCTGCGTAAATCAAGGCAACTCGGACAGCTGCCGGCCCCTTACAATAATCTACAGCTGTTTGCTGACCTTTCCCAGCACACACGCCAGCTGAGGAAGCAACTTGGCACTATCACGAAGCCGCTTAACAACCATAAGATCCCCTACCAATGGGGTTACCCCACGAAAATCATTGTTACCCGGAATGGGGTTAAACACTCTATCTCCACAATTGACGAGGGCCTCAAACTACTGAACAACTGGGGTATCATACCGAACACACCTCAACCGCCGCCACGTGACCGCAGAGGGAACACCCAATCTGTGGAGGAAAACCACTCTGACAGTATGCAATAACTCCTCCATGTTTAGCGGGATCTCATCCTCATGAATCTGCAAATCTCCGGTCGGATGCTTTGCTCGGCACTTATTGTTCCACGAACTTACTCCCCATTCCATTACAGCAGTCACAGTTCCTCTAAACTGCTGTTCGTTTGCTGTTTTCTGGTTTACAGCCTGTTTCTTCTTGTTTCTAGTTTTCCCTAACCTGTACCTTCATTCCCGTGAGGACACACCAAGAAGCGGCCACGTTCTCATACTCATTTGATTTGAGCGAACACACCTGCATATTCGTGAGTAACACTTATATTATCTTTCTGTTCTATATCCGATTCCAGAATGCCAAAATTCCTATCACTCAACGCCAAGGGACTGAACCACCCAGCAAAGAGAGCATCTTTATGGCGCACGGCCCTTCAGTCCCAGTGCGATATCCTGTGCGTGCAGGAAACGCACTTTAAAAGAGCAGAAGAACCAAGGTGCACCAACAAACACTTTAACCATGTTTACCAAGCTCCAGGCCCCACAAAAAAAAATGGTATACTGATAACGATTAAAAATACGATCAGTTTCACTCTGCATGACAGCTTAATAGACGCAGAGGGTAGATATCTGGCCCTGGACTGTACTATAGATAACTCCAGATTCACTATTGTTACTGTCTATGTGCCCAACACCAGACAACTCAAATTCCTTTCTAAACTAATGCCCAAACTTACGAATTTTCGCAAAGGCAACTTCATCATATGTGGTGATTTCAATATTGTTCCTGATAATTCCCTTGATACCTCGTCCCGCAACACTAGACTCACCTCACCGATGGGCCATTTCCTCAGAACCAACGACCTGTATGATGTGTGGCGATGTCACCACACCACAGAACGGGACTACTCTTTCTTCTCCCACCGTCACAACTCCTACACAAGGATTGATTACTTTCTGACTGATAAATGGACGCTGCCGAAAATCTCTACGTCCTCTATTGACACAATTACATGGTCAGACCATGCTCCTGTGTCGATTGTGGTCGACTCCCATCCAAATTCATCACGCACGAAAATTTGGAGAGTCAACGCCTCGATTCTCCGGTCGCCTGAACACTCAGCCTACCTCCGTAAACACTTGGAGGAATTTTTTGCTCTGAATCAAGGTTCTGCATCCAATGCCACCGTTATTTGGAATGCCCATAAGGCATTTGTTCGAGGTCTTTTTATCCAATTGGGTGCCAGAGAAAAGAGGAGGAGATCACAGCGTTTCGACACTATCACTTCCCAGATCAAATCCATAGAGGAACGAAATCAGTCATACCCGACCCTAAGCTTAAAGAACAACTGACGCTTCTTAGACAGGAACTCAGAAATTTACTGTTAGAATCCTATGAAAAGGCACAAAAATACTTTAAAGCTACATACTATTCCACAGGGAATAAAGCAGGGAAGGCCATGGCACTTAGGATTAAAGGTCACCGCCTGAAAACGAAAATTTCTCATATCTACCACCCCTCCACTAAACAAAAACTGATAGATCCCCAAGCTATAGCAGATGCGTTTAGCCATTACTATACAACTCTATACAATCTAAAAGAGGACCTTACTACCCCTCAACCATCAGTGGAAGACATAAATAGCTTCCTACAAGAAATTAATCTTCCTACAGTATCCCCGGTTCAATTAGCATCGCTTAATGCACCTTTCACTCCACTTGAGATTCTAAATGTGATTGCCAAACTCCCATCAAACAAATCGCCTGGCCCTGATGGTCTCACTGGAGACTATTATAAACAATTTAACACCATCCTTGCCCCCTTTCTGTCTCAAATATGTAATGACGCTGCCTCCTCCTCTTCTCTCCCACCAGAAATGTTGAATGCGTTAATAATAACTTTACCGAAGCCAGGGAAGGATCCCACCTCCCCTCAAAACTTTAGACCTATATCTCTACTCAATTTGGATACTAAAATCTTTGCAAAACTTATAGCGACAAGATTAGTAGATATCATGCCATCTTTGATCCACCCGGACCAATCTGGGTTCACCAAGGGGAGGCAATCGTGTGACGCCACGCGTCGTATCATTAATATTATTCATCACGCCGGCTCCACCAGAACGCCTTCTCTGCTTCTATCCCTGGACGCAGAGAAGGCGTTCGATCGAGTTAACTGGGCATACATCCGAGCCACACTCCAAAAATTTGGTCTACAGGGACACATCCTGTCAGCAATACTAGCCCTGTACTCGAAACCCTCGGCTCAAGTATACACGTCTGAATTGTTGTCCAAACCCTTCCCAATAACCAATGGAACCCGACAGGGCTGCCCCCTATCGCCCCTCATCTTTAATTTAGTAATGGAACCCCTTGCAGAACATATCAGATCGAACCTTTCTATCACTGGCTTTAAAATCGGAACAATAGAACATAAGATAAACTTATTTGCCGACGACGTGATACTAATGGTCACCAACCCCATATCTTCCCTGGCTTCGATACAATCAGTATTGCATAGATTCAGCTGTGTTTCGTATTATAAAGTCAACGACACTAAGTCTCAAATTCTAGACCTGGGTTTAGATGCTGTTTCCAGCAACCTCCTACTGAACCTATATCCATACCCATGGGCAGATGTAGGCATTGCATACCTGGGGATTACGCTCACTAAATGTTCCAAGTCTCTCTTTAGTAGTAATTATATTGAAGCTAAACAAATGTTGATCAAAGAAACTACCAAACTCTCCAAATTTGAATTTTCCTGGGCTGGGAGGTTAGCTGCCTTCAAAATGCTTATTCTTCCTAAGTTACTCTATTTGTTCCGCACTCTTCCTATACCACTCACCTCTTCCTATCTCAATTCTCTCCAGTCCACTATCCAACATTTCATTTGGCAAGGCAAGCGCCCCAGATGTAGCCAATCTAAAACCATCAAACATAAACTGGCGGGTGGTTTAGGATATGTGGATATTAAAGACTACTACCTAGCTACTATTCTGGCTCAAATGACAGACTGGGTTACCGATCACCCAACCACACTATGGGGGGACATAGAAAATACTAAAACTCCTGGGTCTAACTTACGAGACTGGTTATTCAGTTCCACAGCCACCCATCATCACCTCCGTCTACACTCACCGACTATCCGAGCATCAGTTACGGCCTGGAAAAAGCTGCACTTCACTAAATGGCCCCAAATCCCTACCAAACACCTGCAAATCCCAGTTCAAACCCTTCAATTTTTGTCGCCTGACCTAATTATACCAAACTGGATGTCTACCCTTGCATCAGACACTGCGGACCTTAGGTCCAAGATACTACATAAAACATTTGATCAGTTCCGAGAGACGTTTCATACGCCTCCTTCGGATTTTCTGACTTTCTATAGGTTTCAACATTGTCTCATGGCCCACACGAGTATAGAAGGGGAGTTGCCACTCAAATTATGGAATTATTTCTTCTCCAATACCCCCACTACCAAGGGCACCTCTCTTATCTATTCCACCCTACAGGAAAAATCTATCTTCCACAGATCCAAACCCTACATTGATTGGGAGAAAGACTTAGACTTACAACTTTCTGACCACCAATGGCAAAATGCTATACGATCAACTTATAGAGCCACCAACTGCACCTCCCTTTGGGAAATAACCCACAAAATTCATTTAAGATGGCATATGACACCACAGAGATTGGCCAAATTTCAACCTCATTCGTCACCCACATGTTGGAGGGATTGTAGCCAAGTTGGCACCATACTTCACATCTTTTGGTCCTGCCCTGAATTAAATGAACTCTGGAACGCAGTAGAGCACATCATACAAGACATATGCCAATTCCCATTCACCCTTACTCCACAAATGGCTATTCTGAACGTAGACATTGACTTACTGCCTCCGACCCTTAGAGTAGTTGTAACACATGTACTCCTAGCAACTAGGCTTCTTATTGCCAGGCGATGGAAAACAAAACTCTCCCCCTCTGTGATTGATGTCATCACATTGGTTCACTCCCACTGCGCTTACGAAAGGCTACTGGCGTCGGGTAAACTTACACACCAAAGAATCCATGATAACTGGCTTCCCTGGACTCAATGGTACGCTACCAAACTTATCTGATCCACTTCTGAATCAATACAAACACTGTGGTGTTCTCCCTCCCCCTTCTCCCTTCACCTCCCTTCCTTATTCTTACTCTCAACCTCTTCTATACTCTCTAGTCTCTCTATTTCTCTCTACCTACCTACCTCTCTAAAAAATGTCCAAGTTCTGATCTAGGGCTACATGCACTGCATCAGTTGCTTTTTTTTTTGATGGTTTCTTGTCTGAGCATGTACCACCCATTATGTTTATTTACAACGTTTCGCTGATTGTTGTCTACTGTTACCAATACCTTATAAGATGTCAGTCATTTTTATATGACCCTCACTGACACATCAGGCTGGTGATCTCGTCACCTCCCCCTAGACACAGAATGTTCCCATTAGGGGTGTCTAGAGGTAATTTACTTTGTGTATGGTTCAGCATCTATCACCAGTCTCAAATAGGTATTCACACATCCTTAGAAATTTCTTAGAGATGTTTAGCGCTCTGTTTATGTTTTTCTTTATGTTGGCGAACATAATATAAGCCACTGATTGTCTGTTATGATATTTTGTGTATTTAATAAAAACTAATGATACGAAAACAAATGAAACTCCAAATAGTGTAATTCCGCTTTAATCTTTAACAGAAACAGCCCTTCACCACACATAAAACCCCCGCTCACAATGTACGTACCATGAATCAGTAGCAATGAGCAAATAATGACAATTATCGGATGGTCTCAGGAATCCCAGGAGCAAGCATGTAGTGTCTTTAAAAAACAAAACAAAGCAAACAGTCCTTCCTGGTCAGAAACCACCAGGGCCCTCAGTTGAAGTCGATTGGAAGACGAAACCGGTCAGGGCGGGGCTAACGCGACGTTACCGGAAGTGACGTTATCTGCGCTCCACTGGTGGTTTCTGACCAGGAAGGACTGTTTGCTTTGTTTTGTTTTTTAAAGACACTACATGCTTGCTCCTGGGATTCCTGAGACCATCCGATAATTGTCATTATTTGCTCATTGCTACTGATTCATGGTACGTACATTGTGAGCAGGGATTTTATGTGTGGTGAAGGGCTGTTTCTGTTAAAGATTAAAGCGGAATTACACTATTTGGAGTTTCATTTGTTTTCATATGGAGCTTACCCTCCTGCTTAGCTGATGGATGTTATGGTGGAAAGATACCTCTGCTATAAGCTATGCTTGTTCCTCCTGTCTCTTATCTGGCTCTCCAAAGACATGAGCCACTGCATATGTAACTTTTAAATGATTTGAAAATGGAATTGAAAGTTATAATTTACTAAAGACAAACAATGCACAGACAGTTCACCTAATGGCATGACTGCCCTAATGTGTTTCACTCCTCATGGCCACTTAGTTATAGGGATGTTGAGAAATGCATTGGGGCCAGTGGCGTATCATCCATGTGTGCAGGTTGTTCGCTGCACACAGGCCCCCCGGGGGGGGGACTGTGACCCACACTGCACACATTAATGATTGTCCCTTGACAGCCTCTCCTGCACATACCACCCACCTCCATTAGGGATGAGCTCCGCGTTCGATTCAAACATATGTTCGACATCGTATGACTCGAACATCGTCTGTTCGTAGGTTCGTCGAAATTCGAACAAAACGGGTCGTTTGCGCCAAATTTGAGTGACGCGTCACGGCCCATAATTCACTGCGGCATTGCGCGCTGATGATTGGCCAAGCATGCACTATGACCCGCATGCTTGGCCAATCACAGTGCGCAAAAAACAGAAAGATAAATAATTGGCCAAAGCCAGGGTGGCTTTGGCCAATTATGGCTCAGGGGGTTTAGTACACGCCCCACACTATAAAAGGCAGCCTGCAAGGCAGCCTCGTGTAGTGTGTTGCGGCATTGTTAAAGAGATCAGTCCTATAGAGAGAGAGAGAGAGAGACAAGGGGCCAGATTCAGGTACATCTGGACCGGCGTAGCGCACCGCCTTTACGTTAGACTTGCGCAATGTAGCCGCGTAATCACCCTATTCTCGTAGCTTTTACGCAGAAAATTAATAAATAGACAGACACAAACGCACTTCCTTTGCAAAAGTACATCCCTTTGTATCCCTCCCTATACAGCAAGGTGCTTTTTCTTTATTAGCGTTTGTTTGTTTGTTTGTGACGTGTCTTTGAGATATTTGGGGACTGTTTTGCAGCGTGATTTTTGTCTTTTATGTGTTTTCTTTGTTGTTATTTTGTTTAAATTATATTTTTGCTGGGCATTTTTTATTTTTGCTCGTCATTTATTTTATTTTTTTGGTTCTGTTTGTGTATGATTTTGGAATGTGGGGGTGATATTCCTGCGGGAAAAGGGGTGTCACCCTCATTTGTGGTGGAGAAGTGAAACCCAGGTCCGTGTGAATGGTGTATGAATGTACAGTGACATAATTGGAGCCGTGGCATGGCGTTGCTGCTCACAAGTCCTGCATGGTGGGCTTGTGCCAATCCAATGTGATGACGATTTGGTGTGTGTGTGCTAGGGACCACAGTGGTGTGCATGCATGCATTCTCATTGTGCCATGATTAATGTGTGTGTTTAACGTGAGATGGGGTCATGAGATGGGGTCCCAGTGCATATGCAGAGTCACCTTGAAGGGAAAAGACAGGAGGATGTTAGTAGTGCATATGCCCCTTGTGATGTGTGCATCATGGGGGGGGACAGTCATGCCTGCCACCCATGTCACTCACCAACCAACCAGCTGTCCCCATACATGTTCTGTTCGAAATCTGTGGGGATGGGGCTATGATTGTATATGTAGCTGTCATGGGTGTCATGGGTAGTGCCATGTGTTGGGCTGCTGATGTCCTCCTGCAAGGTTGTGGTTAATTTCATGATGGCATGAGGGGTGAATCTGAAGATGCGAGACACCTCAGAATCACTCATGCCATAGATGTCTATGCGTGTGTGATATATCAAGTGAAGAGTGAGGGGCTTGTATCAGATAAGAATATTGTATTAGATTAGATTAAATTGTAAAGTTTATATAAGCAAATAAAAAGTAAAAAAAAAAAAAACATCTCCCGTGCCCTCCTTAGTGCCCTCCTTAGTGCCTTCCTCAGTGCCCTCCTCCTTCTTTGCTCATCTAAAGTCAGTAGTATAGCTATGAGCATGGATGCCACTGGCATGTTGGCATACAGTTTGTTGGGCAACACGTGTGACTGCTGAGCTCCTCACTAACAGTGTTGCTTTATCTGACATGTAGACGATTTTTCTCTTCTTAGACCAGCTTTTATATGGTCTAATTTTAGACAGGACATTTTGCTGTTGCGCACACTGCGTAGCCTGCGCTGCCCCAACGTTCTTTTGTGGATCCCCGTAAGTCCCTCATTAGCATATTTGACTAGCAAATCAATGGTCTGTCTAGCGCAGTTTTGCGTGGACGGATGCGCCTGTTTAACGAAATTACGCTGGACAAAAAAAAGTAGATTTCTTGCGTATCTCGTTTTGGGGATGCCGTGCATCGAAACGCACGCACACATTTAGACTTACGCACGCGCATCTCCTGTTGCGCAGGCGTAATCGCTCTGTGAATCTGGCCCAGTGTCTTTATTACTAGATAGATAGATAGAGCAGGCAGGCTAGTCAGTTTAGTTAAATTTACAGTGTGTAGAGCATATATATACATCCCAGGAGTTGTACATATATTTATACACTGTATAGCTTAGCTAGATCAGTTCTTCCTAATTTACTGGCAGGCAGGTGATTGTGCTATTTAACCACTTGACCACTGGGCACTTAAACCCACTTAATAACCAGACCAATTTTCAGCTTTCGGTGCTCTCACATTTTGAATGACAATAACTCAGTCATACAACACTGTAACCAAATGAAATTTTTGTCCTTTTTTTCCCACAAATAGAGCTTTCTTTTGGTGGTATTTTATCACCTCTGCGGTTTTTATTTTTTTCGCTATAAATGAAAAAAGAACGAAAATTGTGTAAAAAAATAATTTTTTCTTCATTTCTATTATAACATTTTGCAAAAAAAGTAATTTTTCTTCATAAACTTGGCCTAAAATGTATACTGCTACATATCTTTGGTAACAAAACAAAAAATGTTTAGATATTATTTAGTCTGGGTGAAAGTTATAGGGTCTAAAAGCTATGGTACCAATTACTGAAAATTGATCAATTTGATCACATCTGATGTACTGACGGCCTCTCTCATTTCTTGGGACCCTAACATGCCAGAAAAGAACAGATACCCCCCAAATCACCCCTTTTTGGAAAGAAGACATTCCAAGGTATTTAGAAAGAGGCATTGTGAGTTTTTTGAAGTTGTCATTTTTTCCCACAATTCTTTGCAAAATCAAGATTTTTTTCATTTTTATTTCCTTTCCACAAAATACCACATGTGTGAGACTTTTACACAGCGTGGCCACATACAGAGGCCCAACATGCAGGGAACGCCATCAGGCGTTCTGGAGCACCCAGACCAATTCTGACATTTCTCTCCTACATGTAAAAAACATCATTTATTTGCTAGAAAATTACATAGAACCCCAAAACATTATATATGCTTTTTTAGCAAAGACCCTAGAGAATACAATGGCGGTTGTTGCAACTTTTTATCGCGCATGGTATTTGCACAGCAATTTTTCGAACACATTTTTTTTTGGAAATAAACAGTTTTGTGCTTTAAAAAAAAAACATTGGCCCAGATTCACGTACATCTGCGCATTATTGGACCGGCGTAGCGCACCACCTTTACGTTAGACTTGCGCAATTTTGCCGCGTAATCACCCTATTCTCGTAGCTTTTGCGCAGGAAATTGCGCATACGTAACGTTTTTCCAGAGGCGTAAGGAGGAGTAATACAAATTGGGAAGGACGTGGGCGTGTTACATTGAAATGAGCCGTGACCCCATGCAAATGAAGGGCCGGCCGGCTCGCGCATGCGCGCTTGAAGGAGACCATGGTCAGCTCCGCTGTGCGCATGCTCACAACTCGGGAGCGGCGCAATCAGTGAAATTGGAAATGGACTAGGGCAACTTTGTGAACTACGCAGACAGCATAAATAGACAGACACAAATGCACTTCCTTTGCAAAAGTACATCCCTTTGTATCCCTCCCTCTACAGCAAGGTGCTTTTGTTTGTTTGTGACGTGTCTTTGAGATATTTGGGGACTGTTTTGCAGAGTGATTTTTGTCTTTTATGTGTTTTCTTTGTTGTTATTTTGTTTAAATTATATTTTTGCTGGGAATTGTTTTTTTTTTTGCTCGTCATTTATTTAATTTTTTTTGGTTCTGTTTGTGTATGATTTTGGAATGTGGGGGTGATATTCCTGCGGGAAAAGGGGTGTCACCCTCGAAATCTGTGGGGATGGGGCTCTGATTGTATATGTAGCTGTCATGGGTGTCATGGGTGGTGCCATGTGTTGGGCTGCTGATGTCCTCCTGCAAGGTTGTGGTAATTCCAGGATGGCATGAGGGGTGAATCTGAAGATGCGAGACACCTCAGAATCACTCATGCCAAAGATGTCTATGCGTGTGTGATATATCAAGTGAAGAGTGAGGGGCTTGTATCAGATAAGAATATTGTATTAGATTAGATTAAATTGTAAATTTGATATAAGCAAATAAAAAAATAAAAAAAAACATCTCTCGTGCCCTCCTTAGTGCCATCCTCCGTGCCCTCCTCCTTCTTTGTTCATCTAAAGTCAGTAGTATAGCTATGTGCGACGATGCCCCTGGCATGTTGGCATACAGATTGTTGAGCAACACGTGTGACTGCTGAACTCCTCACTAACAGTGTTGCTTTATCTGACAAGTAGACTTTTTTTCTTTTTTTAGACCAGCTTTTATCAGCTCTAATTTTAGACAGGACATTTTGCTGTTGCGCACACTGCGTCGCCTGCGCTGCCCCAACGTTGTTTTGTGGATCCCCGTAAGTCCCTCATTAGCATATTTGACTAGCAAATCAATGGTGTGTCTATCGCACTTTTGCGCGGACGGATGCGCCAGTCTAACGAAATTACGCGGGACAAAAAAAAGACGATTTTTTGCGTATCTCGTTCTGGGGATGCCGCGCAACGAAACGCACGCGCACATTTAGACTTACGCACGCGCATCTCCTGTTGCGCAGGCGTAATCGCTCTGTGAATCTGGGCCATTAAATTTAGCCTAATGTTTTTGCATAATATGAAAGATGAAATTACGCCGAGTAAATAGATACCCAACATGTCACCCTTCAATATTGCACACACTCGTGGAATGGCGCCAAACTTTGCGACTTAAAAATCCCCATAGGTGACGTTTTAAATATTTTTACTCGTTACATCATTTTAGTTGGAGAGGAGGTCTAGAGCCAAAATGATTGCTCTCGCTGTAACGTTCGCAGCGATACCTCACATGTGTGGTTTGAACACCGTTTTCATATGTGGGCGGGACTTACGTGCATGTTCTCTTCTGTATACGAGCACGCGGGAACAGGGGCGCTTTAAGTTTTTTTTTTTTTTATTGTTCATTTTACTTTATTTATCTTAGTTTGGCACCTTTTCCCCCAAAATAAATGTTTTGATTACTTTTATTCCTATTACAAGTAATGTAAATGACAGGTCCTCTTCAGTGAGATATGGGGTCAATAAGACCCCACTTCTCACCTCTAGGCTGGGAAGCCTGAAAAAAAAACGACCGCAGAGTATTGCGCAGGGAGTACTGCGCAGGGGTACTGCAGAGTATTGTTCAGAGTATTGCAGAGTATTGCGCAGGGGGTACTGCAGAGTATTGTTCAGAGTATTGAGCCGGGGTACTGCAGAGTATTGTTCAGAGTATTGCGCCGGGGTACTGCAGAGTATTGTTCAGAGTATTGCAGAATATTGTGCCGGGGTACTGCAGAGTATTGTTCAGAGTATTGCAGAGTATTGGGCCTGGGGGACTGCAGAGTATTGCGCCGGTGTACTGCAGAGTATTGTGCCGTAGTACTGCAGAGTATTGCTGGGGGGGTACTGCAGAGTATTGCTGGGGGGGTACTGCAGAGTATTGCTGGGGGGTACTGCAGAGTATTGCTGGTGGGTACTGCAGAGTATTGCACCGGGGTATTGCTAAGTATTGCTGTGGGGGTATGCTGAGTATTGCAGGGGGGGTATGCTGAGTATTGCTGGGGGGGTTGCAGGGATGGATGAACAGGGATGGATGGATCTGTGACTGCAATAGTCACAGATCCATCCACAGCGCTGCCGCCATCCGCGCTCCCCCTCTCACACTGTACACATCGGTACAGAGAGAGGAGGGAGGAACCGTTTACATTGGACGGCGCGATCACATGGTAAAACGCCGCTATCAGCCGCCGCTATTTACCGTGATTCGTGACTTATATAACGTGATCCCAGAGTTAAGCAACCATCTTGCCGCCGTTATTTTTCGGCAGGTGGTTGCTAAGTGGTTAAAGACGTTATCACAGGTATAGACACCCAGCAGGTACAATATTTAAAGGAATTTTTCATTTTTTTATTTTTTATTTAAGCATTATTAACCACTTAAGGACCGCCTACTGCATATATACGTCGGCAGAATGGCACAGCTGGGCACATCAACGTATATATACGTTGATTTTAGTACCCAGCCGTGGGTCACGGGCACGCGCCTGCGGCGTGCTCCCGTGACCTGGTCCGAAGCTCCAGGAACGGGACCGCGGGATTCGCGGACCCGATCGCTGCTGCAGCGATCCGTCCCTGGAGCTGAAGAACGGGGAGAGCCGTGTGTAAACACGGCTTCCCCGTGCTTCATTGTGGCCGCAGCATCGATCGCGTCATCCCTGTAATAGGGGGACGCGATCGATGATGTCACACCTACAGCCACACCCCCCTACAGTTGTAAACACACACACAGGGAACACTCAAATTCACAGCACCCCCTGTGGTTAACTCCCAAACTGCAACTGTAATTTCCACAGTAAACAATGCAATTTAAATGCATTTTTTGCTGTGAAAATGACAATTGTCCCAAAAATGTGTCAAAATTGTCCGAAGTGTCCACCATAATGTCGCAGTCATGAAAAAAATCGCTGATCGCCGCTATTAGTAGTAAAAAAAAAATAATTAACAAAA
Source organism: Rana kukunoris (assembly GCA_029574335.1). Lineage (NCBI taxonomy): Eukaryota > Metazoa > Chordata > Amphibia > Anura > Ranidae > Rana > Rana kukunoris. The sequence continues at coordinate 123,866,094 of CM056055.1, read as the reverse complement.
ATGCAATAAAACTATCCCTTATTTTGTAAACGCTATAAATTTTGCGAAAACCAACCGATAAACGCTTATTGCGATTTTTTTTACCAAAAATATGTAGAAGAATACGTATCGGCCTAAACTGAGAAAAACATTTTTTTTATATATTTTTGGGGGATATTTATTATAGCAAAAAGTAAAAAATATTGATTTATTTTTTAAATTGTCGCTCTATTTTTGTTTATAGTACAAAAAATAAAAACCGCAGAGGTGATCAAATACCACCAAAAGAAAGCTCTATTTGTCGGGAAAAAAGGACGCCAATTTTGTTTGGGAGCCACGTCGCACGACCGCGCAATTGTCAGTTAAAACGACGCAGTGCCGAATCGCAAAAAGGGGCAAGGTCCTTTACCTGCATTTTGGTCCGGGTCTTTAGGCTGCATTCACACCTAGGCGACACAATACGCCGCGTACGCGGCTTATCTTGCCGCCTGTAGAAAAAAAAAAAAGTTTAATCTTTCTTTAACATTGCGGTCTATGAGGGAACGCCAATGTCGCCTGAAAAAAAGGGTCCGGGACTTTTTTTCAGGCGACAGGCGTGGAGATGTGAACCATCTCCATAGACCGCAATGTTATTTCACATCTCGAGCGACAAGAGCGACGGGCGACCGGCGTTTTGTCGCTCAGATGTGAATGGAGCCTAAGTGGTTAAAATCACTGCTCCTGGAGCAGTGATTTTAATGATGCTTAAGTTAAAAAAGAAAAAAGAAAAAGAAAAATTCCTTTAAATATTGTACCTGCTGGGTGTCTATAGTTTGCCTGTGAAAACGTCTTTGAGAACCCGGGTCTTGCCCGAGGGAACATGTATTAATGGAAAAAAAGTTTTAAAAACTGTCGTTTTTTTTCAGGAGTCCTGCTCCTGAAAAAATTACAGTTTTTTAAACTTTTTTCCATTGATACATGTTCCCTAGGGAAAGACTCGGGTTCTCAAAGACGTTTTACGACAATGACATATTGCATATTAGGCTTTAAAATTAGCACTTTTGAATTCGAACGTTCGAGTCCCATAGACTTCAATGGGGTTTTAAATGTTCATGCGAACGTTCAGTCCGTTCGACAGTTCTGGTGCGAACCGAACGCGGGGGTGTTCGGCTCATCCCTAACCTCCTCTCCTGCACATACTACCCACCTCCATATACTCCACACCCTTCTCCTGCACATACTATCCAGTACCCACTGTACACTCCACACTCCTCTCCTGCACATATTACCTACCGCCATACATTCCAGACCCCTCTCCTGTACATACCACCCACCTCCATACACTCCAAATTTACCAATTACCACATTCTACATGTAAGCATGTCATCTCAGACTCTATTAAACCACACCCCATTTAAGCAACTCCCAATATTAAATGCAATTTAAGCCATGTCCACAATTTGCCACAACGCGCTGCATGTGCCCACTGATTCCATGATATGCCCCTGATTGGGGCTGTCATGGCACCAAATGAACTGTTTGTGCATTGTTGGGATTTATTAAATTGGAACTTGACTTTTATAGTGAGCAACGCTACCTTTATTTATTTTTTGCATTTTAAAACAAGTATGGATTCAGGGTAGACAACAAAAACCTGAACAATTGTTGAAAAAAGGGACTAGCCAGTACTTTTTCTAATGTAGCTGAACTGCAAAATATAGTCAACCCTGTACAGAACCATAGGTTTGGGGCAAGGGCACAAGAGAACTTGATCTTCAGGGCCACACAGAGATATATACTGTAAGTGGGTGGGGGATCATTTTCACATGCATAGAAATTAATAGTCTGCTAAAGTTGGACAGTAGTGTACAATACACACATAGTTTAGATGGAGCCATGGGGGAATTAAACTTGAAGTGAGTTTAAGCTATTAATGTCCATAATACCCAATAAGGTCTCAACACAGGTGTTCTGCTTGTTGTAGGCCTTTCAGAATGTGCATCACTTTTATAAGATTTTTGACCATCTTTAAAGTGTTTCTGTCACACATTTATTTGCACTGTGCTCATTGCATTAAGAGTGGCATCCCTAGGGCCGAAGTCTGGGGCCCATAGCCCTGAGTCTCTTACCGGGTGGGTACAGTCTCGCAATTAGCAGGTATGTCCCGGTCCAGAATGCAGGGGACAGGGGCAGACTGAGCCCTGGTAGTGCTGGCTAAGGCTCTGCTCCACCTCCACCTGACTCTACTCTTGGCCACTGGTTGCTAGAGCTGCCTAGCGTCTAGCAATTAGTGGCATCCCAGCCGCAACTCCCTCCCTGCCCAGCATTTAAAGCTGAGGAGGATTCCACGTCCTCCTCCTACTTCTGCGCTAGTGCTAGTGGGGCCTAAAGAGTTCAGCTCAGCCTCCTTGTTATGGTAAAGGACTGGAGTGTCCCTACACAGACAGGTCCTGGAACAGGACTGCAAGCAGGGCTAGGGGGTCTCTCTTTCCCATCCCCTCTCATTCTTTCACCCCCTCTTAACCTTCCCCTCTCTCTCACCCTCCCCCTCTCATCCACCCCATCTCTCTCACTTTTCCTCACCCCCCTCTCTCTAACCCTGATGTAAGGAAGGGACTCTCTGTGGACCCTGAGGTATGGGGGGGGGCTCTCTGTGGACCCTAATGTATGGGAGGCTCTCTGTGGACCCCCATGTATGTGGTACTCTCTGGGGACCCTAATGTATGGGGGGCTCTCTGTGGACCCTGATGTATGGGGAGGCCCTATGAGGACCCTGATGTATGCAGAGGGGATCCTGATGTAAGAAAGAGGTTCTCTGGGGAGTTTGAAGGGGGGCTCTGGTGACCCTGATGTAAGGGTGATCTGCACTCAGATATGTTAATATATATATATATATATATATATATATATATATATTGTGACAGGAAGTCAGGTAAATCTGTGTGTGTTGTCATAGACGGGAGATATATTTCTGCCTTGTTTAGACAATACACCAATTACTATTAGGCTTCGACTGTAGAAATGGCCAGAGAGGTTTGGGGAGTTAGAAGCCTTCATCTGTTCAAAATGAAGCAATTAAAGCCCCTATAAATAAAGCCTAGGGATAACGACTGATTGCTGGATCCTGAGGCTTTGGGAGTGAAGGAGCAGTCACAAACACTTCTGGAGGTGAGGTGCTGATGGATATTTCTGTGTGAGAAATATCAAAGAGACTTTTTGTTGTTTTCTGCTGTAGGACCAGCAGTGTCTGCCCAGCAGTAGGCTGTGCCAGACTCAATAGGTAGGTTCCTATGTTGGGAAGGTAGATGCCCCAAGTGGCAAGGGTTTATTTTATGCTTTGTTTTGTTTATACTATTTTGATGCTTGTACGTGTATCCCGCAAGATGGAAAAATAAACCATATAATTTGTTTTCAGTCATCCTCAAGTGCCTTTTTGTACAGTTCAGCGTGTAGTGAACCCATAGAGGGGGTCACACACACCCGCTACCGAGTTAATCCCTCACACATGGTGGAGTGCCGCGGGCAGTTAAAGTAAACCCAAAATGGAGGAGATGCTGAAACAGCTGATTATAGCAAATGCAAATCAACAGCGGAACCTTGCAGCTCAACAACAGGCTCACCAAGAGCGCATGGCAGCTCACCAAAAGAGCATTGCAGCTCACCAAAAGAGCATTGCAGCTCAACGACAGGCTCATCAAGAGAGCCTTGCTGCTCACCGAGAGAGAATGGCAGGTTGGGAACGGAAACACCAGCAGCAAATGGAGGCCATCGTGAAACAATTTGAGAGAACAGAGGAAAAGAATAGCAAGCCCTCTCTGATTGAGAATCCAGAGGACCATAATGCTATGGAGGTTACCATGTCTGTTGTTGAGACGGAATCATCACCGGAGTGTAGTACTTCACCAGACGAACAAGAAGTGGAGCCAGAGGAGTGTGCCCTGGCAGAGCCTGAAACTCCCGAAGTGAAGGAGCCGCCATTAGTAGTAGAAGAGTCTGTAGAGCCTGTTGAATCCAATGTTGTGAATGGCGTTCCAGAGGTCAAACCAGACGAGACCAAACCAGAAGAGAAAGACCCTCATGTACAAGAAGATGCTGAGGAGGTCCCGGCTGTGCCCGCAGTAGCAGCTCCTATGAAGCTAAATCAACGGTCTGACAGTTCTGCTAAATACAGTAGAGAACCTTTAGCAAATACTTTGAAGAAACTTGATGATCCAGCTACCAAAGCTGTTACCTTGGAACTGGAACCCAACAAGTTTAAAGGCAAGATTTTGGATTGCTCAAATTTTTTTTCGCAAAGCCAAATTGCTGCATTACCATATGAAGTATTTCCCTGGCGTTGACAAGTCAGAGCAGGATCAGAGTCCTGTCACGAGGCATATGCAGACAAGAGGCTCTTTAGCTCACGAAATGGCCAGTCAGCAAAGCTCAAAGAGAAGACGCACCACAAACAGTTCAAATTCCCACCGACCGTCCCTAAAAGACAAAAGCAAGGAGAACTTAATCCAGAAGTCTCATCGCAAGCCAGTAAGCTGTCTGAAAGTGTTAAAGAAAAATTCAAAGATTTCTTGAGTCTGAAGTCAAAGAAAAAGAAGAAGAACAATAAAGCAAAGTCAGAGCTGTCTGGTAGTGAAGAGAACATAGAGGTTTCTAAGGAGCTCTCACCAAAAAAATTACAACCTTCAAAGCTTAACAGTGATTATAAGTAGTGTTGAGCGGAATACGCCATATTCGATTTCGCGATATTGTGCGAATATATAGAAGAATATTCGCGAATATTCGCTAATATCGAATATTCGTGATATTTTATCCAAAAAAAATTTTGATGATTGCGAAATTCTCATAAACGGAGATAATTTCCTGTATTACTAAACTAATATGCACTAAACACTAACTCTACACTAACTCTACTTAAAAGAAAGGAGAATAAGGGGGCAAAAGAAGGGCGGAGAAGATAATCGCGCAATATTCCTATTGCGCGATTATCTTCTCCGCCCTTCTTTTGCATCAGAGCCAATCAGAATAACTCGAATATTCGGCAAAAGGAATATCGCGCAATATTCCTTTTGCCGAATATTCGAGTTATTCTGATTGGCTCTGATGCAAAAGAAGGGCGGAGAAGATAATCGTGCAATATTCCGTTTGCCGAATATTCGAGTTATTCTGATTGGCTCTGATGCAAAAGAAGGGCGCATCAGAGCCAATCAGAATAACTCGAATATTCGGCAAAAGGAATATTGCGCGATTATCTTCTCCGCCCTTCTTTTGCATCAGAGCCAATCAGAATAACTTGAATATTCGGCAAAAGGAATATCGCGCAATATTCCTTTTGCCGAATATTCGAGTTATTCTGATTGGTTCTGATGCAAAAGAAGGGCGGAGAAGATAATCGTGCAATATTCCGTTTGCCGAATATTCGAGTTATTCTGATTGGCTCTGATGCAAAAGAAGGGCGCATCAGAGCCAATCAGAATAACTCGAATATTCGGCAAAAGGAATATTGCGTGATTATCTTCTCCGCCCTTCTTTTGCATCAGAGCCAATCAGAATAACTTGAATATTTGGCAAAAGGAATATCGCGCAATATTCCTTTTGCCGAATATTCGAGTTATTCTGATTGGCTCTGATGCAAAAGAAGGGCCGAGTAGCTGATGCGATTCTTTTATGTTGCCGAAAATTCGCAATGCAAATTTTTGGCAACATAAAAGAATCGCATCAGCTACTCGGCCCAGGGTCTCTCTCTAATCATACCAGCAATGCTTTTAGACGTCGATGGAGATCACTAGGATGTGATCTGTTTTACAAATAAATTTGAAAAAATACGAATATTCGCCATAGCGAATATTCGCCGCAATATTCAAGTTATTCGCGAATACTCGAATATGCAATATTCGTAGCGAATATTCGCAATGCGAATATTCGTGAGCAACACTAATTATAAGGCCCCATGTTTCGGTAAAAGCAGCGATCATGGATGCCGTCCATATACAAGACTAAGTGATGAGGAGACGCTCAGCGATTCTTGCACGGAAAGCTTACTTTGGAGTGATGAGGATTACAATGAAGAGATCGTTGTCACGCATGCTCATGGTTTTCTAAATGTTGGCCGCAACAGGAGCAAGTACAGCTCTGCCAAGCAAAGACTTGTGATGGACAATATGGATGAGAATGTTATGGATGCAAATATGGGCGAACTGTTAGATCTCTGCTCAGGAAAGTTTTACCAATCACAGTCCAACAACAGCCAGCCTGATGCAAATGACTCCAAGATAGGGGTTATGGATGAGTTGCTGGGACTCTGCTCTGGAAAATGTGTCTGTCAATATGATGGTTCAAATCAAGAATATTTTAGTTGTACAAAGGCTCATGCTGAAAATGAGAAAAGTGACCTAATGTCTGAAGCAGTTGCTCTCTGTTCCGGTTCTTTCACCAACAGAGAAAATGGAGAAAATGAGCCTGGGCTTGAGGATTTCCATCTTCTACCATGTGATGATTCTGACAGCGAAGAGCTTGCAGAAATTGAAAGTGGTGCAGAAGATGAAGAGGAGGAAGTGAAGGAGGAAGTAAAGGTGGAAATGGCAGTGAAGGAGGAGGATGATGCCCTGCAGGATGAGGCGTCTGCTGTGCTGGCGGGGAGCGATTCCGAAAAGTGCTCCTACCCCCTGGGTTATGTGAAGAGACAAGCGCTGTACGCCTGCAGCACCTGCACCCTGGATAAAGAGGAGCCTGCTGGGATATGTCTGGCCTGTGCATTCAAGTGTCATGAAGGCCACGACCTGTTTGAGCTCTACACCAAGAGGAACTTTCGCTGCGATTGTGGAAATGCCAAATTTAAACAGCTGGAGTGCAAGTTATATCCGGATAAAGAGAAGAAAAACCTGGCTAATAATTACAAGGACAATTTCTTTGGCCTGTACTGCACATGTAAGAGACCGTACCCCGATCCTGAGGATAAGACCCCAGATGAGATGGTGTGCCAGAGCTGTATGGATCACTGTTCATTTCTTTGGGACTACTCTGCCAAGTTAGGAGTTCCTGGTGTCACCAAGATTACCAAAGCATAACCGGAACATGAAGATGTTAAAGTTGATGATTGTCCTACGGAAACAGCCAACACTCAGAATGGACTAACAAGAATTAATGAAGAATGTGTGGAAGTTAATGAGGAGGAGGCAATTCTTAGAAAGCTAAATATGAAGGACTTTGTGTAAAATTAAGCTGAACTTTCTGGAAGTGAGTGAGTGAGTGAAAAACGTATAGAGCGCAACACTAGCGAACTGAATCGCCTCTGGGCGCTATTTTCATTCCTTCGATAAGGAAACGCTTTTCCCTCAGAAGAGATGAGTTTTAATCATTCTCCTGAAGGTCAAGTGGTCGGACTCCAATCGGATGGCGGTTGGTAGTGCATTCCACAGTCGCGGACCTTGGACAGCAAATCTCCTATCTCCTTTGGACTTATATCTTACCTTTGGGATGTACAGTAAATTTTGATTTGTGGATCGCAGAGTGCGATTGGGGTTGTGGGCTTTTATTTTTTCGCATAGATATTGGTAGGCGTTTCCTTGAATACACTTATGTGTAAGGCAGAGAGCCTTAAAAGTGATTCTGTCCTTCACTGGCAACCAGTGAAGAGATCTCAGCGAAAGGGAGATTGACTCCCATGTTTTTTTCCCAGTCACTAATCGAGCAGCCGTATTTTGAACGACTTGCAGACGAGTGATTTGGTATTTGGGGAGTCCTAAATAGAGTCTGGAATTGATGATTGTACCCATCACGACTGCAATGTCCTCTTTAGGGATGAAGGGGGTGAGTCGGCGTAACTGGCGTAGCAGATGGTGGGATCCGCTGACTACCGCCCCTATTTATGCATCCATTGTCATGTGGGAGTCAAAAATGACTCCGAGACTTTTGACTTTGGCGCCCGGGGCGATAATTTTTCCCAAGATGGGCGGTGGGGCCCAAGATGAGGTGGGGAGACTTTTCCTGTTTGCGTTAAACAGGAGAAGCTCTGTTTTTGATCCATTGAGTTTTAGATAACTGGATGTCATCCAGCTATCTATTAGGGTGAGGGATCTCTCTAATCCGGGCGAGTGATCCTTTCCGTTGCTAAGGCGGAGATACAGTTGAGTGTCGTCTGCGTAGGAATGGTAAAGTAGCTTCTGGTTGCTGATGATCTCAAAGAGAGGACGGAGATAGATATTGAACAGTACCGGCGACAAGGGGGATCCCTGAGGGACTCCGCATGATACCGTACGCATTTCTGACGTGAAAGATCCCAATTTCACTGTTTGTGATCTGTTTTTCAAGAAGGAAGAGAACCAAAGTAGATCCTCTTCCGCGACTGTGGCCACTTCAGCTAGCCTGATAAGTAGTAGTCCGTGGTCTACCGTGTCAAAGGCCGCACTTAGGTCCAACAGGATCAGGAGAGAAGATTCCCCGTCATCTGCTGCCTCTAGGACGTCATCCCATATTTTTACCAGAGCAGTTTCAGTTCCGTGCCCGGGCCTTAAACCTGATTGAAACGTATCGAGTAATTTTTGGGTTTCTAAATGCTGTTGTAACTGTTGTACAACTTCTTTCTCCATGATCTTGGAGAAAACATTTAGACCCGTTATGGGCCTCCTATTGTTTGGGTCTTTTGGGTCAAGGGAGAGTTTTTTCAGGATAGGTCTTATTGTACCTTGTTTCAACAAGGAGGGCACCATGCCCTCCTTGAATGATTGGTTTATGAGTTGCATGATAGCTGGTGCCAGTATATCGGCACTTTCTTTCAGCAGTTTAGTGGGAATAATGTCATTAGGTGCTGTGCTGTTGCGCAGAGTCCCAATGATATTTTTTGTGGCAGCGATGGAGATGGGTTTTAAGGTGAATTTCTGTGCTTGAGGCGGATATATAATGGTATCAGGGTCGGGATTCATGCAGATTCCATTTTGCTCAATGCTTACCCGGATTTTTTCGATTTTATTAATGAAATAATCCGATAGTTTGTTGCAAAATTCTTGTGAATCAGCATTGGGGGGCTCTAAGCAGGCTGGATTCATCGATTGCGAAACCAACTTGAAGAGTTCACGGGGGCGGTTTAGGGCCTTGGAAATGATGTTGGCGAAATGATTTTTTTTCGCCATAAAGATTTCTTTATGATATTTCTTTGTTATTGTCTTATAAATAGTGAGGTTTCTATCTGAGGAGCTCCTTTTCCAGGCAGCTTCTGCTCTTCTACGCTCTTGCTTTAGCAACGTCAGCTGGTCGTTAAACCAGCCGGCGTTGTTTTTACGAAAGCAAGTTTTGCGTTTTGGTGCCATCCAGTCAGCGGACTGAAGTAGCGCCTTGTTGATGGCGTCAAGGGTTTCTACGGCTGTTAGTTGTTGTTGTATTGTGTTAATTTTATTTCCTAGGGTCGTTTTGAAGAGTTCCGAGTGGAGCTTCTTCTGGGACCTAGTCCAGTGCGTTATCACCGGTTTTCTTGTTTTATTTGGCCTAAGGTGACTGGCGAGTTTAAATTTAATGGCATGGTGATCGGTCCATGGTAGCGGCTCATTTTCCCCAATCTCTATTTCCAGATCCTGTTTGAAAATGAGATCAAGGGTATGGCCTGAGGCGTGAGAGGGGCCTTGAATTAATTGCTGCAGACCTAGTCCTTCCAGATGGTCGATGCAAGCGTCAGCGACTGGGTCCAACGATGAGTTGGCCCAGAGATTGAAGTCCCCCAGCACCAAAAGGTGTTTGATGCTTAGGGTGTAAGAGGAAATAAATTCTGTTAATGACGCGACAAGGTCAGTTTTTGGGCCAGGGGGTCTGTAGCACAGTAACATATGAACCGTGTCTTGGGGGTTTGTTTGCAGCTGTAGAGTGAGGGTTTCCATGAATGGAAGCGAGTATCGGAGGACTGGTTTGGTGATCGAGAGGTGAATCTTGTGGATCACCGCCAGATCTCCCCCTCTTTGCCCCACTCTGTTCTGCATTTGTATGCGATAACTTGCAGGTACCAATTCTTCCAGAATGGTGTTGCAGTCGCCTGTGAGCCAGCTTTCTGTGATAAAGAGGCAGTCTATATCGTGTAGAAGGATGAAATCATGGATTTCTTGCCTGTGTTTTACTGCGGATCTGGTATTGACCAGAGCGCAGGATATGTGTTTGGGCTGGAGTGTTCTGATGCGATTTTTTCCTGTTGATCGTCTATTGATTCTCAACAGATGTTCGCTTTTTAAGGCTTTTTCGGTGACTGTTGGGAGTGTTGAGGCGAACGGTTTTAATTCCCAGATGTTTTCTGCAGAGTATTTCAGATAACCCATAGTTGCAGAAAATACGTGAAGTATTTGTGGGGGGGGGGGTTGGGCGATGCTGGGGAGGGGGGATTAGGGAAGCGAACCTGTCACTTCCCTATGTCCTCCCTTTTTTCAAATTTGGTCCAGAGGAAGGCAAAAAACCCCAGGTGTGCTGTGCCAATCTGCCTTACCTGGGGAAAAAATTCCTTCCTGATCCCAATAGGCGATCGGTTGCACCCTGGATCAATTTATGAAAAAAAAGAGGGGGTGTTTAGCTTTCAAAAAAAAAGAAGGACCTGTGTTAGGGAGAGTAAGGGAGTAGGAGGTGTATTGTGGTCCTATAGGTGTAGCAAGATGGCCGCCGACCGGGACTAGGCCCGAGCCGGGGTCTAAAGTACAGGGGAGAACTGACTGGGGAGAGAAGGGACCAATAGGGGGGTAGCGCGTGGGGGGGGGAGTCCTCGGGGGGGCCCGAAGACAGGTGGTGAAGTGGTGCTATTCGGCGTGCGGGGGGGGGTCCCGCTAGGCCGCGGACAAAGCGGACGAAGCCGCGGACTTTCCTGGGACGCCCTCCCGCACTCGTGGCCGTGATATAGGTATTCGGGGCTGTCTAAGAGCCCCGAGGATTACCGTGGTGAGGTGAAGAGCGATGGATCCCGGAGGGGCGAGGAGGACGGCGGGATGGATTGTCAGATGCCGGGGGGAGGGGGGGGGCCCGATCGTTCGTTCCCTGGGACTTGGAGAGCTACAGCTATCCTAAGAAGGATGGCCGTATCTAGTACCAGGGGGTAGCGCAGGGTAATCAGGTACCAGCTTACCTTAGGAGAGAGAGTCAGGGGGAGAGGAGGGTTGCTGCTCCTGGGTACGATTGTTGAGAGGCTGGGACAGAGCTGGTCTGGGCTGGGACAGAGCTGAGCAGTGACCTGCCTACCTGCCTGCCTGGAGCCAAAGCATACACGCTCTACTACTAGGGAGACGTGCGCCGTAGTGTGCTCCTGATGCTAATCCGATCCGGAGTGATGTTGAAAGTGAAATCCCTGACCGCTTCAGGGCAAATGAAGTGGCTGAAGTGCAGGAAGTAGGGATTTGCACATCTTCAGTTCTCAGTCAGTTGCTTGATGGAAATAAAGCTGAAAAACGTAATTCTGACACTGCACTAAATGATGTAGAAAAAGTGTGTCCAATATCCACTGAGCTTTGTGAATGTAGTAAGGCAGGTGAGTTTCATGACTTCCCCATAATTGATGATCAGCAGAGCAGGGTCATTGAGGAATCTGATTTGCAAGAAATATGCACCCAGACTGAAGCTATTTTTGCCTCTGTGAATTATTTGCATGTTGAAGAGCAGTGTGTTAATTTTTATGTTAATGAAATTGGATTTGAATATAACGGTAATGTCACATCCTGTGAAACCCAGTCTTTAGAAAGTGTTCTGTCAGAGCAAGTAACGCAGGATAATACTTTGGACTTGACAACCGAGATTCCTCGGGAAGTAAAATCTATTTTTCAAAGTGTAGAATCTGTAATGGCAGGTGAGCCCTCTGAACGTTGTGAAGCCTCCATCACTGAAGTGGTCAGAGAGGCTAAATGTACTAATTTAATGGATGCTTTTTCCAAATGTCTTGAAAGGAATCAAGAATATGAGAATTTGTGTCCAATAGTCGATGGTTTCAAAGAAACAGTTGGTTCAAGAAAGTAACAAGGATTCAGTTTCTGAAAACCTTACATTGAGTTTGATAGATTTTCACCATACTTGTGAGTCTGAACTATCACCAAGTAAGAAACTTGGAAATACAGAATTGAAAAATAATGATTTAAGTCTAGAGCACCAAAGGGAAGAAAAACCGCCTAGTACATTGATTTATCAGAGGTCTTCTGCGTCAGACTTTAGTCCAGTTCATAGAAGAACAGATTTTTTTGAGTGTCACCATGTCTTGGAGGATTCCAGTCTTAGTGTGTTTACATCTGAAGAAGGCGTCCACATGGATGATCCATTGCAGAGCACAGTGTTATCAGCTCTTGGTATTGGTTATGACTCGCTGAGTTCTTCAGGGATTGAGCTATCGAGGGAAACCTCTGTGTCCTTTGAAAAACCAATTAAGGTTTTGCATGGTTTACAACTGAAAATTAGTATATTACAAAGCAAGGAACACCCTGTTATGTACCTCAGCCGAAATTTGAAGACCAATAGGAGAATAAATAGGTGGTTCCTGGCCCTTCAGGAATTTAGTTTTGTCATCACGCATCGCCCCGGTGTTAAAATGGGGAATGCAGATGGTTTGTCCCTAGTGCATGCGTGCCTTGCAACCTGTGTCCCAACCCTAGGGTTGAAACAAGAGGGGGGGTATGTGACAGGAAGTCAGGTAAATTTGTGTGTGTTGTCATAGACGGGAGATATATTTCTGCCTTGTTTAGACAATACACCAATTACTATTAAGCGTCGGCTGTAGAAATGGCCAGAGAGGTTTGGGGAGTTAGAAGCCTTCAGCTGTTCAAAATGAAGCAATTAAAGTCCCTATAAATAAAGCCTATGGATAACGACTGATTGCTGGATCCTGAGGCTTTGGGAGTGAAGGAGCAGTCACAAACACTTCTGAAGAGGTGAGGTGCTGATGGATATTTCTGTGTGAGAAATATCAAAGAGACTTTTTTTGTTGTTTTCTGCTGAAGGACCAGTAGTGTCTGCCCAGCAGTAGGCTGTGCCAGACTCAATAGGTAGGTTCCTGTGTTGGGAAGGTAGACGCCCCAAGTGGCAAGGGTTTATTTTATGTTTTGTTTTGTTTATACTGTTTTGATGCTTGCACGTGTATCCCGCAAGATGGAAAAATAAACCATATCATTTGTTTTCAGTCATCCTCAAGTGCCTTTTTGTACAGTTCAGTGTGTAGTGAACCCATAGAGGGGGTCACACACACCCGCTACCGAGTTAATCCCTCACAATATATATATATATATATATATATATATATATATATATATATTGTAACCTGGGGGATAGGTAGCAGGTACAAAAGCTCCCTGGGATGAGCAGGTACAGATACCAAGTCCATACGATAAGTGAAAAACAGTGGAGTGTTTATTGGTGCTATATGCAAAGTCTATTTACAGGTGCTATACAGTGTGCAGAAAAACAAACAAAACAAAAATAAATAAACAAAAACCTAGCCGCGTCTTGGCTCTAATTATACAATATATACAGGCCCTCACTACCATCATGCTGAGCCAAGCCTAGAGCTAGTCAGATTCCACATCAACTGCTTAACAGTTTTCACCAACATCCTTGCTCTCACAGACCAACACTATCTGGGCCAGATTCAGCAACACTTGCGCTGGAGTATTTCGATATGCGCCGCGTAACTGTGAAGATGCGCCGTCGTTTCTATGTGCCCGTACCCACCAAACTAGATGCGCCCAATAACGGGCCATTTGCGACCGGCGGAACGTTCCGACGCCAGAGTATCGTCAGCGCTTATTTTCGCTTGGCGCATCAGTTTGTGCGTGGGCTTCATTGTATCTTTCCTCTCCTGGGGTTTGGGGGTTCCGGATAGGAGTCATGAGATGGGGTCCCAGTGCATATGCAGAGTCACCTGTAAGGGAAAAGACAGGAGGATGTTAGTCATGCATGTGCCCCTTGTGATGTGTGCATCATGGGGGGGGGGGCAGTCATGCCTGCCACCCATGTCACTCACCAACCAGCCAGGTGTTCCCATACACGTTCTGTTCGAATTCCATTCAGATGGGGCTCTGATTGTAGATGTTGCTGTCATGGCTGGATCCGGGGTGTTTGGCACGGACGTGCCCTATGAGGCCTTGGGCATCGACTATCACCTGTACGTTGATGGAATGCCAATGCTTCCGATTGCGGTATATGTGCTCTGTCTCATGGGGGGGCTGGAGTGCCACATGTGTGCAATCAATGGCCCCCACGGTGCGTGGGAATCTGGCAATTCTGTAGAAATCTGTCATTGCCTTCAGCCGAAGGTCCTCAGTGGTGGGTTTGATGATTTGGTTGGCCATGCGTCTGAGGATTGCAGGGATAACCTGGTGCACACATCTGCTCATGGAGGATTGTGACATCCCAGCCACCACTCCACTTGTTCTTTGAAAAGAGCCACTGGCAAAGAAAATGGAGTGTTGTCATGACCTTGACCAGTGGCTGCACTGCATGTGAGCGGTGTGTTAGGCTGGTGATGTCCTCCTGCAAGGTTGTGGTTAATTCCAGGATGGCATGAGGGGTGAATCTGAAGATGCGATACACCTCAGAATCACTCATGCCAAAGATGTCTATGCGTGTGCGGTATATCCTCTCCCGTGCCCTCCTCCGTGCCCTCCTCCTTCTTTGCTCCTCTAAAGTCATTAGTATAGCTATGAGCAAGGATGTCCCTGGCATGTTGGCATACAGATTGTTGTGCAACAAGTGTGACTGCTCAGCTCCTCACTAACAGTGTTGCTTTCTCTGACATGTAGACGGATTGTCTAATTTTATACCACCTTTTATATGGTCTAATTTTAGACAGGATGTGCAGCTGTTGCGCACAGCGCGTAGCCTGCGCTGCAACAACGTTCTTTTGTGGATCCCCGTAACTCCCTCATTTGCATATTTGAATAGCAAATCAATGGTGTGTCTAGCTCAGTTTTGCGCGGACGGATGCGCCTGTCTATCGAAGTTACGCCGGTCAAAAAAAAGTAGATTTCTTGCGTATCTCGTTTTGGGGATGCGGCGCATCGAAACGCATGCGCAAATTTAGACTTACGCCGCGCATCTCCTGTAACGCCGGCGTAATCGCTCTGGGAATCTGGCCCATAGTATTTTGAATTTTGAAAAATCCTAACTCGGTTTGCGAGTGTTGTCTCGCAAAACAAGCAGGATTCAGGCCAAAGCGGTGTGCAGTACCGCGTTTAGCCTGAGGTGGGGGGCGCCTGAGCCGAGCAGAGCCGCTTGGAAATACTCAGAAGACTCGGAAATACTCCATTCTTAAGCCTTTCCGAGGTTTGCCGTAAAATAGAGGATAGTTTTATGGCATTTTTATTAATATTTTTTTTTTACTAGTAATAGCGTCGATCAGCGATTTTTATCGTGACTGTGACATTATGGCGGACATATCGGACAATTTTTGACGCTATTTTAGGACAATTCACATTTATACAGTGATCAATTCTATAAAAATGTACTGATTACTGTATAAATGTGGAAAAAAGGAAGAAAACTGTGCTAAAACTTACAAAGAAAATAAAAGGGAGCTATAACATAATAAAATGTGCTACTCCAGGTGCTGCAATCTACATGTAAACAATAAATGAACATAAGAAAAAATGTAATCGCGCTACCTCAAATATAATCACCACAAATAAAAACAAGTGAATAAACACAGATTAAGAAGGGTGACCTGTGATGGCCGCTAGCCAATAAACGGTCACCTATTTGGGTGATATTTATAACAAAAACCATATAGTGATATAAATAAATATGTGACCCTCTACTTAATATAGACCTGAACTCTCAATTGATGTAAAGTCCAAAGCGTTAAACAGAAAAAAGTCAGTGAAAAAGTAAACAACGGTGCTCCTGAGTCTCTGTACACGCTGTATCTGATCCTCTGTCATTGGGGATCATAGATTTCCAGTAAGAGACCGTCATGGACCATGAAATACGGAAGGGTTTCTACGTGAAATCCTAATTCATGTATTACAGGAGATTTTATTCTGAACCCCAGCCAGGTCAACAGACTCATAAGAGATACTCATTGTCCATTGTGTGATAACCCTATTTAAAGCCTTTCTATTATCAGGTGTAAATGACTTCTGCCCTGTCTCTGGTCTCCAGACAGTTTCATTGTTCTGTGGCTGGCTATTGTGTACATTGATTGACCCCCTGGGGCTTTTGTCTGAATACACATTACAGGCTTCTATTGAAACCGTTGTGACCAATCTCTGCTGTGTCATTTTCAAGTCCTCATTTGCATGGAAGGTGGACCTGAGGGGGAACTGATGGGACTGTAAAAAGGACCAATAAGAAAGCGGTTGTTGGGGGTGGGATGTTCGAAATCCTGTATAAAAGTGTGCTGTGTACTTTCAATAAAGGGTGTCCTGTTTACATTCAGCATTAAGCCTTGGCTCATGTATGGATTATTCGGCGATTCCAGGGATATTCCTACTCGTGGAATATTGGGTGATTTCTTTTATGGGAGAAGAAGGGAATGGATGACGGGGATATGTTCTACTACCGTCACAACTGGTGGCAGCAGTGGGATTTTCCCTTCTACTTTCCTTTACACCAGGATTCCAAGCAGACACTGGGAACAGTGAATGGAAGACTGGTACACCCGGCTTAAAATAAATACACTGAAAGAACTACTGGAAGTTCGTGGAAGGATTGCTAGCAACAAAACCAAGCTTGTCATCATAGCAGAATTAATGGAGCTAGACCAGGAGAACTCGGTTGCAGCAAGGCCAGCAGTACAAGAGATGGAGACACCAGTGATTCAGGATGAGGAATCACCAGCCAACAAGCTAATAAGGGAGAAATTAGCATGGTTCGGTCCGAACCCAACGGCGGATGTGGTGCTGAAAGTGATGACCCTGTTAGCGGAGGAGGCTAAAAAAATAAGAGACGCAGAGCTACAGTTAAAACTGGCAGCAGTCCAACAAGCAGCCACACATTCTCCAAACAGTGAGTACAGCACAGCAGACACAAGGAAGATTCCGTTTAGCGCTTTTAAAGCTTTTGATGAGAAAGAACGAGAGCGGCAACATGAGCTGAGAATTGCAGAAATACGACGATCGGTGACAACGCCTAAAGAAGCAGCACCAAATGAAAGACAAGGAGAGGTACAGATACCAGTAACCATGGAAGAGGAATTCAGAAGAAGGTTACAAGAGATGCGGATACAGCACACAGAACCAGAATCAGAAGAGGTCCTGCTGGGATGGGCGGATGTGATTCGGTGCCAACTCTGGAAGGAAGCGCTAGCTCTCGAGCAGCAACACCAAGGAGAGGTCCTGCCCTACATCTATGCAAGGTACTGGCCGCAGTATGACGTACGAATGCCGTTGTTGGGGGAACAACCGAAGCAGGAGTGGATAGCGGAATTAAACATGCTGATCCGGGCAGAGATGCAGCTGGATGAGAGCTACAGAGCCCTCCGGTGGTATGTAGCCCAAGAGTGCCCATGGTCAGCGGATGACAGCCCCACAGAAGGCTATGACTATGATGGCCTGGGATTGTTGTATTGGAGGATGTCCAGTGATCCCGACTTTGGGGATGATCGGGAGTGGCGCTTGGAGGACATAATGGAGCACAGAGAGAAAAAATTTAATATCTCGGAAGCGCACTGGCTACAGGAAGATTTGGAAATTCTGGCCGCTCGGGAATGGGACCTGGAGATCGCCTACAAACAGCTGCTAGACTCTGCTCAGCGCCAGGGCCGGGCTCCCTTTGCCTGGGACTATCAGGAAATACCAGTGGACAACGCTGAAATCATGGCTGAAGAATCGTCCATGTGGTAGGGTAACAGTGTGCTTTTCCAACCTGCCCCTGCAGCTATGGACCAGGAGGTTATATGGCGGATGCAGCAAGTGCTGATTGACCTTGATGATCCCGTTTCTGCATGGGACGATCTTGAATGGAGGAATGTGCCTGTCCAGCAGTATGCCAGTGAATCGGCAGTGGAAAATCTGGAGATTGTCATTCCCAAAGCTGAAGTTCTGACCGCAGGGCCGAGCTCTGCTAACCTCTGCTCAGTACCTATAGCATCTTCTGGGTTACATGGACAGGAGATGGTGAACCTCTATCCCCAGACACCAGTTGCAGAGACAAGGGATTTAATAGATTTTTCTGCTGAGGAAAAACAACCTGATGGGCCTCCAGCAGAAGAGCTGGGATCAGGGCCAAACTTCACTGTGCTCTGCCCAGCACCAAGAGCAGTATTTGTGGAGTTACAAGGAACTTCCCCAGCTGAAGCGCTGGTCACTGAACAGAGGGTTCAAGACCTCTGCCCCACCCCTGTGGCAGTTTCGGAGGCTCAGGGTGAGAAGATGGCGATCACTCCCCAGCCACAGATTACAGAATGTAGGGACTGTTCAGAGCATGTTATGGATTATGCACCCCCAGCAGAAGTGCTGGCAACAGGGCAGAGTGCCAGCCATCTCTGCCCAGCACCGGGACCAACTGTGGAGTTCCAGGGAGCCGGGGCGGTTGGCCCCCCTCCCCAGCAACCAGCTGAGGTGGTAAAGCTCTTACTCCCAGCTGAATCACTGGCAGCAGGACAGGATGCTACTGGCGGCTGCACCCCACTACAGCTTGAGTGGATATCGGTGGATGGGACTGTGGTCTCCACTCACAGCAACCCAGCGGAAGAGCTGGCAACAGAGCAGAGTGCCCCGGGCCTCTGCTTTCACCTAACAGAAGAAGGGGTTCCTGGGGTAGTGGATGGGACTTCAGTCTCCACTGACACAACCCCAGAAAATGGTACAGGACTGACACAGGAGGATGTCGGCTTTGCTTTGCAAGCACTGGGGGGTTTTCACCTAGCACCAGTGGATGGGACTTCAGTCTCCACTGGTATACCCCATAAATGGTGGCCAGTTGGCCCAGATCCCCAACAGCATGATGGACTGAACCCAGCCACCCTGTCATCTCTCCAGCGGCTGAAAGGACTCCAGGGAGAAGGGCTAGACCAGGCCTCTCCCCAGCGGCAGACGTGTCCCCTGAGAAAGGCAGAGGATGGCGGGGTGAGTAATGCTCGGTTTGGAGCAAGTGATTTGGGGTACTGTATGGATACGAGTAATGCTCGGTTTGGAGCAAGTGATTTGGGGTACTGTATGGATACCGGCATTGGGGGACTGGAACTACTGACTAAATTCAGAGACAACCAATCTGGTGTCTCCTACTGGGTTAGTCCCCTGCCAAAAGCGGAGATGTGTGACAGGCCTAGCCGGGACAGGGGCTTTTGGAGAGGACTGAATGCGAGCCTCTTGCCGTCCGATTATGGGCCAGGGCCTCAAAGCAGGAAGGCGGATGAGTTATCCTGGCAGACAGTCCTGGAACCTTAAGACTACTTGCCCAACATCCTCGAGTGACCCATTTGGGTCACACTGTGGATGTTGAACTATTTGCCAGGGGGAGTAATGTCATGGACCATGAAATACGGAAGGGTTTCTACGTGAAATCTTAATTTGTGTATTACAGGAGATTTTATTCTGAACCCCAGCCAGGTCAACAGACTCATAAGAGATACTCATTGTCCATTGTGTGATAACCCTATTTAAAGCTTTTCTATTATCAGGTGTAAATGACTTCTGCCCTGTCTCTGGTCTCCAGACAGTTTCATTGTTCTGTGGCTGGCTATTGTGTACATTGATTGACCCCCTGGGGCTTTTGTCTGAATACACATCACAGGCTTCTATTGAAACCGTTGTGACCAATCTCTGCTGTGTCATTTTCAAGTCCTCATTTGCATGGAAGATGGACCTGAGGGGGAACTGATGGGACTGTAAAAAGGACCAATAAGAAAGCGGTTGTTGGGGGTGGGATGTTCCAAATCCTGTATAAAAGTGTGTTGTGTACTTTCAATAAAGGGTGTCCTGTTTACATTCAGCATTAAGCCTTTGCTCATGTATGGATTATTCGGCGATTTCAGGGATATTCCTACTCGTGGAATATTGGGTGATTTCTTTTATGGGAGAAGAAGGGAATGGATGACGGGGATATGTTCTACTACCATCACAGAGACCAATTCATAAGCTTGGTGGAGGACACACTTGTTTGCCTTTGATCACTTTCATCAACTTGTTATTTATTTATATCACAATATGGTTTTTGTTATAAATATCACCCAAATAGGTGACCGTTTATTGTCCAGCGGCCATCACAATTCACCCTTCCTAATCTGTGTTTACTCACTTGTTTTTATTTGTGGTTATTATATTTGAGGTAGCGCGATTTCATTTTTTTCTACTGTACAAATGTGACTGGCATGGAAGGGGTTATCCACTAGGGGGATAGGAAGGGGTTAAGTGTGTCCTAGGGAGTAATTCTAACTGTGTGGGGGCGGGGCTAACTGTGACATGACACTGATCATTGCTCCCGATGAGAGGGAGCAGACGATCAGTGTCTCGTCACTAGACAGAACAGGCAGATTCCTTGTTTAAACAGGGATCCCCCTATTCTGCCGCTCCGTGACATGATCGCGGGACACCGGTGGACATTGAGTCTTCGGGTCCAGCAGGGACGGTCACGGAGCTTGCAGCAGGGGCACGCACATGCTATGTTTAAACTGCACAGCGACATGTATCATAATGTGTGACATTCTGGTTAGGTATGTTAAAATGCATGTTGATGTGTTTCCACTTATTTGGAAAATGCACCAGGCAAAAAAAAAAAAAAACAAGGTTTCAAATTTATATTTTAATGATTGGGTTAACATATACTATAAATAAACACATTTTGGAATATATACAGTTTGTGCAAACAAATAGTAGATACAAGTTCCCTAGGGTGCTAAATCTATTACTTTGTTACTTGATTGGGTGAGCCAGTTAGACCAACACAAGTTTTTCTCAGAAAGATTTGTTCTTTCAAATTAAAAAATCAAGAGTATTCAATTCTCTGCTATGAAATCTTGCAACAAAACTACATGCCTGCGCTGACCTTTTCTTAGTAGCTTCAAACATTAAAAAGTATTGAGTCCTTTTGCCTATATATATGACAAAGCTAATTGCAACTAATGCAAAAAAACTACAGGAAGAAACAATAAATCATTAGTTCCATGGCTGTGAAAACAGCAACATTAAAAGTGTTTCCTGTCACAGGAGTCAGAAATAAATTGTACTGATTTAAAAAAAGTTTTATTTTTTGTCCACTTTACCATGTTATTTTTGTACATTCCAAATCATTACTCCTCATTGCTTTTTTATCCTGCTTATAGTCCCACGTGTTGACGACATACACACACTATTTTTTTTAATATCTAGATTTCAAAGTCTTCTAAAAACTGAATTATGTTCATTGTGTCTTATACCTGTTTCCCTCCTTCATTAGCTGCATCTCTGCAAGTCCTTTGAATAAGACACCTATCCTCTCTTGAATTCACTGACCTTACTGTTACAGGGAAGAAAATCGTGCTTTTTTTCTGCTGTCCCACTGGGGTTCTGTGTATGGCAAATTTCACTCTGCAAATCCTTTCAACCAACACTTTAAAGCAACATCTAACACATATTCAGCTTTTTCAATCTTGCCTGGGTTTCCAGAGGCCTCTGGCTCGGATTTTTTTTTCCTTGTTAATTCAAACATATTAAAACTTGCTTTTCTTGTATGATTTTTACTTGACACACACCAGACACTGACTTTTAACTCTACAACTGCTGAATTTTTTCCACCATTGACAATGAAATATAGTTAGATGGTACATTTTTGCTTCCCTAACACTGTTTAAAGTGCAATCTCACACATAAATAATAATTAAAAAAAAAGATTCATGCAGTTAAAAAATAATAATTCACGTTCAGAGTGATGCTATCAAACTGTAAGAAGTGTTCTGGGTCTCTAGATAGCCTTCTGATTTTTTTCTAATTTGAAGTGGGAGTAAACACCCATGGATGATTTTTATTACCTATAGGTAAGCCTATAGCAAGGCTTGCCTATAGGTGCAACAAATATCTTCTAAATGTGCACTGTTTAGGAGATATTTATTTGTAAATCCGCCGGTGACATCACAAGCACATGTCGCCTAAATGAACAGCTTACTGTACCGTGCATTCGTAGGAGTGACGTTATTGTGGCTTGTCCAATCAAAGGACCGTAGCCAGCCAACCTGGAAGAGAGACTGCATAAAGATGGAAGTAATGCCCCCTCACTCGCACTACCGAGGCTGCCCCCTGCCAGTGGGAGACGGACAGGAAGGCGGCAATCAGTGGCCTTACCTTAGGCTGCTCCTCACTCCAGCTTGTTGTGGGAAGTTCTGGGCCACTGCTTCTCCTCCAGGCTGAATAGGAAGTAGGTCCTGAGACCCGATTTGCCTGGTTGGGTCTCAGGACCCGCCTCCTAATTGGCCGGGAGGTGAAGCCGGAAAAGTCTAATCACATGCTTAAAAAAAAAAAAAAAAGCATTGAAATCCATGCGTCTGGTTCCCTGCATATAGATTAGGGGCTAGGCACATGGATTAGCAAAGCTGCGCCCCATCGCCCCTTTGCCTCTTTGCCCCTACTGGAGAGGCCACCACAGGATGGTGAGGGCTTAGTTTTAAGGTACATTTCACATAATGTGCAAGTATGGAATGCATACTTGCACATTATATCTTTGCCTTGCAGGTTTAAAAAAAAAAGCCGGTGGTTTTCTACCTCATTAACGCAAAAAAAAAAATGTCAACTTGGCCTAAAAATAAATCTAAAGTGACCCTAAAATCAGGAACACTTTGAACATTATGAAAAAAAAAAAAAGGATAAGCTACTATGGTCTTGAAATGTGGTCCACCCCCTCCTGCACCCAACTGTTGTCCCATGACAGTAAGGGGGGAAATATCAATAAGAAATGAGGTAGGAAGGAGTGCTCAAGAGTTTTTTTTAACATAGTAGATCTATCAGTATCTTCCTGGGGAACTGTAAAAGAAGGTAAAGGTGATGTATAGAGAATACCTAGAAATGTAAATTATGCAATACTTTGAAAAAATTGAAAGTTGCAGTGCTTTTCCCAGGGTTACAATACCATTATAGTTTATTCCTTAGTACTGTACTGATAGTTGGTGATTATGCTACTGTGCTTATCATTGTTCTTTTGCAAATTTGCAGGAGAGGAAGCCTGAGGACTTGCACGGCAAGGATCTCCTTGTCGTTCTCCCTACATTCTGCGGATCCTTGATTATTCTATCTTTTGAAAGAAAGTGGGCAAATTAGGGCCCATTTCCATGGGATTGTGGCTGCAGTTTCCCATTAAAACCTAGTTACAGCATATGGCATTTTTCTGGTAACTTTCTCTTCCAATGTTGAGCTTACCTGTACAGGTATACATTTTACTGGATAACTAAAGCCGCGTACACACGATAGGTTTGTCCGCTGAAAACAGACCGATGGACTTTATTTCCATCGGTGTAAAAAAATAGAACATGTTTTAAATTTTTCCTATGGATAAAAAAACAATAGAAAAATCCGATCGTCTGTATGGAACTCCATCGGTCAAAAATCCATGCATGCTCACAATCAAGTCGACGCATGCTTGGAAGCATTGAACTTCATTTTTCCCGGCTCGTCGTAGTGTTATACATCACCGCGTTTTGGCATGATCGGATTTTTGACTAATGGTGTGTAGGCAAGACTGATGAAGGTCAGCTGACCTCAGCAAGGATGCAAGGAGGAGAGAGTTGGCCAGTCACGTGATCGTGGGGAACCGCTGTAAAATCTGGTAAAGTAGGCATTTTTTTAATAAAGCACACATACAGAAGCACTTGTTATTAGGGCACAAAGGGGCTTATACAAAGTTTTAACAGGTATGAGAGCAGCAGGAGCGGACACTGACACAGAGGCAGACAGGCTGGGAGGGGAGGGGGAAGAGGACACAGGAGCACAGAGGAGGACAGGAGAGCTGTGGATGAAGGAGGCATGTAAACTGACCACAGTGTCAGGACTCAGCGGCCATTTTGAATTGTGGTCAGTTTACATAGGGGAGGGGAGAGGCTGGCAAGATCAGCCAGGTATTACACGGGGCCAAAGTACAAGCACAAGTACTGTGGTCTATAAAATGCTTTAATAGGACATGATCCATTTTTTGGGGGTTAACAAATGCTTTAATTATTCAAAGTAGCACTAACCCTAGAGTTGAGCTTTAACTACTTTCCGACTGGCTCCATTACATATACAGCAGCAGGATGACTCTCCTGCGTGAATCGCAGTATATGTACGGCGGCTCCCTTAAGAGCCATAGCAGGCATTCCCGCACCTGCTGGCCACGTGCATAATGCAGCAGGTGCGGGCATGCCTGCTATGGCTCGCCGCCGCCCACTCGCGATTGCGGGCATAAGAGTCAGGATGGGGATTTGTGTGTGTCTCTTCCTACTAAGTAGGAACAATGATCTGGCTCCTCCTCTAGTCAGTCACATTCCCTAACAGTTAGAAACACCTCCCTAGGATGCACTTAACCCCTCGATCGCCCCTAGTGTTAACCTATTCCCTGCCAGTGACATTTACACAGTAATCAATGGCTATTTTTAGCTCTGATCAATGTATAAATGTTACTGGTCCCAAAAAAGTTTTAAAAGTGTTCGATCTATTCGCCACAATGTCACAGTCCTGATAAAAGTTGCCGATCACCATCATTACTAGTAAAAAAAAAAATGCCATAAATCTATTCCCTTTTTTGTAGACAGATGAATCAATATACGCTTATTACAATTTTCTTACCAAAAATATGTAGAAGAATACATATCGGCCTAAACTGATTAAGAATTTTTATTTATTTTTGTATTATGGATATTTAAAGCGGAGTTCCACCCATCTGTGATGCCTGCACGGTGCCCCTGTTGCGCATGGCGCCCTGTGCGGCCGCACAGCTCACATACCCCAAAGGCCAGCCCTGATTTAATGAACCTATATAATGTATGAGTTTCACTTTTTTAATTGTCTACTAAAATAAACAAACTTTTTTGATGATATAAAAAAAATTTGAGATGCACCTGTACATTATAGAATATATTACTGTGTATAGCACAGTATAACTTCATAGTAGTTCACTACATTATCAAACTCGCTGTCCCTAAAAACACTGAAGGCATCCTCTCACCTTCACTAAACTCCAACACACTGACAAAGGGATGCTGGGTGGGCAGGATTTATTATGTGTAGGCTGGGTTTTTGGCCAAAACATTTTATTGGCCAAAGTCTTAGGCCGCGTACACACCTCGGCAGAATTCAGCAAGAAACTCGATGGGAGGCGTATTCTGCCGAGGAAACCGGTCGTGTGTAAACTTTTCGCCGAGAAACCCGTCGAGGAACTCGTCAAGCCAAAAAGAGAGCGTGTTCTCTATTTCCTCGATGGGCAATGGGAAAATTTGGCTTGACAAGTATTTTGACTGCCGCACAAGGAACTTGACTGGGAAAACTATGTGGTTCACCCGACGAGTTTCTCGGTCGTGTGTACGCGGCCTTCTGCAACCCTATAGTGCTAAACAGAAACATCAGTAGCATATCATCCATGTGTGCATGGTTTTCACAGGCCACGCGTCTCTGGGGGGAGGGGGGATGCTGTGACCCACCCTGCACACCTTGATGGTCCTTTGGTTTACAGTTGGGGATCATCGATGCGGCGGTAGGGACAGCTGAAAGCACTGATCTCCCTGCATGGCTTGACAGCTGCTTCTCCTCTCCATGCCATGGCTATTGGTGCTTACAGCTATCCCTCCTGCCACACTGATCATCCCCGGGTGTCCTCTGTGTTCTCCTTCTCCACCTCGGTTCTCCTCCTCCGACCCCTTTCTCCTCCTTCTCCTCCTCTGCATGTGACTTCCCTCCTCTCCTCTCCTGCCAGATGTTGGGATGTGTCAGAATGGAGTGCACAGGAAGGAACTGGTAAATATGTAATTTACTGTCCATTTCCTTTCTGAGATGGACATAGAGAGCATTCGCTACTTATCGCTCCTGTGTCCTGCGATAACTGAGCAGGATAAAAATAAAAAACCTACTGACACTGTCCACTGCCCTACTGACACTGTCCAACACCCCCCCCCCCCAAAATCATTGTAAAAAATTAAAATAATTGTAAAAAATTGTAAAAAAAAAATATTTTAAATAATAGCTTTACCAACCAGCATTCGGTTGGAGGAGAACCACCTAGCATTTAGGAAAAAGGTCAAGACTTTTCTCTTTTGATATCAAAGGAGACAGGAACAACAAGCGCCCAGAGGCGATTCAGTTCGCATGTGCCGCGCTATATAAGTTTTCATTCATTCATTCATTCAATAGTATACTGACACTGTCCACTGCCCTAGTAAAACCATCCAAGCGTTTTGATTTTTTTTTTTTAAATACAAACGAAATGTAATTGTAAAAAAAAATGTTAAAAAATAACAATAATAAAAAAAAGAACTACTGACACCATCCAATGCCCTACTGACGCAATCCTTCACATAATACCCACCACTGTACATCCCTCACTCATCAACTGCACATACTACCCACCTACATATTATTATACACAGTTTATATAGCACCAACTGTTTAAGCAGGGCTTTACAATGTATAGGGGGACAGCACAATTACAGTACAGTTCAATACAGAAGGTACAGGAGTGCCCTGCTCATATAGCTTGCATTCTAAAGGGAGGGGGTGGTGGTACAAATGGTAATAGCTGCAGAGAATGATTTAATGGGAATGGCTCGGGACAGTTGTTAGGTGGGTTTGGGCAGTGGCGTATTTAGGGTATGGCAGCCATGGCAAGTGCCATGGGTGCCATATGAAGGGGGCGCTCTTGAGTGGCTGGGCAGCAAGGCACTTACCAGGGTCTGAGGGTCTCTTCTTCCCTCCTCCCGAGCATAAGCAGGATCTCCTTTTCAGCACCTTTGCTAATGGACAATGGCAGCGCTATCCCTGCTGCGTTCAGCCACAGTCCTCCCCCGTTCTCCCAGGCTCTCCCATTCCATCTGGTCTGATTGGCAGCGCACAAAGAAGGAGGAACATCAGTTTCTCCCTCTCCTCTGTGAAAACTGGGGCCTTAAGTGATGAAGTTGTCATCACTTCCATTATTGGTTCTGCATTTACCTGGCCTTGGAGGGCAGAGGGGGGATCAGGGGTCTAATAAACCCCAGACTTCTCTATAAAGAGGATATGTCACTACCCAAAGTATCACAAGGGATGATAAATATCACTAGTTTTGTTAGCTGTTTTTTTTTTTTTGTTAAGGTTATCTGAAAGATGGGTTTCAAATGTTTCGACGGGGGTGCAGTTTCAGTGGTTGCCATAGGCGCTATTTTCACTAGATACGCCTCTGGGTGTGGGATAGGCTTCCCTGAATAAATGTGTTTTCAGGGATCTCCTAAAGGTGGACAGGGTAGAGGCTGATCGGACATGCCGGGGCAGGGAGTTCCAGAGGAAGGGAGAGGCTCTGGAGAAGTCCTGAAGGCAAACATGGGAGGACATAAGGGAGTTAGAGAGCAGGAGGTCCTGGGAGCAGCGGAGGGGATGATTTGGGTGATATCTGTAGATGAGATATGTTGGTCATGTAGATGGGGGTGATGTTGTGAATGGTCTTGTATGTTGTGGTTAACATTTAGAATTTTTCACGGTGTGTAGGAGAAGCCAGTGAAGGGATTGGCAGAGAGGAGCAGCAGTTAGTGAGGTGTATTAATCTAGCAGCAGAATTCATACATATACTCTGCACTTCTCTCCTGCACATACTACCCACCTCCATACACTCTGCACTCCTCACCTGCACATACTACCCAACTCTATACCTGCCACACTCCACACCTGCACATACTACCCACCTCCATACACTCTGCACTCCTCCCTTGCACATGCTACCCACCTCCATACACTCCAAATTGCTCTCCTGCACATACTACACACCTCCATACATGCCACACTCCTCTCCTGCAAATACTAGCCACCTCTATACACTGGGCAATCCTCTACTGCACATACTACCTACCTCCATACACTCTGCACTGCTCTCCTGCACATACTACCCACCACCATACACTCCATACTCCTCTTCTGCACATACTATCCACCTCAAACACACACCCCTTTCCTGTCCTGCACATACCACCCACTGCCATACACTCCACACTGTAAATTCCTTTTTTAACATGTAAGAAATCCCAGACTCTAATAAACCACAACCCATTTAGCCACGCCTGATATTTTGTTCAATATAAACCACGCCCACATTTTACTGTTCAGCGTGCCACTTTTTTTTGTGCCTAGGGCCCACTTGGATTTAATGCTACGTCCCTGAGTAACATATTATGTTGATTATTTCCTATCAACGTCTATTTTCCTGATAACTGGAAGTATTTGAAAATACAATTTTTTTTTTTCAATATTTCATTCACAGACAAAGAGCCTATTCCAGCCCCAGAAAAATATACAAAAATACAAAAATACTTTATATTTCAGTTTTAAGAAAACCCCAACCCAAACCCATAACCCCCACCCCCTCCGCCCTACCCATCCTCATCTCTCTGACCAATCATCTTGTGTCATGTCTCACTTTGCCTATTGCACCTTCCTGCTCTATACCATCCTGTCTGCAAAACTCTGTGTCAGCTTATATTTCACCCAGTCTTGCCATTTCAGTTTAAATGAAGATACAATATTAATAAATTGAAAAAAGTCACTTTCTAATGCACTTAAACCTGTAAAACAAAACAGACTTCAGGAGTTATGTCGGACGGTGGAAGTAAATGATTAGGGATTTCAATTTTGGTTTATTTTAGTGTAACGGAGCAGATAGCCATAGCAGTTAAATTGATTTGCTTTTGATCTTTAGTTGCTTGTTTAGGTTGAAATTTATTTCTGTATTGATTTTTATCTCTATTTATATAAAGCTTTTAGCTCATCTTCAAAAATCTTTTCAAGCATTTAATGCTGAAGAACAAAATAAAATCAACAGCAAACAAATGTGAACATTCTAAATATAAATAGTATGAAAGAGAGAGATAATCACCATTTCGATTGGAACAGTGTGATGGCCGCATCCCTATAGTACAGAACAAAAGGTTTTTCCCCCTAGGATGGGACTTTAAAAGCCAGACACTGTAATGTATGTAGAAATAGTACTTTATCACATTGACAATTTCTAACGACATACTGTATATACAAATATTTAAAAACATGAACCAAGAGAAGTGGTATCCATGTATGTAACAAAACAAACATCAACTGTACAACAGAACATATAACAAAAATGACACCGAAACTCTCCTATAAGTGATGTTCCCTGGTACCCACCACGTTTCCGGTATACAACCATCAGGGGTAACAAGCAGGGGTGAGTACAGTCAAAGTTCTTTTATACTCAATAAGAGTGACTGCATATGAAAAAGCTAATAAAAGCAAACAATGGAAACTGTGGAAAGGCTCAATTGTGTGTTTTTGTTGTATTTGGAGTAGCTTCATTTTTCTTTTCAATTGTTTTTTATTGGTATTTCAAGAAAAGTAAAGCAATTACAACAACCATTTGAGAAAGGTCATTACAATTAATGCCTTGTTGTATTCAATAAACATTAGAAGCATTTCAAAAGTAAATATAACATACAAAGATTAATACAGTACTCTCCCTTCCAAACGCTCATACTGTAGACGGGATTGCGCATCCTACTTCACTGTGTGGATACTGCACCCCCATGAAAAAGGAGAATTGAAGGAGAGAGCACACAAATTTGTTCAGTATACAAATTTGAGCCCCGATAATTGTCATAAGTTGTCTTTACTGAGAGCATCTAATAGTAAGAAGAAAGATATTAAAGAAAAATAAGAAGAGAAGAAAGAAGGAAAGGAGGAAAAAGGATGCAAATAGAGAAAAACAAAAAGGTGTAGAATAAGCCAAACATCTCTACAGATCTGTACCTGAGACGGCAGTCCAGTGTAGTTATCAGACTTTGCCCCTGGATGCCCAGGGTGCCCACTGTTCATCAAATTTGGAAATTGAGAAAGCCTGCATAGCAAAATGTCTCTCATAAGAGTATTGTTCTTGAACCCTTCTAGTAACTTCTTTAATGCTGGGCACTAAGGTGGACTTCCATTTTGATGTGATTGCCAACCTAGCGGCAATGAGGATGTGACTCACTATAGTACAGAATTGTTTAGGGATAGTGGTTAAGCCAAGGGAGAGAAGGGCCAGCTGGGGAGACTGTCTCACAGAGAGACCTGTTATAGAGGATATTAATTGAAACACTTCACACCAAAAGTTGCTCAGGCACTTACAGTCCCAGAGAATGTGAAATATATTGCCCCGGTCCCCGCACTTCCTCCAGCAGTTGCTCGATTCCGTGGGGAAGATCATGGACATCCTAACCGGGGTAATATACGCTCTATGCAATATTTTTAGCATCGAATCCCAGTGGTTAGTGCAATGAGAATAAGAGTAACAGGCTTTAATGGCTGTTTTCCACTCAAACAGAGAGTGCACAGAGTTCAAGTCCCTTTCCCAGTTAATCATGCTTGCTGTCTTGGTGAAACTTGGGTAATTTTGCAAAGATTTATATAGCCACGACAGGCCTTTAGGTTGGTCATATTTGGATGACAAGTATCGCCACACCCCGTTATGTAACTTATAGTGGGCCTGTGGGTTTTTAGTATGGAAATGTTGTATCTGGATTCTAGAGTAGGGATGAGATGTGGGGTTCTCCTTTAATATATCATTGTGAGTACTAAGACCGTCCTTGACCCATTGTTGAATATTGATGTTTGGAATCAAGTATTCATAAATCCTGAGATTAGGCACTTCTCACCTTAACAAATCCTCCGAGGGAGATGTCGAATGGAGTTTCCTCCATGTTGAGAGCATCACTTCAATGGAAGGGACTTTGGGGCAAGCAAGAGTTAAATCCGTGAGGTTGGCCAGTAACAATGAGGGAAGATCTCTCTGTGAAACCATAGTCTTTTCTATGTGGACCCAAAGCTTGGAGGTGTGGGGGTCGAACCAGGCCTTCGCTTGGTCTAGGATTGCCACTCTATAGTAATTGCGAATGTGTGGGAATCCAACCCCCCCATTGGACCTATGTTTTAAAGCTATTATATAAGGGATCTTAGACATCCTACGGTTCCAAATAAACTGCCTAAACAATTTATCTATCAAATTAAAGAAAGACTCTGGCAGACATATAGGGATAGTTCTGAAGTAGTATATTAATTTGGATAACACGACCATTTTTAGCGCAACTATTCTACCTAGCCAGGAGAGTTCATAAGATCCTATGTGTTGTAGATCATTCTTGATTATTTCAACCAGTGGGGGGGGGGGGAATTTGCTGCATACGTAGATGCAGTGGGGAAGGACACCTTCACACCTAAATACGAAATAGACTTTGACATCCACTGAAATTGGTACTGTTTTTTCAAGGTGGAAAGTAGAGCTTGGGACAGGTTAATAGGCAGTATACAGGATTTCATAACATTTAACTTATAATAGGAAACCTCACTGTATTTTTGTAAAACAGAGAAAACTTTAGCCAAGGAGGAAGCCAGATTGGTAATTGTCAAGACAACATCGTCGGCAAACAGTCCGATTTTGTGGACACGATCATTTACCTTAATCCCTGAGATTCCATTATCAGACCGTATAGTCTCCGCCAAGGGCTCCATCATTAGGGAAAAAATGATGGGTGAAAGGGGACATCCCTGGCGGGTATTCGTTATGAAAAATGAATCTGAGAGGGCATTGGATGAAAACACTCTAGCTGAGGGTACTGAATAAAGAGCCATAA
Source organism: Rana kukunoris (assembly GCA_029574335.1). Lineage (NCBI taxonomy): Eukaryota > Metazoa > Chordata > Amphibia > Anura > Ranidae > Rana > Rana kukunoris. The sequence goes on along the minus strand of CM056055.1, from coordinate 123,834,464 downwards.
TAGCAGATAGGATGTTGCCATTAAGACCAAATTTTTGAAGGGTGGCCTTAAGGTATCCCCAATGGACCCTGTCGAAGGCCTTTTCGGCATCTAATGACAAAATAGCAGTCGGCGTGTTCTTACCTTCCACAACATGCAGTAGGTCAAACAGCCGCCTAGTTCCATCCGGTGCTTGCCGGCCTCTGACAAATCCCACTTGGTCAGCTCCGACCAGAGATGGAGTAATTTTCGCTAATCTATTTGCCAAGATCTTGGCGTACAATTTTAAGTCAGTATTTAATAGGGATATTGGTCTAAAATTTTGGGGAGAGTCCGGCTTCTTCCCTGGCTTGGGTAGTGTAACAATTATAGCTTGTAACATGCAGGGAACCTTGCCGAGGAGGAGACACTGTTGAAGAGCACGCTCAGATAAGGGATCAGGGCTTGCGAGAAAACTTTGTAATATTCTGATGAAAAGCCATCAGCACCAGGGAATTTATTTTTAGGTAGGGCTTTAATGGTGTCTAAGATTTCTTTATCCAATATCAGGGCATTAAGTAGGGATAAATCGTCCTCTGACAGGGAAGGCAAAGACACTGAACTTAGAAAGGATTCAATAGAATAGGGAGAAGGTTGAGGAGTAGAGCCATCTAATTTGAGATTGTACAGGTCTCTATAGTACTTCATAAAGGAATTGGCAATTTTGGAGGGGTGATGTTCTGAGACGCCCGTATGGGGGTCTCGTATGGATACTAAATTTGATTTCCATTGCCATTTAGTAATGTAATTGGCCAGAAGCTTGCCTGCTTTGTTACCATGGGCGTAGAATTGTGCTTTGATTCTTTTTAGATGGTTTTGGTGGCTCGATAGAAGGGACACACAGACTTTCTGTCTGCAATTAAACAGGTCAGATTCAACCTCAGGGGAAGGATCAGATTTATGCAGGTCTTCTAAGGATTTAAGCTCCCTAAGCAAGCCGTCCAACAGTTCCCTCCTCCTCCTCCTCTCTCGTGCCGCAGCCTGTATAAGAAGGCCCCTGCTAAAAGCTTTGTGGGAACACCACAGGGTAGATATGTCCACATCACTTGTATCATTAATTCTAAAAAATTCAGACAATTGTTGGGCAATCTTAGACGTGGAGGAAGGGTTGGCTAAAGTCTCTATGTTATTCCTCCAGAGGTATGTCGGGGAAGAGGGGAAATTCCCTGTTAATGTGATAGAGATCGGAGCGTGATCCGACCATGTGATCGAGTGTATCTCCGCCGAAACAGTTTTTTGAAGAAGGGTGAGGTCCGATAGGAAAAAATCAATCCTGGAATAGAGGCGGTGAGGAAAGGAGTAATAGGTGTAGTCCCTCTCACATGAATGTAAACACCTCCAGGAGTCATAGAGACCGTAGTCAGTCAAAAAGGATTGCAGCTCCCTTCTGGTGGAGGGGTGTTGTCCCGAGCAATCCATAAGCTTATTAATCACGCAGTTGAAGTCTCCACAGGGAACCCTTCTTGATTTTGCTGACCTTTTTCAATAGGGACCTCAAAAAGGGGATTGTACGCTGGTTTGGAGCATACAGGTTTACCAGGGTGTATGTGGTGTTGTTGCGATCACACACTAAAATAATGAATCTACCATTAGGGTCAGAGACCTTCTGGTGAAGCTTAAATGAGACGGAGTTGTTTATCGCAATCAGGACGCCCCGCTTTTTACCAGGAGCTGAGGCAGTGAAAACATGAGGAAAGGCTCTATGTGTGCATTTCGGATGTTTCGCTGACATAAAATGAGTTTCTTGAGCACAGAGAATATCCCCTTTCAGTTTCAGAGATTCTCTCCACATTGCACTCCTCTTAAATGGACTGTTAAGCCCATGGGTATTCATGGATACAATTGACAGGGTCATTGTGGAACACTAGTTAGGTGCGCTGCGTATGCGTTGGTCATATAAAAGAGCTGGTACCTTAATGGTATGTTACCTGCAGAGAACGCCAGCAAGGCTTCGGAGACATCACTTGTGGGGACTGCAGTGTAGTAGACAGGTGCGTCTGGCTTCCAAAGAACAGAGTGTACAGATGGGACTTGGTAGACCTCAGGTGCAGTAGATAAAAAGGGTAAAGGAAACAAAAAGAAAAATTTCAAAGTCATAAGTTTAAACAGGAACATAGAAACGTAAGTAACCACGCAAGGTGCGAGTAAACCTCGCAAAGAGCCCATTGGGGGAATATGAGCTCCAAAAAGAACCAACATATGGCTGTAACTCCAGCTTTAAACATTAGGCGATTCAACAATAAATTTTCTTAGGGCAAAGGTCAAGCACTGCTCCAGTCCTGGGGCAACTTGGAAGGTAGCTGTCTTGGCGATGGGGCACAGTCCTCATCAGGCAATAAGCTCCACTTCTTAGCTAACGCCACCCCCTCGTCATTGCTTCTGATAACATGTGTGCGGTTGTCCCTGGTGATCAGAAGCTTTGTAGGAAATCCCCAGGAGTAAGCAATCTTGTGGTTTTGCAGGAGTTTAGTAATGGTGGACAGGTTTTTGCGCGCCATCATTGTATGCTGCGACAGGTCTGCGAATACTGAGATTGCCGAGTAGGGCGGGGGGAGGGGCTGATTTTTTCTAGAAAAGCGCATTAGGTCATCTTTAATGTGGTAAAAATGCACACGGGCAATTACATCTCTAGGGACCTTTTCAGGAAGGAATTTCGGTTTTGGTAGACGATGAGCTCTGTCCACAATAATTTCGGAGCCTGAGGCCTCAGGCAACATGGCCGCTATGAAGTCCTGTACATAGTGCCGCAGTTCAGACGGGGTCACCGATTCCTCCACTCCACGCAGTTTAATGTTATTCCTGCGGGATCTATCTTCTAATTCAGCTAATTTATCCCGTATAGCATGAATGTCCCCCTCTGTTTCATAATGTGCATCTACTAAGTCATTATGCGCGCCAGTGAATTCCCCCATCTTGTCCTCCAAATTACTAACCCTGCCTCCTAAGGCTGAAACCTCTTTGTTCATCTGTGATACACACATCATCATGTCTCTATGCAGGAAGCCCCTTAAAGTCACCAGCATATCTTTCATTATTGTGTCACTTAGGGGAATATCTGAGGTTGGGAACTCCTGGATCTGTTCAATAAAGGCCCTAGTGCTGTTCTGCGAATCACAGGATTCCTCCAGCTCACCTGCATATTTATGGCCTTCTGATCTCTTAAGAGCAGATTTCTGCGGGCTGTTGCTGGGAGAGTGAACCAGAGTGGATCCTCCGCTGCCTCTGCCGCTGTTGTGTAGCCTGCACCCTCCTGAGAACTGCCCAGGGCTGTGGACATCCTCCCCACGATGCTGGCTGTGTCGCGATCCGGAGGCCTCGGCGCCATCTTGAGGCCCAGGCGTGCTTGTGGACGGGAAGAAATCTGTGAGTTTCGCCGGCTTTTTGTCGGTCTTTCTCTTCCCCATAGCGGCGGTGATATCTCCGGACTATGTAGCAGCAGTCTGAGTAGTTTTAGTGACTGGATCGTCGCTTGTAGTCGCTGAGTGTTGGTCCTACACACGGAGCTCTCTCCTCACACAGCCATCCGCTCCGGCTGCCGGCCACCCCCCGTAGCTTCATTTTTCATTTACTGTTCTTTGTATTATTACCGTATTATTAATATTATTATTTATGTATTTGAACATTTTTCATTGTTTCAGTGGGGGAGATTTACTAAGACTGGAGAGTGCAAAATCTGGTGCAGCTGTCCATGGTAGCCAATCAGCTTCTAACATCAGCTTGTTCAATTAAGCTTTGACAGCAAAACCTGGAAGCTGATTGGTTTCTATGCAGAGCTGCACCAGATTTTGCACTCTCTAGTTTTAGTAAATCAACCCCATTGTCTTGTTTTCCTTTCAGTGAAAATGTGTAAAATAATGAGGCTAATGAGCAACTCTTCTGTATTGTAAAACGGGTCCAGGATAGTTGAAAGATGATGCCATAACCTACAGGAGTCATTTAAACCCAACTGCACCCCTAGAAACCATATATATATATATATATAAAAAAATAACTTCCCCATTGATTCCAATATGTGTCATCACAATGGAAAAAAAAAAAATTGATGTTATTTCTCAATTATCTTCCAGAGTTCAGGGAAATAAAAGCTTTGCTCATCACAACTGCATAGTTCCCAAGCTCATGACTGTAAAGCTGGCCACAGTCAGGTAGATTTCTGGATAATGATATGAGACATCTGTTCTTGCACTCTCTGGGATCTTGCATGATTTTTAGTGTTATTTAGCCACTGTAGTTGGTTCACAATATTTAATACTTTGTTGGCTGGTCTGTTAGTATATGTTAAGAAGTGCTTTCACTGGTTGGAAGCAGTTACTATATCCAAACGCAACTCTGTATGGATGAACCATGCAAGATTTTTACTGGGGACAGTGAAGTTATTCTGAAAAGGGATGTTATAGTTAGGAGAAATAATCTGCTATATCTACAATAAAGGTAAACCTAAATGGAGAACAGATGAAACAAATTGTTGTGGGAGCACTGGAGGATAAAGCGTATCCATGTAAAGGCTAATTTTACAATGATATATATATACTGTAGTATATACACACTATATGATAATGATAAATAATACAAACTTGACTCTTTTGAGGCCGTGTACACACGATCGTACATGTCCGCTGAAACTGGTCCGCAGACCAGTTTCAGCAGACATATCTGATCGTGTGTAAGGCCTAGCGGACAGGTGCGTGAATGGATTTGACGCATGCGTGGAAGCATTTTACTTCCCGGTTTGCGGACGTCGCGGTGTCAACGTCAACGCCATGTCCCCGCGCTGCCTGTTCGCGGGGATTTTGGTTTGATCGTGTGTACACACATCAGACCAAAATCTCCCAGGAGACATGTCCGATGAAAACGGGCCATCGGACCATTTTCATCGGATATGTCTCCTCGTGTGTACGTGGCCTGACACTGCAGAAATATACCCACAGACATTAGATTAGTATAATTGCAAAGAATTATAGAATTACAGATTTTTATTTTATTTGAATCTATTTGTTGGGGTTTTGTAATGAGAACAAGAAATGAGTACACATTGTAATAAAGGAACTGAAACTGAAAAAAAGAGTTGTGAGTACAGATGGATCTGAGTAACATTTGCTTATCTATGTAAAACACAACTAGTGTTCAAACAGCAAATAGTTAAAACAAAGACTATAAAAGGAAAACCCATGTCTTGGTTTTTGGTCTGTAAAATACAAGGGTTCTTCAAAAAGTTTGCACACTTTTTTTTAACTCTATTTTATATACAGTATTAAAGTGCGGAAACTTTTTGAAGATCCCTTGTATATAGAATACATTTCCTAAAACTTAAATTTAGAGCAAAAAGGGAAAAATACATGAAACAATCCAGCATACAACAGTGGCAAAACATAAATAATATAGGGAATGAAAAGGTGGTGGTGTTTAAAAGGTAATAATGCTGGGGATGTAATGGGCCTTCCCTGGACACTTTTCTATTCCATGCACATATTTTTGAATAAGTAATGTATAATATAGGAAACAGAAGTATCTGAGGTATGATAAGCAGGCATAGACTTTGGAGGGACTATTGGGAATGCAGGAACAAAAAGATAAAAAGCCTCCAATAGTATGAGGATGGTGAGGACTCACAGGCCAACACACATAGTGGTCCCTCAAATGTTAGACTTGTTCCTGGGTATACTTGACCCGCTAATTCTGAAATGAACACAATTATTTCCGTGTTAGCTCTAGTTTCTGAGATGCAGCATACATTCAAAATACAACTGTTCACTCTGGTCGCCCTTCAAAAAACAGGATATACAGTATATCACAAAAGTGGATTACTGGAACCAAGTCCTGTGGTCTGATGAGACCAAGATAAACCAATTTGGTTCAGATGGTGTCAACCGTGTGTGGTAGCAACCAGGTGAGGAGTACAAAGACAAGTGTTTCTTGTCTACAGTCAAGCATAGGTGCTGCCGGCACTGGGAAGCTACAGTTCATTGAGGGAACCATGAATGCCAACATGTACTGTCATATACTAAAGCAGAGCATGATCCCCTACCTTTAAAGACTGGGCTGAAGGCACCCCAAAAAGCCCTTTTTAGGGCTAGTACATCAGTCTGCTTTTTCCCCCCTCTGTAATCTAGTTGCAGTTGCCTGCCAGCGTGTGTGGCAGAGGACAGCCTCTGCGGAGCTGGGTATTTTTTGGCCGCGTTACTGAACGCTCATGCACAATGACTGTAGGCTCATGGGTCCTTTTGCGGAGGTGACAAGCCTGGTCAGTCAAACCCAAGGTAACATCATCGACCTCATCCCATAAGCGTTTTTTCTGGAGTGTGCCCTGCAAAGATCAGGCTGTAGATGAGCATGAAGAGGAAGAGTTGTGGCAGCCTTGTCATCGTCGATTGCTGGACCTGCGGCAATGCAGAGAGAGGAGTCTGAAGAAGAGGAGTCAAAGGAGGAAGGTGGCTTTGAGGAGGTGGAAGACCAACCACAGCAGGCGTCCCAGGAGACTTGTTGTCACATTTCAGGGACCCTTGGTGTTGTACGTGGCTGGGTGGAGCAAGAGACATTCAATTACTGTCAGGTCACCTGTGGCCAGGTGACAAGTGCACCCCATTGGGGTCAGGGATGCACCACAGGGTGGTGAACTCTATAGCCAACTGCTGCTATCAGAGAGGAAGTGTGAACCCAAGATCGCCCAGGGCGCGGAGTCTAAGACCCAGCTTTGTGTTCACCAGAGCCTCTAGTGGTGAGGATGGCCTTCGCCGCTGCTGGATCCAGGTCGCGACCCCTGGGATCCCCTAGGTCACACTCCGCAGGGAGAGAGGGGAAGCAGGACAAACTGTAGTGATGGGTAAGCCAAGGTCAGGGCAACAGGCAGACAGGGGTAACCCGAGGGACAGGCAAAAGGTCAGGGGCACAGGCAAACAGGAGAAGTCAGGGACGAGCCAAAAACGGTACACAGGAAGATAATCGTAGCACCCTGCAGACATGAACTTAAGCAAACAACACTGTTGTACAGCACTGCAGGCCTGTAGTGCAACAGTTAATATAGACTTCCTGGGATGGCCTGGGTGGGGCCATACAGGAAGGAGAGGAAATAAGAAGGTAACCAGAACAGGGTCAGGCCTCTTAATGGACAGATGGAGACAGGTAAGCTGCCAGACTATTGCATATCCATGACAATGACGTCAGTGAGGACAAGGAATGGGACATGGCTAGCTTTGTATCCAACATTGTGCGAATGGGGAGTTTGCGGTTGTGCAAATGGACTGTTTGCGGTTGTTTGCGGTGCGTTAAACGGGGAGTTTGGTCTGTCAGAGTTTGGTCTGTCACTGTGAAGCGGGCGCAACCCTTACACTACCTGATCGATACAACATCATACCTGATATTTTAACGCACGTTATTCCAAACAATTTAGGAATGTTAGGTGATTTATGCCCTTTATGGATTAAAACCAGACTACGTAATTTTCCATGGGAGTTTTGCCATGGATCGCCCTCCGGCATGCCACAGTCCAGGTGTTAGTCCCCTTGAAACAACTTTTCCATCACTGTGACCAGAAAGAGTCCCTGTGGGTTTTAAAATTTGCCTGCTTATTAAAGTCTATGGCGGTTCGCCTGGTTTGCCCGTTCGGGAACATTTGCGGAAATTCACATTTGCTGTTCGCAAACGTAAAGTTTTATGTTTCCGACATCTCTATTAGTAGGTGTCTACCCGTGCTAATCTTTCCCTGCTACACAAAATTGTCTCCCTGCTTGCCCAAATCCCTACAGATACTTTTGTCCTAGCGGGGAACTTCAATATTTCTCCAAACCCCTCTCTGGATATGCTGTTGGTGGACCCTGCTACCGACTCTGCATTATCCCGTTGGGCACAGGTGTTTGGGTTGGAGGACGTGTGGCGGTGGAAGAACCCCTCCAATTGTATGTACACTTGTCACTCTCCGTCCTATAACACACTATCCCGTACTGATCTTATTTATGCCAGTGTTAGTATGCTTCCCAAAATAACAGAGATTAAGATGCTTCCCCGGGGGTATCTCTGACCACTCCCCGCTGCTATGTTCCTTGCAAACCACTACCCCCGAGGCAGATAGACTCTGGTATCTCTCTCAGTTCTGGATTGATAATCCAACCATAGAGACTGAAATTACCAAGAAGAATAAGGAATTCCGGCTGCTGAGCGCTGACACTACTGCACCGGGAAATGTATGGTGTGTCTTTAAGGCCTACACTAGGGGCTGTTATATCTCGTCCATAGCTCGGGAGCATAGAAATGATAGAATCACACCTAAAGAGGTGGAAGCTAAGGCTAGGCCCTTATATCCCATTTTGCCCTCACCTCTAACCCCATCACAGCCCAGTACATGAAGATAGCATACCGTGAGGTGATGCTCCTTAGATGGCCAAAGCGAATAAACGCCATATTACTTAAACACAGAGAATCTTTGAGCAGGGGGACAAGACGGGTAGGCTCCTGACCTGGATCTCAAAGGAATACTCCCCGGACTCTACTATAGCTTGTCTCCACAGGGGAGATGGGACTCTAGTGACAGACCCTGTGGATATTAATTCTTGCTCTGCTGAGTATTACTCTGCCTTATACTCCTCTAGGGAGCAATACTCTTGTGAGGAACTCTGCAAGTTCTTGGATGGAGTGTCACTTCCCGTCCTCACTACCTCAACGAGGGAAAGCTTAGATGGCCTGATTACGTTAGAGGCGGTCCAACAGGCACTGGGTTCCTTACAACCAGGAAAGACCCTGGGAGTGGACAGGTTTCCCCTCAAATTTTAGAAGCAATACATTGAAATGGTGGCACTTAGAATATGTTCACTAAAACCTTTACAGGAAGGCATCCTCCCCCCATCTATGGCCCAAGCCATCATAGTGGTGATCCTCAAGCCAGGGAAGAACCCCCAATTATGCTTGCCCACCTCCCTGCTCAACTCTGACATAAAAGTTCTGACTAAGATTCTCGCCAAGTGTTTAAACATGGTGATAATTACATGAATCCATGAAGATCAGTGATGTTTTATGCTGGGCAAGGGGACCAATATTAACATTCAGAGATTGTATATGATCTGGGCCTCTGGAGATGGAGATGGCTGGGACATGGTGGTGGTCTCCCTTGATGCAGAGAAAGCTTTTGACTCAGTGGAATGGAAATATCTTTGGGAGGTCCTCTGCAGGCTTGGATTTGGCCCGGTCTTCATCTCCTGGGTCGAGGCAGTGTACAGGCCCCCGATGGCCAAGGTACGTACTGGCACGGTTCTCTCTCCATCCATCTTTCTGAGCAGTGGGACGAGACAGGGGTGCTCCCTCTCTCTGGGGCTTTTTGCACTAGTGATTGAACCTATGGCCACTCTCCTTCGCTCTACACCAGAGGTTCAGGGAATTATCAGGGGCCCCCTTCAGGAGCAGGTGTCGTTTTATGCTGACAACACCTTACTTTATCTTAGGAATGATGGGGCCTCTCAACAGGTGGCCCTGTTGGTTATTGACAGGTACCGGCACTATTTAGGAATATGTATAAACTGGGGGAAATCCATTCTATTTCCGCTCCACCCAGGAACTGACCCCTAATCGTCAGATGTGCAACTCCAGAGTGTCTCCCAGTTTAGATATTTAGGGTGGAAATACATCGGGACCTGAAACAATATGGTCTCCCAACTGTCCCAAAGATGTGCTACCTGGAAATCCCTACCCCTAACACCCGGTGGGCCTGGTCAATCTAATCAAGATGTCAGTATTTCCCAGACTCCCAAAACAACAGCTCTAGCTTACTCCTGGCTCAGTCAATCGCACACACAGCCTCAAAATAAGATCAAAGCCAGTTGGGAGAGCGAACTGAAGGTATCCATAAATGATGATCATTGGGAGAGAGCCTCGTTGTTTGCGCACAAATGTTCCCTCAGTTCAAGGTTCCAAGAAATATCGTACAAATTCCTCATAAGATGGTATATTACCCCCGTAAAAGTCAAGAGATGGTCCCCGACAGCCTCAGACACTTGCTGGCGATGTAAAACAGGAATCGGCTCCCTCGCACATATCCTGTGGTATTGTCCCCCAATACTTAACTATTGGTCCCAAATAATACATTGGGTGAAGGTGATCACAGGGACAAATATCACATTAGATGCAGCTGCATGCCTTCTCCATATAAATCATCTTTCGATTAAAAGCTATAAAAAGTCACTCACCAGACACCTCTTAACGGCAGCAAAAACATTAATCACCCGTTACTGGAAGACAGCGACATGCCCCTCAATTAGAGAGTGGCTTGATAGGGTACATTATATACATAAAATGGACGAACTAGTGGCCATGAAGATCGAAAATTCGACATTGTTCCACGACACATGGCAACCATGGGTTTTATTCAAATACTCCAATGATTACCAACAATTATTGCTCTGACTCTATTAACAACAATTCACGGGCTTTGTCAACCTTATTCTACCATAGCGATATAAAGACAATTTGTACTTCATAAATTTGTAATACCTTTGTTGAAATTCCACTATGCTGTTTTTGACTATGTATCTATCATGTGACATGTAGGCTAACACTAACTGTCTAGTTCTTCCTGAACTTTATCTGCCTATTATACTCCATTCTGTCCCCTCCCCCCAGCCCATTTTTCCCTCCCTCCCCTACCTCATATTCCACCCCCCAATGATCCCCAAGGCCTACCTACGTATAATTATCCACAGCACGGGATCAGTTTTCATACTTATTTGAATTTGCACCTGTTATGTTAAGTGCATTTTTCTTTTCTGTATATGAAGGATATAATGTTCAGTCCTATTTATCCGTTGTACTTTGTATTTTCATTTTTCTCTCAAGAAATAAACTTTGATTGTGATAAAAAAAAAAAAGATGTCAGAATTACCTAAATCTACCTACTTCTTCCGGCAGACTCCTGTACACATACCAGATAGTTTTTTTTTAACAACTAGATAGTATCATTTGCTCCTTCGTATGGAATGGGAAGGCTCCTAGAATAGCAAAAACAACCCTACAACTACTGGTCATGCTGGTTGACCTAGCCCTACCTTGTTTCATAAAATACTATTGGGCCGCGATTCTGGAACCCGTTAAATGATGGTTCTCTGAGGACCCGGCCAACCCTGCTGAGTTGAGGAATCTAGTGCACAGGACCCCCCCCGGTCAAACCCGCCTGTAACCCATCCCATGGGTGTGACCCTCAAAGTATGGAACACTATCAACAGGAAAATTGTGAGGCTGAATGTCCGGTCCCCAGTAACCGTTGTGGGGCGACCCCCGTTTGCCCCACTTCTGCTCCATTCCAAATCCGATTGGGTGGGCCAGACATGAGGTTACAATCGTGGGAGACATAGTGGCTCAGGGACAGTTGGTTACCTTTGATGCTTTGAAAAGGGATTGGGGCCTCCCGAATCATATGTTGTTTTACATATCTCCAACTGCGCCATGCTTTTCGTTCTCAATTCCCCTCTCCGGTGGTTTTGGAGATGTCAGCTGTGGAAAGTGTGCTCCTGTCCACAGATGGTGGGAGAACACTCTCCACTCTGTATAATATGCTTGCTGTTCTAGACATGTCTAAGGTCTTTCAACTGTTCAACTATTACTCTCCGGCACTCTTGGCAAGAATCTACCCTGACTGAGCGGCAAATTGCCCCACATGTGAATTCGACAATGCTGACTTCACCCATTTGGTCCTGTCCTGTCCTGGAGTGGAAAAAAAGATAAAATCTGGGCAGCCTGTCTGAAGGCGAAACACCTGACCATTGAGTAGAGCCTGGAGGCTCTTCCTCCCCTCACTGCCACATGCCCTCCCTTAGTCCTCTTTAAAACATTCTCTATTGTATAGGATATGGGTTCCACTGTACGGAAAGCAATCCACCCCCCCCCCCTCCTTACATTCTCTTCAATTTTTGCTCTCAAGGAATTTGTTGTATCTGTCATGAGTAATAGACCAATTGATTGTTACGTTTGCTGTTTGTAATTTATACCTGCAATGACATGTATGGTTAAAATCTGATCTCTGTCTGTACATTTCTGTACCCTTTTTTGTACACCTGTTTTGTGAAACATAAATAAACTTTATGTTAAAAAAAAAGCATGCAAAATGAACGAGAAGTGGCGGGAGGGGGGAGCACCTTTTCCGCTGCTCATAAAAGTGATTCTATGGCAAATTCACTTCTAGGACCACTTAAAAAAAATAAAAAATAACAACCCTGGGCCCGCTCGAACTGGTGTTGGACAGACTGCTTGTTTAGGCACAGATGTCTGCAACAGAAACTCTGTCAAGGTTTGTCGGGGAGAGATATGTTAAGACCCAGTTAGATTATTTAATGCTGCTAGTTTAGTGGAATGAAGGAGAGATATATTGGTTTGGTTTGTGCTGTTCCAATGTTCTATGGAATGACTGTTTTAGTTTTGTATATCTACTTTTACCTTTGTATGGTACCATATGTGTCAATAAACATCCTTTTTGAGGAAAAATAAAAATACAAGGTTAGGGCAGCTAGCTGCTGCCATAACCACGGTATTTGAAGTTAAAGTAATGATGTATATATATAATGTACGGGGGGTGAGGGATCCCATTAAAAGGGCAGCTGTGTTTGGGCAGCTTAAGCGTCAGCGTGCAGATGTTGTGGCCCTAGTGGAAACACACGCTGAGGGTTCTGTGTTAAGGTCCCTGAAACGTCCTTGGATAGGTTGGGCCTACCACTCTGTTCATACCACTCACTCCCGTGGAGTATCCCTATTGATCGCTAAAAACACACACTTTGAACTCCAGGACTCGGTGATAGACCCGTTGGGTAGATATGTATTCCTGAGGGCCAAGTTACATGGGGATATGATGCTGATACTGGCTTTTTATGTACCTCCACCATTCCAATTTGACGCCCTGACTGAGGGTCTTAACTTCCTGGCACTGCACCCTAATGTGCCAGCCATTTGGTTGGGCGACTTCAATAACGTGCTGGATACAGCCTTAGACAGATTGACAGGACCCCTGCCGTCTTTAACATCCGCCCATCAGACTAGGTTTGCGCGCCTTCTCGGTGACATCAACCTGATAGACACATGGAGGCACAGACACCCGTTGGAGAGGGCGTACTCCTGTTTCTCCACATCCCACCACTCCCTGTCACGCATAGACCTTATATTGTTGTCCAAGTCGCTCCTACCCAGACTGACTAACGCTGGATTCTCCCCGAGGTCCCTGTCCGACCACTGCCCATACTGGGCTGAACTCTCTCTACCCCACACCCGCCCACCTACGACGTGGCGCCTGAACCCCTTCTGGTTAACTTTACTGCCGGAAGATGATGACCTGGGGCGGATTGGGAACAATTCTTTGTAAATAATGAGGACTCTGCACAGCCACAGATAGTATGGGAAGCCTTCAAGCTCCATGCTCGCATGACTCTTACAGCTCGCGTTAACAGACTAAAACAGGCCTCTGGGGTAGCATTAGATGCAGCAACAGAGACTTTAGTGACTGCAGAGAGGGAATTCATTGACAACCCCACAGCAGAGAGGGCCAGCAACCTTAAACTGTGCTTGAGGACTCTGGATCAGTTAATATATGAAAAATCTAAGCGAAACTTATTTTTCCCCTCGACAGAGATCATTTGAGCATGGTGAGGGGGCGGGAAAGCTGCTTGCCTACATGGTTCACAGCGAGGAGAGACCCCCAGTGGTGATATCTCTCCGCTCTCCGGATGACAGCCTCGTGACTGAACCAGCCCTGGTTGCGACGATTTTCCGAGATTTCTTTTCCTCCCTGTACACCTCTGCAGCATCAGATGATCCCTCTCTTATGGAAACCTTCTTTAGTGGACTCCAGATTCCTCAGTTGTCGGCTGAACAAATGCAGGAGTTGGAGGAACCATTGACACGGGAAGAGATATCCTCGGCTTTAGCTACATTTCCCACCTCTAAAGCTTCAGGCTCGGATGGTCTTCCTGTGGAGTTTTACTCCGCTTACTCTGACCTATTAGCTCCCAGACTACTCATGTTGTATAACTCTATCTTTGAACAATCTGCCCTCCCGACCTCTATGAGAGAGGCTACTATAGTGCTTCTCCCTAAGCCCGGAAAGGATCCCCACCTCCCAGAGTCTTATCGCCCCATCTCCTTGCTCCAGGTGGATGTCAAGATACTTGCAAAGGTGCTTGCCATTCGCCTGAATAAAGTCATCCTCTCCCTGATTCATGGGGATCAGGCGGGCTTCATGCCAGGCAGGAACACATCGTTTAATCTCCGCAGGCTGTTTATTAATCTCCAGACTGCCCATGATAATCTAGGATCCAGAACCATAGTCACCTTGGACACAGCCAAGGCGTTTGACTCTGTGGAGTGGAGCTACCTGTGGACATGTCTCGGTAAATTTGGACTGGGACCCGGATTCATAAAGTGGGTTCAACTTCTCTACCAGAATCCGGTGGCCAGAGTCCTGGCCAACGGATGGCCTTCAGTTCGATTTTCCATGTTCAGGGGTACTAGGCAGGGGTGCCCCCTGTCGCCTCTGCTGTATGCGCTGGCGGCAGAGCCCCTCGCTATAGCGATTCGAGCGCATAATGGGATTGTGGGATTACATAGAGCGGGGGTGGTAGAAAAAATAAGCACATACGCTGATGATACTATACTATACCTAGATGACTCGACTGACTCCCTACCTCAGGCCCTAGCCCTAATTGAATGTTTCGGCACCTTCTCTGGATTGAAGATAAACTGGAATAAGTCCCAGATACTTCCTATAGACAGTTTCCCAACACCTGGCGATAGGGCATTACTTCCCCTGCAAAGGGTTAGTTGTATTAACTACCTTGGAATTTATGCCACTAGGGATCCAGCTGACTATATATCCCTAAATGTAACGCCACTATTTGACATGCTTAAGCACAAGACACAGGTATGGGCACGTTTGCCTCTGGGTGTCATGGGCCGCATAAGCCTTATTAAAATGATTTTGTTGCCAAAAATGTTATACGTGCTCTGGCACTCTCCTGTGTATCTGGTGCTCAGGCTGTTCAAATCCATCGAGGCTCTTCTAAAACCATTTGTATGGGGCAATAATAGGCATAAACTCAAGTGGCATAGGCTTAAAAACCCAACTGACCTCGCAGGGATGGCCCTCCCTGACTTTAACCTGTACTACCTCGCTGCCCAACTCTCACAACTCTTTCACATAGACAAGACTGACAGGGACAGATTCCTGGGCTTCCTATGCCCAGACTGGTCTCGCCCAACATTGGACTCCATGGTGGCGGTGGCTGCGGGGACGGGGAGAGCGGGTGGACAGACAGACCGTACGACTCTCCTGTATCAGTATAGGAGGGTGTGGACCCTAGCGTCAACTAAGCTACACATACCCCCCTTGAACAGCTTCACCCCTCTTTGGCACAATGTAGCCCTTCCTGAATTTAAGGTACTTCCGGATAGCGGGCTGTGGAGCTCGAGAGGCATATTCTATGTATCTCATATCACCCTACATGGAAGATTAAAAACCTTTGAACGCCTAAAGTCAGAATTCTCACTCCCCGACCACATGTACTTTAGATACCTACAGCTTCGTCACGCATTTCGTGCACAATTCCCCCAAGCTGACCCTTCCATAGAAAACAACCCCTTGATGGAGGCAGTGAAATACCCTGACCCTAAGAAACTGATTTCCAACTTCTACAGCATGTTGTTACTCCCTACAGCGACTGTGGCAGCGTATTCCCTTAAAACTAGGTGGGAGGGAGACATTGGCCCAATCGCAGATGATGAATGGAGTGACGCCTTAGATACGTGTAAATTGGCCTCTCCTAAGTTGTCTGATCGACTGACCCAGATTTTTATAATGCACAGAGCTTATCTTACACCGTTACGGATCTCAAAATACCAAAATGACTCCTCGGCTGCCTGTCCAATGTGCAGTCACGGACTAGGTACCTTTTACCACCTTCTTTGGCAATGCCCTAAGATACAATCCTTCTGGTCCTCAGTCGTAAGGTTCCTACACGATACAATGGGTTCTCCCATCACCCTTGAACCAAAAATGTGTCTCCTAGGAATCTTCCCTAACCCCGACATTAACAAGTTCTCTAAAATATTTATACATGAAACACTCTTCTCTGCGCGAAAGGTGGTGGCCAGGAGGTGGATGAGACCTACTCCTCCGGATAGCTCGCAATGGATTGCGGAGGTCAACGCAGTCTTACCGTACAAAAAATTGATGTACTCTCACAGGGGTTGTCCCACTAAATTCGAAAAAGTGTGGGATAGGTGGCTCAAGGCCGCGGATACATGTATATAGTCAAAAGAGCAGTGATCTATTTCTCTTGCTCTGTCCCCTGGGTGGGGGGAGTTGTGTGTAGCAGATAGAGGTGGGACACCAAGAGTCATGTATTGTTGCTACCTCATGGTTACTGAATGTTTTTGGCACTGAACAGGCTGTCTTAAACTCCTATTTGTTCTGTTAAGATCTGTTATTATATATTGTCGTCTGGAAAATACTGTAAGATGCACTCATTGACTGTCTCAATTTTCTCCTGTATGTACTATTTCTTCTTTTTGATTAATAAACAGATCTCTTATAAAAAAAAAAAATGATGTGTATATATATATTGGTACTAATGGTACTAGGCAGGGATGCCCCCTATCCCCCATACTATTTGTCCTTACTTTAGAGCCCCTATTGCGCCGGGTGCGCGACAACCCAGACATAACGGGAGTCACCGTCGGGCAGAAATGCTGTAAGTTGGCTGCCTACGCTGACGACGTACTGCTGTTCCTGATGAACCCGATTACCACCATACCCGTCCTCCTAAAAGATTTTGAGCTCTTTAACCGACTTTCAAACCTAGCAAGTCCACAGCACTGAATGTATCCCTTCCCAGATCGATGGTCTCCCTCTGTAAACAAAACTTCCCCTTCAGTTGGGAGTAAGAGGCTATAACATATCTGGGAATTAAGCTCCCAAAGGACTTGAAAAAACGATACCCTCTTAATTTCCTCCCGATCTTGCGAACCATGGGAGATGATCTACTTAAATGGGGGAGGGGACACTTCTCGTGGTTCGGCAGGGCGGCAATTTTGAAGATGAACATACTCCCCAGGATCCTGTATGTCCTCCAGGCAGTCCCGATCGGTTTACCCCCCGCCTTTTTCGCATCCTTCAAAAGACATTGCAGAAACTTTTTTATGGGCGGGGCGCCCCCCTCCAAATTGGATGGGACAAACTCATTCTTCCTAAAATAAAGGGGGGCATAGGCCTGCCCAACCTGCCCCTATACCACAGGGCTAGCCAATTGACTCGTATCGTGGATTGGCACAAACATTCCCTCCATAAGGACTGGATCTCAATCGAGAATGCATACCTTCCTTTCCCCATCTCCCACCTTCCCTGGATCAATCCAATGACGATCCCTAAATCTTGCAGGAACCACCCTCTGATTGGCCCCACCTTGGCCACTTTCAAGACAGCTTGTCGATCGTTGGGGCTGGCTCCTTATCCAGGCCCCATGACTCCGGTCACTCAGAACCCTGACATTCCCCCGGACATAGGGTTAGCCCTGGGTCTGGCGGACCCTTGCAAACACACGATTAGGGCTAGCAGACTCTTCAACGGTGGCATCCTTCTCTCACATCCTGAAATAGTCGAAAAATTCCCTGACAAGCGCATCCCATTCTTCAAATTCCTTCAAATCCGACACTTCCTACATAGCACACCGAACCCAGCACAATGGCATAGGGATCTCACCTCACTTCGAAGTCATCTGCAACGAGACAGGCCCCCAACCACATCTAGTTTCCACACTGTATGCCCTCCAACTGGCTAAGGCCACCCCAAACGTTGCCCTACACCACAAGTGGAGCACAGGCTTGGAGCTGGACTTATCCCCTGAGGAATGGGACCACATATGGGAACACACTCACAAGGGGTCCATCAACGTCTCGGCGCAGGAGAATAGGTACAAAATCTGTTCACAATGGTATCGCACACCAGAAAAACTTCACAAGATCTTCCCTGGGGTTGCACCCACATGCTGGAGATGCAACGCGGGGGTGGGTACCTTTCTGCACGTTTGGTGGAGCTGTCCACTGCTCCAACCTTTTTGGAAACAGATCCACGATCTCATTGTCCAGATCACCACCTTCACCCCCTGATTTTACCCCGGCACAGTATCTCCTTCATCATACGTCCTGTTCCAGGAGGACGTACAAAAACTCCCTCATGCTGCAGCTCATTAATGCAGCTACCCAATGCATCCAGTTGAGGTGGGATTCCGCTACCCCCCCTCGGTGGAGGACTGACACTCATGGGTTACAAAGATCAAAGAAATGGAAAGGATCATCCACCAGGCCAAAGATACACATGATAAATTTAGGCTGACCTGGGCCTGCTGGACACACTACAGGGAATCCCAGAATTCCCAGGCTGGGGACACCCGCGATACACCAGTTATTTGACTAAAATCCCCAACCACGGCCCCCATCCCTGTCTGTATACCCACCCTATAAGCAGCTCTCTTTCTGTCTTTCACCCCCCACGCAGGGGTTTAAATGACATTCAAAGATAAATGAAGACTTTGCAGCTCCCGCTGAGGGAAGGGGGGATGGCGGTTCCACACCCAAGAACATATTTCTTGGCGTCTCAGCTACAGCACTTAGTGGGCTGCGGCAATCAAAAATCAGGTAATAACTGCTTTAGGCTAATGTTATCAAGTGCCCCACATAAATTACTAATAGAAGCCCTGGAAGCAAACTTGTGTGCTCATCAATGCCCGACTATTAAGCTAATAAACAAAGTGTGGCAGATTACAAAAGCTTTGTTGGGATACACCGGAATAACTGAGTTCACTCCCCTTTGGTACAATAAGAACAGAACTTAGGGATATAGAAATCCCTAAAGTCTGGGAGAATCAGGGAATAACACGGCTGCTACATATGTATGATAGCAACATTATTAAAACATTTTCAAACCTAAAAGAGGAATTTAACATACCAAATAAAACCTTCTTTAACTATTTACAAATTAGACACGCTCTCCAAAATCAGTTTAAGATCCATCCATTAGTTAGGACTTATACTCCCGCGCTCCTTAAGATGATTCAAACCAATGTCAATAAAGGCCAAATTTCTGAACTGTACAATAAACTGGGTACTAAAGCTATAAATCAAACCGGGGTCGCTAAGAGTCGAGAAAAATGGGAAAGAGATATTGGACTGCTAACTTCGGAGCAGTGGAACGAAATCTTAAATAGGGGGACATTGGTGTCAATTGCTCCAGCTCAGAGGCTGTCCCATCTATTTCTACTGCACCGGGCTTACCACACTCCTAGAAAAATGTTTATATTAGGTTGGAAACAGAGCGATAAGTGTCCCAGGTGTAAGGCACCGGGGGATCTTATTCATATGTTCTGGAGATGTCCTAAACAGGATCAATAAAATCTTCATGACCTCTCTAGAGCCAGAAGTTAAAACCTGCCTGCTAGGCGGTATGGAAGACCATAAGATTCCGGCAGGAGCTTTGGAAAGTGTACTTAGGTGCCTATTCCAAGCTCGGAAGCTGATAGCACAGAGATGGCAAGCGCAGGTCCCCCCATCTGTTGATAACTGGGTTGAAACCATCAATGGCCTGATCTGGTGTGAGAGGGTGGCCTTTATTAAACAAGGGAACCATAACAAATTCAAAAGAGTGTGGGGGCCTTGGCTAAGAGAAATGGGATTTCCATGTGAGAGGTGACCGCTGTGGGGGCCTGTAAATCCCCGGATCCTAGATGTTGCCAAATTTCCCTTCAATTAGAAAACAATGATAAAAGGGAAATCAAAACCCTATTGTCTCTTCTTTTTGCCTTAAGTTTCAACCTCGGATATGCACTCTGTATATCATCTTTTCTCCCTAATCCTCTCCTGAGAATTAACCAATAGATAGAAGGGAGGGGGATATTTTGTGACAATGTATCTGCACAATGTATGGTGGTTTATATATATATATATATGTAAAAGTGCACCAAATAATCTATGTTAACAGTATGTAACTATACAAAATCTTTTTTTTTTTAATGAAAAACAATAAAGAGCAATTATAAAAAATAAAAAAAAGAATTGAGGGCAGTGCGGTTTAACTGCGAGTGGTTGTGGGTATTGCTGGGCACTTGATGGGCCTATGTTGCCTTACTGTAATTTGGCACTTTTTTGTTTTGTTAGACAGTTTCTTTGTTTTGGACTTGTTTCCCAGATCTTTAGGGGCCCATTCTTACTGATTTGTGTTGAGGCGCCAGCTCAACCACAACGCAACCAAAAATGGCCATGACCCATTTTTTTTTTTTTTAACAAAGTGCACCACAATGCATTAAATCTGCATTGTGATGTGCTGCTCTCTACTGTGTGTTAGTTTGTTGGGTGGGCCATTCAAAATGCTTGGCTTTGGGGTAAGATGTTTTACTTTATTAAACAGATCTGAAGGAGGTATACCCAATGCCTGGTACACACAAGTTTATTTATTTTTGTTTATTTTATTTTTTTGTTCAACCCAGCGGGTTGGTGATATTTGATCTTCTCTGCATTTTTTTTTGTGCTATAAATAAAAGAGCGAACATTAAAAAAAAAAAAAAAAAGATAAATGAAAATACCAGCCCACCTGGCTACTCTTCAACAGCACTGCTGCTATATGTACTGGTACCTTAAACCACCAGATCTTCCAGTCTCACAGTCTTGGACGCACACAGCTTTGGGCTTCTCAAACACACACAGCTTGAAGTCCCTTAATGCACACAGCTTTAGGCTCCTTGGGCGCACACAGCTTTGAAGCCCTTCAACACACACAGCTTTGAACTTCTTGATGCACATAGCATTTATCTTCACATGGAGACACTCACTAGCAGCCACTGCTCCAACTCCACCTTCCTCTCACTTCTGCTCTGACCAGTCCCTCATTATATGAGCTTTGTGCACCTGGGCACACACCCTGCAGGCTATCTATAGGATCTGGACACAGGGTTGGAGATCCCGTCCCACCCATATCTCTGAGGAATCTCCAAACTAAAGAGCCCCCTTCAGAAATAGCAATATCTGGAGAAAACTGCCAGAACAGTTTTCTCTGTTTCAAATTTACGCTCTGAAGCTCTGCAATCTGGCTATATGCAGATCCTGTGTCCATTTCAACAATATTTCCATAGGGACAGAGCCTCGCTTATAAAATTGATAAACAGGTACACAAATACACAAATTGTGAGACAATAGTAGAAACAAGTGTACAATATTATTAAAATATAGAGATTGTCTGTTTAATAAAAAGGTCCGCACTCTTCACAGAAAGTTCTAATCTGTGCTCTGTGATAGATGACAGACAGGTGTAGAAATCTGTGATGCTGAACCAGGTTGGCAGCAAGAAAGGATCATGCTCCACAAGCCAGACAGATAATACAAGCTGCTTAACAGATACCAATGACCACTAAATCACCGGTGGTCAAAAAAAGCATGGGGATATAGGTTTCCCTCCAACCATAAGTAGTTTACACTGCTCCAGAACCACTCAAAGATAAAAGCAAGAAAAGCATTTTCATAGTGTATTAAATTTAAACCGCTTTTACTGGGAAGGATAAAAAATAAACACTTAGGGCCAAATTCAGGTAGATGGGCGAATCTTTATTTTGGAGTAACGTTTCTCATTTACGTTACTCCGCCGAAACTTTAGGAGCAAGTACTGTTATTCACATAGCACTTGCTCCTAAAGTTTCGGCGGCGTAGCGAAAATGAGCCAGCGGAATTCAAATTGGGCGGGTAGGGGGCGTGTATTATTTAAACTAGGCGCGATCCCGCGGCGAACGTACTGCGCATGCGTCGACTGTCAGTGCGCATGCTCGAATTTCTGTCAGTGAACGTCAATGACGTCAATTCCCATTCACGGACGTTTAACGCAAACGACGCGAACATTTTTAAATTTGACGTGATGACGACGGCCATACTTAACATAGGATACTCCACTAGGGGGCTGTTTTTTCTTTACGCCGCGTATCTCTTACGGAAACGTCGGAAAGTCACTGCGTCGGGCCCGAATACGATCGTGAATTGCCGATTCTCGCTGATTAACATATTCTCGGCGTTAATCAGCGGGAACGCCCCGAGCGCCATTTTTAAAATTGCAGTTCCGATACGACTGCGAAATACAATTACGCCGCTCGTATAGGAACTCCAACACGGCGTTTCTTGTTTTCTGCTTACAGAAAACAGAAACGCCGGCTCAAAGTGAGAGTTAGGCTGAAGTATCACTGATACTCCAGCCTAACTCTACCTGAATCTGGACCTATGGCCGCGTACACACGATGAGACATGTCTGGTCAAACATGTCCGACGGACAGTTTACAGCGGACATGTCTCATCGGATTTTGGTCCGATGGCGTGTACACACCATCGGATGATAATCCCCTCGATCTGAGGATGCGTTGACGTGGCAGTGACGTTGACGCCGCCACGTCACCAAACCCGGAAATAAAATGCTTCCGCGCATGCGTCGAATCCATTCGACGCATGCGCGGGCAGTTCTGTCTGCTGGTTAGTGTACTAACCAGCGGACAAACCTGACGGACAGGTTTGTAGTGGACAAATTTCAAAGCATGCTTTGAAATTTGTCCGATGGACAAACCTGTCCGCTAGCCCGTACATACGATCGGAGATGTCTGCTGAAACGGTCCGTCGGACAGGTTTCAGCAGATAAATTCAATCGTGTGTACGCGGCCTCACAAGATTCCAATGTAAAACCAGCATGTATTGAAACATGACATGTGCAGAGTTTGCGGCATTCCTTCAGGCAAGGATCATATACAGACGAATCTGAGAAGAATAACATGATGACATCACCGTCGTAGGCCCCACCCTATAATTTTAGCGCTGCACTTTATTTAGAAAAATTTGTTTGTAAACAAGCCATTGTTATTTCTGGGGGATGTTATTGACCAAATACTTACATGACAATACTTGGTCAATGATGTCACAATGAATCTCCAAATAAACTGGCTGGGGATCTGTCTTTTTTGATTGGAGTATAGGTGAGGTAGCGTTGTCAGTTGATGGGTCATTATGGTGGCAGGTCAGTATCATCATGTGACACTCAATAGGGTTGATTTATTAAAGGCAAATCCACTTTGCACTATGGGTGCACTGCAAGTGCACATGGAAGTACAGTTGCTGTAGAGCTAAGGGGGACATGCAAGGAAAATAAAAAACAGCATTTGTGCTTGAAGATTATTACATGATAAAATAAGCAGTTTCCCCTCATTTCAGATCTTCTCCTCAGACCTAAAGCGACTGCACTTCCAAGAGCATTTGCAGTGCACTTGTAGTGCAAAGTGAATTTACCTTTAGTAAATCAACCCCAATGTCTCTATGTTTCAAAGGAGGATCTACGGGTTTAGAGTATGGTTGGCCCTCTAAAGCTCGAATTAGATGTCTTTAGGATTGTTGAGCAACTCATGGAATATAGACCGCAGGGCAGAAGGGATATTTGGAGGGATGACAGTACTTCTCCACAAATAGGCAGAAATCTATCCAAATCTCACAAGGATTTGGATGCAAATGGTAATGATTGTCAGCACTGTGATCTGGGAGCCGAGTTTTCCCAGAACAATAGAGAGAAAGGAGTCACCGCTCCAGGTGGGATCACTATATGGTTACAGGTGGTGCAGGATACCGAGGGTGCTGGCAGTGCACTAAGCAAAATGAGGGCAAAGAAAAATGGATAGCCGCACTCCAAAACCCGATGGGTGGTCTTTTATTCAATAGACAGCATGTACAAAAATAGGGTCACAGCAGTGGAAAACAAGGAGCAGCCGACGTGTGCTTATTCATGGCTGTGTTCCCAGAACACAACAGGGGGACGGGGATGGGAGGGGACATCATGCCTGCAGTTTACCCGATACTGTGAGGCCGGAAGTGGATGCAAATACCTGTCTTTAGACAGGTATCTGCACCCCCTCCCCCCTGAAAGGTGTCAAATGTGACACTGAAGGGGGGGAGGGTTCCTATCAGTGGGCGTTCCACTTTAGGGTGGAGTTCTGCTTCAAAATACTTACCCTGTTTCTTTATCACCTATAAATTCTACTTAGAACAACTCCTCCACCTACTGGAAGGAAAGTATAACTACAGTGTCATATTACTTTTTCATTACTTCTGCTATCAACTCACATACAGGTATAATACTACACCTCAGCATTCATTTTCATATCTACAATGACTCTTAAACTAATGTCAATGAATGTGAAGGTCAATGACAAAAAGTGCAGCGCATACCAAGTGACATTTAAACAAAAATAAAATAAACAAAGAAAGTCAATATAAAGTGCACTGGTGAGTAAAATAATCTGATAATGCTCCAATCCAAACGTGACTGCGTGCAAATAATCCAAGATCAGTGACCCACAGGACAGATCCTCCACCAGATAATTAAAGATGGCCTCTCACCTGAGCTAATCGACCCAGGGTAAGGTCATACAGCATGAACACAAATGCATCCAAATCGTATATCAAGGGCACCAAACAGCAGGCAGCTCAGCAATTCCCGGATCATAGGAATGGTTATGCAAAAATAGAAGAAGGAACAGACTAGTGCTCTCTGTAACCAACTTGATTTAATAAAATGAAGGTATAAAACTTACATAGCTGACACTCGCGGCAGAGTGTATGGTAAAAAGCATGTCCTCAGGGAGCTGTGGTGGCTCAACGTGATTGGCACTGCGCTGACAAGCCATTCACCTCTGCAGCCAAGGGTTCGGATCCCGGTCTCGGCTACATGTGAATTGAGTTTGGTGGTCTCAGCCCGGCTCCCGGTGGGTGTGCTATGCAAGGTACGCCTGTGCTTAGTACGCCCACCCCCCCCCCCCCACAAAAACCACCACACTTGCACGCACACAAAATTGGTTTAAAACACATGCACTTTGGCCATGCGGTCTCCTAAAATAAAGAGAGGCGAAGGACCTACGGGGCTGGCTGGGTGGGCTAGGCCCCCTCACTCCCTCATAGGGGGAGTCCCTCTGCCTCATTGGGGTCCCGTTGGGCCCCAGTTGGGCTCCCAAGAGGAGCAGGTAGGGTGGGGTGAGTGGGAGGCCCCCCTTCACACCCGCCATTGCCACCAGGGGCATGGAGAAGGATGGCAATTGCCTCCGGGGGGAGGGTCTGCCTACTCCCAACTGCTGCAGTCCGGCTCCTCTCTCTCTCGAGTTCACGCACAAAAATACACTTAAAAAAAAAAAAAAAAAAGCATGTCCTGGATCTCCAGGTAAACAGACAGCAAACAAGCATGAGACGGCGATCGCGGGTGACGTCACGTGACTCCTCCCCCTCGTACGCGTTACGTCCCAGTGGGCGGGACTTCATCAGCGTGGGGAGAGATCAACGAACAATGAATACCCATATCGTTACATTATCTATCATAACAACAATAAATGGTACACATAATCACCACAAAAAAATTAATTATTTGTGGTGATTATGTGTACCATTTATTGTTGTTATGATAGATAATGTAACAATATGGGTATTCATTGTTATATGGTCCTATGGTTGTAATGAGGAGGCGATTACGGATGACGTCATTATTATTATTATTTTTAATATTTTTTAAATATTAAATTCTTTGTGTAGTTTCTTCTACATTTTATACTATTTGTTTTTATTACATGTTCTAAATTTTTTATATACAGTCATGTATTTGGTCCAATTTCCATTGAGACCTACATTCCTGCTTATTGACTGCCCTGTTGTTAGTGGGTGCTGGCTGCCTTCTATTAAGTGAACACTAGGTGGCGCAGGTTTGCAATTATGTGACTGTGTCTTCGTTGCTGTGGCAACGGCACACTATTTAGATCAGAGCGGGACGTTCACGTTGATCTCTCCGCCCCACGCTGATGAAGTCCCGCCCACTGGGACGTAACGCGTACGAGGGGGAGGAGTCACGTGAAGTTTTATACCTTCATTTTATTAAATCAAGTTGGTTACAGAGAGCACTAGTCTGTTCCTTCTTCTATTTTTGCATAACCATTCCTATGATCCGGGAATTGCTGAGCTGCCTGCTGTTTGGTGCCCTTGATATACGATTTGGATGCATTTGTGTTCATGCTGTATGACCTTACCCTGGGTCGATTAGCTCAGGTGAGAGGCCATCTTTAATTATCTGGTGGAGGAACTGTCCTGTGGGTCACTGATCTTGGATTATTTGCACGCAGTCACGTTTGGATTGGAGCATTATCAGATCATTTTACTCACCAGTGCACTTTATATTGACTTTCTTTGTTTATTTTATTTTTGTTTAAATGTCACGCTGCACTTTTTGTCATTGAAGTTATTTTGGGACGTTTTATTTGAATTGATCCTACAGTGCTGGCTTGCATTATTGTAATTTATTTAATTTGTTTTGTTTATTATCTCCAGCGCTGAATTTCTTCCTTTTTTTTTTTAATGAATGTGAAGGGCCTAAATAGCCCATATAAATGGAGATCTCTGTGATCAGACGCTATAAGTTTTGAAAGCGATATCATCTGTATCCAGGAATCACACTTTGCAAAGGATAACCCACCCAAATTTAAGCAGCATAAATTCCCACAAATTTTTGTTTCCAGCAATATCAAAAAAAGGAGGTGATTACGGCTATCAAAGACACTGTTTCCTTTCAACAAATAGATATCAAAACAGACACCCAAGGAAGATATATAATCCTGGTAGCATAAATAGAAAATACAATATACACAATTGTCAACATTTATGCCCTCAACAAAAACCCTCACCAGTTTATCCGGAAATTGATCAAGAAAACACATAAAATGCAGAAGGGATACATCATTATATGTGGAGACTTTAATGCACCAATGGATCCGGATATGGACACATCCAAGAAAGGAAAGATTTCCAGAAGTGGATTACCAACATCTTCTCAGCAGAAGACATGTATGAACCAAATTGGAGGAGTTACACACAAAAAAAAAGACATAAACCTAGAACACCAACTTAGCAACCTAAGAGCCAAACTCAGATCTCTTCTTACTGCAGATCATGACAAATATATAAAAAATAAATAAAAAATTAAATATTATTCTAAAGGCAACAGAGCAGGTACATTATTGGCCTCTCAACTACGTCAACAAAACAATAACATTCATAAACTAATCCATCACAACTTAGGCAAGGTAATACTTAATCCTCAAGAGATTGTAGATAACATCTCACAGTATTATGAAGCATTATACAACTGAAAGGATGACAAAGACACTCCCCAACCTAACACCAACAAAATGGCAGCATTTCTAGCTAATGTTAATTTACCCAATACTGACCCTATATCATTAGATCAGCTTACCACCTCACAAAAATGTTTAGTCAAGCAGCAAATTCAAAAACCTTCTCAAAAGAACTACTGGAAGCCATAATAATAACAATACCAAAGCCATGAAAAGACCCCTCATCCCCCTTAAATTATAGACCCATATCATTATTAAATTTTGATCTTAAAATATAATCAAATATATTGGCCACTAGACTAGTTAACATAACACCCTCACTAATTAAACATGACCAAGTAGGCTTTGTCAAAGGTAAACAAGCACATGATAGTACTAGAAGGATGTTGAACCTAATCAATGAAATACAGAATGGACAAATGGCCTCTCTACTCCTAGTCTTAGATGCTGAAAAAGCATTTGACAGAATGCTTTTGGAATATATATCAAAAACTCTAACCAAATTTGGCTTTCAAGGCTTTATACATTCTGCCATTATGGCATTATATACTCATCCTACTGCAAAGGTTTTTACGTCAGGTTTGTTGTCTAGAATTTTTACTTTAACAATTTTTACTTTAAATTTCATGGAACCAGACAGGGTTGCCCATTGTCCCCGCTAATATTCTCCTTAGGCCCCATACACACGAGCAGACAGATTTGTTCAAATCGGTCGGACAGACCTATTTGAACAAATCTGTCTGCTGGGGACGTATTGGTTTGATCGTGTACACACGATCAAACCAAAATCCCCACCAGCAGACGGCGCGCTGACGTGGCGGTGACGTTGACGCTGCCACGTCACCGCACCAGGAAGTAAAACACTTCTGCGCATGCTTTCAAATCTGTCGGCTGGCCAAATCCGTCGGCTCGCCTGTACACACGATTGAATCTGTCTGCTGGGACTTGATCGTGTGTATGCGGCCTTAGCGATAGAACCATTAGCGAAATATATACGATCATCCCCAAATATCAAAGGAATTACCATAGGTCGAGATGAGCATAAATTAGGCTTATTCGCCGATGACATTATATTGACATTAACCAAGCCTGTAATATCTTTACCACGAGTACTAGCACTACTAGAAAAATTTAGAGAGGTGTCATATTACAAAATAAATCAAAACAAATGCTATACCCTACCTATTAATCGCCCTGCTGCAATAATTAATAATCTACACACAGAACATATATTCAACTGGGACAATATCTCAATAACGTATTTAGGAATACAACCCACCTTCCCACCAACAAAAATGTATGAAGCTAATTTCCCCTCCTTTTTAGAACAAATAAAGATCTGCAAAATATACAGAAAATCAATTTATCCTGAGTCGGTAAAATAGCTGCATTTAAAATGCAAACTTTACCAAAAATCCTATACTATTTTCATTGCCTCCCTTTTCCAATACCTGTCAATTTTTTCACATAATTGAACATCAAGCTTAAAGTGGATGTAAACCCACTTTCACCCTTTCTAAACTACTGCCATAGTGCTGATCTATAAGGATATAGACGCCTCCTGCATGTATCCTTACCTGTCAAATGTCTCCCCCTCTGTCAGTTTTGAGACCTGAAAAACGGCAGATTCTGTGGGTGGGTTTGATGTCTGGAGCTCAGTGGGTGGAGTCGTGATGTCAGTAGACTCTCCGCCCACCTCTACACTCCCCTTGTCAACATGCATTTTTTCCTGTGTATTCCTTACACTGAATTCTACTATGATCACTAACATCCAGTCACAATCCAGAAGAGTAACCACATGACTTCAGAAAACGAGTGGGGATGGGAATTAAAAAATAATGCCTGTCTCAGGCTAGTGCATGAGATATGTAAACAACCTGTCATTCTGCAGCAAGAGGGAAGAATGTGACAAGAGCCTATAATTCTCATCAAACCAAAAAGGCTAGTGGAATATCAAGACAAAAATAAGTCCAAATAATCTGGAAACAACAGTAAAAGAAAAAAGAGGTGCAAATTCTCCTCCACCCAAGTGAAAAAAGTCCTAATCAATGTGAGCTTGCTCCGTCCAAATACTCCTGTTTACACTCATCCTGAGCTCCAGCGCTATCCTGCACCTGCCCAACGGGACCCCCTGAGTACCTTGCATACCTATGGCTGCAAATCCCCCATCACAGGATCGAGCAGCGTCATCCGCGGAGCCGCGATCCCGTTCGTGGGTGCGGCATTCAGGAGAGTCCGCGGCTTCGGCCTAGTTGTGGAAGTCGGCGGCCATCTTGCTCCACCCGAACCTGCTGCCTGTGCTGCCTCCCGGCCCTCCTGCTTCCACAAATCATCCTCCAAAGATCAACGGAGACCTCCTGAGGACCCCGCACACCCACAGCTTCTGACCACCTGGCCATAGCATCTGGGTAAGGCTTTGGCTTCGGCCTGGTGCTGAGAGTCGGCGGCCATCTTGGTTCATCCAGCCTGCTGCCTGTACTGCTGCCGTGCCATTCTGCTCCCAGGTAACACCCTGTGGGGACTCATCGAGACCCCCTGAGGGCCCCGTACACCCGCAGATAAGGATCCATCAGCCCCTGACCGCACCCAGCGTTCGGGGGGTGCTGGGAGTCGGCGGCCATCTTGCTTCACCAGACCTGCCAACTAGTGGGTCTCCCCGGCCTGCCTGCCCTACAGCTCCCTACCCTCCAGAATAAATCGGGCCTGTCTGCTTCAGGGGGGGAGAGATCACAGAAGATACCTGCCATGACTCCGCCAAAAACACCAAAGGCCACCCTGGCGAAATTGGACCAGTATCGCCGCCAGGAGGAGGAGAGTGCTGGGAGAGATGATGGGGCCGCGTGCGCCATGCAGGCCACTTCGGGAGGCGACACAGCTAAAGTGCTTGAGGCAATCACATACTGCCGGACATCCCTGACAGCGCAAATAGAGGAGGTCAAGGTGGATATTTCAGTAGGGAGCTGTGGTGGCTCAACGTGATTGGCACTGCGCTGACAAGCCATTCACCTCTGCAGCCAAGGGTTCGGATCCCGGTCTCGGCTACATGTGAATTGAGTTTGGTGGTCTCAGCCCGGCTCCCGGTGGGTGTGCTATGCAAGGTACGCCTGTGCTTAGTACGCCCACCCCCCCCCCCACAAAAACCACCACACTTGCACGCACACAAAATTGGTTTAAAACACATGCACTTTGGCCATGCGGTCTCCTAAAATAAGAGAGGCGAAGGACCTACGGGGCTGGCTGGGTTGAATTATAAGGACAGAGATGATGCGCTGCGCATGGCCAGGGAAAAAGGTAACATCCACCTTGGAAACGCCAAGATCGCTATCTTTCCTGACTTTTCTGCCGAGGTGCATCGCCGCCGCCAGAGCTTCATGGAGGTGAAGAGGAGGCTCCGGATACAACATCTTAAATACTCTATGCTGTTTCCAGCTCGTCTTAGAGTTGAAAGGGATGGTTATGTGTTCTTCTTTGAGGATTCTGGAGATGCCCTTGCCTTGTTGGAGCGTCCAGGGTAGTCGCGTGACCTGACCGAGCATGTTCATCGACACTGTTGTTTGGCACCATCACCCACACATTACATGCTGCCGTGGGAGTCTGCGAATACACCGAATCCTGGTATGTTACCCCTTTTGTTGTCTCCTTCTTACTGCCTGTGGCACATGCCCTACTACTCCTTACCTCTGAGGCCTCCTGAGATCCCCCTTTGCCTTCCCCTGCTTTATTCCTTTCTTAATTGTAACCTGCAGAGGGGGTCTCCCATACTCAGGGCCCCTGTTGACTGGTTGATACATGTAACTACCCTGGAGACTGGAATTGCGGAGCACAATCAGTCCTACAATCCACATGCCTAACACAGCGAATTTTCGCCCCCCAGCAACCGGACCACGCATCCCTCTATTATGTGACTGCAGAACTTTGGCTATTATCGACCTTGCACTGTACTTCTGGTTAACAGTACAGGAGGAGCCTGTTGCTCTTTATTTGCGAGCCCTGTATCTTTCGCACCTTTCATGCAGGCCGACTGCTGCAGATCTTTCACATAACAGCTAGACATTTTGGTTCTACCTGCTACCGGCTGCTACTTTTTTTTTGGTTTTGGGCACATACCCGCATCAGTTGGGGAAGATGCAGGGTGGGGAGGGGGAGAGGGAAGTTAGTCTTTACTTGATGGAATGCAATACAACGAAGTGCATGCTAACATTGATACTGCATAGATGGCAAATCTTGTATTCATGTAATGCTACTGTTCCACGATATGTTTTGAAGTTTGTATTATGGCATCGATAAAATTACTTACTTGGAATGTGCGTGGGCTTGGGAACAAGGTAAAGAGATCCGCCGTTTTCTCATTTCTCAAAAAACAACGTGCCGACATTGTGGTGTTGGTGGAGACACACGTTGAGGGTCGGCTCCAGATGGCACTCCGCCGGCCATGGATCGGGTGGGCCTATCATTCATCCCACTCCTCCCATGCTCATGGAGTCTCAGTCTTGATTGCCAAGACGGTACACTTTGAGCTATGTGATGTCCAGTCAGACCCACAGGGGCGATATGTCTTTCTCTCGGTTAAATTGTATGGTGAACCTTTCCTATTGATGGCATTCTATGTACCTCCACCATTTAGCTCTACTATAGTTACAGAGGGCCTGCTATATATGACTCGTCATCCTTCGATCCAGGTGGTGTGGCTGGGGGATTTTAACGCTAAGCTGAACCCTACATTAGACAAACTGTCACCCTCACCATTGCCTACTACAGCTCCAACCCACACTCGATTCTCCCGACTTATCTCTTCCTTTAACCTCACTGACACCTGGCGTTTTAAATTTCCACTCACCCGAGATTACTCCTGTTTCTCAGCTACCCATAACACTATGTCCCGTATAGACTTTATATTTATTTCTTTTTTTTTTTTTTTTTTTTTTTTTTTTTTTCTGTCATCGTCTTTTATTTACCGAAACAATTTCTGCTGCTTTTACAGTCCCAACATAAACTGTGTTGTTCCATATTTGGAGTTGTTTGGTTACTGCCATTTAATCTAAAAGGTCATTTATTTAAAGCATGGATCGTAAAGATCTCACAAAGAGGAGAGAACCACTAATGTGGCAAAAACTGCAATACAGTAAGGTGTGAATTCAAACACTCAATAAAGCGGAACTGAACTGTATCATAGCACTACAAACACAAGATGACATTGAATTCATTTTTTGTACTATTCAAAGCAATCCCATTCATCCATCTACAGTATGTCTATATGCTTTATTTTGTTGAGAAATCACTTTGAAAAATACTCCCCTAGCATTGCTATCTGTGGCCATTTTGAGTAAAGGCAGATGATTCATGTAGAATTTAGTTTCAAAAGTTTTATTGAGTTTAGATCCAAAATAACAAGAACATATCATAGCACAAAGGTTACCAATGATACGGACATAATACAATGAACTCCATGGCTTCTGTGAACATGAGAGCCTCCAAAAGCATTGACCAGATAGAGGTATGTAGAGCGAATCACTTAGGACTAAAGTGGTATAAAAAGGTAAGGTCAAACCATCTACTAAGACATGAAGCCGGGTGCTAAAACTGAAACAATCATACAAAAACCAACCCCCGGAGCTCAGAAGAATCCCCCCAGCATCCCAAGTGGGAGCAATACTATGCTGGGGTGAGACGCCAAGCATCTACAGGAAAATTAAGGCTTCGACACAATCCTACCCGTCCCAAAGTCACGTAAGTGTCGTGGACGCTCTGA
This sequence comes from Rana kukunoris, assembly GCA_029574335.1. Lineage (NCBI taxonomy): Eukaryota > Metazoa > Chordata > Amphibia > Anura > Ranidae > Rana > Rana kukunoris. The sequence goes on along the minus strand of CM056055.1, from coordinate 123,801,515 downwards.
GTTCAATGTACAAAAAAAAAAAAAAACTTAAAAAGAAGAGGAGAATAAGTAACCATTTTGAAATATATCTTATATAATGGAACTAGAATACCTCAAGAGAGAGGACCTAGGGGAATAAAGTGGGGAGAAAAAAAAGGGAGAGAAGAGAAGAGGACGAAGAGCCAGTCTACGGTGCCCCGACCTGAGAAGTACCTAATTGGTTCGATCTCTGGGCAGGGACCCCTGGTATCAATGAGATGCCCATGAATAAGGCCCACGGTTCCCAAATGGAATCAAATTGATCTTTGGTGTCAAGCCAAATACTGGCCACTTTTTCTTGGGACATAATCCAGGAAGTCTTACGTATTACAGCTGAGAAAGAGACCGAGGGCTGTTTCCAAGCCTTGGCCAACGTAGCCTTGGCACCTAAGAGAATAAAGTGGATCAAGGATCGTGTGAATTTATTGGTATTGGGGATATAGGCGTTGAGGAGAGCAACATCAGGAGTTCTAGGGAGCTGAAGATTGGTCACTTTGAAAATTAAATTGAACACTCTTTTCCAGAAAGGTCTAATTTTTGGGCATTCCCACCAGATGTGTGCCATAGAACCCATGATGTCGCAACCCCTAAAACATAAGGGGCTGGCAGAGGGAAACATACGAGACAATTTTACAGGGGTGTAGTACCATCTTGTGACAACCTTTAAATTGGCCTCTATCAGGGAAACATTTTGGATACCTTTGTATGCTTTCGCATATGCAGTCGACCATGAATCCAAGCTCCATTGGAATTGGAAATCAGTTTCCCAGGCTGCCATATAAGACGTCTTACTATCCTGAAGTGCAAGGGAGTGATATATGACAGATATTCCACCCCTCTGATCAACAGCCCCCCCACACCAATGCTCATAGGCTGTAATTCGGGGTGGGATGGGTTTCCCCTTCCAAGTCTTGTGGAGGAAGTGATGTATCTGTCTAAACCTGAAAATTTCCGACGTCGGAAGCTCAAGCTTTTGTTGACAAAATTTTAAGGTAATGGGACCCGATGCTAGAAAGAAGTGCCCAATTCGGTACAGTCCCTTGTCCAGCCACCACCTGAAGGCCGTGATATCTAGTCCCGGGATAAATTCATGATTATTAAAGATGTGCGCCAGGGGATGAATGTCTGAGACCAAACTTGTATTGGACCGCAATGTGTCCCAAAGAGAAAGAGACTGAGAAAGAATCGGCGAAAGGATAGGAGGGCGATTCCTGGGGGGGATCCAGAGTAAAAAGTCTAGAGTATAGGAAGGGGCTGCTTGTCTCTCGATCTGTATCCAGTCCGGTTTCTCAGATTTGGAATAGACCACCGAAAGCTGAGAAAGACGAGCTGCCTGATAATAACCAAAAAGTCGCGGAAGGCCTAGTCCCCCCCTCCTTTTAGGTCTGAGGAGTGTAGAAGAAGGTAATCTATGACCTGACCTACCCCACACAAACTTATTTACCTTCCTCTGTAGAGAGAGGAGATGGTCTTTCCTAACCTTAATTGGGAGTGCTCTAAACAGATATAGCATTCGGGGAAGGAGGGTCATTTTGACTGAGTGAATTCTGCCGAGCCACGAAAGACTGCCCTTTGCCCAGGCCTTTAAGTCTGCTTCCAGTTTTTTATAGACGGGAGGAAAATTTGCAGAGTATAACAGTTCTATTTTGGGGGTGAGATTAATTCCCAAATATTCTAAGCGGTCATCCCTCCATTGAAAAGGGAAGGAGCTTCTAATTGTTGCCACTGTGTCAGAAGTTAGAGAGACATTGAGAGCGCAGGACTTTGTGAAATTAACCTTGAGACCTGAGACCGCAGCAAAGTTATTTAAGACTTTAAAGAGATTGGGAAGGGAGGTAATAGGGGAAGTCAGGAACAATAACATATCGTCGGCAAAAAGGCCACATTTATGGGTTTGGGAACCACACGAAACGCCCAAAATGTTCGGATTGGACCTAATCGCAATTGCGAGCGTTTCGATTGCGATCGCAAAAATTAGGGGGGAAAGGGGACACCCCTGCCTAGTCCCTCTAAAGATGCCAAAAGGGGGGAGTAATGTCCCTGGAAACGTACCATTGCTCTAGGAGTAGAGTATAGAGCGTGGAGGACCCCTAAGAATCTGCTGCCAAACCCCCAACATTCTAAAAGGGGAAACAAGTAGGACCATTCTATGGAGTCAAAGGCCTTGTGCAAATCAAGGGACAAGAGCATTCCCTTCTGAGTGGGGCCGCCTGCCCAATTCGACTGCAAGAGGGAGATAATGTCAATGGCCCTCCTAATCTGGTCTGGACCCTGACGACCTGGTATGAAACCCACCTGGTCCTTATGTATGTATCCGCCTATAAAGGAAGCCAACCTGTTTGCTAAGATCTTAGTTAGGATCTTCAGGTCGTTATTAATGAGTGAGATGGGTCTGTAGTTCTCCACCTCCTCCGGGTTCTTGTTAGGTTTAGGAATTACCGTAATAAATGCTGTATTGAGATGAGGATCTAGTGGGGCTCCTTTGGATTTTGCATTAAAAAAACTAGCCATATAGGGAGCTAAAATATCAGAGAATGCTTTGTAATAGGGAGCTGACAGACCATCTGGCCCTGGAGAGGAGCCCGTCTTTAGGTTTTTTATGACCTCCACTATTTCCTCAACCGAAAATTCCGCCTCCAAAACCTCCCTATGTGAAGGTGTGAGAGCCGGAATAGAGAGTTCCCGGAGAAAAGGAGAAGCACCCAGGTTGCCGACGACCCGACCGGAACTATATAGTTTAGAGTAAAATTCTTGAAATGCTAACATAATTTTTTTGGGATTAGCTGATAATGTCTGATCAGCGATTCTAACTTTGGGAAAAGAGTGAGAGTGAAAGCGCGGAGACAACTTGGAGGCCAACATGGAGCCAATTTTGTCTCGGCGACAGTAAAATTTCGCTCCGCTCCATCGGAGATCCTTTTCTGCTTTTATCGTGAGAGCCAGGTTAAGTTCCAACCTGGTGGCATCTATTTGATCCAAGAGGTCCTTGGAGGGAGATTTTTTATGTTGGGTCTTCAGAGTTAAAAATCTACTCTCCAGGTTTTTGATGTCTATTAGCCTCTCCTTCTTGACACGAGTGGCAATTTCGATTATTTTACCCCTGATCGCGGCCTTATGGGCCGCCCACAGGACTTCCGGGGAGACATTTTCAACTTTGTTGAAGAGAAAGTATTCCCGCAAGGATTTCCCTATATCCGCTACAACAGAAGGGTCACTTAAAATAGATTCATTGAGTCGCCAATGGGCCCTGGCTGAGTTAAAAAGGGAATTTTGTAAGTGAAGGTATACTATGGAGTGGTCAGACCAAGAGCAGTCGGCAATAGAGGCCTTGGAGGCAGAGGGGATGAGGCTGGGGGGGACTAAAATATGGTCAATTCTAGCATAAAGATTGTGTGGGGCAGAATAATGAGTGTAATCCCTCGTAGTAGGGTTTAGTTCCCTCCAGATGTCAACCAAACCGTGAGAATAAAGTGATCTGGCTATCTTTAGGCTGGCCTTAGTGGGGCGTGTAAGCTGAGACCCAGGAGGTCTAGACCTGTCCAGACCCTGATCGAAAGCAGTGTTCGAGTCGCCACCCAAAATCAGCTTGCCCTCCACAATCGGAAGAAGGGTTCTGAGAAGGGCTTGAAAAAAAGACGCCTGGCCCTTGTTAGGAGCATAATAGGATATAAAAGAGTATAGGACACCCCCGATCAGGCCCTTAACAAGGATAAACCTACCCTCCGGGTCTCTGTGTGTGGCCATATGATGAAATTTGGAGTTTTTAGAGAATAAAACCGCTACCCCTCTGGTCTTGTTTTCGGCGTTAGCCATATAGAAGGTAGGGAAGTGAGAGTGGAGGAATTTGGGACTGTACCGAGTTGGGAAATGAGTCTCCTGGAGTAGGACGACATCAAACCTCATGGAGTGATAGTGGGTAAGTGCTAGTCTCCTTTTCCTGGGAGAGTTTAGACCTTGAGCGTTGTGCGAGGCAATCTTAAGCTCTTCACTAGGAAGGTCTGGGTCAGGCATTGGAACAGAGGGGTGGACCGCTGTAAATACATATATCACTTACCCTTAGACGTCTTCTACTGGCAATTAAGAGCAGCGATGGCTGAGAAAAGGCATACCAAGAGCATCCTCCCTGGTCTCGTGACGTCCGTAAACTGGCTCGAAAGAAAAGAGAGAGTGAGAAAAAGAAGAGTTGGGGAAACAAACACAAAAGCAAAAACATTCAATCAAGAATATTCAGAAACCTTGTCCAGAAATACTAGCCAGGTTCCTGAGACAACAGAGTCAATACCCTACCTACTAGGGTCGACTACCCGTCCCTCAAAAACGGAAAACCGCCTGAGTGGGAGGGGTGGAGACGCAAGGGTAACACCCCAGCCCCTTGTTGAAACATAGTAAAAAAAAAAGACAAAAAAAAAAACAAGTACAGTAGCACAGCAACCAAAACCTGAAGGGAAAAAAAACAACAACAAAATGCAAATTCCTATTGACACACATCCCAAAATCCAGGAGTGATCAGGCAAAGGGGCCCCCCCTGGATATTCAGGGCGGGGAGACCCTACAAGACCTGAAGTCCCAGGGCAGACTGCCCCGAAAGAAGAGCAAGCAAGTAGCATAATGAACTGTTCATCCATTAATAGAGGAACCCCCGTCTTTGGACTTCTTAGGTTTCCCGGTATTCCATGACGGAGAAATTGGACTCATGGGAGGAGGGCGCTTGGAGGAGGGCACAGAGCCCCCGGAGACATCCATGGGAGCTTCCTGGTGAATCAATTTTAGATGTAGCAAAAGTCTCTCCCCTTCTTGTAAGCTGGAAAAGGCATAGGCTCTGCCCTGGACAAAGAATTTAACTGCGAAGGGGAAGGCCCAATGGTATTTGATATCCTGTTTGGAGAGCACGGTGAGTAACGGTTTAAGGGATCTCCTTCTCTGGATGGTGAACGGAGATAAGTCCGCGAATATTTGAACCTGATGACCGCGGCAAGAGATCTGCTGCAGGGACCGGGATTGTTTCATGACTGCTTCCTTGGTAGCATAGAAATGTGTCTTGACTACAATGTCTCTTGGTGAGCCATCCTTTCTGAGTGGGCCCAGAGCTCTATGGGCTCGGTCCAATTCAAGGCGATGCGATGGAATATTTGGAATAAGGCCTTTAATAAGATCCTGGATCGCTTCAGGGATGTCAGAGATGGACTCGGGGAGGCCCCTGACCCTAAAATTGGACCTCCTAGACCTATTCTCGAGTTCATCTATCTTAGATAAGGCCGTGTCTAGCTGGTCTTGGAGGGTCTGAACATGAGCAGCATTTTGGTTGGTGTGAGATACTGTTAAATCAAGCTTGCTCTCTATAGCTTCCATCCTAGAGCCCAAGTTGGCAAAGTCTGCTTTCATTTCTCTGGCTATCTGAGTTGCAGTATTGGCTAATCCCCTTTCAAGCAAAGCTGTGAATTTGATGAACATGTCATCCTGAGTGGAGCACTGTTCAAGGCCGTGATGACCCAGTGCAGGTGTTGCAGGCGTGGAGGGGAACGTAGGGCCTAATGGGGACATGGAGTATCCTTCCACTGTGCCTAGCAGGGATTCCGTGGAAGCTGGGGAGGGTGCTGCAGACATGTGGCTGGAGCTTTGGGCTGCCTGGGCATATGTGAGGGTGGCTGGGGTGAGCACTTGCCTGGCATCCGAGATCCTTTCCCCTGTGGAGACGAGTGGCTGTGCAGACGCTACAGCCGCGGCCATCTTGGATCTCGCTTCCCCGCTGAGTCTGTTAAACTCCGGCTCCAAGTCACGTCTGGCTGCCGGTGCAGACATCCGAAGGGATGCTCTATCGGGCCCCGATGTGTGTGCGGAGGAGCTGGGTCCAGGCGAGGGGAGCTGTGCCCACTAATGAGATCGTGGGGCTGGGGTGCTGCGGAGCTCCGTGCTTAAGCCGCCATCCCGGAGCTCGCGCGCATGCGCTCCACTTTATATTTATTTCTAATACCCTTGCTCCAAGATTACTGGGAGCTAAATTTGCCCCCAGATTACTCTCGGACCATAGCCCATATTGGATTAGCCTCTCTGTCCCATGAGACAGACCGCCCCGTACGTGGCGCCTGAATCCGTTTTGGCTCACCCTGCTGTCGGAAGATGACGAACTTGATAATAGTTGGAGAACCTATTTTTCAGAGAATGACGGGTCTGCACCCCCAGATATAGTATGGGAAGCCTTTAAATTACACGCACGCATGACTTTGACCTCCTGTATTAACAGGCTGAAGGCCAATTCCTCGGCTGCACTGGACGGGGCAATGCGGGATCTGTCCTCCTCTGAACAGGGGTATATGGCGAGCCTGTCTCCTGCTGGGGCTGCCCAACTTAGGTTACAAACCAGGGTGGTCAATCAGCTACAGCACGAGACAGCCAGGAAAAAATTTTTTTTTTGCCAGACAAAAACTGTATGAACATGGGAAGAGAGCGGGAAAACTGTTGGCTTATCTAGCACATAGTGAGGATAGACCCCCTACGGTCATCTCCCTCAATGGTTCTAATGGGGAAAAGATTATGGAATCCCAGGCTGTCACTTCCAAATTTAGGAACTTCTTTTCTCAACTTTATACTTCCCAGGATTTCACCACTGAGGCTCAACTGGAGGATCTGCTGACGGGAATCACCTTTCCACAGCTAGATGACACTCAAATGGCTATGCTAGATGCACCTCTTACACTTGATAAAATAACCGCAGCGATTGCGAGCTTCGCCAGTTCCAAGGCCCCGGGTTCAGATGGGTTACCCATTGAATTTTATGCCCAGTACTGCGAGATACTTGCCCCTAAGTTATTGTCCCTCTTCAATCATTTATTCAACAACTTCACCCTACCCCCATCGATGGGTGAGGCGGTCATTATCCTTATACCTAAACCGGGCAAGGACCCAGGCCTCCCGGAATCTTATAGGCCCATATCACTCCTTCAGGTAGACATAAAGATCCTGGCTAAAGTACTTGCTCTCCGCCTTAACCAAGTGATTCTAAGCCTGATCCACACTGACCAAGCTGGATTCATGCTGGGGCGCAACACCTCCTTCAACCTCAGGAAATTGTTTATTAACTTGCAGGCGACACATACTAACGTTGGGTCCCGGGTGGTGGTGGCCTTGGACACCGCCAAGGCCTTTGACTCGGTGGAGTGGCGGTACCTTTGGGGATGCCTCCGTAGCTTTGGCTTTGGACCTAACTTTATCAAGTGGGTTCAATTATTATATCTGGCACCCAGGGGTAGGGTGGTGGCCAACGGGAGGGCCTCCCAGATGTTTAACTTATCCAGGGGCACTAGGCAGGGCTGTCCACTGTCTCCACTCCAAAATGCCCTGGTGGCAGAGCCCCTTGCAATCTCCATTAGAGAGGACCCCGAGATCCAGGGTCTTTGCCTTGGTTGTGAAAAAAGAAGAGAAGCAACTGCGCTAACGTAAACACAAGAAAAAAGACTACTTAAAACAAGAAAGTGCTTATAGATCAAAAGTGACTCAAACTCAAAAGGAAGCTGCACCTGACTGTAGTGACAAATACAGAAAAACAAAGTGGCAAAAAAACAGGATGCGCTAACATGAATAAACAAACCATACAGGTTAATAACAATAAGTGGAAATCTAGATGGACAGGCTAAATTAATGTCCAAACATAGTGCACAAAAATAAATAAAAAAATATGTCCAATTGGTCCTGGCGGACCAGTACGTGGTAAAAGTCTTGAGAAAACACCAGTGCAGAGATGTGGTGATGACAAATAAACGTAGTGACATTCAATGTACAGTGCTGATAGAAGATCCTCCACCTTGCAGGCAACATTAACTGCTTACCAGAACTCCGGTGGTCTCTTAATGAAAAGAAGACCCCAGAGAGCGTGTATATAACCAAAGGAGGGAGGTAGTAGGCCAGATGTTGATCCCCTTCAAATTGGAGTCTCGAAAGCAGTATCCAGGGAAAAACAAGAGAGGCCACAATAGTGTAATACCGTCATGAAAGAGATTTATTAAAAAGTCAAAAACACACTTACATAAAATCTTTAAAAACAGGCATGTCAGTAGTATGCTGGGACTCCGGCCGGAAGCGATCCATGCAAACAATTGACCCGTCCAGAATTTGGAATGGGAAGAGGTAACAGCGGGGGATGAACCGGTGAACCACAATATCCCGCCCGACCGGTTTCGCGAGAAATCGCTTAGTCATGGGGCACTCGCGAAACCGGTCGGGCGGGATATTGTGGTTCACCGGTTCATCCCCCGCTGTTACCTCTTCCCATTCCAAATTCTGGACGGGTCAATTGTTTGCATGGATCGCTTCCAGCCGGAGTCCCAGCATACTACTGACATGCCTGTTTTTAAAGATTTTATGTAAGTGTGTTTTTGACTTTTTAATAAATCTCTTTCATGACGGTATTACACTATTGTGGCCTCTCTTGTTTTTCCCTGGATACTGCTTTCGAGACTCCAATTTGAAGGGGATCAACATCTGGCCTACTACCTCCCTCCTTTGGTTATATACACGCTCTCTGGGGTCTTCTTTTCATTAAGAGACCACCGGAGTTCTGGTAAGCAGTTAATGTTGCCTGCAAGGTGGAGGATCTTCTATCAGCACTGTACATTGAATGTCACTACGTTTATTTGTCATCACCACATCTCTGCACTGGTGTTTTCTCAAGACTTTTACCACGTACTGGTCCGCCAGGACCAATTGGACATTTTTTTATTTATTTTTGTGCACTATGTTTGGACATTAATTTAGCCTGTCCATCTAGATTTCCACTTATTGTTATTAACCTGTATGGTTTGTTTATTCATGTTAGCGCATCCTGTTTTTTTGCCTCTTTGCCTTGGTTCCCTGACTGAAAAAATTAGCTTATACGCAGACGACACGCTGCTATACCTGGCCGACTCTACCACCTCTCTCCGGAAGGCATTACATACGATCGAACACTTTGGTCAGTTCTCTGGCCTTACAATTAATTGGGAGAAATCCCAAATATTGTCTATGGATAGTTTCCCCTCCCCCGACCTACAGGCGCAGCTACCACTCCAGCGAGTGAACACTATTAAATACCTTGAAGTATTGGTGAATAGAACACCGGATGACTACGTATCCCTGAATATAGAACCCCTTTTCGATCTCATTAAGTCTAAAACCCAAATATGGGCGAGATTGCCGCTCGGTGTGTGGGGCCGCATTAATATCGTTAAAATGATATTACTTCCTAAAATATTGTATATACTTTGGCACACGCCCGTATACTTGCCCTTGAAATTTTTCAAGTTAATGGAGGCCATACTACGGACATTTATCTGGGGCACCAACAGACACAAGCTGGCCTGGAGAGTCCTTAAGAACCCCACTGATTTAGGTGGAACAGCCCTCCCTGACTTAAATCTCTATTACCTTGCATCCCAACTGTCTCAACTATACCACATAGATAAAACCGACAGAACCAGATTTCTCACGCTTCTCTGTCCACGGTGGGTGCAGCTGACTGCTGATTCGCTTACTGCAATCACGGATGAGCATAGTGGGAACAACTCTAATAGAGACAGGGGTCCCTATTATATTAATATAGGCGAGTATGGGACATTGCCACTAAAATGTTGACGGTCCCTAAACCCAATGAATACACCCCTTTATGGCACAATAGACTATTTTTATGCCTCGTACACACGATCACTTTTTGTGATGAAAAAAAATGTCATTTTTCCTCATGAAAAAAAAAGACAATTTTCAAACTTCATTTTCAAAAATGATGTTGCGTACACACCATCATTTTGGGAAAATGATGAACAAAACGACGGCACTCTAAAGGGGAAGTTCTATTCTCCTTGAGGCTGCTTTTAGCTGATTACTTGTTAGTAAAAGACGATTCCTGCTTTTTTGTCTGTTACAGCGTGATGAATGTGCTTACTCCATTATGAATGGTAGTTTTACCTCCTGTCTCATAACTTGCTTCTGGGCATGTGCGGGTTTAAAACGTAATTTTTTACGTCGTTTTGCCCACACACGATAATTTTTTATGACACAAAAAATGACATTTTAAAAATGACATAAAAAATTCGAGCATGTTCAAATTTTTTTTTGGTCGTTTTTCAGAAGACATAAAATGACATTTTGCCCACACACGATCATTTTAAATTACATTTTTAAAAATGTCATTTTTTTTCATCACAAAAAGTGATCGTGTGTACGCAGCATCAGAGTTTCTCTCGATCCCTGACACAGAGATATGGTGCGAACATGGAATATATTATTTGCATCACATAATTTCTAATGGCACACTTAAAAACTTTGAGGACCTTCAAAGTGAGTTCCTGCTGCCTAACTCCATGCTTTTTAGATTCTTTCAGGTGCGTCACGCAGCCCAAGCTCAGTTCCCCCAGTCTCTGCCACAATCTACACCGAATGTCATCATGGCAGTGGTTAAGGGTGTAGACCCACGTAAACTAATCTCGGATTTTTACGCCATACTCCTAACCCCATCATCTACTGCGCTAGCTTACAGCCTTAAACCAAGATGGGAAAGGGAGGTGGGCCCAATGAAGGATGAGGAGTGGAGTGAAGCACTTGACGCATGCAAGACTGTATCCCCCAAGCTCTCCGACAGGCTGACCCAGTTGTACGTGGTGCACCGGGCTTATCTCACCCCCCTAAGAATCGCCCGCTTTCGACAGCAGTCTTCTACTTCATGCACAAAGCGACAGGCACATTCTTCCATCTACTTTGGGCGTGCCCGGTCCTCCAGAGTCTGTGGAAGCAGATAGTGGACTTCCTCCATGATGACATGGGATCCCCATTGTTCCTGGATCCCAAGCAATGCTTACTGGGGATATTCCCCGATGCAGAAATAGACAAATTCACTAAAACATTTTTGCATGAAACATTGTTTTCTGCTAGGAAAATCATAGCCAGACAGTGGATGAGACCCACTCCCCCCAGCTTCAACGACTGGAAACTAGATATAAATAACACACTTCCCTACAAAAAGTTCATATATATTAATAGAGGTTGTCCAGATAAGTACAACACAATCTGGGACAGATGGCTTGAGTCCACTGACACATGCACTGAGGGTCCATAAACCTATATATTCTTCTAGCGTAAAATCCCATGAATAGAGTAGGCACAAGATTTTCAGTTCATAAATAGCTACTGAGTCCATTGTTCGATCTGAATACGTTTCTTTTGATCTACTGTGCCTATATGTGTATAAGCCATATTTCTTTATTTTATGCATTTCTCCAGTATTGCCTTGTAACTTGCAGAACTATGTTCCAAATGCAAATTGTTCAATAAAAACGTTATTTAAAAAAAAAAATGTATTTGTTACAAATGCATATGGGTTAAAAAATCACAATTTGCAGTTGGAATAACAGCCTTAAATCTGCAGCACTGGCCGGTTGCATACAGATAAACCCATCTTGGTGGGAACATAGAGCAGTCCAGGAGGTGATGCCAGTGTGCCGCTTGGTCCCGCCCTCGGCACACTGGGTGATCGTAGGCTTTTTGGTAAACCTTCAATCTTACTATGGTAATAGGTATCACACTGCCAATCATTTCAACACCTTACATGGGATCTCTTCCATTGAATATCAGCCATATATGAACTTTTTTTCCATTGCTACTTACTGTGATTGCCAGCCATAGATGGGGGTGGTGGATACGTTTTGTTTCACCTGTGGTGTTTATTTTGGTCCAGCAGTGCACCAACACCTTTGCAGCCATTGTGCTATATGCTGGGTGCTTGGTGTGCTCCTGTACCTTTAAGGAGGGGTGGCTCCCCTTCAGTCCACCTGCCCCTATCTATCCATTAAAATGCATGTGCCTCCATTGTGAGGACACTCACTGTTAGTGTTAGGACCACAGAATTATGAGGTGCCTTGGCGCGGCTCTGTGGCTCACGCATGCGTTTGCAAATGCGTGCGGACAAAACCCCTGTTTTTAACGCACATTGTTAGACAGGTTAATTGGTTGTTCTGCTAGCTGGTCGGTAAGTAGGCTTGGTTATTCCCTGGGCATTCCCCAGGTTCTTGTTGTTATCTGCTTTAGCCTTCCATTGCTACTTACTGTGATTGCCAGCCATAGATGGGGGCGGTGGATACGTTTTGTTTCACCTGTGGTGTTTATTTTGGTCCAGCAGTGCACCAACACCTTTGCAGCCATTGTGCTATATGCTGGGTGCTTGGTGTGCTCCTGTACCTTTAAGGAGGGGTGGCTCCCCTTCAGTCCACCTGCCCCTATCTATCCATTAAAATGCATGTGCCTCCATTGTGAGGACACTCACTGTTAGTGTTAGGACCACAGAATTATGGGGTGCCTTGGCGCGGCTCTGTGGCTCACGCATGCGTTTGCAAATGCGTGCGGACAAAACCCCTGTTTTTAACGCACATTGTTAGACAGGTTAATTGGTTGTTCTACTAGCTGGTCGGTAAGTAGGCTTGGTTATTCCCTGGGCATTCCCCAGGTTCTTGTTGATATATGAACTTTTTCTCCTTTCACAATTTTTCACATCTGTACTGTTACTTAATATTGCACATTGGTTACAGTAGGTATTGCATACTGTTATTGCGCGTTTGCATGTTATAGTTCATCACATGCTAAACATGCATTGTGTCAGTGATATATATGAACCTTTTTTTTTATGTTTGTATTGTTATTTAATATTGCACATGGGTCATAGTTGGTATTGCATATTGTTTATTGCATATTTGCACTTTATACGTTATCACATGCTATATGTAGGCAGTGTGTCATCATGAATTGCATAGTTTAACTCTAGCACTGCACTTTATATTTTGAATTATAGGTTTTCTAAAAGCAGAGACCCTAAAAAATATAATGCTAGTAGTTGCAATGTTTATGTCACATAATATTAGCACACATGTTTATGAAACTCATATTTTGTTTTTACAAACACAATACTATACACTTTTTGGTAAAATATCAAATATGAAGTTGCATCAGATGAACAGTCAACAAACATGTCAAGCCTTAACAATGAATGCAACCATGAAATAAGTCTGTTCCCAATATCAGCGGCAGCTGGTGTTCTTTCTTTGGGGGGCACAAATAACCCCCCTGGTTGGTTGGCTGGTCACACCCCCCTGGCACTTACCCCATGAGTTGCAGGAAGTGGCTGGGTTGTGGGCTCCTATGGGCATGTTGTGTGCTTCTATCGGTGGCAGGTTGTGGGCTCCTATGGGCATGTGGTGTGCTCCTATCGGTGGCGGGTTGTGGTCTCCTATGAGTGGTGGGCAGCTGCTCCTGTGTCCTCCCTGCATTAAGGCAGCATCCGCCGTGCGACTCCTCTCTCCTCCTCCTAGGCATCCAATAGGATCTCCTGTTCTTTTAGCCAATCGGGTGACCGGTGTCAAAACCCGCTTTCCGATTAGCCGGGAGGAGGATCAGCATTACAACAGCATATATTGATTTGCTATTGTAACACACCAGCGTGGGCTCAGAGCGCACTCTCTGCCACCCTAGCCCACCCGATATTGAAGTCTTTTAGAGCCTCTGGCTCTAATCAGTGCTTCAATAAAACAGCCCCTCTGCATTAAAATCCATGCGCCGGTGTCCTGAAAGGGGCCAGATGCATTAAAAGGGGAGATGGCGATGGACAGGGGGGGCGGCGCCCATGCACCCATAATTGACGGGTCGTCCCAGCCCAGAATTATCCATAATGCCTTAAAAAAAATTTGCAGGTCATCAGTTTAGAGTTAATAAGAGGTGATATCCATAAAATGATTGCTCTCACTCTGGTGCATGTGGCGATACTGTGTAACACAGTTGCCTTATTCATTAATTGGAGCACCAAATGCGATTATGCACATACAGTAAATGTATGTATGTATAGGGGAAGGGTGGGTTTAAAAATATTGTTTGTGTTTTGTTATCATTTGTTGCTTTAATTTTTAATTATATTGCACTTCATTTCATTGCTATCACATAGGCTTATAGCATTGTAGAAATGGCAGGTCTTCTTTAAGGAGAAAAGCAATACATTAATCTTTAAACATTCACTAAATCTGTGTACATATCTGCAATCACTGTGGATTGATTAATCATTAAATTTCACAGCAGATTGCATCATTTTTTTATTGCTTGTTTTGGTTTACAACAAAAAACTTAAAAAACCTATTGCATGTACAAAAAAATTGCAAAAACACATAAGAAAAAAGCTTCCAAATAAAATGCCAGATAAAAGTTTGCAGGCACCCTAGCATAAATAGGCCTATCTTCAGGCATCCAAATTAACCTTTTTTTTTTTTTTCTTTTTTTTTTTTAAAGGATGTTGCACAATGCATTCTGTATCTTGATTAGGAATAAAGTGAGGTATCTTTGGGAGGAGTATGGACAGATATGCTTTTAGGCAATTACTGAGGATTGCTATATCCTTATTACAGGCCAGTTAGGTAATATGCAATATGTTACAGTAGCTGAAAAATGGTTTGTATTATAAAACTCATCAATCTCATAACAAGGCTTTAAAGGGGCAATTACAATGGAACTGCTCCCTTGTATGATTAAACAAAAAACACCCTGCACCTGTTTCTGTCACACTCTATTAATATGACTGTTTATATCGAACCTTCAGCACTAGCTCTGTTCACTGACAACACTGAATATGCTGTCTGCAGTGAGTCACTTCACCCCATCGACCCTCTACAAAATAATTTACATCAAGGCTGCAAACAGAGAAAGCTTTTCTAAATTCTATAAGGGATAGCTACGTGTCCTAAACAGAACATCACAAGGACTCAGTAATTCTGGAACATTAGTTCTCAATGTTTGCATGCAAATTGCATTATTTGTCATTGCTACTGGAACCACCTACCTATACATCAAGTGGTTAATTGCAGTGAAACAAGGTGGTTTCTTTGCAAGTCTGTTCCTTTGCATTAAAATTGGCATTAATGATTCCGTTTCCTGAATGCTACAGTTTTCATGTTGTAATAAAGATAAAATCAAGCAAATTAAAGGGGTTGTAAAGGTACATTTTTTTTTTCCTAAATAGCTTCCTTTACCTTAGTGCAGTCCTCCTTCGCTTACCTCACCCATCAATTTTGCTTTTAAACATCCTTATTTCTTCTGAGAAGTCCTCACTTCCTGTTCTTCTGTCTGTAACTCCACACAGTAATGTGAGGCTTTCTCCCTGGTGTGGAGTGTCGTGGTCGCCTCCTACCTTGGACTACTGGAGAGTCAAGACACCCACTAACACACAGCTCCTTTCTCTATCTGCAACGTAGAGAGCGTCCTGACTCTTCTGTAGTCCAAGAGAGGGGGCGAGCACGACACTCCATACCAGGGAGAAAGCCTTGCATTACTGTGTGGAGTTACAGAGAGAAGAAAAGGAAGTGAGGATTTCTCAGAAGAAATAAGGACATTTAAAAGCAAAATCGAGGAGGACTGCACTGAGGTAAAGGAAGCTATTTAGGAAACACAAATTTACCTTTACAACCCCTTTAAACTATATTTACATATAGGATGAAATATCTCCCTTTGCCTTTCGTATCTGTAGTATTGGACTCTAACTTCTTAAGTCTGTTTTGCTCAATGTGACATACTATATGTTGCAGGTAGCAAGG
Source organism: Rana kukunoris (assembly GCA_029574335.1). Lineage (NCBI taxonomy): Eukaryota > Metazoa > Chordata > Amphibia > Anura > Ranidae > Rana > Rana kukunoris. The sequence continues at coordinate 123,785,913 of CM056055.1, read as the reverse complement.
GTCTGCTGGCCATATCTAAGGGAAACTCTATGGCCACAGAGCAGTAGAAATCTAGGGCAGCGTAGAAAGAAACCTGAGCACAGAAACATAAGAAAGCTGATACAGGTATAAAGGAGGAAGTTGGCCCTGCCACAAATTTTTTGGTGGGTTTAGTAGCCCCCCATATCAAGGACCTCCTCTGCATCTAAGACACAGTTATTAAATGTTTTGTCCAACTCGCCAGGACACTTTGAACCCCCATGCCTGGCCCTCACTTGGTATGCTTAGGTGATTCTGACAATATCATACCCATCTTTTGGGTGGTCCTACCCAAACCATGTCCACTTTCTCGATGGTCCCACCCCTGATTTTGCAGAACCCACCAACTCGCTGATCGAATTCTGTCAGTTCATACCTTTTTTGGGGTTACTGTACATGCTATCTTAGGACACAACCAGGGACTTTGACACAGTCTGGGACACAGCACGAAGCACTGTATTGTGGGACTGTAGTTGAAATTTGAGGCTCACTCGTGTATTAGCCAATCAGGCATAGATCACGTGATGATGTTACCGTCGCAGGCCCCACCCTATGGGTTTTATCACAAAGTACGTTGCCTGGGGATGGGCTGGAAAGCATCCCTCAAATATTTAATCAGCAGCATCTGCAGTAGGTTTTTGGTAGCTGCTGCTGATCCAAGACTGGTTAATTTTCACAAATGTCAGCTGCACTTTTTTCCTGTCATAAAGCCCCCACAGCACTAAATGCACATTTAAAGAGCAGTCAATCCATCAGCTCAGAGGTATACTGGTCAAGCTCTGGTTAGTGATCTATCCTTGTGACTCAGTGGGTAAGTGGTTCATTCATTGAGAAGCTCCCTTCGTCTGGTCTTGCCCCTAAAAAAATGGTCATCATGTGATGTAGCTGCTGCCAATAGGTGCTGGCAACTAGGGATGAGCCGAACACCCCCGTGTTTGGTTCGCACCAGAACGTTCGAACAGACCGTGGGTTCGCACAAACTTTTTGAACCCCATTGAAGTCTATGGGACACGAACGTTCGAATTCAAAAACGATAATTTTAAAGACCAAAATTCAATTTAATGTTGGAAAATGTCATTCAGAACCCGGGTCTTGCCCCAGGGAACATGTATCAATGGAAAAAAAAGTTTTTTCCGGAGCAGCCATTTTAATGATGCTTAAAGTGAAAAAAAAATTCCTTTAAATATCACACCTGCTGGGTGTCTATAGTAGTGGCACGTGTTTAGAAATGTCCCTGCACAACATGAGAGGACTATTAAAAAAAAGTAAATAATACTGCTTGTGCACATGCTGTGTGGCAACAATATGTCGAATATTTTAGCGGTGGTGGGGGGCCATTATTGTTTTGTGAAAGAAATTTTTTAGAGAAAAGGACACCCCTCAAACATACTGTAATTGGAGCGCAACAAGGAGCCACGTGCAAATTATTGCATCAAAAATTGTTAATAGGCGCCCCTGTTAAACAGGGGCTGAAAAATTGTGCCTTGGGCACAACACAACACTGCAACCCCTCCCAATAACTCCAATTGGAGCGCAACAAGGAGCCACGTGCAAAGTATTGCATCAAAAATTGTTAATAGGCGCCCCTGTTAAACAGGGGCTGAAAAATTGTGCCTTGGGCACAACACAACACTGCAACCCCTCCCAATAACTCCAATTGGAGCGCAACAAGGAGCCACGTGCAAAGTATTGCATCAAAAATTTTTGTTATTAGGCGACCCTGTTAAACATGGGGAAAAAATTGTGCCTTAGGCACTGGTGGTGGAGCCCAGAAACACAACATTTCTTACTAGCTATCAGCAAGAAAAGTGAGGAGGAGAAGGATATTCCATCAGCAGCATAAGAGGACAGTCACTCAGCATCAGCATACGCAGTCTAAAAGGGATCCGACATTTCAACAAAAAAATATTATTCAGTAACATCAGCATCAGGTGCTTGGTATCTGGTGTTGATCCAAGCCTGATTCATTTTGATGAAGGTCAGTCGATCAACAGAGTCGGTGGAGAGGCGCACCCTGTGATCAGTAACAAAGCCTCCAGCAGCACTGAATGTCCGTTATGAAAGAACACTCAATGCAGGGCCAGTAGCTCAATTGCATACTGTGCAAGCTCTGGCCAGTGATCCATCCTCAAGACCCAGTAAGCCAGAGGATTTTCGGTGGGGAAGGAGTCCAAGTCGGATTTTGCCCCTAGGTATTCCCGGACCATGTAAACCAGACGCTGGCGATGGTTGCTGGAACCGGTCAGACCTTGGGGCTGCGGACTAAAAAACTGTCTGAAGGCATCGGTCAGACGGCCACCTTCTCCACCGCTCATTCTGTAACTCACCAAAGCCTCAGCAAGACGTCGCCCAGAGCCAGGTTTTGGTAATCCCCCCGGTTCTGGGAACGCATTGCACAGACCCTTCTGCAAGGCCTCCCTCAGAAGTTTCATTTTCTGCTCCCTCTGCGATGGCAACATAAGGTCCGCAACCTTACTCTTGTAACATGGATCAAGGAGAGTTGCCAGCCAGTAATGATCCGTCTCCTTGATAGCACGTACACGAGGATCCTTACGCAGGCTTTGCAGGATCAGGGAGGCCATGCAGCGTAGGTTTGCAGAGGCATTCGGGGCACAGTCCTCTGGGTCACTGAGGACGACAGATCCACAGGCACCTCATCCCAGCCATGTAAAAGTCCACATGTTCCTTGGGACTGTAAATCATCACTTGAAGACTGCTGCTGCTGATGCTGAGTGCTAGGCTCCACCTCCATGCTGCTGATACAATCATCCTTCTCCTCCTCTTCCTCCTTCTCCTCTTCCTGGTAGGTGGGCAAGCAGGCCCACTGTCTGGGTAAAGGGGGCCTTGAGAGGTAAGAAAGTCCTCCTCTTCCTCCCTCTGTTCTGCCTCAAGGGCCCTGTCCATTATTCCACGTAGCGTGTGCTCCAACATGTGAATAAGAGGGACAGTCTCACTGATGCATGCACTGTCACTGCTCACCATCCTCGTGGCCTCCTCAAATGGTGACAGGACAGTGCATGCATCCCTGATCAAGGCCCAATGGCATGGGGAAAAAAAAACCTAGCTGCCCTGACCCAGTTCTGCTGCCATATTGGCACAGGTACTCATTGATGGCCCGCTGCTGCGTGTGCAGCCGCTGCAGCATGGCCAACGTAGAGTTCCATCTGGTGGGCATGTCGCAGATTAGGCGGTTCTTGGGCAGGTTGTATTCCCTTTGGAGGTCAGTCAGCCGAGCAGTGGCATTATATGACCTCCGGAAATGCACACAGACTTTCCTGGCCTGCTTCAGGACATCCTGTAAGCCCGGGTACCTGCCCAAGAACCGCTGCACCACCAAATTCATGACATGCGCAAAACAGGGCACGTGGGTGAGTTTTCCCTGTCGCAGGGCAGAGAGGAGGTTGGTACCATTATCGCTGACCACCATTCCAGGCTTCATCTGGCGTGGCGTCAACCACCTCTGAGCCTGCCCCTGCAGAGCTGAAAGAACCTCTTCCCCAGTGTGGCTCCTGTCTACCAAGCACACCAGCTCTAGCACCGCATGGCATCTCTTGGCCTCCATTCCCGTGTAGCCTCTCGTACGCCTACGGAGCACGGCTGGTTCTGAGGAAACATCAGCACAGGAAAAGGCCACAGAGGAAGACGAAGAGGAGGGGGTGGAGGAGAGAGGTGTGTCACAAGCAGTAGTAGTGTTTTGGAGGCGTGGTGGCGGAACAACCTCCAAAACTACTGTACCTTGCTCTGCGTCCTTCCCAGCTGCCAGCAGAGTCACCCAATGGGCCGTAAAAGACAGGTAACGTCCCTGTCCATGCCTGCTGGACCATAAGTCAGCGGTAAGATGCACCTTACCACTGACCGCCCTGTCCAGCGAGGCATGGATATTGCCTTCCACATGCCGGTAGAGAGCCGGAATCGCCTTCCGAGAGAAAAAGTGACGTTTTGGTACTTGCCACTGAGGTACTGCACATTGCACAAACTCACGGAAGGGGGCAGAATCTACCAACTGAAAAGGTAGCAGTTGAAGTGCTAGCAATTTCGCTAAGCTAGCATTCAACTGCTGGGTGTGTGGATGCCTGGGATTGTACTTATTTCGGCGCTGCAGCAGCTGGAGCAGGGAAATTTGCCTGGTACTATCAGTAGATTGCCCGCTACTACTAGCTTGTGACACACCTATTTTTACACCTTCACTGCAGGCTTCAGAGAGAACTGATGGTCTAGTGGGGTTGGAGGTTCCAGAAGGGCAAGGGGGGTACGCTTTTGTCTTTGATGTGGGTCTTTCTGTTGTGCTTGCCAACGAGCTGCATGACAAGTCGACATATGTCTGGACAAGCATGTGGTACCCAGGCGGTTGATGTTTTGGCCACGCGAGATACGCTTGCGACATATGTTGCAAATAGCAAAGGTACGATCTTGTGGACATGTTTCAAAAAAGGCCCACACCAAAGAACTTTTGCTGTACCGGTCAGACACAGCAGCGCCATGCACAAGCGCCGTAGATGTGCGCTGTAATGCAGTTGGTGTGCCCTTAAGCTGACCCCTGGAGGGCATCCTGCCTCTTTGGAGATGTGCCTGTGCCTCGTCCTCCTTCTCCTCTTCCTCTTCTTCCTCCTCCTCTCTCCTATCAGGCACCCAGGTAGAGTCAGTGACCTCATCATCCCCTCCCTCCTCATCACTGTCAACAACCTAGCAGTATGCTCCAGCTAGGGGAACATCACTCCCAGATTGCTGTCCCTCTCGGCCACCCCCTCTCCCTGGGCTCACATCAATGCCTTCCTCTATCTGTGTTCCGTCATCTGAGTCTTCAAAACGCTGCGCATCTTCCTGCAGCATGTACCCAACAATGTGTTGAAACAGTTCGGGGGACTCCTCAGGAGGACATGGTGGGACTAGGGAAGTATTGTGTGAAGCCATTGTGCAGAGGGAAGAGGACGCCTTGGCAGCTGCTTTGCCAGACAAACTTAGATCAGTCTGTGTGAGAGAGGATGAGGAGGATCAGGACAGCTTGGTCATCCACTCTACTAATTTCTCAGCATGTTGAGGCTCAACATGGCCAGCTCCCGAAAAGAAGGTTGAGCGGCCACGGCTACGTGCTGAAGAGGATTCACCACATCTACCACCAGCGTTACCTCTAGATGCAGAGCCTACTTGCCCTCGTGACTCTCTGCCTCTCTCTGTTGTCCTTCCAGACATATTGTTCAGGTGCTATGTAACAGCACAAGTGCAGTGACACCAACTGCGCTCAGGTGGTATGTAACAGCACACGTGCAGTGACACTAACTGCGCTCAGGTGATATGTAACAGCACACGTGCAGTGACACTAACTGCGATTAGGTGGTATGTAACAGCACACGTGCAGTGACACCAAATGCGCTCAGGTGATATATAACAGCACACGTGCAGTGACACCAAATGCGCTCAGGTGGTATGTAACAGCACACGTGCAGTGACACCAAATGCACTCAGGTGATATGTAACAGCACACGTGGAGTGACCCTAACTGCGCTCAGGTGATATGTAACAGCACACGTGCAGTGACACCAAATGCGCTCAGGTGATATGTAACAGCATACCTGCGGTGACACTAACTGCGCTCAGGTGGTATGTAACAGCACACGTGCGGTGACACCAAATGCGCTCAGGTGATATGTAACAGCACGCGTGCAGTGACCCTAAGTGTGCTCAGGTGGTATGTAACAGCACACGTGCAGTGACACCAAATGCGCTCAAGTGATATGTAACAGCACACGTGCGGTGACACCAAATGCGCTCAGGTGGTATATAACAGAACATGTGCAGTGACACCAAATGCGCTCAGGTGGTTTGTAACAGCACACTTGCAGTGAAACCAAATGCGCTCAGGTGATATGTAACAGCACACGTGCAGTGACACTAACTGCACTCAGGTGATATGTAACAGAACACGTGCAGTGACCCTAACTGCGCTCAGGTGATATGTAACAGCACACGTGCAGTGACACCAAATGCGCTCAGGTGATATGTAACAGCATACCTGCGGTGACACTAACTGCGCTCAGGTGGTATGTAACAGCAAATGACACCAAATGCGCTCAGGTGATATGTAACAGCATACCTGCGGTGACACTAACTGCGCTCAGGTGGTATGTAACAGCACACGTGCGGTGACACCAAATGCGCTCAGGTGATATGTAACAGCACGCGTGCAGTGACCCTAAGTGTGCTCAGGTGGTATGTAACAGCACACGTGCAGTGACACCAAATGCGCTCAAGTGATATGTAACAGCACACGTGCGGTGACACCAAATGCGCTCAGGTGGTATATAACAGAACATGTGCAGTGACACCAAATGCGCTCAGGTGGTTTGTAACAGCACACTTGCAGTGAAACCAAATGCGCTCAGGTGATATGTAACAGCACACGTGCAGTGACACTAACTGCGCTCAGGTGATATGTAACAGAACACGTGCAGTGACACTAACTGCGCTCAGGTGGTATGTAACAGCACACGTGCAGTGACACCAAATGCACTCAGGTGATATGTAACAGCACACGTGCAGTGACACCAAATGCGCTCAGGTGATATGTAACAGCACACGTGCAGTGACACCAAATGCACTCAAGTGATATGTAACAGCACACGTGCGGTGACACCAAATGCGCTCAGGTGGTATGTAACAGCACACGTGCGGTGACACCAAATGCACTCAGGTGTTATGTAACAGCATACCTGCGGTGACACTAACTGCGCTCAGGTGGTATGTAACAGCACACGTGCGGTGACACCAAATGCGCTCAGGTGATATGTAGCAGCACACGTGCGTTGACACCAAATGCGCTCAGGTGATATGTAGCAGCACACGTGCAGTGACCCTAAGTGTGCTCAGGTGGTAAGTAACAGCACACGTGCAGTGACACCAAATGCGCTCAAGTGATATGTAACAGCACACGTGCGGTGACACCAAATGCGCTCAGGTGATATGTAGCAGCACACGTGCAGTGACCCTAAGTGCACTCAGGTGGTAAGTAACAGCACACGTGCAGTGACACCAAATGCGCTCAAGTGATATGTAACAGCACACGTGCGGTGACACCAAATGCGCTCAGGTGGTATGTAACAGCACACGTGCGGTGACACCAAATGCGTTCAGGTGATATGTAACAGCACACTTGCAGTGAAACCAAATGCGCTCAGATGATATGTAACAGCACATGTGCAGTGACACTGACTGCGCTCAGGTGATATGTAACAGCACACGTGCAGTGACACTAACTGTGCTCAGGTGGTATGTAACAGCACACGTGCAGTGACACCAAATGCGCTCAGGTGATATATAACAGAACACGTCCAGTGACACCAAATGCGCTCAGGTGGTATGTAACAGCACACGTGCGGTGACACCAAATGCGCTCAGGTGGTATGTAACAGCACACGTGCGGTGACACCAAATGCGCTCAGGTGATATGTAACAGCACACTTGCAGTGAAACCAAATGCGCTCAGATGATATGTAACAGCACATGTGCAGTGACACTGACTGCGCTCAGGTGATATGTAACAGCACACGTGCAGTGACACTAACTGTGCTCAGGTGGTATGTAACAGCACACGTGCAGTGACACCAAATGCGCTCAGGTGATATATAACAGAACACGTCCAGTGACACCAAATGCGCTCAGGTGGTATGTAACAGCACACTTGCAATGAAACCAAATGCGCTCAGGTGATATGTAACAGCACACGTGCAGTGACACTAACTGCGCTCAGGTGATATGTAACAGCACACGTGCAGTGACACTAACTGCGCTCAGGTGGTATGTAACAGCACACGTGCAGTGACACCAAATGCGCTCAGGTGATATATAACAGCACACGTGCAGTGACACCAAATGCGCTCAGGTGGTATGTAACAGCACACGTGCAGTGACACCAAATGCGCTCAGGTGATATGTAACAGCACACGTGCAGTGACCCTAACAGTGCTCAGGTGGTATGTAACAGCACACGTGCAGTGACACCAAATGCGCTCAGGTGGTATGTAACAGCACACGTGCAGTGACACCAAATGCGCTCAGGTGATATGTAACAGCACACGTGCAGTGACCCTAACTGTGCTCAGGTGGTATGTAACAGCACACATGCAGTGACACTAACTGCGCTCAGGTGATATGTAACAGCACACGTGCAGTGACACTAACTGCGATTAAGTGGTATGTAACAGCATACGTGCAGTGACACCAAATGCGCTCAGGTGATATATAACAGCACAAGTGCAGTGACCCTAACTGCGCTCAGGTGGTATGTAACAGCACACGTGCAGTGACACCAAATGCACTCAGGTGATGTGTAACAAAACACGTGCAGTGACACCAAATGCGCTCAGGTGGTATGTAACAGCACACGTGTGGTGACACTAACTGCGCTCAGGTGGTATGTAACAGCACACGTGCGGTGACACCAAATGCGCTCCGGTGATATGTAACAGCACGCGTGCAGTGACCCTAAGTGTGCTCAGGTGGTATGTAACAGCACACGTGCAGTGACACCAAATGCGCTCAAGTGATATGTAACAGCACACGTGCGGTGACACCAAATGCGCTCAGGTGGTATATAACAGAACATGTGCAGTGACACCAAATGTGCTCAGGTGGTTTGTAACAGCACACTTGCAGTGAAACCAAATGCGCTCAGGTGATATGTAACAGCACACGTGCAGTGACACTAACTGCGCTCAGGTGATATGTAACAGCACACGTGCAGTGACACTAACTGCGCTCAGGTGGTATGTAACAGCACACGTGCAGTGACACCAAATGCACTCAGGTGATATGTAACAGCACACGTGCAGTGACACCAAATGCACTCAGGTGATATGTAACAGCACACGTGCGGTGACACCAAATGCGCTCAGGTGGTATGTAACAGCACACGTGCGGTGACACCAAATGCGCTCAGGTGATATGTAGCAGCACACGTGCAGTGACCCAAAGTGCGCTCAGGTGGTAAGTAACAGCACACGTGCAGTGACACCAAATGCGCTCAAGTGATATGTAACAGCACACGTGCGGTGACACCAAATGCGCTCAGGTGGTATGTAACAGCACACGTGCGGTGACACCAAATGCGCTCAGGTGATATGTAACAGCACATGTGCAGTGACACTAACTGCGCTCAGGTGATATGTAACAGCACACGTGCAGTGACACTAACTGTGCTCAGGTGGTATGTAACAGCACACGTGCAGTGACACCAAATGCGCTCAGGTGATATATAACAGAACACGTCCAGTGACACCTAATGCGCTCAGGTGGTATGTAACAGCACACTTGCAATGAAACCAAATGCGCTCAGGTGATATGTAACAGCACACGTGCAGTGACACTAACTGATCTCAGGTGATATGTAACAGCACACGTGCAGTGACACTAACTGCGCTCAGGTGGTATGTAACAGCACACGTGCAGTGACACCAAATGCGCTCAGGTGATATATAACAGCACACGTGCAGTGACACCAAATGCGCTCAGGTGGTATGTAACAGCACACGTGCAGTGACACCAAATGCGCTCAGGTGATATGTAACAGCACACGTGCAGTGACCCTAACTGTGCTCAGGTGGTATGTAACAGCACACGTGCAGTGACACCAAATGCGCTCAGGTGGTATGTAACAGCACACGTGCAGTGACACCAAATGCGCTCAGGTGGTATGTAACAGCACACGTGCAGTGACACCAAATGCGCTCAGGTGATATGTAACAGCACACGTGCGGTGACACCAAATGCGCTCAGGTGGTATGTAACAGCACACGTGCAGTGACACCAAATGCGCTCAGGTGATATGTAACAGCACACGTGCGTTGACACCAAATACACTCAGGTGGTATGTAACAGCACACGTGCGGTGACACCAAATACGCTCAGGTGGTATGTAACAGCACACGTGCGGTGACACCAAATACGCTCAGGTGATATGTAACAGCAAACGTGCGGTGACACTAACTGTGCACAGGTGGTATGTAACAGCACACGTGCGGTGACACCAAATGCGCTCAGGTGATATGTAACAGCACACGTGCGGTGACACCAAATACGCTCAGGTGGTATGTAACAGCACACGTGCGGTGACACTAACTGTGCTCAGGTGGTATGTAACAGCACACGTGCGGTGACACCAAATGCGCTCAGGTGGTATGTAACAGCACACGTGCGGTGACACCAAATACGCTCAGGTGGTATGTAACAGCACACATGCGGTGACACTAACTGCGCTAAGGTGGTATGTAACAGCACACATGCGGTGACACCAAATGCGCTCAGGTGGTATGTAACAGCACACGTGCGGTGACACCAAATGCGCTCAGGTAGTATGTAACAGCACACGTGCGGTGACAACAAATGCGCTCAGGTGGTAGGTAACAGCACACGTGCAGTGACCCTAAGTGCGCTCAGGTGGTTTGTAACAGCACACGTGCGGTGACACCAAATGCGCTCAAGTGATATGTAACAGCACACGTGCGGTGACACCAAATGCGCTCAGGTGGTATATAACAGAACATGTGCAGTGACACCAGATGCGCTCAGGTGGTTTGTAACAGCACACTTGCAGTGAAACCAAATGCGCTCAGGTGATATGTAACAGCACACGTGCAGTGACACTAACTGCGCTCAGGTGATATGTAACAGCAAACGTGCGGTGACACTAACTGTGCACAGGTGGTATGTAACAGCACACGTGCGGTGACACCAAATGCGCTCAGGTGATATGTAACAGCACACGTGCGGTGACACCAAATACGCTCAGGTGGTATGTAACAGCACACGTGCGGTGACACTAACTGTGCTCAGGTGGTATGTAACAGCACACGTGCGGTGACACCAAATGCGCTCAGGTGGTATGTAACAGCACACGTGCGGTGACACCAAATGCGCTCAGGTAGTATGTAACAGCACACGTGCGGTGACAACAAATGCGCTCAGGTGGTAGGTAACAGCACACGTGCAGTGACACCAAATGCACTCAGGTGATATGTAACAGCACACGTGCAGTCACACTAACTGCGCTCAGGTGGTATGTAACAGCACACGTGCAGTGACACCACATGCGCTCAGGTGATATATAACAGAACACGTCCAGTGACACCAAATGCGCTCAGGTGGTATGTAACAGCACACTTGCAATGAAACCAAATGCGCTCAGGTGATATGTAACAGCACACGTGCAGTGACACTAACTGCGCTCAGGTGATATGTAACAGCACACGTGCAGTGACACTAACTGCGCTCAGGTGTTATGTAACAGCACATGTGCAGTGACACCAACTGCGCTCAGGTGATATATAACAGCACACGTGCAGTGACACCAAATGCGCTCAGGTGGTATGTAACAGCACACGTGCAGTGACACCAAATGCGCTCAGGTGATATGTAACAGCACACGTGCAGTGACCCTAACTGTGCTCAGGTGGTATGTAACAGCACACGTGCGGTGACACCAAATGCGCTCAGGTGGTATGTAACAGCACACGTGCAGTGACACCAAATGCGCTCAGGTGATATGTAACAGCACACGTGCAGAGACACCAAATGCGCTCAGGTGATATGTAACAGCACATGTGCGATGACACCAAATACACTCAGGTGGTATGTAACAGCACACGTGCGGTGACACCAAATACGCTCAGGTGGTATGTAACAGCACATGTGCGGTGACACCAAATACGCTCAGGTGATATGTAACAGCAAACGTGCGGTGACACTAACTGTGCACAGGTGGTATGTAACAGCACACGTGCGGTGACACCAAATGCGCTCAGGTGATATGTAACAGCACACGTGCGGTTACACCAAATACGCTCAGGTGGTATTTAACAGCACACGTGCGGTGACACTACCTGTGCTCAGGTGGTATGTAACAGCACACATGCGGTGACACCAAATGCGCTCAGGTGGTATGTAACAGCACACGTGCGGTGACACCAAATGCGCTCAGGTAGTATGTAACAGCACACGTGCGGTGACAACAAATGCGCTCAGGTGGTAGGTAACAGCACACGTGCAGTGACCCTAAGTGCGCTCAGGTGGTTTGTAACAGCACACGTGCGGTGACACCAAATGCGCTCAAGTGATATGTAACAGCACATGTGCGGTGACACCAAATGCGCTCAGGTGGTATATAACAGAACATGTGCAGTGACACCAAATGCGCTCAGGTGGTTTGTAACAGCACACTTGCAGTGAAACCAAATGCGCTCAGGTGATATGTAACAGCACACGTGCAGTGACACTAACTGCGCTCAGGTGATATGTAACAGCACACGTGCAGTGACACTAACTGCGCTCAGGTGGTATATAACAGAACATGTGCAGTAAAACCAAATGCGCTCAGGTGGTTTGTAACAGCACACTTGCAGTGAAACCAAATGCGCTCAGGTGATATGTAACAGCACACGTGCAGTGACACTAACTGCGCTCAGGTGATATGTAACAGCACACGTGCAGTGACACTAACTGCGCTCAGGTGGTATGTAACAGCACACGTGCAGTGACACCAAATGCACTCAGGTGATATGTAACAGCACACGTGCAGTGACACCAAATGCGCTCAGGTGATATGTAACAGCACACGTGCAGTGACACCAAATGCACTCAGGTGATATGTAACAGCACACGTGCAGTGACACCAAATGCGCTCAGGTGATATGTAACAGCACACGTGCAGTGACACCAAATGCACTCAGGTGATATGTAACAGCACACGTGCGGTGACACCAAATGCGCTCAGGTGGTATGTAACAGCACACGTGCAGTGACACCAAATGCGCTCAGGTGATATGTAGCAGCACACTTGCAGTGACCCAAAGTGCGCTCAGGTGGTAAGTAACAGCACACGTGCAGTGACACCAAATGCGCTCAAGTGATATGTAACAGCACACGTGCGGTGACACCAAATGCGCTCAGGTGGTATGTAACAGCACACGTGCGGTGACACCAAATGCGCTCAGGTGATATGTAACAGCCCACTTGCAGTGAAACCAAATGCGCTCAGGTGATATGTAACAGCACATGTGCAGTAAAAATAACTGCGCTCAGGTGATATGTAACAGCACACGTGCAGTGACACTAACTGCGCTCAGGTGGTATGTAACAGCACACGTTCAGTGACACCAAATGCGCTCAGGTGATATATAACAGAACACGTCCAGTGACACCAAATGCGCTCAGGTGGTATGTAACAGCACACGTGCAGTGACACCAAATGCGCTCAGGTGGTATGTAACAGCACACGTGCAGTGACACCAAATGCGCTCAGGTGATATGTAACAGCACACGTGCAGTGACCCTAACTGTGCTCAGGTGGTATGTAACAGCACCCGTGCAGTGACACCAAATGCGCTCAGGTGGTATGTAACAGCACACGTGCAGTGACACCAAATGCGCTCAGGTGATATGTAACAGCACACGTGCAGTGACCCTAACTGTGCTCAGGTGGTATGTAACAGCACACGTGCGGTGACACCAAATGCGCTCAGGTGGTATGTAACAGCACACGTGCAGTGACACCAAATGCGCTCAGGTGATATGTAACAGCACACGTGCAGAGACACCAAATGCGCTCAGGTGATATGTAACAGCACACGTGCGATGACACCAAATACACTCAGGTGGTATGTAACAGCACACGTGCGGTGACACCAAATACGCTCAGGTGGTATGTAACAGCACACGTGCGGTGACACCAAATACGCTCAGGTGATATGTAACAGCAAACGTGCGGTGACACTAACTGTGCACAGGTGGTATGTAACAGCACACGTGCGGTGACACCAAATGCGCTCAGATGATATGTAACAGCACACGTGCGGTGACACCAAATACGCTCAGGTGGTATTTAACAGCACACGTGCGGTGACACTAACTGTGCTCAGGTGGTATGTAACAGCACACGTGCGGTGACACCAAATGCGCTCAGGTGGTATGTAACAGCACACGTGCGGTGACACCAAATACGCTCAGGTGGTATGTAACAGCACACATGCGGTGACACCAAATGCGCTCAGGTAGTATGTAACAGCACACGTGCGGTGACAACAAATGCGCTCAGGTGGTAGGTAACAGCACACGTGCAGTGACCCTAAGTGCGCTCAGGTGGTTTGTAACAGCACACGTGCGGTGACACCAAATGCGCTCAAGTGATATGTAACAGCACACGTGCGGTGACACCAAATGCGCTCAGGTGGTATATAACAGAACATGTGCAGTGACACCAAATGCGCTCAGGTGGTTTGTAACAGCACACTTGCAGTGAAACCAAATGCGCTCAGATGATATGTAACAGCACACGTGCAGTGACACTAACTGCGCTCAGGTGATATGTAACAGCACACGTGCAGTGACACTAACTGCGCTCAGGTGGTATATAACAGAACATGTGCAGTGACACCAAATGCGCTCAGGTGGTTTGTAACAGCACACTTGCAGTGAAACCAAATGCGCTCAGGTGATATGTAACAGCACACGTGCAGTGACACTAACTGCGCTCAGGTGATATGTAACAGCACACGTGCAGTGACACTAACTGCGCTCAGGTGGTATGTAACAGCACACGTGCAGTGACACCAAATGCACTCAGGTGATATGTAACAGCACACGTGCAGTGACACCAAATGCGCTCAGGTGATATGTAACAGCACACGTGCAGTGACACTAACTGCGCTCAGGTGGTATGTAACAGCACACGTGCAGTGACACCAAATGCACTCAGGTGATATGTAACAGCACACGTGCAGTGACACCAAATGCGCTCAGGTGATATGTAACAGCACACGTGCAGTGACACCAAATGCGCTCAGGTGGTATGTAACAGCACACGTGCAGTGACACCAAATGCGCTCAGGTGATATGTAGCAGCACACATGCAGTGACCCAAAGTGCGCTCAGGTGGTAAGTAACAGCACACGTGCAGTGACACCAAATGCGCTCAAGTGATATGTAACAGCACACGTGCGGTGACACCAAATGCGCTCAGGTGGTATGTAACAGCACACGTGCGGTGACACCAAATGCGCTCAGGTGATATGTAACAGCCCACTTGCAGTGAAACCAAATGCGCTCAGGTGATATGTAACAGCACATGTGCAGTGACACTAACTGCGCTCAGGTGGTATGTAACAGCACACGTGCAGTGACACCAAATGCGCTCAGGTGATATATAACAGAACACGTCCAGTGACACCAAATGCGCTCAGGTGGTATGTAACAGCACACTTGCAATGAAACCAAATGCGCTCAGGTGATATGTAACAGCACACGTGCAGTGACACTAACTGCGCTCAGGTGATATGTAACAGCACACGTGCAGTGACACTAACTGCGCTCAGGTGTTATGTAACAGCACATGTGCAGTGACACCAAATGCGCTCAGGTGATATATAACAGCACACGTGCAGTGACACCAAATGCGCTCAGGTGGTATGTAACAGCACACGTGCAGTGACACCAAATGCGCTCAGGTGATATGTAACAGCACACGTGCAGTGACCCTAACTGTGCTCAGGTGGTATGTAACAGCACCCGTGCAGTGACACCAAATGCGCTCAGGTGGTATGTAACAGCACACGTGCAGTGACACCAAATGCGCTCAGGTGATATGTAACAGCACACGTGCAGTGACCCTAACTGTGCTCAGGTGGTATGTAACAGCACACGTGCAGTGACACCAAATGCGCTCAGGTGATATGTAACAGCACACGTGCGGTGACACCAAATGCGCTCAGGTGGTATGTAACAGCACACGTGAAGTGACACCAAATGCGCTCAGGTGATATGTAACAGCACACGTGCAGTGACACCAAATGCGCTCAGGTGATATGTAACAGCACACGTGCGGTGACACCAAATGCGCTCAGGTGGTATGTAACAGCACACGTGAAGTGACACCAAATGCGCTCAGGTGATATGTAACAGCACACGTGCAGTGACACCAATTGCGCTCAGGTGATATGTAACAGCACACGTGCGGTGACACCAAATACGCTCAGGTGGTATGTAACAGCACACGTGCGGTGACACCAAATAAGCTCAGGTGATATGTAACAGCAAACGTGCGGTGACACTAACTGTGCACAGGTGGTATGTAACAGCACACGTGCGGTGACACCAAATGCGCTCAGGTAATATGTAACAGCACACGTGCGGTGACACCAAATACGCTCAGGTGGTATGTAACAGCACACGTGCGGTGACACTAACTGTGCTCAGGTGGTATGTAACAGCACACGTGCGGTGACACCAAATGCGCTCAGGTGGTATGTAACAGCACACATGCGGTGACACCAAATACGCTCAGGTGGTATGTAACTGCACACATGCGGTGACACTAACTGTGCTAAGGTGGTATGTAACAGCACACATGCGGTGACACCAAATGCGCTCAGGTGGTATGTAACAGCACACGTGCGGTGACACCAAATGCGCTCAGGTAGTATGTAACAGCACACGTGCGGTGACACCAAATGCACTCAGGTGGTAGGTAACAGCACACGTGCAGTGACCCTAAGTGCGCTCAGGTGGTTTGTAACAGCACACGTGCGGTGACACCAAATGCGCTCAGGTGGTATGTAACAGCACACGTGCGCTGACATCAAATGCGCTCAGGTGGTATGTAACAGCACTCGTGCGGTGACACCAAATGCGCTCAGGTGATATGTAACAGCACACGTGCAGTGACACCAAATGCGCTCAGGTGGTATTAAACAGCACACGCACAGTCAGAGCGACTGCGTTTCTGTGCAATTCAATAGCCCACTTGATTTAACAGCAACTGCCTTTCTGTGCAAATAAATAGCACACTTGCAGTAACAGTTAATGCGTCTATGTGTAATTAACTAGCACACGTTGACTAACACGGAGTACTATGTTTAAGGTAAACCCTAAAGCACAATCTCCTGCCTGACAGATTCTAATAGCAGTGTGACGGTGGTAGAACATATCCCCGTCAAGCCTTCCCTTCTTCTCCCATAAAAGAAATCGCCCAATATTCCATGAGTAGGAATATCCCTGGAATCGCCGAATAATCCATACATGAGCCAAGGCTTAATGCTGAATGTAAACAGGACACACTTTATTGAAAGTACACAGCACACTTTATACAGGATTTGGAACATCCCGCCCCCAACAACCGCTTTCCTATTGGTCCATTGTAAAGCATGCAGTCTTCACTCAGGTCCTCTTAAACCATGCAAATGAGGACTTGAAAATAACACAGCAGAGATTGGTCCCAAAGCTTGAATAGCCTGAATATGTGTGTTGAGACAGAAGCCCCCAGGGGGTCGGGTGGCTAGGCGTCTCGTCTCTGGCACGGCTATTCATCTGCAGAACACAATGGAAAGGTATTTCACAAGCCACTTAGCATTGAAAGGTCATTGTCCCTTACTGGCAGCATGGCAATCTGGTTTAAACAGGTTTTACAGATGCCTCTACAAAGGGGAAAGTAATCCAATTATCCAGGGCTAGAGGCAGACCCCATAACACACAGACATTAAAAATAGCAGGGAAAGAATTACACTGAAGTATATAGGCAATTGCAAAAAAGTCCTTCACAAGCAGATCTAGCTAAGCTATAATTTTTTTTAATATATTGACAACTCCTAGGGATGTCAATATATTCTCTACAAACTGTAAATTTAACTATACTGACTACTAGCCTCCCTGATCTATCTATCTATCTATCTATCTATCTATCTATCTATCTATCTATCTATCTATCTATCTATCTATCTATCTATCTATCTATCTATCTATCTATCTATCTATCTATCTATCTATCTATCTATCTATCTATCTATCTATCTAAAAAGACACTGGGGGGTAGATTCATGTAGCACTTACTCCGGCGTTTTTAAAGATGCGCGGCGTAACTGTTACTTTGCGCCGTCGGATCCATGCGCCATACCTACTATACCAGATCCGCCTTCAAATAGGCTACTTCTTACCGGCGTAACTTTTCCACGCCGGCGTGGCTTTGGCGCATCTTTACGCGGGACAGATCAACCGTTCCCATGCATTATCTATTCAAATATGCAAATGAGGGAGAACCGCCGATTCAGAAACTTACGTTTGTCCGGCGCCGGCGTACCCCGGTGCGCGTAACTGCAATTTCGTGCGGGAAGTCACCCCTCATAAAGCAGGGGTAACTTTGCACAGGAGTTGAACAGATCAGCTGGAGAACAGCTAAAGCAACACTGTTACAGACAAATTGAGCTCAAACACTTGCTGGAAAACACATCTGTCTGCCAACATGCCAGGGGCAGCCTTGCTCATAGCCCTACAGCGTCGACGTGCACGTAGGAGGGCACGGGAGAGGATATTCCGCACGCGCATTGACGTGTTTGGCATGAGTGATTTGGAGGTGTTTCGCCTATTCAGATTCAGCCCTGAAGCCATCCTGGAACTATCCACAACCCTGCAGGATGACATCACCAGCCAGACACACCGCTCACAAGCAGTGCAGCCACTGGTGAAGGTCCTGGCAACACTCCATTTCCTTGCCAGTGGATCTTTTCAAAGAACAAGTGGATTGGTTGCTGGGATGTCACAATCCACCATGAGCAGATGTGTGCACCAGGTTATCCCAGCAATCCTCAGACGCATGGCCAACCAAATCATCAAACCCACCACTGAGGACCTGCGGCTGAAGGCAATGACAGATTTCTACAGAATTGCCCGAATCCCACGCACCGTGGGGGCCATTGATTGCACACATGTGGCACTACGGCCCCCCCCGGGACACAGAGCACATATACTGCAATCGGAAGCATTGGCATTCCATCAATGTACAGGTGATAGTTGATGCCCAAGGCCTAATATGGCACGTCCGTGCCAAGGACCCCGGGTCCAGCCATGACAGCTACATATACCGTCAAAGCACCATCTCCACAGAATTTGAACAGAACGTGTATGGGGACAGCTGGCTGGTTGGTGAGTGACATGGGTGGCAGACATGACTGTCCCCCCCCCCATGATGCACACATCACAAGGGGCACATGCACTACTAACATCCTCCTGTCTTTTCCTTACCAGGTGACGCGGCATATGCACTTGGACCCCATCTCATGACTCCATTCCGGGATCCCCAAACCAGAGGAGAGCAAAGATACAATGAAGCACACATAAAAACCCGTGCAGTGGTGGAGCGCACCTTTGGCCTCCTGAAGTCACGTTTCCGATGCCTGGATAAGTCTGGGGGTACCCTCTTGTATTCCCCAAACTTTGTGTGCCAGATTATTGGGGCATGTTGCATGCTGCACAACTTTGCCATGAGAAAGGGCCTGCAGATTGACTTACGTGATGACCTGACCCCCGAACCACACAGTCCCCCCTTGCCCGAGGGTCCCCCGTCTGCTGAGGGAAGAGCAGTCAGGAGGGTCCTTGTGGTAGGCTACTTTTCACGTTAAACACACACATTAATCATGTCACAATGAGAATGCACGCATGCACACCACTGTGGTCCCTAGCACACACACACACCACATCCACATCAAATTGGATTAGACCGAAGTACACCACATGGGACTTGGGAGCAGCAACGCCACGCCACGGCTCCAATTATGTTGCTGTACATTCATACACCATTCACACGTGTCGTGGTGATAATTTCTCACCAACGACTGAGGGTGACAGGGAGATAAAAAATAAATAAAACTCATAATCTGAGTATCAAACATAAATTAATATAAATCAACGGCCCTGTCGTGGGCTCCTTCTTGACCCTAGGCTCCTGGGGCGCAGTTGCCTGGGGCGAGCCACAGGTGGGGGGCTGGGGGGGCTGGTGGTTGAACCTCCCCAGTCTCTCCCTGGCTGCCTGGCTGCCCTCCATTGCCATGGCTAGCCGGTGGAGGTAGGTATTGGTGGCAGCCTGCATCCGCAGCCGGCGGGTGGTATTGCTGCGCTGTTGGCGCCGTGTCTGCCTCCCCTCCTCACGGACAGCAGCTGCCAGGCTCCGGACCTCAGAGACCAGGCCAGATGTTGTGGTCTGCAGGTCCACCAGGTCCCAACAACATCCTGCAGACTTTCATTGATATTGTTATTCTGGGCAGCCTGCTGGGTGATGGCTTCCTGCACTGCCACAGTGCAAGCAGCCTGGCTCTCGGCCATGGACACCAGGCTATCTGCGACCCGATGCAGATCACCCGCAAGACACCCAATATGGCGTGTCTGCCTTGTTTGGTCCCTTGCCAGATGGTCCTCAAACTCGTCTGGGACTCCTCGTGTTTTTTTCGTTGCCGTACTAGAGGCCTGAGAGGCTGGAGGACGGCTGTAGGGGAGGTCCCTTGAGGGGGTATCCCTGGAGGGGATGGGGTCCCTTGATGGGGTATCCCTGGAGGGAATGGGGTCCCTTGATGGGGTATCCCGGGAGGGGATGGGGTCCCTTGATGGGGAATCTAGCAGGGGGAGGTTTGGGAGGGGCCAGGTATGCGGGTCTCATCCAGCAAATACAGAGCATCCTCTTCTACCCCGACGTGCTCCTCCTCAACCTCCACAAGCAATGATGTCGGGGCTAGATCCACCATGGATGGGGTGGATCGCCCTGCAACCAATGACGGCCCAGCTCCATCCTGCACATCTGTGGATGACACAAAACAATCACATGTTGGAGTACCCACACACTTGTCACATGTAACCCCCCCCACCCATGCAACACACCACAAAGCAGATAAAACACACTTACCTGACCTCAAAGGCTGATCCCCTGATTCGAAGCCCGGCAGACCCTCCACAAGCTCCCTATCCAGCAACCTGGCCACGACCATGTCCTCTGCCATCAGGGTGATTCTTGTGGCTGGTCCTCCACCTGTGCCACTGGCATGCTTCCTGATTGCCACTAGCTTATCTTTGACAAGTCTCCGCATGTCACTGATTTTCTTGCGGATGTGCTTGGGCTCCCTGTCCGCCACACCGACAGCATTGACCTGCCTGGTTAGTTCCGCATAAATGCGGGTTTTCTCAGATTTCCCAGTGTTGGCACTCTGTGGCCCATAGAGGCGGGCACCATATTGGGAGAGACCATTGGTGATCACAGCCTTCTCCTGAGGGCTGAAATTTAACATTCTACGGTCAGCAGGAGTCTCTGGTGCAGCCATCATAAATGCAAAAAGCAGGATGCAAAAGCCCTGGCAATTCAAAATAATGCTGGTCGCGTTTTGCAAGTGAGTGGCGCTTCTGTGTGCGTATTTATGCACTGGAGTAGGAAGTGGTGCGGCGGATCTTGGTGGTGACGTCGGCGCCGTACTGCGCATGCGCACAGGAGGCAGACAGCCAGGTGACATCAGTGCGCATGCGCCGTTTAAGATACACCGTACGGATCTCTCAGCGCCACCGTCAAACCATCATTTGCATGTGGTGACGCCCACTTACAGTTCCGCCGCCTTACGTCGTCGAAAAACCGCTGCGCAGGTGAGTGAAACATTGATGAATAAAGTACATGCCTCTCCGCGCTGGTACGGTGTAGCGGAAAAAAGATGCGCCACGCCGGAGCAACGATGCGCCATTGTACATGAATCTACCCCTGTGTCTCTATCTATCTCTCTCTCTCTCTCTGTCTGACTGACTTCTCTAAGCAAGCTAAACAAAGTGTGGGGCGTGTGCTAAAGCCCTGAGCCCTAATTGGCCAAAGCACCCAGGCTTTGGCCAATTAGGTCTCTTCATTTTTTGGGCGCTGTGATTGGCCAAGCATGCGGGGTCATAGTGCATGCTTGGCCAAACATCAGCGCGCAACGCCGCAGTGAATTATGGGTCATTCGAATTTGGCGCGAACGACCCGATTTGTTCGTTTTCGAATGCGAAGCTCATCCCTACTGGCAACAGACATCCCTGGTCACCAAGAACTTTTTTTACAGGCATTTCTCAGGTAGCCATCCCCACTGCTGCTCCTTCTTTTACCCACAGAAAATTCAGAGACACCTTATTTATGAGACATTAACCTGCCAGCCTCTGGAAATTAGTGATAAAGATTCTTCTGTAGTGCATCCTCTGGAAATTACTGATACAGATCCCTCTGTAGTGCATCCTCTGGAAATTAGTTACACAGATTCGACTATAGTGCATCCTCTAGATGTTTTTTTTTTAAAGTGTATTTTGTGCGTGGAGTCGAGAGAGAGGAGCTGGACTGCAGGAGTTGGAAGTAGGCAGACCCTCCCCCCGGAGGCAATCGCCATCCTTCTCAATGCCCCCGGTGGCAATGGCGGGTGTGAGGGGGGCCTCCCACTCACCCCACCCTACCTGCTCCACTTGGGAGCCAGACTGGGGCCCAACGGGACAGAGGGACTCCCCCTATGAGGGAGTGAGGGGGTCTAGCCCAGCCAGCCCCATAGGTCCTTCGCCTCTCTTTATTTTAGGAGACCTCATGGCCAAAGTGCGTGTGAGTTAAACCAATTTTGTGTGCGTGCAAGTGTGGTGGTTTTTGGGGGGGGTGGGCATACTAAGAACAGGCGTACCTTGCATAGCACACCCACCCGGAGCCGGGCTGAGACCACCAAACTCAATTCACATGTAGCCAAGACCGGGATCCGAACCCTTAGCTGCAGAGGTGAACGGCTTGTCAGCGCAGTGCCAATCACGTTGAGCCACCACAGCTCCCACTAGATGTTTTAACCTCTACTATCTCAGTGAGGGCAGGATGAGCTCTGTGGCTTTCCCCATGTAATGTGGATCAAGGAGGTTTACCATCCAGTAATAGTCCCTCTACTTGATGTCATGAATCCTAAAGTCCTTTTGCATGCTCATAAGCATTAGGGAGGCCAGGTGCCTTAAACTACTGGTGAAGGAGGAGAATTCTCATGGTTGCTGAGAATGACTTTGTGCTGAGCTACCTCCCCAGCCTTGTACTACTCTCAAGGTTTGGAAGGCATGCAACCCACCCCTGGAATACTGACCCATGTAAACCTCAGCCTCTATTACCCCTTGGCAACCATACTCTTCCTGCCTATTGTGGTCTCTTTGGGATAGTGTTTGATAAAACAGGTCATAGGTTGCAATAAAGTCCTTCTCTCTTCCTCCTTCTGCTTTTCCTTGAGTACCCTGTCCATTATGCCATAGTCCCTGCTTACCATTCTTGTATCCTCCTCAAATTGTAATATTACAGTGCGTGCACCCTGTATCAGCAGCCACTGATGTGAGGAAAAGAAGCCCAGATTCTCTGAATCTGTACTCATGCCATACTTGAAATGGTGCCACTGTAAACCACTAATCATGTGGTGTACAGGCAGATGCAATTGCCACTGAACTGCACGCAACTAAACATTGGCTCACCTTAAATTGCTACAAGCTTCTCTGGCATGCCTCAGAAGAACCTGTAAACCAAAGTACCAATCAGGAAGCACTTTACTTCTACATGATACCCCCTGATACCCCCTGATATACCTTTATCCCCATCACTGGAGGCTACTGAGAGGGAATCATGTATAAAATAGACATGTGCATTCGTTTTCGTCTGAATGCATTTTCGTCCCAATTTCTGGGATTTTCGCATTTGTTTTAACAAATGATAACGAATGCGCAGAATCCGAAATCTGAAAGATCTGACATAAAAAAAATGCTTTATTTTTGTTTCATTTCTACAACAGTTTGTTATAGAAGAAGATTCGACATGACGGTGACAATAGCGATCTGTGTCTATCGAGCCTGCGTTCGAATGTGCCTAAGCTAACTCTATTAGTCCAAGATTATTCAACAAAAAGATAAAATATTCAACATTGTAGAGATATGAAGATTTGACGAAGCAGCTAAAAACATACGTTTGCCACCAGCCAACATTTATGGTCAAATGCTCCGCCCATAGGCTATAGAAGAATTCAAATGTTGGTTGACTAGTAATAATAATTAACAAATATAATTATTACTAGTCATACAACATTAGAATTCTAATATAGCTTGTGGGTGAAGCATTCGATCAGAAATGTATGATTGCTGCGTTGTACAGTTTAGCTGCTTCGTCAAATCGTCTTAGAACATTCGACAGACACCATAAGCCTTCAATGACAAATTCAACCTTAATTAATTTGGATTTTTGGACAAATGCATTTTTTAACGAAACAAAATAAATAAAAACAAATTTCTGGAGTAACTAAATAAATGTATTTTTCAGATGAAAATCCAAAACAAAATATTTCAGTTTGCACATGTCTAGTATAGAGGGGATAGAGGTGGAAAGTGGGGAGCTGGAAGGAGAAGCCAGTGTAGACCTTTCTGGTCCAAGTCAGATGTCTTTTCATCATACATGTGGTACCCAAACGCCCAATTGCATTGCAATTCTTGATATGCTGGAGGCAGAGACTGCAAGTAACTGGTGCACACGTGTTGATAAAGGCCTACAGAGGTGAGCTCTGAGGAGCAGAACAGAGGAAAGCAGTGCCCTGAAACTGTGGAACACTGATATTCTGTAGAATGTGAGCTGCCCCTGGATGGAATACTGCCTTGTTGGGGTAGTTCCACTCCCCCACTTGTCTCCTCTGATTCACTGGGATACAGTCAGAAACCTCATCATATCCCCCCTCCTCATCACTGAAGTCAACTTGGCAGTATTTTCTATCTTTGGGAAATTTGCCAGCAATTGGTTCTCCTTGCCTGGTGCCGCTCCCTCTAGGTTGCTATTGGTTGTCTAGCGTGGTTAGTCAGTCCACTACCCATACCCACCTCTGCATGCTCTGGCTGTATAGCATGCAAAGCCACCCCCCCCAAAAAAAATAGCAAACATGCCCTGGCTGCAGATACCGCCCTACTTTCATGACTACACACTCACTTATAGCTGCATAGGAACTCAAAAGGCCTGCCAGAAATTAAGCTGATAATGTGTGGCTTTTACCCCCTAATTTTATTTTCAGCTCTTGAAGGAGCTGAATGGGGGGGGGGGTGGTACTTGAGTACTCAGTATACTGTAATGCTTTGGTACAGTTCAAGCTGTGGTGCTTGGATGCACTGTAATCGTTGGTGCTTTGGTTAACTAATAAGCACCCATGATCTGTGGAGCCCTACTGCAAAGGGCAATTGTTGTGTTGATTTTTGCTATTGCAGCTGCTGACCCCATAAAAAATAAATAAGAGACCTTAACAAAATAAAATCCCCCAAAAAGATAAATCAAACACAGAATAAAAAGAATAATAAAAAAAAAAAGAATCAACACAAAACACCCACGAGAAAACACTACAAGAAATATAAAACTTTTTTTTCTGCTTAAGGAAAAAAATGAAAGACAACTTACTACTAATAAAGAAAAGCAAAAACAAAAGGAGCAACAATAATAGAGAATAGCAGTAACACAGCAATAGATCCTGACGTTTACACACACTCACACAAACACAAATTTAGTCTTTAAAAGGAACTGTTGGGTCTTAGGAAATCACAATGAATGCATGTGGGCTTTCACTATACCCTCCCTCGCCACAAAATGATGGTTCCATAACCAAAAAGAAAATGATAGTGGAAAAGGGGCACCCTTGGTGGGCTCCATTGGAATTAGAAAATGGGATTGGCAAATGGTTTGGGCCAAGCAAAAGTTTGGCTCAAACATCGCCTGTTCGGTGAACACCCAAATTTCCAGTGGCACTCGGCGGGATCCCGAGCACCCCAAAATGCACTGCACACTTACCAGTGCATTCTAGGGCCCTAATTGGATACCAATTAGGGCACAGAGCACTGTGAGAGCGATGTGATTATGACTTTGTCCAATCATGGCTCAGTGTTCATAGTCACACCCCAAACTATAAAAGGTTCCTTCCCATAGGAAGCTTTTGCAGTGTGTTAGTGGAGTAAGGATAGATAGAGCAGGGCTGAGTTTGCTACTAGCGAATTAGTGTGTTCATTGTGACCCAGTAGAGTGTTAGTGTAGTGTTAGTATAGTGTGTCAGTATAGTGTAAGTATAGTGGGGGTTATTTACAAAAGGCAAATCCACTTTGCACTACAAGTGCACTGCAAGTGCACTTGAAGGTGCAGTCACTGTAGATCTGAGGGGGACAATCAAGGAAAATAAAAAAAACAGCATTTTTGTTTGCACATAATTGGATGATAAAATCAGCAGAGCTTCCCCTAATTTCAGATCTTCTCCCCAGATCTACAGTGACTGTACTTACAAGTGGATTTGCCCTTAGTAAATCAACCCCATTGTTTAGTAGCAGGGCTGCCAAATGGAAGGTAGGAAGCATAATGTTTACTTCAGGCATACAGTTAAGGGCTTGGTTGGCTGATGGTGTATACACCAATACACTACCACACTGTACAATATACACTTCTCTGTAATACACTGGTGCAAAAAAGCAGGAAGGTAGTGGGAAGAGGTGGTGGACACAAAGGAAGTGGGCACATGGTAGAAAATGTGGCTACTACTGATGGGTAAATGTTAAGAGATGTAGCAGCTAGTTGTGTGCTGAGGGCAAAGCTGAAGTAGCTGTTTGTGGATAGAGAAAAGGCACTGTGGAAGTTACGTAGGTGCATAAGGTAGGAGATGATAATCAAATGGACACATAACTGGTGGTCCAGATAATAGGGAAACAAATGCTATTTGATAAACATGAACACAAAGTGCATTTTTTTTTTATAGTTGTTTCTTGATGGTAAAGGGCCATCCAAAGGAGAAAATCAGTGGGCCTTAACAGCTTTTCATTGTGTTTAGGCTAGAAATGTGTGGGTTTTTGAGGATGAAGGTGTCTCAAAACAGCAGGAGAGGAGCAACTAAGAGTTATCCTATTACTGAACCTCAGAGTAGCTTGCAAATTCCTCTTCTAATTAGAGAGGGGTTTGAAATTTGCTACCCCACCATTTACTCTGAGGCCCAGAACACATGGCTTTTTAAATTAAATTGATATTAAAATCTCTTAAAAAAAACATATTATACTAACCTACCCTGTGCAGTGGTTTTGCACAGAGAAGCTCTGATTCTCCTCTTCTCTGATCCCTTGCTGGCACTCCTGGCCTCTCCCTCCTTCCTAGTGCCCCCAAAGCAAGCAGCTTGAAATGGGGACACCCAAGCAGGCTCGCTCATGAGCTGCGGCACTCTGTGTCCATCCACAAACAGAGCCATTGCTTGGCCCCACCCCCTCTCTCTCCTGATAGGCTGAGTGGCTGTGATTAACAGCAGCGGGAGCCAATGAGGAGGCAGAGTCCCTGAAGAGCCAGGGCAATTTTTTACATTATTGGATTGAGATGGGGCTTAGGTAAGTATTGGGGGAGCAGGAAGGGGATGCTGCACAGAAAAGGTTAAAAATCTCGAGCCTTTAGAACCATTTAAAAAAAACAAAAAACATTATTTTATAAGTTGGCATTGGTATCACTGATGGTTGGACTCCCCTTCCTAAAAAAATATATTTTTTTATACCTTTTTTGTGACCCTATAGATTTCACTGGTTCGTCCTGGTACCTGTAGTTCTTCATTGGTTGGGGGGTCACATGCTCTGAGGGGTTCATGGTGGGACCTGACTGTAGTCCTTTACTTTTGGGGGTCTCATCCCCCCAAAAGTGAATGAAGGACTACAAGTCTAAAGATGTGACCCTCCAAATTTGAAGGACTACAACACCCAGCATGAACCGCTGACATCTAAGGGTGTGATCCCATAGATTTCACAGATCTATGTGGGGACTAGGGATGAGTTTGGTTCGCACCAGAACCGTCGAACAGACCGACCGTTAAAAACACCATTGAAGTCTATGGGACTCAAACGTTCGAATTCAAAAACGCTAATTTTAAAGACCAATATTCAAGTTATTGTTGGAAAACATCTTTGAGAACCCGGGTCTTGCCCCAGGGAACATGTATCAATGGAAAAAAGTTAAAAAAACTGTTGTTTTTTCAGAAGCAGGACTCCTGAAAAAGTGACCGTTTAAAAAAAAAAAAAAATCCATTGATACATGTTCCCTCGGGCAAGACCCGGGTTCTCAAATACGTTTTCACAGGCAAGCTATAGACACCCAGCAGGTACAATATTTAAAGGAATTATTTTTTATTTTTTATTTTATTTAACCACTTAAGGACTGCCGCATGTACATTTACGTCGGCAGAATGGCACGGACAGGCACATTGGCGTACCTGTACGTTCCTGCCTTAACGCGGGTCCAACTGGTGCCCCCCCCCGGTACATGCGACGGTCCAGGTGGCTGTAGGAGTGATCTGTGCTGATGGGGCGGCGGATCGTTTTTGTCGTTTTTGTCCACCTCCTCCAGATCGCTCCCAGTCAATGTGCGCGCTCCCCTGCAGTGTCACTTCCTCCTCCTGTGTAAACACAGGAAGAGGGAAATGATGTGATCTCTGCTCGAAAGTTTTTTCAACCGCTGCTGAGGAGAGATCACATCACATAGTAAGTCTGCACAGCACTACACTGACACCAGGACACGCAGGCACACTTAACCCCTTGTGATCACCCCGCTCTCCCCCTTGTCACAGTGTCACTGAATGCAGTGATCATATATGTATGATCACTGCATTTAGTGTCAGTGTGACAGGCAGTGTGACAGGCAGTTAGTGTTGGGTTCAGGGTAGCCCCCGTACCCCCCTAATAAAGTTTTAACCCCTTGATCACCAGTGTCACTAAGCGATCATTTTTCTGATCGCTGTATTAGTGTCGCTGTTCCCGCTAGGTAGCTATTTTTTTATTGTGATTTTTTTTTACTAAAAGACATTTTGGCCTAAATGTTTGACTAAAATTTAGTTTATTTGATTTTTCTTATAACAAAAAGTAAAAAATATATATTTTTTTTAAATGTCACTCTATTTTTGTATATAGCGCAAAAAATAAGAATCGCAGAGGCGATCAAATACCACCAAAAGAAAGCTCTATTTGTGGGAAGAAAAGGACGCAAATTTTGATTTGGGAGCCATGCCGCACAACCGCGCAATTGTCTGTTAAAGCGACGCAGTGCCGAATTGTAAAAACCCCTTGGGTCATTTAGCAGGAGCAGTGATTTTAATAATGTTTAAATAAAAAAAACGAAAAATTCCTTTAAATATTGTACCTGCAGTGCTAGGTGTCTATAGTTTGCCTGTGAAAACGTCTTTAAGAACCCGGGTCTTGCCCGAGGGAACATGTATCAATGGAAAAAAAGTTTTAAAAAGGTAGTTTTTTCAGGAGTCCTAAAAAAACGACAGTTTTTAAAACTTTTTTTCCATTGATACATGTTCCCTCGTGCAAGACCCTGGTTCTCAAAGACGTTTTCACAGGCAAACTATAGACACCCAGCAGGTACAATATTTAAAGGAATCTCCAGGAGCAGTGATTTTAATGATGCTTAAATAAAAAAAAAAAAAAAAAATTCCTTTAAATATTGTACCTGCTGGGTGTCTATACCTGTGATAATGTCTTTAAATAGCACAATCACCTGCCTGCCAGTAAATTAGGAAGAACTGATCTATCTAAGCTATACAGTGTAGAAAAAAATATGTACAACTCCTAGGGATGTATATATATTCTCTACACACTGTAAATTAATCTAAACTGACTAGCCTGCCTGCCTGCTTTATCTAGCTATATAAAAAGACAATCTCTCTGTCTCTCTGACTGCTCTCATTAACAAGCCGGAACACACTACACAAGGCCGCCCAGCAGGCGGCCTTATATAGTGTGGGGCGTGTGCTAAAGCCCTAAACCATAATTGGCCAAAGCCACCCAGGCTTTGGCCAATTATGGCTCTTAATTTTTTGCGCGCTGTGATTTACCAAGCATGTGGGACATACAGCATGCTTGGCCAATCATCAGCGCGCAATGCCGCAGTGGATTATGGGTCGTTTTGCGTCACTCAAATTTGGCACGAACGACAGCTTTTGTTCGAATTTTGTCGAACGT
Organism: Rana kukunoris; assembly: GCA_029574335.1. NCBI lineage: Eukaryota > Metazoa > Chordata > Amphibia > Anura > Ranidae > Rana > Rana kukunoris. The sequence continues at coordinate 123,756,096 of CM056055.1, read as the reverse complement.
ACGAACAGAGAATGTTCGAGTCGAACATACGTTCGTATCGAATGCAAAGCTCATCCCTAGTGGGGACCGGTAGTTTGTCACTATTTTGGGGGTGGGGGGTCACATCTTCAGCTCTGAGGGGTTCATGCTGGTGCCTGTTGTCCTTCACTTTGGGGAAGTCACACCCCCAAAGTAAAGGACTACCAGTCCCAGCATTAACCCCTGGGATCTAAGGGTGTGACCCCACAGATTTCACGGGTTCATGCTGGGTCCTTGTAGTTCTTCACTAGTTGGGGGGGGGGGTGGTGTTACATCTTAAGCTCTGAGAGGTTTATGCTGGGACCTGTGTTAGTTTTTTTCCGGGACACTGTATTGTCCCCGTGTGAAGGTGCCCGGGACAGACCTGCAGAATGCGGGACTGTCCCGGGCAATCCGGGAAAAGTGGTCACCCTAGATGCCAGGGATTCTTTGACTGTAGCTTTAGCTGATTTACTCTCTAGTTTAGCAGTCACATCATCGGCAGCATTTACCAGTTCAAAAGTACTTAATATTAGCAGCTATACTTTTACACTAAAAATACAAATTTTCTTTTTGATTCTTCTAAGCAGATGTTTTTTTTTTCTACTGCATTATGTTAATGAACAACTATTCTAACATTTGCTATGAGGTCTCAGATCGTGTTTTTTAGTGCAGTTTACACCAAGATGTTTCAGTTCTGTTCTCCAAAGTGTTTAACAGCTGAAAGATTATCTGCAACAAGACAGCGTTTTCTTTCTCAAGCATGTCAGTTATTATCCTGCTGACTTTACCACAGGCAGAGCATATGGAGAATTGCTGGTAAAATGGCCATGAAACTACCACTTCTTTCATCTCTCCACTGTGTTGTTTCCATCCAGCACACAAACGAGGTTAATAAAGCAATTTATGAGATGGATCCAGCCAAAGTTTATAGTCTTAAAATGCTCTGTTAGCTTTCCTTTATACTTTAGCATCTTTCCTATTGGCAAGACCACAGATTATGATCATTTGTAAGTCACTATTATTTATAATTCAATTATTCAGATTTGTTTTTTCTTTCTAGGTTTTTGAGGAGGACACATTTACATTCGAGCTGTGCTTTAACAAGTGCAAATTAATGCTTGTTAACATGTGTTTAGTTAAAGGAGTTGAAAAGGATTTTTTTTTTGCTGAAATTACTGCTTACAGGGTATAGAGACATAATAGTTAACTGATTAAAAATAGATAAAAATCAATCATATATTGTGCCTGCATTTTCAGTTTAGTTTTTCATCTAGTTTCATGCTTGTGTGAAGGACAGAGACACAAAGCCAATACAGGGCAGTGTTTGTTTATAAAACAAAAGTGATTGGTTTTGAGGGGTTTTAGACACACAGTAATCACACCTTCTTGATTAGAGACCACATAGAGAAGCTCCCAGTACTTTTTTTCATAAGGAAACAGACAAGCAGGAATGAGGACTGCATTAGGGTAAAGGAAGCTATTTAGCTAAAAAAAAATCCTTTAGTGACCCTTTAAGGCAGCCAATTCATTTAATGGTTTCCAATGCACCCCAGGGGGGCTAACATTAGACTTGACCCTTTTTTTTTAAGAGGCAATAGTGTGGTGCCCTACAATTCGAGTGCCCTACAATTCGAGTGCATAGGGGTGCCATTCAAAATAAATTGGCAAATTGCCACAATGTGAAAGTATGTTTCGGCTCTCAATGCTGGTTTATCTTCTTGGCGCATGTTTTTTATCTCACAGTAATTGATTCAAGTGAATTGTGTGCTGGTTCACACCAGCACAATGTCAGACATCTCATGTTATTTGCATTGCACTGCAGTGTAGATCATATGCATTGTCTTTGTGATGCAAATTCAGCGATACAGATTGTATGGCTGAATTTGAATCACATTTCGGACCAAAGTCGTGCAGGACACTTTTTTTTGTCTGCACCAGAATAGTTTTCACTATCATGTGATCCGATTCCTGCCTGAATTCACAGTTTGCACTGCAAACCGATCTGGGGATGTCATTAACTTTCTATTGACACCCACAGCAGTTTACAGAGGGCAGTGTGAGCTGCCTGCGAGCTCTATGCAGGTTTCCCGCATCACATATGTGTGAACCGGCACATAATGTTTCGTGGATTTGGAATTATACTCAGCTCTGCTCCAGCAGGAGTGTCCCCAAGCTCCATGATGGGCCAATGACATCTTTGGTTGGCTGGCTTCTGGGTCTTAAATGCCGGTTGCTTGCATTGAATGGGCAAGGATGACGTCACTGTCAGGCATGTACAGGAGTTCAATCAGATTCGACCTTGCTGAATTTGTACGGTGACCTGTACGTGCGCATCTCACTGTAAAGGGGCAAACAGGCAGGTGAGCAACTTTAATGCAGATGTGACAAAACATGTATTTTCTGCATTAATATTCCTGCCTGTTCACCCATTTTAAATTTTCCCCTAAATTTCAAAACTTTATTGGTTTACAGTTTCATAACCACAACATATATCTATCCTATCTTTGGATGAAATAAAACAACATAGCAGGCTTTTCAACCTTGTCGGAACCTGGGCAGCTTAAACTTTATTAGCAAAGAAATACGTCCCCCCCCCCCCCAGATTGCAGGGTAACCCAACCACACAAAATGGTTGCGATAGGGAGGAAGGGAGCTCTTTTAACCACTTTAGCCCCGGACCATATTGCTGTCCAAAGACCAGAGCACTTTTTGCGATTCGGCACTGCATCGCTTTAACTGACAATTGCGCGGTCATGCGACGTGGCTCCCAAACAAAATTGCCGTCCTTTTTTTCCCACAAATAGAGCTTTCTTTTGGTGGTATTTGATCATCTCTGCGGTTTTTATTTTTTGCGCTATAAACAAAAACAGAGCGACTATTTTGAAAAAAATGCAATATTTTTTACTTTTTTCTGTAATAAATATCCCCCAAAAATGTATATAAAAAAAAAAAAATGTCCTCAGTTTAGTAGTATTCTTCTACATATTTTTCGTAAAAAAAATCGCAATTAGCGTTTATTGATTGGTTTGCGCAAAAGTTATAGCGTTTACAAAATAGGGGGTAGTTTTATGGCATTTTTGTTATTATTTTTTTTTTTACTAGTAATGGCGGCGATCAGCGTTTTTTTTCAGTACTGCGACCTTATGGCGGACACTTCGGACACTTTTGACACGTGTGTGGGCCCCATCGTTTTATTCCCATTGGTGAAAAAAAACAAAATGTTCTGATGGTTAAAAAAAAACGATAGAAAACGATAGAGAAAAACAATTGTCTGTGGGGAAATCCATCGGTCAAAAATCCACGCATGCTCAGAATCAAGTTGACGCATGCTCGGAAGCATTACACTTCATTTTTCTCTGCACGTTGTTGTGTTTTACGTCACCGCGTTGGACACGATCGGATTTTTAACTGATGGTGTGTAGGCAAGGCTGATGAAAGTCAGCTTCATCGGATATCTGATGAAAAAGTCATTTTTCATGGGATGAACCAATCGTGTGTACATGGAATAACAGGTTTTCTTCTAAGATTGCCCTGTATTTGGCTCCATCCATATTCCCATCAACTCTTACCAGCTTCCATGTTCCTGCTGAGGACAAGGATCCCCACAACATGATGCTGCCACCGACATGTTTCACGGTGGGGATGGTGTGTTCAGGGTCATGTGCAGTGTTAGTTTTCCGCCACACATAGCGTTTTGCTTTTAGGCCAAAAAGTAAAATTTTGGTCTCGTCTGACCAGAGCACCTTCTTCCACATGTTTGCTGTGTCCCCCACATGGCTTATCGCAAACTGCAAATAGGACTTTTATTTCAACAATGGCTTTCTTCTTGCCACTCTTCCATAAAGGCCATATTTGTGGAAGATGCATGTCTAATAGTTGTCCTGTGGACCAATTCTCCCACCTGAGCTGAAGATCTCTGCAGCTCCTCCAGAGTTACCATGGGCCTCTTGGCTGCTTCTCTGATTAATTCTCTTCTTGCCCAGCCTCTCAGTTTAGGTAGACAGCCATGACTTGGTAGGTTTGCAGTTGTTTCATACTCTCCATTTTTGGATGATGGATTGAATAGTGCTCCATGAGATGTTCAAAGCTTGGGATACTGCTTTAAACTTCTCCACAACTCTATCCCTGAACTGTCTGATGTGTTTCTTGGCCTTCATGATGCTGTTTGTTCACTAAGGTTCTCTAACAAACCTCTGAGTTGTTCACAGAACAGCTGTATTTATACTGAGATTGAATTATACACAGGTGGGCTCTATAGACATTAGATTTGAGTTAGGGGTATCAGAGTAAAGGGGGCTGAATACAACACTTTTCAGATATTTGTTAAAGATTTTGAAAACCATGTATCATTTTTTTGAGGTCACAAGCTGATAGCCGGACATTCTCCCATAGGACTTTCTGGTAGAGCTCAGAATTCATTGTTTTCATCAATTATGATAAGTTGTCCAGTTCCTGAAGCTGCAAAGCAGCCCCGGACCATCACACTACCACCACCATGTCTGACTGTTGGTATGATGTTCTTGTTATGAAATGCTGTATTCCAAAAAGTACAATTTTTGGCTCATCCAACCACAGGCTATTTGTTTAAAAATCTTGGGGATAATCAAGATTTTTTTTGTAATTGTGAGATAAGCCTTTTGTGTTCTTTTTGGTCAGTAGTGGCTTTGGAACTCTCCCATGGATGCCATTTTTGCCTCTTTCTGATTGTTAAATCATGAGGCAAGTGAGGCCTGCAGTTCTTTATATAGTGTTCTGGGTTCTTTATTGACCTCCTGGATGAGTCATCATCATGCTTTTGGAGTCATTTTCGTAGGCCAGCCATTCCTGGGAAGGTTCACCACTGTTACAAGTTATCTCCATTTGTGGATGATGGCTCTCCCCATGGCTCACTGGAGTTCCAAAGCCTTAGAGATTGCTTTGAAATTCTTCCTAGACCAATACATGTATATTACTTTGTTTCTATTTTCTTTTTTGAGATTGTGGCATGGGGTGTTCTTTTTGTGATTTGTTAGCATGCTTAACTTTGTCAGACAGCTTCTATTTATGCGATTTCTTGATTCAACAGGTCTGGCAGTAATCAGGCCTGGGTGTGCCAAGTGAAATTTAACTCACTTTAAAAATTGTGGTTAATCACAGTCCATTCATTATTCAGCATGGGAGGCAATTACTTTTTCACACAACTGTATGTGCCACTTTGTGTTGGTCTATCCCAGTAAAATACATTAATGTTTGTGGTTGTACCATGACAAAATGTGGAAAATGTCAAGGGGTATGGATACTTTTTCAAGGCACTGTATGCATTTAATATATTTTTTAGAACAGTTTTCCTAAAAGAAGTCAAAGTTTTTATTTATTTTTCTATAAGGCTGTGTTCATAAAAAAAGTATTATTCTTGCATTATCTAACACTCACTTATTATTTTAATTATACATTTAATACTACCATATAGGGATGGGCCAGATGTTCGCCTGTTCGCCAAATAGCGAACAATTTGGGGTGTTCGCGGCAAATTCGAAAGCCGTTAAACACCCTTTAATTGTCTATGAGAGAAATCAAAAGTACTGAGTTAATATGCAAGTTAATGTCATAAAAAGTGTTTGGGGAGCTGGGTTCTGCACCAGGGGACATGTGTCAATGCAAAAAAAAGTTTTAAAAACTGCAATTTTTTCGGGAGCAGTGATTTTAATAATGCTTAAAGTGAAACAATAAAAGTGAAATATTCCTTTTAATTTCTACCTGGGGGGTGTCTATAGTATGCCTGTAAAGTAGCACATTTTTCCCATGTTTAGAGTCCCTGCACAAAATTATATTTCTAAAGGAAAAAGTCATTTAAAACTACTCGCGGCTATAATAAATTGTGGGGTTCATTGAAAAAAATGGCATGCCCGCCCCCCCCCCACCAGTTCATTACCAGGCCCTTTGGGGAACCCTGAACCAAAATTAAGAAAAAATGCATGGGGGTCCCCACAAATTCCATACCAGGCCCTTCACAGGTCTGGTATGAATTTTAAGGGGAACCCTGCACCAAAATGAAAAAATGGTGTGGGGTTCCCCCCACAAATCCATACCAGACCCTTATCCGAGCACGCAACCTGGCAGGCCACAGGAAAAGAGGGGTGACAAGAGAGTGCCCCTCTCCTGAACTGTACCAGGCCACATGCCCTTAACATGGGGAGGATGTCTTGTGGGGGTCTGCGGGCGGGAGGCTTATCGGAATCTGGAAGCCCCCTTTATCAAAGCGGACCCCCAGATCCTGGCCTCCCATGTGAATTGGTAATGGGGTACATTTTACCCCTAGTATTTCACAAAAAAGTGTCAAAAATCTCTATTTGTGGGGAAAAAGGAACGTTAATTTGGTTTGGGAGCCACGTCGCACGACCGCGCAATTGTCAGTTAAAGCAATGCAGTGTCGAATCGCAAAAAGTGCTCTGTTCTTTGGCCAGCAAAATGGACCTGGAGCTAAAGTGGTTAAAAATTAAAAATAAATAAAATAAAAATTCCAGCAATGTAATCCATTCTCGAGTGATACGGAGGAAAAAAAAAACGCTGACTTCATGTTAAGGGCATGTGGCCTGGTACAATTCAGGAGGCCGCTCTCTCATCCCCCCTCTTTTCCTGCGGCCTGCCAGGTTGCGTGCTTGGATAAGTGTCTGGTATGAATTTTTGTGGGGAACCCCACGCCATTTTTTTTATTTTGGCACAGGGTTCCCCTTAAAATCCATAGCAGACCTGAAGGATCTGGTATGGATTTTGAGGGGGACCCCTACGGCATTTTTTTTTACATTTGGTGCAGGGTTCCCCTTAATATCCATACCAGACCTCAAGGACCTGAATTTGGGGACCACCATGCTTTTTTAAAATTTGGATTGGGGTTCCCCTTAATATTCATACCAAACCCAAAGGGTCTGGTAATAAATTGGGGAGAATCCATGCCGTTTTTTCATTGACTTTTATCTGTGTTGCCAGGACCCGACAAGCCATGAGTAGTTTTAAATGACTTTTTTTCCTTTAGAAATGTCATTTTGTGCAGGGACTGTTATAAACACGGGAAAAAAGGGGTTGTTTATAGGCATACTATTGACACCCCCCAGGTACAAAATTTAAAGGAATATTTCACTTTTATTGTTTCACTTTAAGCATTATTAAAATCGCTTCTCCCGGAAAAAAAACGACTGTTTTTAAAACTTTTTTTTTGCATTGATACATGTCCCCTGGGGCAGGACCCAGGTCCCCAAACACTTTTTATGACAATAACTTATTTTAACCTTTAAAAAAACATATTAACCTTTAAAATGAGCACTTTTGATTTTTCATGTTCGTGTCCCATAGACTTGACACTAACGGTGTTTGTGTGTTTGAACAAATGTTTTGCTTGTTCGCATGTTCTGCTGCAAACCGAACTAGGGGGTGTTCGGCTCATCCCTACTACCATACTGTCTTTGGACAACATGTTTTGCCCATGCTGTGTATTTTATTTATTTTTTTACATTCATGATGCACTTTTTTAAATAGAGTAGTAGATGAAGGAGGAAGCATGTGCAAATTAATGCTGGGAACACTTTTAAGCTTTTTGCACTATTTTGCAGCTTCATATTTGACTTCCAAGCATTACACTAAGAACAAAGAGATGTTTTCAAAGAAAATCATTTGAGAATTCCTGTGCTGGTGCACTACAAATAGGTCCTAAATCTTGCTGGTATTAAAAAAAAAATGTCACAAAAGAAGCATAAAGGGGTTAATGTAAGTGAGACATTTCCTCACAAACATGTTTTTTTTTTTTAAATAGACCTTCAGAGCGTATAAGGGCTGATGCTGAAATCCCATAGGTAGATTACAGTGCAAATGATTGCAGAGTTTTCATGACCACAGCACAGGCTCGTATAAATGCAAAACAGGTGTGATAAACTGCACAACTGCTCCTTCAATCTAATTCCCATTAACTAGCTGACACAGTATTGGCATATCATCATTATGAAAAGTAAACAGGGCTCCTAAAAGCCCAGGGAAGGGGATGACCAAAACATACAACTATTCAGTAAGGTAAAAGTCTAAAAAAAATATTGTCAACAATATGGAGAAAAATAATACATCTTTATCTACTTCTGAATAAATTGACATCCCAAAACACAAACAAATCCAGAATCAATCTTAATATACACAATACATGGAGATTTAGATGAACAATTACAAATTAGTGCATGTTTTGATTCAAACAGAATTATGTGGTGACTCGTTTTTTATTTTTTTATTGTAGTAACCCATACCACTAGCTTTCTAGGAAACTGTGTTTTCAAAGTTACTTATTTATCACTATGGCAACCAAGTCTTAAATATATGTCACTGGATAGGCAATTTATATAATTAAGATTATCACTGGTTTATTAAACCTTGGAGTGCTACAAAAGCCTAATCAGACTATATAGTACAATTAAAAAAGGTTGCTTTTGGCCAAGAATTGGCCAAAAGTGGAACTTCTGCTCATTTGTCTCCCCCCTCCGATGCCATAATTGCACCTTCCGAGAGGGAGGGGGGACAGGATACCTGTCTTTGACAGATATCCTGTTCCCACTTCTTGGAGTCCCATGACGCCAGGCCAGTAGGAGAGATGAGCGGGGCCTCGCACACGTGCAGTAGGGTTCCTGACATCGCTGGACTCCAGGACAGGTAAGTGTCCTATTATTAAAAGCCAGCAGGTGCAGTATGTGTAGCTGCTACCATTTATTTTTATTTTTTAGGCAGCTCCTTCGCTTTACGTTAAAGTGAGCTGTCAAAACTAAATGTATAAGATCATTTATATGCAAATACCAAATATGCAAACAACTGATAAAAAAAATTCAAAAAACTTAAAACTAACCAGCGAAACCAACTCTGAAAAACAAGAGTCCTGAAATTAAATAAAATTATGAGTGCAAAAAAACTCTAAGTCCGCGTACACACGACCAAATACATCTGTTCAAATCAGTCTGACAGACCGATTTGAACAGATTTGTCTGCTGGGATGTATTGGTTTGATCGTGTACACACGTGGCGATGACGTTGACGCCACCACGTCACCGCACCATTCGAGGCATGTGCAAGCAGATATGTCTGCGTACTAACCAGCAGACATGTCAGGCGGACAGATTCCCAGCAGACAGATTTTAAAGCATGCTTTAAAACCTGTTGGCTGGCCAAATCTGTCTGTCCGCCCGTACACACGATTGAATCTGTCTGCTGAAACGGTCTGGCAGACCGATTTCAGCAGATTTGATCGTGTGTACGCGGCCTTATAGGTAAGTTCAAAATGACGGTTATGTTAAAAAGGAAGTAAACCCTCTCTTTAAAAAAAAAAAAAACCTGCAAGACAAAGGCATAATGAGCTAGTATGCATAGCATTATGAATTACTTACCTGAGAACGAAGTCCCCGCATCGGTCCTTGGATACCTCCTCCGTCGCCACCATGATACCCAGAGTGACTTCCGGGTATTGCTGCTTCGGCGCTATGACTGGCTGGAGCAGCGATGACGTCACTTCCGAGCATGCACACGAGAGCCGCCACTAATGGCATGATGCAGTAAGAAGCAGCATGCTCAATGCGCCTGCACGCTATTTCTACAGCGCATGCGCCGTAGACATCGTTGCCATTTTTCTTGGAAATATCTCCTTTATCGAGTAGGTTAAGGAGATATTTCTTTGACCTACAGGTAAACCTTAATCTAGGCTTACCTGTAGGTCAAAGTGATTTGTAAGGGTTTACAACCACTTTAACCACTTAAGCCCCAGACCAATATGCTGCTAAATGCCCAAAGGCGTTTTTACAATTCGGCACTGCGTCGCTTTAACAGACAATTGCGCGGTCGTGAGACTTGGCTCCCAAACAAAATTTGCGTCCTTTTTTTCCCACAAACAGAGCTTTCTTTTGATGGTATTTGATTGTCTCTGCGATTTTTATTTTATTTTTATTAAGACCGAAATTTTTGAAAACAAATGATATTTTCTACTTTTTGTTATAAGAAAATGGAATAAAATTTGCGTCCTTTTTTTCCCACAAACAGAGCTTTCTTTTGATGGTATTTGATTGTCTCTGCGATTTTTATTTTATTTTTATTAAGACCGAAATTTTTGAAAACAGATGATATTTTCTACTTTTTGTTATAAGAAAATGGAATAAACTACATTTTAGTCAAACATGTAGGCCAAAATGTATTCAGCCACATGTCTTTAGTAAAAAAAAAAAATCGCAATAAAAAAAATAGCTACCTAGCGGCAACAGCGACACTAATACAGCGATCAGAAAAATGATCGCTTAGTGACGCTGGCAATAGGGGGTGAAAGGGTCAACTACGGCGGTGATCAAGGGGCTAAACCTTTATTAGGGGGGGCTACCCTGGACCTGTCCGCCGGGTACACGCGATCGGCGGGAACACAGCAGGTGACAGCAGGGATGTGGAGCTCTGTGTGCAAACACAGAGCTCCACGTGCTGTCAGAGGAGAGGAGACCGATCTGTGCCCCTTGTACATAGGGACACAGCATCGGTTACCTCCCCCAGTCAGTCCCCTCCCCCCACACAGTTAGAACACACCCAGGATACACATTTAACCCCTTCCTCACCCCCTAGTGTTAACCCCTTCCCTGCCAGTCACATTTATACAGTAATTAGTGCATTTTTATAGCACTGATCGCTGTATAAATGTGAATGGTCCCAAATTTGTGTCAAAGTGTCCGATATGTCCGCCGCAAAATCCCAGTCCCAATAAAAATCACAGATCGCCGCCATTACTAGTAAAAAAAAAATAATAAAAAAAATAATAATTCTGTTCCCCATTTTGTAGGCGCTATAACTTTTGCGCAAACCAGTCGCTTATTGCGTTTTTTTTTTTTTACAAAAATACTACGAAAAATACGTATCGGCCTTAACTGAGAAAAAAAAAAATGGGATATTTATTATAGCAACAAGTAAAAAATATATATATTTTTAAAATTGTCGCTCTTTTTTTTTTTTTAGCGCAAAAAATAAACACTGCAGAGGTGGTCAATTTTGTTTGGGACCCACGTCGCACGACCGCGCAAATGTCAGTTAAAGCGACGCAGTGCCGGAAGCTGAAATTTCGCCTGGGCACGAAGGGGTTTTATGTGCCCAGTAAGCAAGTGGTTAAATGGTCTCTCAGTCTGGTTCAGTGGGAATCACAATCATGGGAAAGACTGCTGACCTGACAGTTGTGCAGAAAACCATCATTGACACCCTCCATAAGGAGGGAAAGCCTCATAAGGTACCGTAATTGCAAAAGAAGTTAGATGTTCCCAAAGTGCTGTATTAAAGCACATTAATAGAAAGTTATGTGGAAGAGAAAAGTGTGGAAGAAAAAGGTGCACAAGTAGCAGGGATGACCGCAGCCTGGGGAGGATTGACAGGAAAAGGCCATTAAAAAGTGTTGGGGACTTTCACAAGGAGTGGACTGAGGCTGGAGTCAGTGCATCAAGAGCCACCACACACAGATGGATCCTGCACATGGGCTTCAAATGTCATATTCCTCTTGTCAAGCCACTCCTGAACAACAAACTTCAGAAGCGTCTTACCTGGGATAAAGAAAAACACACATGGTCTGTTGCTCAGTGGTCCAAAGTCCCCTTTTCTGATGAGAGCAAATTTTGCATCTCATTTGGAAACCAATGACCCAGAGTATGGAGGAAGGGTGGAGAGGCACACACTGCAAGATGCTTGACGTCCACTGTGAAGTTTCCACAGTCTTTGTTGATTTGGGGAGCCGTGTTATCTGCTGGTGTTGGTCCACTGTGTTTCATTATGTCCAGGGTCAACGCAGCCGTCTACCAGGAGATTTTGGAGCACTTCAAGCTTGCTTCCGCAGACAAGCTCTATGGGGAAGCTGACTTCATTTTCCAGCAGAATTTGGCACCTGCCCACACTGCCAATAGCACCAAAACCTGGTTCAATGACCGTGGGATTACTGTGCTTGATTGGCCTGCAAACTCGCCTGACCTGAACCCCATAGAGAATCTATGGGGCATTGCTAAGAGAAAGATGAGAGACATGACACCAAACAATGCAGAGGAGCTAAAGGCCACTATTGAAGCATCCCGGTCCTCCATAACACCTCAGCAGTGCCACAGGCTGATAGCTTCCATGCCACACCACATTGAGGCAGTAATTGCTGCAAAAATGGCCTAAACCAAGTACTGAGTACATATGCATACTTATACTTTTCAGAGGTCCGATATTATTCTATGTACAATCCTTGTTTTATTGATTGCATGTAATATTCTAATTTTCGGAGATTGTGGATTTGGGGTTTTCATGAGCTGTAAGCCATAATCAACGCAATTATGACAAATCATGGCTTGAACTATCTTGCTTTTCATGTAAAGAGTCTATCTCATATATTAGTTTCACCTTTTAAATTGCATTAGTGAACTAAATGAACTTTTGCATGATATTCAAATTTTTCACACACACACTGTCTGCATCCAGTGTAGCCTATGTCTGACTGCAGGCCATTCCTGGTGTACTTTTTCCAATATACTTCAGGTGGTGTACACAGTACATAATACAGTGCACCCCTAGTGCAGTTGCTACTACTTTTCTGGTGGTGAACACAGTACACAAAATACAGTGTACCCATAGTTGTTGTTACACTTCTGGTGGTGTACACAGTACCACGCCCTAGTGCAGTTGCTACTACTTTTCTGGTGGTGTACACAGTACACAATACAGTGCACCCATAATTGTTATTACACTCCTTGTGGTGTACACATACTGTGCACCCATAGTGCAGTTGCTACTAATTTTCTGGTGGTGTACACAGTACACAATACAGTGCACCCAAAGTTTTTCTTACACTTATGTTGGTATACACAGTACCGTGCACCCATAGTGCAGTTGCTACTACTTTTCTAGTGGTGTACACAAAATGCAGTGCACTTATAGTTGTTATTACACTTCTGGCGGTGTACACAGTACTGTGAACCCCTAGTGCAGATGCTACTACTTTTTTGGTGGTGTACACAGTGCACAGTACAGTGCATTCATAGTTGTTATTACACTTCTGTTGGTGTACACAGTCCTGTGCACTCATAGTGCAGTTGCTACTACTTTTCTGGTGGTGTAGTTTGCCTGCCAACGTAGCTGCCAAAGCAGTCTATTCCATCGGCTCCTTGTCAACAGTCACTTCTTCCCTAGTGCCACTATCATGCATGGAGGAGTCCCCCGAACTACTCAACCACAGTGTTGGGTACATGCTGCAGGAGGATGCACAGCGATTTGAAAGCTCTGATGATGTTAACCAGTTTGAGGGAGGGAGTAACGTGCAGCTCCAGGTCCCTTCCTCAAGATAGGCCTATTTGCCCAAAAAATAAAAATAAATAAAAATAAATAAATAAATAAAAGATCGACTTTGAGCATTGTAGCAGGGCCCATTTCTGCACTCAACAAGAGTATCTGTGAAGCTTTACAGTGTTGTGCCACCAGCCCACCACCGCCTAAGGCCCATTTTTTCTGCCCTTGTTTAACAAGCTGAACAAGCGGCTACATAGTTAGTCAGGTTGAAAAAAGACACAAGTCCATCCAGTTCAACCATAAAAAAATAAAAAAATAAACAAACAAAATAAAACACAGTACATTACATACAACCCAACTCCATACCCACAGTTGATCCAGAGGAAGGCAAAAAAAACCAGCAGAGCGATGATCCAATTTGCTACAGGAGGGGAAAAAATTCCTTCCTGATCCCTCGAGAGGCAATCGGATTTACCCCGGATCAACTTTACCTACAAATCTTAGTACTCAGTTATATTACATGCATTTAGGAAAGAATCTAGGTCTCTCTTAAAGCAATATACTGAGCTGGCCAGAACCACCTCTGGAGGGAGTCTGTTCCACATTTTCACAGCTCTTACTGTGAAGAAACCTTTCCGTATTTGGAGGTGAAATCTCTTTTCCTCCAGACGTAAAGAGTGCCCCCTTGTCCTCAGTGTTGACCTTAAAGTGAATAACTCAACACCAAGTTCACTATATGGACCTCTTATATATTTGTACATGTTGATCATATCTCCCCTTATTCTCCTCTTCTCAGGAGTGAATAAATTCAGTTCTTCTAATCTTTCCTCATAGCTGAGCTCCTCCATGCCTCTTATCAGTTTGGTTGCCCTTCTCTGCACTTTCTCCAGTTCTCCGATATCCTTTTTGAGAACTGGTGCCCAAAACTGGACTGCATATTCCAGATGAGGTCTTACTAATGATTTGTACAGGGGCAAAATGATATCTCTATCTCTGGAGTCCATACCTCTCTTAATACAAGAAAGGACTTTGCTCGCTTTGGAAACTGCAGCTTGGCATTGCATGCCTTTATTGAGCTTATGATCAACTAAAACCCCCAGATCCTTCTCCACTACAGGTCCCCCCAGTTGTACACCCCCTAGCATGTATGGTGCATGCATATTCTTAGCCCCAAGTGCATAACCTTACATTTATCAACATTAAACCTCATCTGCCACTTAGTCGCCCACTTAGACAGAGCATTGAGGTCGGCTTGTAAATTGGAGACATCCTGCAAGGACGTTATTCCACTGCATAGCTTGGTGTCATCTGCAAAAACAGAAATGTTACTTTTGATCTCAGACCCAATATCATTTATAAATATATTGAAAAGTAAGGGACCCAACACTGGGGTACACCAGTGATAACCTTGGACCATTCAGAGTAAGAATCATTAACCACAACTCTCTGAATTCTGTCTTTCAGCCAGTTTTCTATCCATTTACAAACCGATATATCTAATCCTGTAGACCTTACCTTACACATGAGCCGTGTGTGGGGAACTGTATTGAGCGCTTTTGCAAAATCTAAGTATACCACGTCCACTGCCACGCCTCTGTCCAGGGTTTTACTTACCTCTTCATAAAAAGAAATCAGGTTTGTCTGACAACTTCTGTCTTTCATGAATCCATGCTGTCTGCTGTTTAAATAGTTTTTGTTTCCAGCAAGAACTCATCCATGTGGTCTTTTATTAAACGTTTCAGTATCTTCCCAACTATAGAAGATAAACTAGTTACTTGGTAAAGACGTTGTTCCCTTTTTAAATATAGGCACCACATTGGCTCTACGCCAATCCAGTGGTACTATTGCTCTCATTAATGAGTCCCTAAATATTAGATAAAGTGGCTTTGAAATTTCAGAGCTCAATTCTTTTAGGATCCGTGGGTGGATGCCATCTGGTCCAGGTGCTTTATCCACCTTTATTCTGTCTAAATATTTCTGGACCATATCACTTTTGAGCCATTGTGGATTTGGGGCTGTGTCAGTCCCACCCCCATTATGGACATGAGCTCCCCCATGCTCCATTGTATACACAGAGCTGAAGAAAGCATTTAATAAATTTGCCTTCTAGCAAGCTTCGAAACATCAAGTTCCTGAATTCTTGTTGTATTTCAGCCAATTAAGATGTGCCTTTTAGACTAGGACCACATTTACACAGTAGTGACATACACTCCATTGTTCTCTGTGTGTAAAAAGGTTGGGCACCGCCCTGTAAAAACAGAGATGAGGAAGTGATTGAACTGAGCTGACTCAGTGTGATTACTCCAGATGTTCACGTCCATACACATTTCATAATTAGGAGCAGCAGCAAACATCCAACCTAAGCCCGATTGCAGCTCTGACCCATCACGAAATCTTCTAAACAGGGGCACAGACAGCAAAACAAATGTTACAGGGGTGATAACCCTTCCCTTTGTTATACAAAAAGCTTAAAAATAGATGTTTTGACTGAAGCTAGACTTAAAAATGTACCTGTTCCAAATTACAAACAGATTTAACTTAAGAACAAACCTACAGTCCCTGGGTTACAGTTTGTAACCTGAGGACCGCCTGTATACTGATGTTCAGAGTATAAAGGACCTGGGGGCCGCTACGTTATTTTTTTATTTGGGTGTGAGGTTCCCCTTAATATCCATACTAGACCCAAAAGGCCTGGTAATGGGCTGGGGGGGCATTCCATTTTTTTCAATGATTTTCATTTTTATTGCTGGGACCCGACAATTCATTACAGCCGCAAGTATTTAAAATGACTTTTTTTCCTTTAGAAATGTAATTTTGCACAGGGACTGTTCAAAACATGGGAAAAATGTGCCAATTTACAGGTATACTATAGTCACCCCCCAGACACAATATTTAAAGGAATATTTCACTTTTATTATTTCATTTTAAGTATCATTAAAATAGCTGCTCCCTGGGGCAGGACCCGGTTCCCCAAACACTTTTTATGAAAATAAATAGCATATTAGCCTTTAAAATTAGCACGTTCAAGTCTCATAGACTTTAACGGTGTTTGCGTGTTCACACAAACTTTTTGACAGTTCGCATTTTCTGCCACAAACCGAACCGGAGGCGTTCGACTCATCCCTACTGATCAGATACATTGGAGGCCAGAGGAGAGATTTGTAGTCTAATAGATCCAAGATCTATTCATAAAGAAGGCTTGTCATGGCCCTTGCTGTCACAAGAGATGGCCCTTGGTGACAGCAATAAAGTTTATACAAGAAAAAATTTGAGACAGTGTAGCAACTACCCTAAGTTAATTTTAGTGATATGGTAAGGTTTTGACAATCTCATAGGATTCTAAAGTCAGTTTTGCTAGTACTGAATCATTTTCTAGCTGAATGTGGAAAACCTACGGCACTCAGGTGCTGAAATAATGTTCACAAATTCTCAGAGGACAACAGTAATGTTGCTCTTTAATTCTAAAGTGTTATTAATGGTTATGCCAATGTATAAGCGGAACTATTTTCTAAAGGAGCAGACTTGCGGTTTCTTTTTTTTTTTTTATTATGTAGATTGGAAGATGAAGCCAGCTGGCTGCTATGAAGACCAGCTCAGTTTTTGTTTTTCTTCATTTATTAGAAATCCACCCTTTAACATTAGTAAAGCAGGCACATTCTGAACCTTTTTTAATTCCCGGTTTATGAATGCATATGTAGGCATTTAATAAGCTTTACTGCACATTGTCAATGTAATTCATTCTGAGTGTGGAATGTATACTGCCAAACAAAGCATCATTTTTCTAATCAAATAACTTAATGAATTTGATATGCTAGGCTACAGTTTAAATGCTGCTGCTGCTTTATAATTTATACACTACTGTGTTCCAGTGTTTTATATTAAAACTACAGTTGTAATTTTGATAATAATAGAAATAAAATGTTAAAGACACTTATTTTTTTTGGATTTTTGGCTATATAATACTGTTGTACTACTGCAACCCCTAACTACAACCCCAGCGGCACATCTAAAAAAAATATTGCTTTGCTTTTGCCCCCTGGTTATATAATAATACTAATAATTGCTAGAGCCTAGGCTAAACTAAATGGGACTTTAAATGAGGCTATGTTCGTAAATAGACAATAGCCTCCATCTCTTTACCACCTTATTACTCAGTCTACCCCTGACATAAGATTTTCACCATATTTATCTTCTTTGGTCTTTGTTACCAACTTCATTACTTACACTTAAGTCCTTTCACCTTACTTTACACACTACCCTACACACCAATTATTGTCCATCTATCTCATTATTTTATAGATGTCCACAATGATACAGCTCTCACATGGGAATTTACTGTTGGGGAGTACTTGTTTTGGCTGCTCCAAATGTTATCCTCTGCCTTGGGGCGTGCCGCCTTAGCTCCCAGGGTTGGTGACCCCTTACCTGGCCTCCGGTCCTCCATGCCTGCATCCACATTTCTTGTGGTTCTGCAGGTATGATTGGATGTATATATATATATATATATATATATATATATATATATATATATATATATATATATATATATATATATATATATATATACCTATATGGTCTCCATCTTTGTTTTTCCTAGATGGACATATTATAATTATCTTTAAATAATTTTTTAACATCATACATTATTCTTTTTAGACGCTTGCTTACCTTCTCTGCTCCTGATGAGTGGCGCTAGCCACGAAACGCATAGACCTACTAGATGTTCATCTTACTCAGATTACCACTTCTACCTACACTAGGCATGCTGGAGTATACCAATTAACCCTACAAGCTTACACATATTAATTTTATTTGGAGATACATGCCTATTGTTCTGGTTCTAATATTGTCTATGATATGAACTCACATGTTACCATGCTATGCTACTATTATGTTATCAAATTGTTTGAAACCTATCATATATTTTACTACTGGCTATTCATTGGATCACTATGCAACATATGTGGTTCATAACAATTATGCATGATTTACCAGACATAATCTGTCATGATTTTTCTCCTTGAGCTTATTTTCGCTCTCTCCTAATACCATCTAGACTACTATTGTACCATTATTACTAATACTGGGACCACTGGAGTTCACCAATGAATCCCAATTCTACATGGTTTTTATTTTCACTTACAATATGAACCTTTATGTCGCTAAGCCATGTCAACTATATGCTATCATTATGCGTACAATGTATCATATGTACTGTAACTATTGTGCTAGCATGCTACGTGTGTGGTTCTTGGTGGCAATGAGCCCATTCGGCACCATGTTATGTCATCACTATGCTATCAATATATGTGTAATACATTTTATATTTTACATAATTGCTATAAACTGTGCTATTATGCTACTTATATGGTTCTTGTTTACTATTTACTATCCACCAGACACACATTGACATGCTCTCTTCTTTGGCTGCATGATTTATTCAAAGTCCCACGTCTTTCCCTTTCTATATTATAATACTGTCTAGGTGCCTCCCCCTATAGAAAAAAAAATCACATGTATCATTGTCAATGCTAACAGACATAAATCAATTATTATTTATAAAAAGTGACTGTTATTTTCAGGACAAAAATATAAATTGAAGTGCCATGTTACTGCTAAATAGTCCAGGTATTACTTTATTGCAATTCAATTTTCCTAGTTCACCAAAGATACAGATTGAAAACAATGTAAATGGACTAGAAGTGAACTGGATCTTTACTGGTATTTTACTGGTGATTAAAATTATGGTTTTGGGAGCTGCTTTTTTGGCAGCGCTTTAATTTACATTTTTGTTACATTACACTACAAGCCAAGGAGACTGTGGAGATCCTGTGGGGTATAGAATCCGCCTGCCCCGAAAACCAGGTCACCTACATTTACATTAGGATAAGATAGCAATACCAATAAGATAATCTGATGGCCATGGTCTGTTTTCCCACTTTCCCCATTTCTTTTCAGGAATCAAATGAGACTTGAAAATGATGATTGCATGGCGAAATAAAGATCCGTATCTTTGTGTTATAGCTTTGTGCATTAAGCCCCCAGTAGTAAAACTGAAACTAGGATTTGTGCATTAGGTTTAGCAATCATGTGATCATTCTCCTGTATTTAATTCACACTTACGATTTGAAGGCAGATGCAGAATAAAATACAGAATACCCATGACACACGTCTAACATATACAGTAGCAGTTTTCATGTATAGTCACTTTTGTTTTAGCAAAGTAAATGAACAAGAGCAGAGATAGATTATTAAAGAATACTCGCATTGAAGATCCACATGTGGGTGTGAAGATATACAGAAATGGCAATTGCAATCCTTGAACCTACCTAGCTGATTGTAAATTGTTCAATGCATATGCTGTTCATTATTTGCTGTGCACATTAATCATCTAAACATGTTTGCTTCTGTGCCTTCTGTTTCTATAAGTGCATATTGGACAAATGTAATCTTTTTTTTTTTTTTTCAAACAAGTTTTATTGAAAAACATGAAAGAGGACATAATACAAATGTATTATAGTGTTAACAAGAGTAATATGAAAATGTAACATGTCATATGCATGAGAGGAAATAGGCAATAAACAATGAGACATTGGGACAGACTCAGCAAGACTTGCGCTGGAGTAATTCGATATGCGCCGCGTAACTGTGAATATGCGCCGTTGTTTCTATGTGGCCATACCCACCAAACTAGATGCGACAGAAAACGGGCCATTTCCGATCGGCTTAACTTTCCGACGCCAGAGTCTCGTTAGCGCATTATTTCGTTTGGCGCATCAGTCGCGCCTATTGATTTCCCCTGCAAATATGCAAATGAGGGAGATTTCCCGATTCGCGAACAGATTAGCACCATACGCTGGCTACATGTGCCGCGCGTATCTCGTCCGTCCGGCGCAAAGTTATTTCTACAAATAGCTGCTTTATCTTTACTCCAGACGGCCACAGGTCAGCAGGAGAGCAGCTACAGCAGCAGCGTTACCGACGAAACTAGCAAGCTGAACAACCACACTTGCAAGGACAACACCTCTGTGTGCCAACATGCCAGGGGCAGTCGTGGTCCTAGCACTAGTACTGGGTCCCCCGGTACGGAGGAGGAGGGCACGTGAGAGGATATACCGCACGCGCATAAGCCTCTTTGGCATGGGGGATGAGGAGGTGTATCGCCTCTTCAGATTCAGCCCAGATGCAATACTTGAACTAACCACAACCCTGCAGGAGGACATCACCAGCAAGACACACCGCTCACAAGCAGTGCAGCCACTGGTGAAGGTACTGGCAACACTTCATTTCCTTGCAAGTGGATCATTCCAGCGTACAAGTGGAGTGGTGGCTGGGATGTCACAGTCCACCATAAGCAGATGTGTGCACCAGGTTGTCCCTGCAATCCTCAGATGCATGTCCAACCAGTTCATCAGACCAACCACTGAGGAGCTGCGGCTGAAGGCAATGACAGATTTCTACAGCATTGCCAGATTCCCACACACTGTGGGGGCCATTGATTGCACACATGTGGCCCTACAGCCCCCCAGTGCCACAGAGCACATATACCGCAATCGGACGCATTGGCATTCCATCAACGTACAGGTGATAGCTGATGCCCAACGCCTCATATGGCACGTCCGTGCCAAACACTCCGGGTCCAGCCATGACAGCTTCATATACCGTCAGAGTCCCATCCCAGCAGAATTTGAGCAGAACATGTATGGGGACAGCTGGCTGGTTGGTGAGTGACATGGGTGGCAGGCATGACTGTCCCCCCCCCCTGATGCACACATCACAAGGGGCACATGCATGACTAACATCCTCCTGTCTTTTCCCTTACAGGTGACTCTGCATATGCACTGGGACCCCATCTATTGACTCCTGTCCGGAACCCTAAAACCAGAGGAGAGAGAAGATACAATGCCGCACATATCAAAACTCGTGCAGTGGTGGAGCAAACATTTGGGCTCCTGAAGTCCCGTTTTTCCGCTGCCTGGATAAGTCTGGGGGGGCCCTATTGTATTCCCCTACCTTCGTGTGTCAGATCATCGGTGCATGTTGCATTCTGCACAACTTTGCCATGAGAAAGGGCCTGCAGATTGACATACGTGATGACCTTACCCCCCAACCAGACAACCCCCCCCTGCCAGAGGAGACCCATTCAGCTGATGGAAGAGCAGTCAGGAGGGTCCTCGCCTTAGGCATCTTTGGACACTAAACCAAAACATTGATCACACGGACAATGCACGCATGCACACCACTGATGTCCCTAGATCACACACACCACATGCACATCGCATTGTATTAGCCCAAGTCCAACATGCAGGACTTGGGAGCAGCAACGCCGGCGTCAAGGCTCCAATGATGTCGCTGTCCATTCATACACCATTCACACGTCATTCACACAGCCGTGGGGATAACTTCTCCACCACGGCCGAGGGTGACACCCCTTACTGGCAGGAGTGCCACCCCCTCACATTCACACACCATTCACACTGTCCCCTGCACTCCTGACCGTGTGCAGTTCAACTGAAATAAAAAACTCATAACCTGAGCATAAATAAAATAAAAAACTCATAACCTGAGCATAAATAAAATAAAAAACTCATAACCTGAGCATAAATAAAATAAAAAAACTCATAACCTGAGCATAAATAAAATAAAAAACTCATAACCTGAGCATAAATAAAATAAAAAACTCCTAACCTGAGCCAAAAATATATCCAAAAAAAAAAGCCCTCATCTGGGCTGACGGGGGCTTTTTCTTGTGGGCCCTCTCTGGCTCTTCAGCTGCCTGAAGGAAGTGGGTGGGGGGGGCATCTGGAGGTGGCTGATCCCCGGGTGGGCCACTCCTGGCAGGTGTTGGCTGCATGCCCTCCAAGGCCATGGCAATCCGGCTCAGATAATGATTGGTCTGGGCCTGCATCCTCAGCTGGCGGGTGACATTATGCCGCTGGTCACGCTGCCTCTGCTTCCCCTGTTCCCAGACGGCTGCAGTGAGGTACCGAACATCAGCCTGCACCTCCCCCAGGCTGGTCACCACTGCAGCGCAGTTGCAGCTGACATCCTGCACAGCGTTCGTCAGCTGGGATACGGAGCCCAGGCTGTCAACTAGCCTGTCAAGATGCCCAGAAATCTCCCCCATCTGCTGGGTCTGCCTGGCCTGGTCCCGGGCCATTTGGTCATGGACCACGTCAGACACCCCCCTGGTCTTCCGGGTTGCCTTCCTGGGGCCAGGAGATGGTTGTCCCCGGGGGGATGGAGTCGCCCTTGAGGGACTTCCTATGATGGGGGAGGGGATCTGAGAGGGCCCTGCAGAAGGGGAGGACTCCTCCAAAATTAAAAGAAAGTCCTGCTCTGGAAAGGCAGGCTCCTCCTCAACCACCTAAGCAGGTGAGGTGTGGGCACTCTCCTCCATCTCATGCTCTTCACCACCCAGGGGGTCGGGCTCAGGATCCTGTTGGGGGGTTGGGGTGGACTGGCCGCCGACAGATGATGGCCCATCTCCGTCATCTGTGGATGACACAAAGCAGACACATGTTGGTGGTCCCATACACTTGGCACATGTACCCCCCCCCCCCCACATGCAACACACCAAATAGGGGATAAAAAACACTTACCTGTCCTGGAGCCTTCCTCCACAGAATCATAGCCTGGTACCCCCTCCAACTGCTCCCTCTCCAGGCAGCGGGCGACCACCTCCTCCTCCGTGGTCAGGCTGACCGCACATGGGGGTCCACCACCCATGCCCCTCTCATGCCTCCTAATGGCGGCCACCTTGCCCCGGACTTTGCACCTCAGATCATTAATTTTTTTGCCGATATCGGCAGCAGTCCGGTTGGAGTAGCCCAGGGCATTGACCCTGCCAGCAATGGACTCCAGGATGCCCTGCTTCCTATCCCGGCTGGTCTTCCGACTTTTCCTGCCATGGAGGAAGTCGTTAAACGTCTCCATAGCAGAGATCACTAGGGTGAGCTCCTGGGCATTAAAGTTGAGGTTTCTCCTCTCTTTGGGGGGAACGGGAGCAGCCATCATAAAGCAAAAGAAACTTCCCTGGGGTGGGGGAAACCGGATATTCTTTTGCGCCAGAAAGGCGCATCTACGGCCGCTTTTATACGCGCAACGGAAGATATTGCGCTGGCGTTTCCCATGAAGTGGTGCCGACGGAAGTTGTGAGCATGCGCACAGGGGAGCGAGGGGAGCCCTCCCTCACTGCGCATGCTCCGTGGATGATGCAATGAACGTAAGTCACTGCGCTGGGCTCCACCCATCATTTACATATGATTACACCCACTTCTACTTGCGTCGGGTTGCGCCAGCGCTTTTTCGTTACTCCGCCGCAAAGTAACGAACATGCGCTTGGTGAATACTGGACTTTACTCACTAGTTCGCGTCAGCGCAACGTATATGCGTTGCGCTACGCCGGATAAAATATGCGCGCATCTACCTGAATCTGGCCCTATGTCTGAATTTTTGCAGCATATTTCACAATGCATTTTGAAATATATTCAATAATGTATTCACAAATATATTGAAATATACTTTTGAAATATATTGAATATGGCCAAAATTGTAGTATTTCAATTGTATGTCAATATATTTGGGAAAAATATATTAAGAATTTAAAAAAATATATATATATATATTTAAAATATATTTCACGTGAACATCTACTTTGTATCGTTGATTAAATATTTTTACATAAAATAATTTTTCTTTAGAGTTTCTTTGAAAGATAGCCATGCACCCTTGATGCAGTTTTATTGCTACATGGTATATGCATTTAAATATGCTTACAGCAGTTAGCCATTTTTTATTCTAGACATGCCAAAGATTGGCTGTTATAAATTCCATATAAACTACACTACTACAATTCAATATATCATTTATAACTATATACTGTATAAACTGGGGTTTATTTACTAAAGGTAAATTCACTCTGCACTACTGTGACAGATACACACACTTTTAACCAGTTAAGACCCGGACCATTATGCAGGTAAAGGACCTTGCCCCTTGTTGCGATTCTGCACTGCATCGCTTCAACTGACAATTGCGCGGTCGTGCGACTTGGCTCCCAAGCAAAATTGGCGTCCTTTTTTTCCCCACAAATAGAGATTTCTTTTGGTGGTATTTGATCACCTCCGTGGTTTTTATTTTTTGCGCTATAAACATAAATATAGCAAAAATTTAAAAAAAATGCAATTTTACTTTTTGCTATAATAAATATCCCCAAAAAATATATAAATATTTTTTCCCCTTCAGTTTAGACCGATACATATTCTTCTATTTATTTTTGGTAAAAAAAATCACAATAAGTGTTTATTGATTGGCTTGCACAAAAGTTATAGCGTTTACAATATAGGGGATAGTTTTATGGCATTTTTATTAATATTTTTTTTTTTACTAGTAATGGCGGCGATCAGCATTTTTTTTTGTGACATATGTGACATATTGGCGGACACATCGGACACTTTTGACACATTTTTGCACTGATTACTGTGAAAATGACAATGGCAGTGAAAGGGTTAACCACTAGGGGGCGCTAAGGGGTTAAGTGTGCCCTAAGGAAGTGATTCTTACTGTAGGGGGGTGGCTGTATGTGTGATGTCACCGATCGTCATTCGCTCTAACAGTCAACAGATGATCAGTGACACTGCCACGGAGAAGAACCGGGAAGGTGTGTTTACACACACACCTCTCCCCGTTCTTCAGCTCCTGTGACCCTATCGGGTCCCGCGGGCACAGTCATGGAGCTTTGTACCAGGTCGCGAGCATGCCGCCGGTGGCGCGCACGTGACCCATGACAGGACACTTAACGGGCAACGTACCTCTACGTGCCTTAGGATTGTCCGGGACAGTCCCGTATTTTGTAGGTCTGTCCCGGGCACATTCATTCCAGGACAATACAGTGTCCCGTAATGAAACTGACACAGCCACCCCCTGGGCCAATCTAATGGCCCCAAAAAAGGCCGCCACATTACTGCTTTACTCACTTACAGTACTTGTCCTGGCCGGGAATGCCTGGAGGAACACAATCCTGCCCCCTGCTTGTGATTGGAGAAATCATAAATCCTGCCTCTTATGTCCAATCACTGTGCTGTGATTCGTTACAGCACAAGCTGATTTTTGGGAAGGGAGGGTGTCCCTGAAAGGTAGTTTGGAAATGTGGTCACCTTAAAGCGGAGTTCCACCCAGGAAAACAACATTTTACCAAAAATCATAAAAAAAACTGTGAAAAAAAAATGTGAAAAAAAAATTATACTCACCCGAAATACCTGTTGCTATGCGGCAGTCCGTAATCTGCCTCTTCCACAGCCACGGTCGGTCTCCTTCTTCATCTTCTCCTAGTGAATGGGGCGCGCTGCTTTCTGGGAGCTGTGTGTGTTCTCAGAGAGCAGCTGCCCATTCACAAGTCGCCACGAGACTCGCGCAAGCGCAGTAGGAAATGGGCAGTGAAGCCGTAAGGCTTCACTGCCTGTTTCCCCTAGTGTGAATGGCGGTGCGGGACCTGCATCAATCTTGGGATCGGCATCGGGGGGGCCATCAGCGTGGGCAAGTAGGACAGGTAAGTGTCCTTATTCAAAGTCAGCAGCTACACTGTAGCTGCTGACTTTAAAAAAAAAATTGCGGGTGGAATCCCGCTTTAATGTGCCTATGCCAAGCCGTGCCATTCTGCCGACGTATATCGACGTTAAGCGGTCCTTAAGTGGTTAACAGTGCAAAAACAAAACACTAGTTTGCCTATTTGTAGCATTATGAAGCAAGTGTTCATATTTGCTGATGTCTGTAGACTGCATGAATGCTGTTTAGTTAAATTTAAATAAAAGATAAGACATTTTAATTGGAACCAATCCCCTATTGTGTTCACATCCTTACTTTTAGACCGAGATTCTAAAAACTCAGTACATTTCAAGACAACTAAACAAAAGTCTTTGAAACTCTATTATGTTCAGAAAAAACACTGAATAACATTATTAGTTCTGTTAAGTATAATGCAACATCATTTTTTAAAACTACATGCACTTTGGTTTCTGTAAAATTAACTTTTGTGAGGCTTAGGCTTAATCAAATCTGAAAATCACTCTATAGTTGTCAAGGTGTCCCTTTAAATCAACAGCTTTATGTCAACAAAGTCCCTGCACAGCGACTTTGAAACCCTGGAACATTTCTACAAAAGAGATTTTCAGGGCTCTTTAGAGAAATCAAATCTCCTTTTAAGTCATGCTGTCTTATTCTTATTTTTTTCTGAGTCTGTCATACTGCTTAATGCATACTTTCCTTGGAATAATAAATCCAAACGGAAAGAGAACACTACTACATTAAGCTGATCTACTTTGCAATACGTAGTATAACTTGATAACTGAAGGATATTGATTACAAAAAGAAGACTTGTATTTTTGTATCCCCAAAAACGGTGTTTCCCAAAAACGTATGCTCAAAAAAACTATATACCTTATTGCAGTTAACAGTTAACAGTTGTCCCGCAATCGTGTCACAGAGCGGGAGAACAGGGAAATGCCTATGTAAACAAGGCATTTCCCACTTCTGTCTAGCAACATGACAGGGATCTACTACTCCCTGTCTATGGGAGCAGTGATGTCTGTCATGTTTTTGTGAGACCATCCCCCCTACATTTAGAATCACTCCCTTAACTCATTGTTCTCCCCCTACTGTTTAACCCCTTCCCTGCCAGTGTCATTTACACAGTAAAAAGTGTTATATATTTTTTGGGGGAAATTTATTCTAGCAAAAAGTCAAAAATATAGCTTTTTTTCAAAATTGACACTCTTTTTTATAGTTTATAGCACAAAAAATTAAAACCACAGAAGTGATCAAATACCATCAAAAGAAAGCTCTATTTGTGGGAATAAAAGGACGCCAATTTTGTTTGGGTGCAACATCGCACGTGCAATTGTCAGTTAAAGCGAAGCAGTGCCGTATCGCAAAAAGTGCTCTGGTCAGGAAGGGGGTAAATCATTCCGGGGGCTGAAGTAGTTAAATATGTGAGTACTATCAAGAGAGAAATGTATAACAAAACAAAGAAAATAAATATGTAGCCTTCCAAGAAATATAGAATAAAAATAAATAACATATGCAACTTCAACTTCAAGAAGTACAAAATTAACAGCAAATTTAGGCTTTCAAAATGACAGCTGGAACTTGTTATGCATTATATTGCAGAAGTGGCTGCAGAAATGTAACTGCTGTGTGAAATGACACTTTCAGATAGTCTGCAGATGTCATTAAATAGAACAGTGTATTGTTATATTGTATGAACTATTTTATTCATATGTAGTTTAAAGAACGTTCTGACTAGCTCAGTAGATTGCTTTAAGAAAGGCCTGGATACTTTCCTAAATGTACATAATATAACCGGGTACTAACATTTATAGGTAAAGTTGATCCAGGGAAAGTCTGATTGCCTCTCGGGAGATCAGGAATAATTTTTCCCCCATGCTGTAGCAAATTGGAGCATGCTCTGCAGTTTTTTTTTGCCTTCCTCTGGATCAACTGTGGGTATAGAATTGGGTATATGGTAATGTACAATATTTTTAATTTTTTTTTATGGTTGAACTAAATGGACTTTTCAACCTGACTAACTATGTAACTATGAGTTAGGCCAACCCTACAGGGTTTGAATCACATCTAGTTCAGCAGGAACCGGACGAGATTTGAATCATTAATGGGCAGGCCGAATGTACCAAGTTGATTGTTCGATCAACGTGGGTACAATCAGTCTGTTGAATTTGCTTGTGATTACCGCAATTGACTGCTATAACCACTAGCAATATTTGCTGTCGGCAGGAGGGATTCCCCAACGATGTCTGTATTGATGGGGGAATCATGCAAATTTCTTTCCTGCAACCCGTGGTTACAGGAAAGAAATTTGCACCATCTATGGCCTGCTTTACATTTTTTTTATCTGTATATGTAAATATACAGTTATGATATTAGTAAAATAATTCTTATACTTGGCCACCATTAGCCCCAATGAACGTTTTGCTTCCCTTAGCTATTACATTTGTGCTAGTGTTTTTTTTTTTTCTATTTTTTTTTTTTTTTACCATCAATATTCTAATTTTTTTTATTACATTTTTCAAACATGTGCAACATTTTTTTTTGCAAATATCTTTGCCATGCTTTACATCAGAAACATAATTTAGTGTCAATTTAATTGGGGCAATTTATGGAATAAAATGTATACTTCTTATTTGCAGTAAATCTAAATTTTGTTTTAACAAGCACTGGTCACAATAGGGAAAAAATAAATACATATGTCTTTTGGCTATAGAATACATAAACAATGTAATATTTTTTTGCAAGAAAATATTGTCAAAAAAACAGCTTGTCCAAACAAAAAACAATGTACTGTATGTATTACGTTTCCTTCATAATAAGTGCCATTTTAAAATACTGTTGCAGCTTTGTCCAGCATCTATCTGCAGCAGTAGACTGCTGATTGCAGCCAGCGATAGATCACTATTAGAAGTTAGCTGTTGCTGCACAGCTGCATTGGGGTCTGGACCTCGTCTCATCCCTCTAATCACTCTCCGCCCCCGCATCACCGTTCTTCCGCCCTCACAGTTGGTGTTCTGTTCAGAGTCGGAGGTGCAGCGGAGAACAGAGAGATAACATCATCTCTCACCGCCAGCCACGCATCACCATTCTCCTTCCTTCCTTCATGTGTGAGCCTGCCTCTGTGCTAAATGGACCAGTGCTGCCACCAATGCAGTGGTGGCAAGCAGCATGGCAAGTGACATCCTGCATCTGGTGACAGGCAATGTGGCAGGTGGAGTGGCAGGTGGAGTGGCAAGTGATATTCTGCATCTGGTGACATGCCGCGTGGCAGGTGGCTTGGCAAGTAACATTAGGTAGGTGACATGGCAAGTAACAAGCCACATCTTGTGGCAGGCAGGGTTGCAAGTGACATTCTGCATCTGGTGACAGGCAATGACGTGGCAAGTGACAATCCAGATATGGTGGCAGGCAGCATGGCAAGTGACATTCCGCATCTGGTGGCAAGTGACACGCTCAGGGCTCCCACTGATTCTGCATTACGGTGAGATGAATTATTACATTTATTACTACAATGTAATAATAGAAATAATGCGCTTTAATCACCCT
The DNA here is from genome assembly GCA_029574335.1 of Rana kukunoris. NCBI lineage: Eukaryota > Metazoa > Chordata > Amphibia > Anura > Ranidae > Rana > Rana kukunoris. Next base: position 123,726,714 of record CM056055.1, on the reverse strand, counting down.
GACACCATATCATGCATGGTGCCATGATTGTTGAAGGGCTAAAACCAGCAATTGCCCGTGAAAAATACAGCACGTTGCACGTTTGCTGTCTTTAGCCCATAAACTCAGTTGATCTTAATATAAGTTTGCTGTGTTTTTGCCCATAAACTCAGTCAATCATACTGCACGTTTGCTGTTTTTGGCCATAAACTCAGTCGATCTTACTATACATTTGCTGTGTTTTTGCCCATAAACTCAGTTGATCTTACTATACATTTGCTGTGTTTTTGCCCATAAACTCAGTCGATCATACTGCACATTTGGTGTTTTTGCCCATAAACTCAGTCGATCTTAATATAAGTTTTCTGTGTTTTTGCCCATAAACTCAGTCGATCATACTGCACGTTTGCTGTTTTTGGCCATAAACTCAGTCGATCTTACAATACGTTTGCTGTGTTTTTGCCCATAAACTCAGTCGATCATACTGCACATTTGCTGTTTTTGGCCATAAACTCAGTCGATCTTACTATACGTTTGCTGTGGTTTTGCCCATAAACGCAGTCGATCTTACTATACTGAATTTCCTCTTCCTTGCCCTTATCTCTAAAATTCCCTTATCAATCACAAAATTATTTTAAGTAAAAGACTTAATAGCCTATTCACAGGCCTGGATTTACTCCCTTTGCTGCCCCAAGGCTGGGTCCTTCAATGCTGCCCCCCGCCAAAAAAAAAACCTGAAAGTCCCCCAACCCGTGCCCATCATTGACGCCTCACCTTGCCCATCATTCCTACCTGACCATCATTGCAGCCTTACCGTGCCTTTATTGCAGCCTCACCATCACTGCCGCCTTACTGTGCCCTCATTACAGCCTCCCTCACCATCATTGCTACCTTACAGTGCCTTCATTGCAGACTCCCTCACCATCATTGCCACCCCGTACTGTGCCCTCATTGCAGTCCCCCTCACCATTATTACAGCCCCCATCTCCATCATTAACGCCCCTCTCACCATTATTGCAGCCTTACTGTGCCAAACAATGTAGCCTCACCAGTCAGTGTATGCATTATTCACATCGGGCATCTCCTGCTCCTGCTGTGTCACGGAGCTCACTGTGAAAAGTTTGGGCATGCTGTAATAAAAGTCCCGCTCTCTTCCTAGACCAGCTTGTGTGATAGACAGAACAATGCATCTATCACACAAGCTGGTCTAGGAGAAGGGTGGGACTTTTATCACAGCATGCCCAAACTTTTCACAGTGAGCTCCGTGACACTGCAGTCACCCGCTGTGTTAAAACCCGTGCCACCAATGCAACCACTGCTGCCCCGAGGCCTGGCCTTGGTGGTCTTGCCGGAAATCCGGCCCTGCCTATACAGTAAATATGTAGAAGCAGCAACCTTAGGATGAGATTTACTAAAACTGGCGCACACACAATTTGGTGCAGCTGTGCATAGTAACCAATCAGCTTCAGGTTCTATTGTAGAATCTTAATTGAACAAGTTGAGGATATAAGCTAATTGGTTACTAGACATGTGCACAACAAAAAATTTCGTATTTTTTTGTTCCGTTTTGTCTCGTTCCGTAGATTCGTAAAGATTCGTAATTTCGTAAGATTCAAGTTTTCCTATTCGGACCCGTTCGTATTTCGTAAGATGCAAGTTTTCCTATTCGGATCCGTTCGTATTTTCGTAACAGTTTTATTTTCGTTTATACTGAATGATTCGTAATTCTGTCTAATTTATGTTCGTTGATTCGAAATTCGTAATTTTTGTTAGATAATAATTTTCGTTTAATGGATTCGTATTCGTAATTTTGTACTTTCGTAAATACATAGCAATACGCGGCTAATCCATATTAAGATATGCTTTCTCTTAAGCCCCGTACACACAGTCTGACTTTTTGCCAAGAAGGTGACTCAGCACAAAAGAGATAAGCTGATTGGCTAAGATATTAAGTAAGATACATCACTTACTAACTACACTGCCCATTCGAAAGAACAACTTGCAAGTACACAAATTTACGAACAGACAAAGAAACAGATTTACAAAACACACAAATGAAAATACGAACATACGAATGAAAATACTAACAGACAAAGGATTTAAAATGCGGAATGCAAATCGTTCGTTATAGATGTAATTTTCGTTCTTTTGCTTTTCCGGTGTTTTGATATTTTAGTAAGATTGTCAATTCGTACGTTCGTATTTTCGTTTGTTCGTTATTTTGCTTATTCGTAATTCCGTAATTTTCGGATTTTGGGTCTTTCAGCTGTTCGGATGTTCGAATTGATACGAATGTACGAATACTAACAAATTCGTACGAAAATCCATTCGTTACGAACGGGAACGCACATATCTATTGGTTACTATGCACAGTTGCACCAGATTCTGTGTGCACCTGTTTTAGTAAATCGACCCCATACTGTGGACACAGCAGTGTTTTTAATGGCAACTAATAAGATTTCCTTGTCAGCCCAGGGAAAAATACATTTGGGCCCAGATTCACAGAGCGATTACGCCTGCGCAACTGCTGTTGCGCGTGCGTAAGTCTAAATGTGCGCGTGCGTATAGTTGGACGCGATTCACCAAACAATATACGCCAGAAATCTACGTTTTTTGGTCCGGCGTAATTGAATTAGACATTCGCTTCCCTTCGTGCAAAACTGCGCTAGACACACCATTGATTTGCTAGTCAAATATGCTAATGAGGGAGTTACGGGGATCCACAAAAAAACGCAGTTGCTGCGCAGGCTACGCGATGTGCGCAACAGCAAAATGTTCTGTCTAAAGTTAGAGGACCTAAAAGCTGGTCTAAATTTTGAAAAAAAGTCTAATTGTCAGATAAAGCAACACTGTTAGTGAGGAGTTCAGCAGTCACACGTGTTGCCCAACAATCTGTATGCCAACATGCCAGGGGCATCGTCGCGCATAGCTATACTACTGACTTTAGATGAACAAAGAAGGAGGAGGGCACGGAGGATGGCACTAAGGAGGGCACGGGAGATGTTTTTTTTAATTTTTTTATTTGCTTATATAAAATTTACAATTTAAATTAATCTAATACAATATTCTTATCTGATACAAGCCCCTCACTCTTCACTTGATATATCACACACGCATAGACATCTATGGCATGAGTGATTCTGAGGTGTCTCGCATCTTCAGATTCACCCCTCATGCCATCATGGAATTACCACAACCCTGCAGGAGGACATCACCAGCCCAACACATGGCACCACCCATGACACCCATGACAGCTACATATACAATCAGAGCCCCATCCCCACAGATTTCCAACAGAACATGTATGGGGACAGCTGGCTGGTTGGTGAGTGACATGGGTGGCAGGCATGACTATCCCCTCCCGTGATGCACACCTCACAAGTGGCACATGCATGACTAACATCCTCCTGTCTTTTCCCTTCAAGGTGACTCTGCATATGCACTGGTACCCCATCTCATGACCCCATCTCATGCCAGCTCACATTATGCATCTTTGCACGTTAAACACACACATTAATCATGGCACAATGAGAATGCATGCATGCACACCACTGTGGTCCCTAGCACACACACCCCACATCCTCATCACATTGGACTTGTGAGCTGCAACGCCATGCCACGGCTCCAATTATGTCACTGTACATTCATACACCATTCACACAGACCTGGCGATCACTTCTCCACCACAAATGAGGGTGACACCCCTTTTCCCGCAGGAATATCACCCCCACATTCCAAAATCATACACAAACAGAACCAAAAAAATTAAATAAATGACGAGCAAAAATAAAAAATGCCCAGCAAAAATATAATTTAAACAAAATAACAACAAAGACATAAAAGACAAAAATCACTCTGCAAAACAGTCCCCAAATATCTCAAAGACACGTCACAAACAAACAAAAGCACCTTGCTGTATAGGGAGGGATACAAAGGGATGTACTTTTGCAAAGGAAGTGCATTTGTGTCTGTCTATTTATGCTGTCTGCGTAGTTCATAAAGTTGCCCTAGTCCATTTCCAATTTCACTGATTGCGCCGCTCCCGAGTTGTGAGCATGCGCACAACGGAGCTGACATGGTTTCCTTCACGCGCGCATGCGCGAGTCGGCCGGCCCTTCATTTGCATGGGGTCACGGCTCATTTCAATGTAACACGCCCACGTCCTTCCCAATTTGTATTACTCCTCCTTACGCCTCAGGAAAAAACCTTACGTTTGCGCAAGCTCTTGCGTAAAAGCTACGTGAATCGCCGGATTACGCGGCTAGATTGCGCAAGTCTAACGGAAAAGTGGTGCGCTACGCCGGAATGATAATGCGCCGATCTACGTGAATCTGCCCCTTGGTTGCTATGGTTTTCTATATTTTGCTTTTGCAGATTATTTTTGCTTTATTAAGCTGAGCTGCATTTGATCCATAGGCATGAAAACAGGATGAGCTTCTTTAAAACTTATCCCCACATTCACCTAGAAAATGTTGTTCTATGTATGTTTCTCTAGATGATGAAAGCCTGTATCTAGTAGAGCTCCTCATCTAGCCTGTGTACTAAACCACATCTGAAATCTTCACCTTTTACATGCAGATTACAGTGTCAACAGAAATGTCTAAGTGACCCCCTAATTAGTTATGCAGAGCTCCTCCTTTCTGATCTCTGGTGCAATGACAGTTCCTCTTGGTCTTCTACAGATTCTTGTGGAGTAGCACTGACTACAGATGACCTGTGTCTTCCCCTACTGCTTCTTGTTAAGAAACTCTCAAACCCACCGAATTACCTGGTTCATGATGGCTACTGAATACATTACACCAGTCAATCTTCACCTTAAGTCCTAATCCTTTTCTCTCACACCACACCTAGTGCAGGTGAGTGTAGGATATACACATGTATTTTTTCAGAACTATGCAAAGCATGCTTGGTTTCATTTCCTTTATTCACTTCTCTGTGCCATGGACTCATCTGCCAATAGTTATTGCAAAGAGCATGATCCATCACCTCCATCTAATCATAAACAATCCCACACTGTCCAGTCACTGGATTTACTGCCAGCACAGAGTCTTACAGGCTTATCTAACTCCAGCCCGTGGGAAGCTGAGGGAAATGAGAAGGCTTAGATGCTGAGTACCTCTTCAAGAATTATCTTGTGATTCTGTGTAATGTGAAGAAAACAATAAAACATTCTTTGCCAACATTACAAAGATACAAACGACACATGTGTATGAAAATTCTGTCAATGAATTGTCCGTAACATTATTATGGTATATTATTTAAACATTCTGTTTATACACATTTACCAGTTCTGTGTTCAGTGTATGCACAAATCAGCCTGAGTATATCTATCCATTTTACTGTTGGAAAAGGTTGCCACTTAGTCAAGACTAAGTTGGCACAACATTTCCATATACTGTAGTAGATTTGCATGCCTTTGTCATAAAATATATATATATATATATATATATATATATATATATATATATATATATATATATATATATATATATATATATATATATCTAAGGTTGGAGTCCTATGTTTGGGAGAGATGTGAACCACATAAACATGTATAACGCTACCCCCAAAGGAGCTACTGGTTTGTTTTGGGTGGCATGTTACCTCTGTTCCTCCACGGTCTAGGGTATACAATGAGAGTTTAGAAGAACTGCAATGAAAGTAGCAGGGCGCTACACACGTCACAAGACTAACAACATAAAGTAGACCTAAAGGGTGCCCAGGTCTGCTGCACACAATGCCAAGAGAAGGGGGCATACCCAAGATAAGTGAGTGGATTGTTTTGTAGAGAAAGTGGTTATTTGTGTTAACGTGCGGCTTGTAGTCCCCCGTTTGCTCTGTGCTCTGTGGGTGGCTCCCAAGTTGGCTGTGGATCCATGTGACGGAGGAGGGGGAGAGGAACACAGAGAGGACAGAGAGGAGCACAAGGAACGCAGAGAGCGGTGTGTTCAGCTCAGCGCGATGCGGTGAGAGCACCAGATTCCTTACCTTTATTTGATCATCCATTCAAGGTTGCATTTGTGTGTGCTCAGCAGGGGATAGCAGACTTTTTCACTGTCGGTGGAAGGTCCCGCTCATGCACATCAAAGGCAGCATCAGATAGTAGCAGAGGGGTGGCTGTATGTGCTTTGGCTCAGCATACTCAGACTCAGCAATCTCACCTTTCATTGCCATTAGTGACAGCAACAACAGCATTACAAACATTATCAGTGTCAAAGCTATCATTACCACCACCGCCACCACCACTGACTGCACTGCCTGCACACGCTGTACTGCCTGCGCTGCCGTCATCATCTCTGCCATCTATACTATCCCCACTTTCTCTACCAGCGCTTAAGGAGACACGATCGGCAGGATTGACACAATTTGCATCTATGGATTTATCAGTGGATCCCACAGTAGACGTTCCGGGTGTAGACTTTGGGGCAGATTCACAGAGAATTAGATTCTCGTAGACTATCAGAAATACACTACGCCGCCGTTTTTTACCTGGCTCTACGTGGAATCCAGGTAGATTTTGTCCAGTAAACGACGGCGGCGTAGTGTATTTCTCCCGTCGCAATCCATCTGCGCGAGTAGGGGGCGTAAAGCATTTAAAATAGGCGCGTTCCCACGGCGATCGAACTGCGCATGCTCCGTTCGCAAATTTCCCGCCGTGCATTGCGCGAAAACACGTCGTCACGTCGTAGTAGCGTCGTTTACGTACATTCCTATTCCCGAACGAGTTACGTTAAAAAAAAAAAAATATTTTCAAATCGACGCGGGAACGACGGCCATACTTTACATGGGTTACGCACTGTTAGACCAGCAAAAAGCTCCTCTAACATTACGTAGCCAAAAAATGACGTAGGCGATTGCGAGGGGCACTCGTACCTTCGTGGATCGCCGTAAAAACTCATTTGCATATCCCGACGCATGAAAACGACGCAAACTCCTCCCAGCGGCCGCAAAAATATCGCAGTGTAGATCCGAAGGCTTACGAGGACGTAAGCCTCTCGGATCGAAGCCCGAAGCCGCCGTATCATGGTTTGGGGATTCAAACTAGTGATACGGCGCACAAAATTTGAAATTACTCCTGTCTAACACCAGTTAGACAGGCGTAATTGCTCTGTGAATCTGGGCCTTTGTGTCTGAACCCTTTGAGAACATCAGATCATCTGAACGTATGTTACATGATTCATTGCCGGTTACTTTTACTACTACTGTTGCTACTGCTGGTACTGGTACTGCTACCGCTACCGCTATGTTCACTGACTCTGTATGTACATCTGGTATAGGTGCGGATACGGATGTACCGCACATTCAATCAAATATATTGGATATAAATATTAATATGGGAGGAATTGAGACTGTTTCTGTTTTTACTAATTCATCTATTTCTATCAGTCCTTGTCCCCCCCCATCATTCTCATCCTCATCTTCATCTCCACCATCATGTCCCCACCACAGTGGGGTTCGTGGCCCAGTGGACACAGTGGATTCAGCCAATTTAGGCAGGGTTTTGGATGTAGATGGAGATGGAGGTTTAAAGCAAATTGCGTTAGTAGCGGCACTGGGTACAGAGCTGGGAGACTTGCGGGACTACCTTTGCGCCCTGCCCACTTGTAATGAGATGGAAGCGTTTGTACAACGGTTAGAGCATGGTTACCGTAAGGAGCTTGAATCAATTAAATCTATTACAAACGAACTGCAGGTTAAATCGCAACCATCAAAGATAAAAAAAACAGAAGTGGAAAATTTTGTAGCAGGTTTAGCAGACTCTATGCACCTACAGGAGCAGTGTATTGATGCCCATGAATCCCAATTACATACCCTGTTTCAGATATGGGAAGACCAAGACAATCGTAATAGAAGAAACAACATTAGGATAAGGGGACTACCAGAAACAGTTGGGGGAGATGAATTGGCCCCAACTGATAACAAAATCCATTTCTCTGTGTTAGGGAAACCAGAGGAACAGAAGTTAGAGCTTGACAGAGTCCATCGTTCTTTAGGGCCACGAAATACAGATATAAATAAACCAAGAGATATCATAAGTCATGTGCATTTTTATAGAGAAAAGGAAGAGATTATGAGGAAGACTAGAGAGAAATGTCAAATAATATCAATGGGACAGCTATTCAACTACTACAGGACCTGTGTCAATTTACACTGGAAAAGAGGAGAGCGTTAAGACCATTACTCAAAATGTTGCAAGAACGCAACATCATATATCACTGGAACTTCCCTTTTCAACTTCAAATTAAGAAAGATGACAGGTGGCATAATCTACGAGACCCTTCAGATATCCCCGCTATACAACTTGCTTTGGAATTGCCAGATACCCCACTAATAGATTGGCCCAGGACATATACTCTATTTAGAAGGGTTGAAGGGTGGGAGTATGATGAACCAGCATGGGAACCAGTTGGGGAATTTACCAGAAAACATTAACCTCAATTAGTAGTTGTAACAATGGCATTGTAGTAATATTGTGGTGTTGAGTGGGGTATGGGTTGAGAGTGGCTGGAGAGGGGTGGAGAGAGATGGCTTGTTTTTCTCTTCTCTCTCCCCTCCTCTCCTTCTTCTATTTTTCTGTCTTCCTCTATTTCACCTTTACATCTTTTTTTTCCTTTTTCTCGGCTTGCCTTTTATTTACTTCATTTACTCTGCTTATACATATGCCATCTTTCTCTGCCCCTTTTTTTTTCTTTTATTATTATATATATTTATATATATAGAGAAGGCCTTTGATTGGATTGGATGGCTCTTTTTAAAACAATCATTGATGCAAATAGGTCTGGGCCCAAATTTACTCTATAAGATTTTGGCGTTATATACTAAACCTGAGGCTAGGATAAGGATCAATGGATCGTTGAGAAAAATTTTCACTATACAAAATGGTACCCGACAAGGATGCCCACTATCACCTCTACTTTATGTGCTGGTAATGGAGCATTTAGCAACAGCAATTAGACAAAACCCTTCCATTGCTGGCATACAGATAAATCAAATGGAAATAAAATTAGCCTTGTTTGCCAAAGATCTATTGCTCTATGTCACTAACCCACTTGTTTCAATACCCTCTATCTTATCTAAATTCAAACGTTTTGGTACCCTTAGTAACTTTAAAGGAGTTGTAAAGGATTTTTTTTGGCTGAAATGACTGTTTACAGGGTATAGAGACATAATAGTTAACTGATTCCTTTAACCACTTGCTTACTGGGCACATACACCCCCCTCCTGCCCAGGTGAAATTTCAGCTTCCGGCACTGCGTCGCTTTAACTGACAATTGCGCGGTCGTGCGACGTGGCTCCCAAACAAAATTGACGTCCTTTTTTCCCCACAAGTAGAGCTTTCTTTTGGTGGTATTTGATCGCCTGTGCGGTTTTTATTTTTTGCGCTATAAACAAAAAAGAGCGACAATTTTGAAGAAAAATACAATATTTTTTACTTGTTGCTATAATAAATATCCCAATTAAAAAAAAAAATGTTTTCTCAGTTTAGGGCGATATGTATTCTTCTACATATTTTTGGTAAAAAAAAAAAAAATCGCAATAAGCGACTGGTTTGCGCAAAAGTTATAGCGCTTACAAAACAGAATTATTATTTTTTATAATTTTTTTTTTACTAGAAATGGCGGCGATCTGCGATTTTTATTGGTACTGCGATGTTATGGCGGACACATCGGACACTTTTGACACATTTTTGGCGCCATTCACATTTATACTGCGATCAGTGCTATAAATATGCACTAATTACAGTATAAATGTGACTGGCATTGAAGGGGTTAACACTAGGGGGTGAGGAAGGGGTTAAATGTGTATCCTAGGTGTGTTCTAACTGTGGGGGGAGGGGGGGGTGACCGATCTGTGTCCCTATGTACAAGGAACACAAATCGGTCTCCTCCTCTCCAGAGACAGGACGCTGTCTCTGTGTAAAACGGCAATGAGAGATGATCTATGAGATCATCTCTCATTCGCCCACAGATCGCATCGCAAATGGCCACTCTGACTGGCCATTCGCCGCGATCTGTGATTGGCCATGTCCAAGGGACACGGACAACACAGGGCTTCCCCGCAGCGCGCTGGGAACGCCCAAAGGGGTGGCCGTCAAAAGACGGCATGTTGGATATTCAGACCCGCGCTGTTGCCGTCATTTGACGGTAGCGCCGGTCTAAAGTAGTTAAAATTGATTAAACATAGATAAAAATCAATCATATAATGCACCTACAGTTCTAGTTTCGTTTTTGCTGTTGTTTCCTGTCTCTCTGATGTACAGAGCCAGAGAGCCAATAGAGAGCCAATAGAGAGACCAGAGAGGAATTACAGCAACATCAAAGCAAAAGCGAACAATGAGGACATAAAAACAGGACTGTAGTAAGGTGAAGGAAGCTATTTAGCTAAAAAAAATCCTTTAGTGACCCTTTAAAGTAAACATATCAAAATCAGAAATTCTCAATGTGTCACTTAGTTCACAACAAGTGATGGCACTGAAAAATAATTGTTCATTTAAAATGTGTTCTTCTGTATTAAAAAACCTAGGTATATTCATTCCTTCTGACCCAAACCATTTATATTCAATAAACTGCATTCCTCTTATGCAATAAACCTTACAGGATCTTAAAAACTATGATTTACAATCCGAGCCGAACATACCCGCGTTCAGTTCGCACCAGAACCGTCGAACAGACCAATCGTTCGCGCGAACATTTAGAACCCCATTGAAGTCTATGGGACTCGAACGTTCGAATTCAAAAACGCTCATTTTAAAGACCAATATTCAAGTTATTGTTGGAACACGTCTTTGAGAAACCGGGTCTTGCCCCAGGGAACCTGTATCAATGAAAAAAAGTTTAAAAAAACGGTTGTTTTTTTCAGGAGCAGGACTCCTGAAAAATTCCCGTTTTTAAAACTTTTTTCCATTGATACATGTTCCCTCGGGCAAGACCCGGGTTCTCAAATATGTTTTCACAGGCAAGCTATAGACATCCAGCAGGTACAATATTTAAAAGTTTTTTTTTTCGTTTTTTTTATTTAAGCATCATTAAAATCACTGCTTCAGGAGCAGTGATTTTAATAATGTTTAAATAAAAAATAAAAAAATGAAAAATTCCTTTAAATATTGTACCTGCAGTGCTGGGTGTCTATAGTTTGCCTGTGAAAACGGCTTTAAGAACCCGGGTCTTGCCCGAGGGAACATATATCAATGGAAAAAAGTTTTAAAAACGGTTGTTTTTTCAGGACTCCTGAAAAAACGACCATTTTTAAAACTTTTTTTCCATTGATACATGTTCCCTCAGGCAAGACCCGGGTTCTCAAAGATGTTTTCACAGGCAAACTATAGACACCCAGCAGGTACAATTTAAAGGAATCTTTCATTTTTTTTATTTAAACATTATTAAAATCACTGCTCCAGGAGCAGTGATTTTAATGATGCTTAAATTATTTTTTTTTTAAATAAAATTCCTTTAAATATTGTACTGTACCTGCTGTGTGTCTATACATGTGATAATGTCTTTAAATAGCACAATCACCTGCCTGCCAGTAAATTAGGAAGAACTGATCTATCTAAGCTATACAGTGTATAAATATATGTACAACTCCTAGGGATGTATATATATTCTCTACACACTGTAAATTAAGCTAAACTGACTAGCCTGCCTGCCTGCTCTATCTAGCTATATAAAAAGACAACCTCTCTGTCTCTCTGACTGCTCTCATTAACAAGCCGGAACACACTACACAAGGCCGCCCAGCAGACGCTAATTACAAAAATAGAGCAACATTTTTGAAAAAAAAAATCAATATTTTTTACTTTTTGTTATAAGAAACATCGAATAAACTACATTTTGGTCAAACATTTAGGCCAAAATCTATTCAGCCACATGTCTTTAGTAAAAAAAAATCACAATAAAAAAAATAGCTACCTAGCGGCAACAGTGACACTAACACAGCGATCAGAAAAATGATCGCTTAGTGACACTGGCAATAGGGAGTGAAAGGGTTAACTAGGGCGGTGATCAAGGGGTTAAAACTTTATTAGGGGGGGTAGGGGGGCTACCCTGAACCTAACACTAGCTGCCTGTCACACTGCCTGTCACACTGACACTAAATGCAGTGATCAGTACATATATGATCACTGCATTCAGTGACACTGTGACAGGGGGGTGGGGGGGGGTGATCGGGGGGGGGGTTAATGTGCCTACATGTCCTGGTGTCAGTGTAGTGTTGTGCAGACTCACTGTGTGATGTCTTCTCTCCTCAGTGGCGGTTGAAAATACCGCAGAGAGGAGAGATTACATCACTTCCCCCTTCCTGTGTTTACACAGGCAGAGGAAGTAACACGCGGGGGGAGTGCACGGATTGTCTGGGAGCAATCCGGAGGGGGCGGACAAAAACGAACAGCCGCCCCCTCATCCCAGATCGCTCCTGAAGCCACGGGACCCCCGACCCACATCTAGGCAGGGACGTACAGGTACACCAATGTGCCTGTACGTTCCATTCTGCAGACGTATATGTACATGCGGCAGTCCTTAAGTGGTTAAGGATGGCCTCTGTGGGTGTAGCCAATTTTTTGGAATTAGGCCCTTTGCTGCATTCAGCAAAACCGTACTGTTTTTTTTGGCCTATCTATCTATTTGTCTTGTCTTGTCTTGTTTCTTTTGAATCTTATATGGAAAATATATCCGAAACTGACTAGATGAAATAATTGTATTACCTATATGAATCAATGTTTGTACTTTATATTTTAATGTTATAATATAATAAAATTAGAATGAAGGAGAAAGTGTTTTAAGAGAAGTGTCCAAAGAAGGGGAATGGGTGGGTGGGCACCACGCACTGGAACCGACAAAGACCAGTGTGGGTGGTCTGCTTAAATACCCCCCGGGCTCCTCCCATAATTTCAGGCCACCATATATATGTATATATTATGTTATTATATTATTTATTATTATTATTATTATTGGACTTTTTTCTTTATTTGTATATATGTTTGGATGATCTCTATTGTCGGCTGTGCTTTCTGAAGTAGGTTACTAAAGAAAAAAAGAAATATGCAAGCTTAAGTCCCAAAACCTGTATGTTAAGAATTACATTAACTAATTCATTGGAACCCCATACACCTTTTGTTTTGAACTCCAAAATGTTTTTTTTTTGTGAGAATATATAGTACATGATGACATATTAGCTAAACCCCCCCAAAATATAAACCTGTTGGCTGTGATGGTAAGCTCAGTACATGGCTCTCCACATACTGGTAATATCTACAAATATAATACAGTATTTTACTGATTTTCCAGCACTTCCAGTGTGTCATGAGTCTCCTAAAACCACAAGAATATTTATTTTCACCTATTGATCCTGTTAGTAACAAACTTCCAGTCCTAGGGTAATGCTCACTTACTGTACTTGATCTATGGAGCAATAGATAGTCACTATAGGACAGGAAGTTTGTTAGTACTACAGAGCAACTCCCCCTGCCATTTTCTCTATTGTGTGTTTTTTAATATTTTTGACACTTTATTTTGTGAAATGGTAGGAGTACAATGTACCCCGTTACCAATCCACATAGGGAGGGCTGGAATCTGGGGGTCCTCTCTGTTAGCAAGGATTTCAATGCCATTCTATATGTGAGAATTCAGTATTAGGCCCCATGCGTCACTCCACACAAACAGGAGTTTTGGAGTTCTCTTCATCATATCTCTCTCACATAAAGAAAGGCTTTGAGCTACTGAGCCTGGACCCATTACAACAAGCGACCAGAGCTTATAAAATTATAGTATGCACTTAAAAATTCCAATGCACAACTGTAGGCAAGCGATTATCAGTATTACATAGCGTCGTGCATTAGGCCACTAAGGGAGAAGGTATGAAATATGTCAACCTTTAGCATAGAAAAGTTTAGGCTAACATGTTCCACAACTTAGGGCATAGGCCCATAAACAGGTAGCGCTTATATCAAGCACATAGTAAATAGGTGTGATGACATATTTGCTAAACCCCCCAAAAGATAAACCTGTTGGCTGTGATGGTAAGCTTAGTACATGGCTCTCCACATACTGGTAATATCTACAAATAAAATACAGTATTTTACTGATTTTCCAGCACTTCCATAGGCCCATAAACAGGTAGCACTTATATCAAGAACATAGTAAATAAGCGTTGTTGAGACAACTAATAATTACATCTGGGAGACAACTATAGCACTGGTACTTTGAGAGTAGGAGTAGTAAATAGGAGTTGTAGCGACAACTAATAGCTGCATATGAGAGACAATAATAGCACAGGTATTTTGAGAGTACACGCAGTAATTAGGAGTTGTAGAGACAACTAATAGTTTCATATGACAGGCAATATAGTTCAGGTAATGTGTGAGTAGATGTCCCTTTAAGATATTCCTTAGCAGACTGTCATAGGCACAACAGTCTATCCCAAGTAGTATGTTGATAGCCACAAGCCATAATGAATAACAGCAATTGTTTTAGGTGGAAATCATACAACAGATCTTTCTATAGCACTACAAGTGACACTATGGCTACTTATATGTTTGCAGGGCTTCTGGCCATGGGATTCTGTAGTGTAGAATGTGAGCCGCAAGGCTGGAATTCCATAGTATAGTGCAGGCATCCAGGATGGCTTGGACTGCAGCTTGGGGATGGCTGGTATCTGTAGTCCTATAGCAGCCAAGCTGGCTACAGCCGACAATAATAGAACAAGATTTCTATTCCAGGTGACTGCCTTTATAGGCAGTGGACAGGTGCAGTGCATAGCACTGATTCAAGCAAACCACCGATTTGCGGCACACTTTCACATTCCAGGCTGGAACGCACACGACGCCGGCAAAGACATCATCACGCGAGCACCGTATGCGTTCCAGCACGAAACGCACTACGGCGCTGAAAGCGCCTGTCATTAGGGGAAACAGCCGGCGCGAGGAGTGGCTAGCATTATGCAGAGCTGAGCAGCAGCGTGCATGGAGCACGCGCGCCCCCGATGGCGCGCAGTACGGTGATTGGGGATCTGGCGATCTCCGATCGGTGTAATGTAACAGCGGCGGTGGCTTCTGTTTGAACTTTCCGGTATTGCTTACCGGACCTAATGCAGAGCGGCGCAGTGTGGTGATCGGGGCTGAGGCTTTACTTTTGGATACAGCCCAGTCCCGATCAGGGTAAAGAACCAATGAAATTGTCTCTTTACCACGTGACCCGCTGTGTCCAATCACAGCCAGTCACTAAATGTAAATACAACACTGTGTGTAACTTACTGTTGCTGACCTCTTCTTCACACACAGATCCAGTGTGAGGAGGAGATCAGCTAATAGTGAGTTACACATCTGCAACTTACTACTGTGCCCAGATTGCCCCCCTAAATAAAGAGTACCTGCCATCTAGTACCCGTCACCATACCAGAGTACCCGCCACCATACCAGAGTACTCGCCACCAGAGTACCTGCCACTAGAGTACCTGCCACCAGAGTACCCGCCACCAGAGTACCCGCCACCAGAGTACCCATCACCTCACCACCTGCCACCAGAGTACATGCCACCTTCCCAGAGTACCCGCCACCTCACCACCTGCCACCAGAGTACCCACCACTTTGCCACCTGCCACCAGAGTACCCGTCACCAGAGTACCCACCACCTCACCAGAGTACCCGCCACCTCACCACCTGCCACCAGAGTACACGCCACCTCCCCAGAGTACCTGCCACCTCACCACCTGCCGCTAGAGTACCTGCCACCTCACAACCTGCCACCAGAGTACCTGCCACCTCACCAGAGTACTTGCCACCAGAGTACCCTCCACCTTACCAGAGTACCTGCCAAAAACCAGTACCTGGTTGAGAAATTAGATGCTTGTAGAACACCTGACGGTGCTACTTAAATGTTGGGCTTCTGTATGTGGCCAGGCTGTGTAAAAGTCTCACACATGTGGTATCACTATACTCGGGAGGAGTAGCAGAATGTATTTTGGGGTGTCATTTCAAGTATGCATGTGCTGTGTAAGAGAAATAACTTGTTGGTGTGGAACACCTTTTGCCAAAAGGATCTAATATGGGGGCACAACCACCAAATGTGAAGCATGGAGCCCTCCAGTTCACACCCCCTAAAGCACACTGGTGAGGTCCCTGGAAATATCCTTGCCAACCTGGAAGGAACATAGTACCATCTTACCAAAACTTTTAAGCTAGCCTCTATGAGAGATATGTTAAGAATACCTTTATACGACCTCGTAAACCAGACCTCGGTATCCCATGAACCGTCCACGTCCTCGTCCACGTCCTCCTCCCAGGCCCGGGCATAAGTCGGCTTGTCCACTTAGAAGCGAGAGCTGTGTAGATCAAGAAAATGCCTCCCCTCTGATCCTCTGCAGAAGAGCACCAATGCTCATAGGGCGTTATCGTGAGGGGAACCTTGTTATCGGTCCAAATAGAGCGTATAAAATGGGAGATTTGGGCAAATCTGAAGAGCTTCGAATCGGGCATCTCCAGTTTCTTCCAACAATGGGCCAGGGAAATCAGACCCGCCGAAGAGAGAAAGTGTCCAATGCGGTAGAGCCCCTTATCGGTCCACCGCCGAAAGGTCTCAATGTTCAAACCCGGGGGGGGAAGCTGCATTGTGAAATAAATGAGCCAGGAGTCTAAGGGAGGATGTCAGAGCAGGAAATCCAAAGAGCTTTGTGCTTAAGGCTACAGAGTGCGAGAGAGTGGGGGACAATATTGCAGGTCTGACCCCGGGGTCACAACAGAGAAGGTAATCAATGGTATGCAAAGGGTAGCCATTCTTTCCATAGAAAGCCAGTCAGTTGGCCCCCTAAAAAAGGCTGTCGAGATTTGTGTAAGTTGAGCTGCCTGATAATAGCTCCATAGGTTTGGGAGACCCAGACCGCCCTGCGATTTCAGGCAGAAAAGAATTCCTGAGGGACACCTATACCCCTTATTACCCCACCTGGTCTTTAAGGATGTATGCAGCTATAAAGCCTGAAACCCTATTGGTCAAAATTTTGGTCATAATTTTAACGTCATTATTAATTAGTGAGATTGGGCGGTAGTTACCCACCTCACTAGCGTCCTTGTCAGGTTTGGGAATCACTGAGATATATGCTGAGTTCAGGTCCCTATCCAGGTGACCTCCCTCCCTGAGAGAGTTGAACCACCGAGCCAGATGCGGTGCCAGACAGGGTCCAAATTTCTTGTAGTATCCAGTGGAGAATCCATCCGGCCCAGGCGATGAACCTAACTTAAGGGATTTAATAGTGTCCAGAATTTCCTCTGGGGTGAACGGACTCCCAAGGAGAGTTCTATGCTCTGTAGATAGAGTGGGCAGAGGGAGATCATCTAAAAATTGGTTTGACAAAGGGCCCCCGGGGAGATTGGGAAGGCTTGTATAGATCCGAATAGAACTGCAAAAACAAATCCATGATCTTGGTTGGGTTTTGCGTCAAGTCCCCTGAGGTCGCCCGAATTTTAGGGAAGGTCAAAGTGTGTTGTTTGGGACTCAGCTTTATCGCCAATTTAGATCCAATCCTATCCTTCTGGGAATAAAATTTCGTCCCCGTCCATCTAAGGTGCCTTTCAGCGTCTGTTGTCAGTTTCAAGTTAAGTAGGGCTTGTGCCCTGTCTAATTTCTCCAGAGACTTGGCCGTGGGGTGTCGTTTGTGCGCTTTAGCAAGAGAACGAAAGTCCTCAGTAAGTTTCAGTATGTCTGCTCTGTGTTCCGCCTTAAGTTTCGACCTCATCTGAATGAGTCTACCCCTAATAACCAATTTGTGCGCCGCCCAGACTGTGGCAGCAGAGACTTCGCTTGTCACATTCCAGAAGGGAACACTGGATTGGGTCACTCAGAAGGGACTCCTGCAAACGCCAACGTGGGGGACCTCTCACTCCAGAGGATCGCAATGTGGTCAAAGTGACCATCGAGTGATCCGAGAAGGGAGTGTCAATTTCCTTGGAATTCGTAATCATAGGTATTGTGGAGGAGCGTGTGAAAATGTGGTCTATCCTGGCAAATGAGTTGTGCGGGGCAGAGAAATGGGTGTAGTCCTTTGCATGGGGGTTCACTTCCCTCCAAATGTCAATCAACCCCGCAGAGTTTGGTAGTTTAGCGATTTTAACACTTTGTTTGGAGGGACGCTTGGTCATTGGTTTCCCAAGCCTCGATTTATCGAGTGAGAAGTCAAAGGCAGTGTTGGAATCGCCGCCAATGAAAACCGTCCCTTTGAGATGAGGCAGCAGTTTGTGAAGTAGGGAGTCAAAAAATGGTTTCTGACCTTTATTGGGGGTGTAATATGATACAAAGGAATATAGTTCTCCGTCAATGTGACCGGATACCAGAATGTAGCGCCCTAGCGGATCAATGACCACCTCCGGTTGAGAGAGATTGATATGTTTGGCAAAGGAGATTGCCACCCCTTTTGTTTTATTATCCGCCGATGCTAAGAAAAATTGAGGGTAGCGCTGGTGAATGAAGGTGGGTTTAAATGTGGCCAAGAAGTGAGTCTACTGTAACAGGAGAATGTCTGCATGCATGGAGTGGTATTGCTGGAAAATTTTACCGCGTTTTACGGGAGAGTTAAGGCCCTGAGTGTTATGTGAGATAATCTTGAGGGAGGGTATAGAAGGATGTGTATTAGGCATGGATCAGAGTGGGAAGCACTACAGCAAAAAATTTAGACTCACCTTGATCTAGAGAGCAGCACTCACAGGGTTCCCGAGATGAAGAGAGGGCGGGGGCCCGGGCTCTGGGACGTGAAGCCGGTGACAGCCATGGCATCCGTGGGAACCGTTTCAGGAAGAAGAAGCAGAAAAGAAGGAAGGAAAGAAGAGAGGCAGGTTACATACTTATAGAACAAAAATATGAACTTAACAAACACAGTCAAAACATCAGAACAATAAACCCGGGGGTCCCCTGACCCCAACCCACCCAGAGGTCGGGATGGACTGGCCATCACCTACCCTTCAACCTGAGATGCCCGGAAACCGTGAAAGGACTAATGGAGCACAATAAGCACTCCCGATCCTTAAGTGAGGTGCACTGGGTCCACCACAGCCCAACCACCCAAAAACGAAACTAAAGGCTCGGATCCGAGCCTAATATGATCAACATATCAGGGCGCCCCTACTACGAATGCATAGTAATAAACTAAAATAATAGTTACCCAGCCAGTCCCCCAAACTCCGCCCGGACCCCAGGGGACCCTGAACTACGCAAAGAGAGCAGAGTCCGGGGGCATCTGAGAAATCATCCCCTGGACCACAGGAGGCACAGCCGCCACCCGTCACCCAGAGGATCCTATCAGAAACACAATGTCA